>OX104025.1:8558090-9758090 GCA_944470205.2 Schistosoma margrebowiei
TATTGTTTACTTGAATCTTCCCACTGATGTTTAAAACTACAATTGATCATTCTCTTATTATCATATGTGCCTACTGTTCTCATTGCCTCGATATTGCCTCAATTCACAATCATTATAAACAAAGTGAATTTAAACTTCACCCTACTGCACAAACAATTGGCTATTAGGATTCATTAACTAAGTGAATAACACGATGGCGTTTAAAGTGAACGATACTGGGTTCGAGTCCCAAAGTGAACATCAACTCTGAGATGCAGATACAACCAAATGACGAGACCTGAATAGGATGAAACGCGCTTCCTGGATTCCACTGTTAGCCATTATCTATCATTTTCCCTTGTTTAAATCCACCAGGTTTTTGAAACTTAAACAAAAACATCTCAAGTATAGTCATTTAAATGTTTTTTTATTTTTATATCTGTAAAAAAAATACAACCTATAGACCTTACAAAAAGAAGGAAAGTAATAAAGAACAAAACTGGAAATCTTGTATTTTCACACCATCACACCTTCATAACATATTTCTTCATGAGATATCATTGGTCGATCATAAACATTTTCTTCCATGATTCTTATTTCATTTATGAACTGGTCAATGTATTTACAAGGTTCTTATTTTGTTTTAAATTAGAAAACCAAATAGCTGCAGAGAAATCTTTTTGGCTTCCTATAAAATTTGAAAAAAAAAAGTTAAAATATCAAATATAAACTTGATGATCTAATTTATCTGAGATGTAATAATTGTAGATTATCGAATTGTTAAAACAAAACTATATGAATAGGAGGTAGTGTATTGTTACTAACCTAAAATTGTTTCCAGTACTCATGGTTATACGAATCATTATACCAGTATAAGGTAATTAGGAAAGCTGTAGACTGTTGTATGGTTACATACCTATGTTGTTTTAGGTAAACAGTTAATAATAATCAGAGAGGGGTTTTGTGTATATAACAGTAATTTAATAGTTGAATTCATGAGTCATTTGAAGCTAGACCACCATTGAAAACGTAAAAGCACTGAACGGCCGTTTGTTAACGGGATATAGATTGGACTAATGCATCCTCAATGCATGATTGCGTTGCTGCACGCTGATTGGCTAATTCTTAACCAATCAGCGCTAGCCAATACTTGGTTAACACTAAATCTACT
This sequence comes from Schistosoma margrebowiei, assembly GCA_944470205.2. Lineage (NCBI taxonomy): Eukaryota > Metazoa > Platyhelminthes > Trematoda > Strigeidida > Schistosomatidae > Schistosoma > Schistosoma margrebowiei. The sequence goes on from OX104025.1 coordinate 8,559,241, forward strand.
AACGTTTTTCCTATTGTGCCGTTTCGTCTTAGTATGGGACTCTTCATACTAGGACGAAACGGACGTCCAGTGGTACCAGGTTTTCCATGGTGGTCTAGCTTCAATTGACTCATGATTTCAACAAGTGAAATATAGTAACTGAATAAGTTTCACACACACAACAAGGCATTTGAATCTCTTTAATTCAGAAATAATAATTGAAGTAATTCTTATTGTTGTATAGCTGATTCTAATCATCCTATAAGACTTACGTTGAAAATTAAAGTAAAGAGGGTTTAAACATATTAACCTCATGATACTGTGCCTCAATGTTTAGGTGCCGATTATAAACATTCGTCATTGAATTTGTGTTCAAATCTTTAATATTTAAAATTTAAAACATTGTCGAATGCACTGTAAATTTTGGCCTAATTTCCAAGTTCTATAAACAGTTAAATCCAACATCATAACCAGTTTTCCGTAGTTGTCTTGACTGACTGAGCAAGCGATTATTTTCCAGATTTCTTTATACTTGGTATAACAGAGAGACTTAGGTTATGTTGAAAAGTCATTGAAAGAAATCTAAAGTTCAGTGTAACAAGTGATAAAGGAAATATAGTCTTCATTATTTCATTTACATCATATTTTCATAATCAGTCCTTTACTATTATGTGGTAGTTTATGTTTAGTTTTCATATGAATATTTGCTTTGTAGAATACATGACTACATGAAAGTGAAACGGTATTGTGAACATTGAACAAATGCCCGATGTTATTTGATTTGACTTCAATCAAAATAAGGTTTTATTGACTCTATCATACTCAAAATACATGAATTCACTTCTCATATCAGTCACTTTTTATTTCAGCTTTTCCTCGTTGATATTCTGTTTTTATACCTCAACTTCAGCTTAAACGACATAGCTGACACAATTTTTGCATTTGTACAAAATCGATATTTTACACTTAATTCTTGAATCTTATAGTTACCACGAATAGACCTATGTTGGTCACTCATCGAAAGTCAGGTAGCATCGGACAACTGTTTCATCCTATAAAAGAACTAGGCAGTACTAGATATCAACAATTCCAAAAGGGATCTAATCCAAGAACGTATAAGTAAACGGAAACTGAAATGTTTGTTTACTTGTGTAATGGATGTTGAAACAAGATTTAATTCAGTGGGCAAATATGACAACTGAAGTTTACTATAATAGTACAAACAATGTATTATGGTTCCTCAAGAAGTAATTCAAGAAATACTTTCCAAGCCTATTTATAATAAACAACATGATATAATAGATAGATCCACAAGTTGACGAAATTTTCCCAAACTAGGTAACTGATATAAGCAAAGATGAATAGTGGCTAATAGTGAAATGCAGTCTGATGCCCGTCTCGTCCTATTTGGGACTCGTCAGCTGAATATACATTCATCTAAGAGTTGATGTTCACTTTCGAACTTTAACGCAGTACCATTCGCTTCAAACGCCTTCACTTTATCCACTTAGCTACTGAGTCCTGATAGCCACTTACTTGTGCAATGGGGTGAAGTTTCAAATTTCCTTGGTATTGTTTGACTTGTATCTTCCCATTGTTATTCAGGACTGCAATTAATCAGTCTTTCTTGATATGATTGAATGATCAATTCTATTTTTCATGTGCTCTCTCTTCAATAAACATGCTTCTCATTCATTACAAATCTCAGTTCATAGACTTTTATTTTGTTTTGAATTAGAATATTACAACTTAAACTTCGATATTTTCACTGTAAGTATTTAGTTATTTAAAGTTTTCAGAATTATTTCCAAACTATAAACAACTAGAATTAAGAGAGTATATGTTTGATTTAACTGTTCTTTTACTGTTCTTTCCAGGCAGGGAGTGATTACTTTACTAGTTCACTAACATGATTTTTTATTATATTTTTTTAATATCAGTTCTGACACATATGTGGTGTATACTACTTATGTCGACCGATATCAGTAGTTTGTAACATCAATCAGAAGAGGAATGCATGACAATAGAATGCTATGAGGGACGATTTGAAGAGAATAGAAAGGAATTGTGAACTGGAAGAGTCATACAGAATGTGAAGGACAAATGATAGAAATACACCAATGAAATATTCAGTGTATGGTTCTCATATTTTATTAAAAGATTCTGTAATTTCATATTAGATTACAATTGGTCATCCTTGTATGTTCTTGTTCATTATGCATATTATATTTAACACAATTATTATATGATTTTAATGGTTTTTAATAACGATTATTTTAAAGTTCATATACCCAAGTTGTTGATTTAGTTTCTATGTTAAATTGTTACTTCGAATTGTTGTTATTATTTCTTATCACTACTATTATACCTGCCTATTTACTATCGATCTGTATTTTTTTTACCTACTATTTCATTGTTATCATGAACTCATAAAGTACCTGGGCTGATTTGATATTTTCGTATATCCATATAAATATTCTGTTGTATAGTAGAGTTAAATCGAATGATTTAATTGAGAACAATATTTGTTCACTGATATGTGTTGTTATAATGAGAAAATCTGTGTTGAATTGATGATTTTTTTACTATCCCTAGAACATGATACTTAATCATGAGTTACATTCGACTTAATTATATCCGATCAATAATCCAGAACAAGAGTGTAGTAACATTAAAGTAAGAAACAGTGAGTGGGTTGAATCAATAATAAAGTATAATTATGTAATCGAATATTTATCTTAGCTAATTATCTAATCATAGATTAGTTTAATCAAACTTATCATTTTAAGAATTGTCTAAACTATATAAAGTATTCGAAATTTTGAATTAGAGATTAAATAAACATTACATAGTTACAGTTTTAACCACATTAATTTGAATCAATAAAAAAACCCTAAAATACTTAATCAAATAATCCAATTGATTAAAATTAGAAACCATATTGTAATGACAGAGATTTCTTATTTCATTCATTAGCCATTTGACATAATTTCAAATACAATGTAAACCTAGGACTGTGTATAGTTGGTTAAAATATATATCAGAAAACAATACAGCTTGAGACTTTTTCAATTTCAAATGTAATTTTACAAATAGATCTACATTTTAGGCGATCAAAAATACAAATTGATCCTTTTTAGTTTTTAACATTAATAAGGATATTAGCACAATTTTTTTTATACAGTAAACTACTCATGTAAATAGGATAACTAGTTACCATGCCAAAAATTCAAACAAGACATCCAAAATGTTTCAGATCCATTGATGAACGAGATATGATAGAATGACTAGACCTCTAAATCAATTTTGCATAAATTACTACAATCTCCAAAAAAAACCCTTTCTGATACTAATCAACATATTCTCAATAGTGACTGGATTCACGAGGTATATCCTGGAGTTCTAGTGAGAAGCAGTGACCAATAGAGTTCAACTGGGTCAGTTGTGAGATAGTAACTCACTGATGAAAATGGTGGATGTGTTGCTCAATTTTGTGGATTAGCTGAATTTAGACATCAACACCATTGAGTGTTGGCTCAGTGGTCTAGTTGTTTTTGAGCGCCTGGTGAGAGGTTGATAAGTCCTGGGTTCGAGTCCCGCGAGGCGGGATGCGCACTTTTGAAATTACTATAATCTCCACAAAACCCCTTTCTGATACCAAATTACTTAAATCAGAAAAAAAACTAAGTAATCTTTAAATGCCTTTATCTATACGAATATCTTAAATTGTAATTGAGAAGTAGTTGCTTATAAAACCAATCACATTCAGAATGTGAATGGTTTTTCACTTCAACAATGGATGGTAGTTGATTTAACATGATATGAGATTGGCACTATCAAGAAGACTCTACATACAAAAAAATAGTTTTCGTTTAGTTCTTTTGTAATTTTCTACAGTTTTCCGATTATTATTAATATTATATGATGAAATTTGTCCTCAAATTAAAGAAATGCGAACAAGCTGATTAAGAATTTACTTTACTAATATAATGTAACATGCGTTTATATAATTAGTTAACTAATATGATACTTTCTACACTGCCATGTTTCGTGACAATGGCAATATAAACAGTTACAAATTCTCAAATATATATATGCAGGAACATTGAAGTGTGAGCCGTTTGACTGATATTTTGGAAATGAAGTATTTATTGTATGGTTCTCAGACTTTTCTAAGATGTTCTGTAATTTTGTTCTTGTTCACTACAATGTGTTTTCCCAGTATTACTAAGGGTAATTTTTAGTGAACTGTGTTACATTACAGAGATATCAAAAAGTGATTTGATCGGTACGTCTTTTTAAATGAACTAATCTCCTAAAGAATGTTTGACTTTCTTGAGTTATAATAATAACACTGAAGCCTGATTGTGCAGTTCTAGTTTTTTGGGTATTAAAGAGTAAATTTAAATTAACAGATAACATTCAGACTTTATATATTCCCTCCCGTATCGCTAAGGAGTTTTATGTTCACTCCGACTGAAACTGACTTACGTTCTTTTTCCAGGCTTAGTACAAAAATTCCGTATAGACATATTGTTATTCTAGGAGAAGTCTTTGTTTCTGAGAATGGTATTATATTAAATGATCAAAAGCCTATTAAGCTACGTTTCTCCCAACGAATCTGTAAGAAAAGAGTCAAACCAAAGTTACTACTTCTAAATTATTTTACAAACTTTTAAAGAGGCTGTATTAAAATACAAAGAAAAACTTAATAATGAATAACATTTCACCTTATCCCCCCTCCAAAAATATGCATACCTTTCCATTTCAGCTTTCTTCCTTGACAACTTTTGTCAAACCATGAATTAATATCAATATACCAAGATGGTTTGAGACTAGGCAAAGCATTAGCCAATAAACAAAAATCACATTCTGGTCGTTCAGGAAATAATAATACTCTCCATTTATTTTGCCAAATGAAATATTCATTAAATGCTGTATGATTTTTATCTAAATAATGTAAATATTCAGCTAATTTTCTTGGACTAGAAAATTGATCAACATGTATGAAAGAATTTGGTGGTGCTACACTTTTATATTCTTCAATTGATGCACCCATTACAACTGGTATAACATCATTCCTTAAAAAAAAATCAAGAAAAGTCCATATGAAATCATCTATTGATTAAGCGTAGTAGCATAGTGATAACAAACATATCAACACTTTTTTAAAACATTATTACAAGTTTTGGTAAAACACATTTTGTGAACCTATTGATATGAGATGTTAATACAATAGGGTTGTGTAGATCGTTAAATTCCCTCGAGATCTTGAACAGATTTATGTCAAATGACCATTAATTGAAGTTGGACTTGTACGCTACTGGATCTTGACTCAGCGGTCGGGAGATAAAGCATTTGCATGCGAGATTGAAGGTTCCGCTTTAGATCCTTGGTTACAAGGTCGTGAGTTTTCACTGTTGGAGAGTCCTACGCTAAGACAAAATGGTTATCCAGTGATTCCAGGCTTTAAATAATTTTCTAACTTAAATCGATTCTTAATCTACATAAGGTAGTTTTTCATTAATTGCAAATAACTTCTATATATGAAATGTCCATTTAAATGAAAGAACCATGTTTAAGATTAGTATGTACGCCTAATCGAATGTAAGAACCAAAAACGTTCTGAAAAACAACTAGAACCACAAATTGAACAGTAATGAGTTAAGGAGTGCAGATATAGCTGGTACATATACATTAGTTTGTGAAGTTTTAACCTCGTAATGACTCAAGCGAACAACGTTAGGACTAGCTTGGAAAATATATAGGTACGTTTAGTTTAATACATAACATCGATCCTCAGACATAATAAATGCTAGTTTATGCTGAGTAAGAAAAAATATTTCTGTCCTGTTGAGTTTATGAAGTGTCAAAAATTGACATTTAAAAATCAACCAGTTTTGCCAAAAAACAGTTAAAATAGTTCAAATGTACTCACAATATCTTCCTCTAAACAAAAAATATTTTAACAGTTGAATTCTCGAGTCTATCTAAGCTGGACCACCATTGGAAACCTGGAAGCATTAGATGGCCGTCTTGTCCCAATATGAGGATATTCAGCAGTGCACATCCACTATCCCTCACTCAGAACTCGAGCTCATGATCTTCGGTCTTGTGCGCGAACACTTAACCTCTAGAACACTGAGCCGGCATTCAACTGTTTTAGTGTCTAACTTCGATCGATTCATGATCTTGCGCAACCCTTCATTCAATGCTTCCAGCTTTCCAATGGTGGTCTAGGTTAGATCGATTAGTGGATCCAACTGTTGAAATACTACAACATCCACCAATCGCCATACTGATTATAAATTTTGTTGTATAACTTTACATTTGTATTTCATTTGTCTTTTTATAGTTCTTACTTGCCATTTTAAAATCTTTCCTGTTAATTATTTTTTTATTTCTGCACTTTTTTAAAGGCATAATAACGTTTACTTATGTAGAATTTACGGAATCATATATTATTCACTTAGTATTGTTTACTTGAATCTTCCCATTGATGTTAGGACTGCAATTGATCAGTCTCTTATTAATATATTTGCATACTGTGCATATTGCGTAGATATTGTCAGTGGCTATGATGACTCAGTAGCTGAGTGGATAAAGCGATTACGTTTGAAGCGAACGGTAGTGGGTTCGAGTCCCAGAGTGAAGATCAACTGTGGAATGCATGTACATCCAGCTGATGAGCCCCAAACAGGACGAAACGCGCGTCTTGGATTCTGCTGTTAGCTACTATCCATCTTTGATCATATATTATGCCTGTCTATTATATGTCTCCATAGGACAATGCTGGAGAATACACTGGACTGTTAAGTAATTAATCAGAAGTATTAAACCAGAAAAAGATATTTACAACAGTAAATCCAAAGGTTTTAAAGTTGAGAAGATTTAAAGGTTCTCTTGTTGAAAAATATTTGAATAATACTGGAAAATTATTGACTTTTGATGCAGTTGCTTCGTGGTTGTTTTTGAGTTTTATGGTTAAGATCACGAATTAAAAAACTACTGAAAACCAGAAACAACTAGATAGTTGTTTCGTGGTAGTGTGATTTAAATCATCGGTATGCATCCAAGACCGCTAGTGATCAAATTCAAAGTCATCAAGTCTCGCAGAAGGCGCTTAACCTTTACATTCCCAAGTTGACATTTAATGATTGATATATCCAACTCTAATCCATTTACGACATTACTCAACCATTTTCTAACTTCACCAGTGGAAACAGCCCAACATTCATCATATCTGAACTTCATAGATAAAAGATTAAACTGTTCAAAAGTATACAACAATTTGAAAAAACAAAAACAAAAATGTATATGAAATGAAGAACTTACATCAAAGCATTTTTAAAAAATTTTTCTGTTATATAATCTTGACAAAGTGAATTTTCAAAACTTAAATAAAATTTATATTGTTCTTTTAACATTTTATGACATTTTGAATCTTGACATTTTCTTTGACTACATTTACCGTATACATCAACCTTTATATTTATAAATGAATAATTGATAAGAATAATAGATAATAGATAATAATAATAATAATAATAATAATAATAATAATAATAATAATAATAATAATAATAAAGAAATATTATCATGAAAAGAAAAAAAATACTGAAATATATTATGATCAACACGATCGACAGCATTCGATCTGCACCAATTAGGACTAGACAAGCATGACATAGACATTGATCAACACCCAGTGATCAATCAATTGTGATTACATGTCAGTGCTACAGGAGGATAGTCACGGCTCGGATAGCTCAGTGGTAACGTCTCTGACTGTGAAGCTGGGTGACACGAGATCGAATCCGCCAGGGAGCACCAGTTCCCTCAAGATTACAGGTACACCTTGCTGACGAGTGCCAAATAGCACGAAACCCAAGTCCAGGGTTTCCTGTTGACTACCTCCAACCACCATCTAAATCTCAATACATAGTGTCCGCAGTGTCGAGTCACCTAGACTGGTGGCCACATTGCAACACGATCGACAGCATTCGATCTGCAACAATTAGGACTAGACAAGCATGACATAGACATTGATCACCACCCAGTGATCAGTCAATTGTGATATTATGATCAAAGTATATACAAGATTGTCGGGTTAGTGAAATGTCACTGAACCATAGTGAAATTCTATGGCAATTGGGTCAGTGAATATTGAATAGATGTACATATATGTGCATCGATTCAAGTTGCCATACCTTATTAACACAACAGCATGAACACTGGATTCTTTGAAGTACTTAATTCAGTAATGATAATATATAAAAGAAAGATTTCGTGTATGGATTGTGTTGTGGATGCGGAAGGATAGACCAATAATTATCATGTTAAGTCCAATGGTGTCCTTGGATTTTAAATGGACATTTCCTATTGGTCGATATCTGTTCACTTGTGGAATATTGTAAAAAATGTTGTTTTCTATTTTTATGGTACGATGTGGTATGTTTGGTTAGTATATAAATAGAGTATGTCTGAAATACAATGATTCATATCTCAGAGGCTGTGACTTTCGTTCTGGACTCAACTGGCTGGGATAGACAGGGAAGCAGGGCCAATCAGGACTCTAGGTCGTTCGTACGTGTTTGCGTGTCACTGAAACGATCGATATAAAACGCTGCTTACCTAAACCTGCAGTCACACGTTACAACAGACTGAGTACATGAAGAAATAATTAGTTCGTAGAAAGAAAAATATAGAGCAATTTTAATCTCAAAGTTTAAGGGAAGACAGAAAATGTATACACCTACACCATTGTGATCGATTCTGAGCCATGCCACCAAGAATCTCCAACCATTGGTTACGAAAGTCACGCGGACCCCAACCAAGTAGTCTGCATCTATCAACATGGCTAAGACTGGAAGTTTGTAACTTCAAACACTGATGCCACGTTTTGGTTTGGTCACCCCTATATTTCTTTCAACCATTCCCAACACTATTCAGATTGAGCGTCGTGGTAATCGTTGTTCAGGCATACGTAATACGTGAGCCAACCATCTCAGTCGATGAAGATTCACAACCTCATCCACTGATTTACCATCATTCCCTAATACCTTGAATCCAACCTCACTATTACTTACCCAATGATCCCAGCAGATACAAGCAATATTTCTAAGACATCTGTGGTCAAATACTAGTAGCTTACAGGTATCTTCATTAAGAGTAGAAGATACTCGTAAGCTACTAGTATTTATGTGGTAAGTTACATGATAAACAAAATTGGAATTCAGTGAAATAAACCTCAAAATTGCCTAATGGAAAAAAACATGATACTTGAAAAAAAATAAACAGACAACAATCAGTCATCGAAAGTTATTCACAGTTATTTAAAGATATCACAATATTAAATTCACTTGGTGTTATTTCACTTGTATCTTCCATTCGTTATTTAGGCCTGCACAATTGATCAGTCTCTTATTGGGATATGTGCATTCTGTGCGAATTACCTTGATATAACCTTAAGTCACAATGCCGTTGTGAATAAACACTCAAATGGGCAAAACTAATTTATTGTTTGATATAAAAGTATAGAATATCTTCAAACATTATGAAAATCATAAAGTATATAATTCATTTGCACATTATCCATCAATTATCTATTACAAACTTCACCAATCATTCATTATTGTTGTTATTACAATAACTTCATGTTTAAATCCATGTTCTGTTCAATTTGATCTTCTTAACTTTCTACTGGCAGACATTCCATTTCTGATGGGTGTTAATATACTACTTATGTCTGTCGACGAACATAAGTAGCATACATCACTACTACTGGTTTATATTGGTTTGTTTCACAGTTTTACATAATATGATAATTTTAAAAAAAAGAGTATTCACTATTACAAAATCACTTTTTAAAGAATATTATAACTAAATCAATTTTAAAGATACTTACAGTGATATATTTTGATAATTCATAAGCGTATAGATTTCTTGGACTCTCCGGATGACAATTACTTACAATCCATGCTACAGTTTTCTTTTTCAATGCAGATATATTTCGTGGTTTAAACAAATTCCCAATACTATCACTACTACTACTACTTATACTACTTATACTACTGCTTATACTACTACTATCATTAAGCTTTTGATGATATTCTAGATTTTCTATAACTTTTCCATATGGTAAATGTATTGTTGAATCAAGTCTATAAGTAGCGGTGAAATTAATCTAGAAATTTAAAAAAATGATCAATATTGATTTATTATTATGTTTATGAATACGAGAACTGACATCAACAAAATGAATATTATCTTGAATTGATTTGTAAATTTCTAATAATACAATTAAAACTGGAATAAGTCTGTATGAAAGTGAAGTCTCAGTAAAACAAAATCATTGATACTATGAATCGTTTTATTTGAATGTGTACAAATCATCATTGATTATTTATTTATTATTGTCGATCAATAGAATTCCTATTACTGTTTTCATAAAACTTATACCAAATAGATCGGTCATTTATACAGTAGAGACTGATATCATGGATTCCTTAAAAAAAGAGGCATGAAAATTCCCAAATATATGATGATTTCAACTCTCATCAACCTGTCTTTACAGCTTGTTCAATATTTATCACTAATCAAAATAATTAAAACATTGAAGTGTTCCAGACATTATGGTTGGTTGAGTCGTTCAATAATCAGTTCTAATATTTAGAAACTCATGATTCATTTATGACGTATTTTATTCTATCAAACACATCAACAAAATATATCACAATGTTCACTTGATATTCTTTACTTAAATCTTCCCATTTGATGTTGACAACTGAAATTCATTAATCTCTTATTGGCATATATACATACTGTACTCATTGCCTCGATATTGTCTTAAGTCACAAGCATTATAAACAAAAATGGATAGTGGCTGGTGATGGAATGTAGGACACGCGTTTCATCCTATTTGGAATTGATCAGCTCAATGTACCTGCATCTCACAGTTGATGTTCACTCCATTTGAATTTCAACTTCACCAAATCACACGAACTAGTTTCTATCAGGTCTCAGTAGCTAAGTGAATAACTTGATGGTGTTTAAAGTAAAAGGTATTATATTTGAGTCCCAGAATATACATCAACTGTTGAATGTAAGTACATTCAACTTTACGAGTTTCAAATAGCTACCATTCAATTTCCTTCATTAAATTAATATTTATAAATTACTATTTATATATATATTTATATGATATTTTCAAATGATTCACTATAGAAATAATCAACTATAATTGAAATTATTAGATCTACAGGTCATTATCATTGATATATGACGTTTTATTATCATAAGAAAATAAACTTTAGATAAATATAAGTATAAAGTATAAAGTTTACTTCATTTATAAAACTTACAATGTTCAATGTTACATGATTTACAATTGAACATTGAATAGTTTGTTTGTTTGTTTGTATTTTTTTTAAAATAGAACAGATTAGTTTTGACTTTTTGGCTTTTGTTACTTTATTCATTCATGATATGATTCATCATCGAAATTGTAATATATTATGTAATCATTTATAATGTATTTACATGAATGTAATTACATTATTCAATGAATGAAACTTTTGAGATATTAACTAATTTGCTTATTTATTCTTTGAAGAAGTGGCCTTAATTAAGTGACGAAACGTTAGAAAATCTAATTATTCTACTCATTTAGATATTACAAACATACTAATTTATTTTATTTATATAACAATTTCCGACATTTCTATCTGAAATATGTGCTGATGATGAAAACTTTACGACCAAACCATCCAGCTCATAAGACAAAACTCTATCAAAATCATCCACCTGAGCTAAAAATCTTTTCCATCATCACATAATCTACTCAATGCTCAATTTATTCGAAATTATCAAGTCAAACCTTGATAATGATACCTAATTTGAGATATTTGATTAAACTAAGATGGTTACATATATGTAAAGAAAACCAAACTTTTAAAATGTATATTTCATTTATTCTACCGTCTAACATCTAATATACTGGTAGGATAAACAGGGCTAGACTATAATCTATGAATGAATCAATGGGACTTAAATCTTGGATTTTGGCATGAAATTTACTCATCCATATTGTGGTGGATGATATATATATAAACAGATATCAATAGTATGTAACACCAACTGGAAGTGGAAAACCTGGCAGCGGAAGGCTAAGAACATCAAGGTGAAGAGAATAGAAAGAGAAATAGAAGGGAATTGTGAACTGAAAGAATCAAACAGAATGTAAAAGAAAAATGATGTAAATTTGCAAATCAAGTATTCCATATATGGTTTTCATTATTTTACCAAGAGATTCTGCAATTTTGTATTTAAATACGACTGGTTGTTCCCACATACATTCTTGTTCATTACAATATGATTAAATAGAATTTCAACATTATGGCTTATGTCAACTCATAGATGGAAATTCTAATTCTTGGATCTGACCCTATTAAGTAGGTGAATCTTCACAAGACCAATTTAACGTTGTTCGAGCGTAGTCCATAATTTATGATCTCGCCAAAATATAAATATTCATTTGATGGAGGAAATTTTGGGAATGATTTCAAAATGAAACTAATTTATATCACTAATAACATTCCTCAAATGGAAAACCTGTGAACAATAGGAACCACTGAACAACTATTCCATTCTCAGTTAGTATTTCTCAGTAGTCCGCACTCGGGTTTACTCGGAAACTTTATTCCATGTAGCAAACATAATAGCTTCACATTGCTCGGTTGAAATCCGAATGTACAAAAGTTTCAACTACCAAATAGTGATGGAGCACAATAATTATGCGATGCTATCAATGTGCAACTAACTCTAGCAGTCAATAATGCTTAAACGATTTTGTTGATTCTTCAGTTTGTATGATGAAAACTATCTCATAATAATTATGAATTATGTAGTTTTACACATATAGAACAACCCTAGTTGTACAGCCACTGAAAGTTAAAAAGAACTGGACAATCTTTAGGCGATCTGCTTGAATATCTGGGCTACCTGTTCCTGCCATCTAGATGTTTCAATAAGTGATCTGTCTTATCTTTGTTTCAACAGATCACTATGTCAATTGATTGCACAACCTTTTCAGATGCGTTTGTGAAAAGTTCACGACCTTTCGCTGTACAAGTTAGGAAAGAGCACAATCAGAGACATTGTGATTTCTAGCAATATACATCGAAAAGAATGAACATTATTCAGACGTCGATTCTTAAACTGCTAACATCTAACTGGCGATCACTCAATGTTCATCGTCAATATCGATCAAGAAATAAGAAACAGAAACCTGTTGAAATACTTTGCGACGAGAATTCTATATTTTTCTAAAAATATAATATTGAATAAAGCTAACAATAATATTAGCACTTTGCATACAGTAACCCACAAATAATCGCGTCGTAAACAATAGTTAATTAAGTTTAGTGTCTTTTGGTCCTGCGTAAGCAAAATAGATAAAGAATAAACAGATCTGATCAAGGAGATGTTTGTGGTGGTGATGTTAAGTTATGTAAGGTAGATGATATAACAGTTATCCAGAATCTAGACCAGAAAAATTAAAAGAACTGAAAACATGACATTGAGATCAATCGACAGTCAGTAGATAGATCTACGCAAATCTTATATATCAAGCTACATGGCAAAGACCAATCGACCACATTATTGAAAGCCAACCTGTTACAATAGTGAATAAGAAAAGAAGGACAAATGATGACAATGGATGAAGCATCACGCAAGGTCATGAATCGATTGAAGTTGTTAGCTCAGTGATCTAAAAGTTAAGTGTTCTCTCACTAGACTGAAGGTCGTGTGTTTGAGTCCTGAGTGCAGGGTCGTGGATGCGCACTGCTGAGTATTTTCATACTGGGACGAAACAATCGTCTAGTTCTTTAAGGTTTTCAGTGGTGAAATAGCTTGGATCTACTTGTGAATTCAACTGTGAAAATACTACAATCTCCACAAATCCCTATAATGCTAATAATCATTTGCTCACAGGTGACTAGATTCAAGACGGATTCACTGAGGTTTTATTAGAAAACTATGAATTACGACGAAGTGAATTAACTTTTATAAAAATCAGGTAGACAAAACGCTCATTTCTACATGAATTAGACACCAGTATCCCTACCCATGATGAAATTGTTAGCTTCGTAATTAAATTACTCAACTAAGAGAACTCCAAAACAACCAAATCATCCAACCGAGTTACAAATCTTCTCTAACATTTCAGAGTAAGATCTATAAAACGAGTATTTTCTTATTTTACAAAAAATCTTTTTAGTCATAATCAAAGGTGAAATTCAATTATGGTATTTAGTTAAGTGTAGTTTTCCTTCTAATTAACTAATACAACTATATAAATGTATATTATTGATGATCATAGTAGATTAAACTTCTCTGAATTTAATATTTTGAATTAAGATGAAATATTCCCTGTGTACTATGTGAAACAAAATAAAATAAATGATAGTTGAATACATGAATTGATCAAAGCTAGATCACCATGGAAAACTTGGAAGCAATCGATGGGGTTTTTTCGTTTTACTATGGGACTAATCAACAATATCCGCCCATGATCTTGCGTGCGGGACTCGAACCTTCAGTCTCGAGTGCGAACACTTAACCTTGTTAGGATATTCAGAAAAATATCCCAAAAATTATATTTTAAGTCTAATGCTATCTTTGGACTTGAAATGGTATCATTTTCCTATTGGTCAATATTTATTTCATGTGTCATTTTCCTGATGGCCAAATATTGTACAAATGTTATTTTCTATTTTATGGTACGATGTGGTCTTCTTGATTGGTATATAAACTCAGTATGTTTGAAATACATTATTCATATCACAGAGGCTGAGACTTTTGTTCTCAACTTAAGTGGCTGGACTAGACGGAAAGCAGGACCAATCAGGACTCTAGGCTGCTGACACACGTGTTTTACGCGTCATTTGTCCGATCGATAAGTCATTGCTCTCTAATCGGCGGTCACAAGTTATAACAAACCTCTAAACTACTGAGCCAGTATTCGACAGTGTTAATATCTAACTTCAACCAATTCACGATATTACATTAATCGACTACAATCTCCACAAAAACCCCCCCAATTTGAAAAAATAAATGATAGTCATATTTTGATCTAATGCACATAATTATGCATTTGTTCAACATATATATATACAATTGAATATATTTTTTGGTCAGTTTATACCTTTTCTTATAATTAAAGCTTGTAATTAATTAACCTGTTCAAAAATTCTAATTGTTCACAATAAATACAACCATAAAATAATCGACTATCATGTTGAAGAATGAAATTTCATTAAATTCTATTCATTAATTTAAATAATATTGTGGTGTGTGTGTGTGTGTTATGCATATCAATATAAGTAATATATAATGCCAATCAGGAATAGAATGCCTGTCAGTAGAAGGTTGAAGAGATCAAAGAGTAATGAACAATAACAGAAAGTAATTAGTACAGAAATGAAGGAATAATGAAGTCTGAAACAATGAATGAACATTTTGTAAATAAAGTATTGAAGTATGATTTTGCTATTTTATTAGGTAACTACTCTGTAAATTTTGTGCCGAATATAATCGGTTATTCTTATCTGTGTTCTTGTTTAACTACAATATGATTTATTTGTGAAGATCTCTCTTTATTAACTATTAAGAAAAAAATAGTTGATTAGTCAAATAACTTAAAAATGTAGTTACTGTAGTCTATTCAGTGTAGTCATGAGAATTGTTTCTGTTATATCTTAGTGAAGATTAGATTACGAGCAACTTACGAGACCTATTAATGAACTAATATATATTCCTATTGTATAACTGATCAGTAATTAGATTATGTATATCTATATTCATCTTATCATAACCTTCATTTTGATCCATAGATTATTATTACACAATTATCTTTCTTAAGTTATACCCAGTTTATTGATTACAGTCTCTCACGTTCACAGTCAAATTTTGGCTTGATCTTGTATAAATATTATTTCCTATTTTATAGTGTGATGCAATCTGTTTGGCTGATATATCAACCAAGTATGTTTGAAACAAATGATACGTATAGTGAACGCTGTTATTAGCGTTATGGATTCAACTAGAAAGGCTAGGAGAACAAAAGGTCAATAAGGACTCTAGGCTGCTCATACCGGTCGAATATCATTGATTCAGCACACTATTTAGATTTTTCAACTGGTGAATAAATCACGTGATAATTAGGTGGGTTTAAAGTCACAACAAAAACTTCCTCAATTAGTTCTATTCTAATTGTTATAAACCATTTCAAATTATGTAATATACAGTAGAATAATATACAGTACTGTAAAATATACACATAGACTTACTTTCTCACCTAATAGTTTATTTAAACGACTATGTGGAGGCGCTTCATAATGATATGCTAACCAAACTTGATTTTGATTATTTTTAACATTTGGAAAATGACCATTGGTAATAATAACCATTTCAGCATAATATGAACGCCATTTTGTCTGATGAAGGACACAATTCGATACTAAACAACCTCGAAGTTCAGTATTAATAGGAACTGTCGTTTTCCCATAAATAACAATTTCTTTAATCTAAATAATATATTAATTAGAAGCAATGAAGATATCTAGTAAAATAATTATGTAATGAGTATATATATAGGTATTGCTTCAGTTCTTTCGTCGTCAGTGTCGACCACTTCATAATACATCATACCTCATTTTGATGGAGTTCTGTTCTCTGAGCTGGATGGTTTGATCGTGAAGCTTTCGTTGTTGCTCTCAAAGACATCATGGGCACAAACTTCAGGTGAAAGTGTTGGCGATGTCGTTTAGAAGAACAATGAAAGGTCCACGATCAAACCATCCAGCTCACAGAACAAAACTCCATCAAAATCATCCACCTGAGCTACATATTTTCTCCACCATCTCTAAATCATACCTCATTGTTACATCTTACTACATATTTGGTTCTTAGCAGTTGATGAGAACCCATGAAATATTACTGAATTTAAATTATTCTGAATTTATTGTTGTTGTCCTGGCATGATTCAGATTCGTAAAACGAATCTACTACATTAAATCAGTAGTTTATTTTCTGGTGAGAAAATAATATTGGCTAATTTTTATCCAATCAGCATTAGTCGATACTTGAAGAACATCCTATAATTTTCTCATGTAAAAACTATAAATATACTAACGTTTTTCCTATTGTGCTTCTTACTTCCATCTAACCTTGTTATTTGAAATATGAATCTCTTTCCTGTTCAACCATATTCTGATTTTGGGACTTGTCGAGTGAACTAATGTCCAAGAATACTAAGCAACAGGAATATCTGAGTATGATAAGCAAACAGGTTGACTATTTTTTTTGTATCCATGATTCTGACCTCACTAATCCTAATCAAACGGAAGTTTCATTCTTTTTAGGAGATTTTTCTTCAATTTGTAAATAACTTTGAAAATGAAGTCAATTAAAAAGAAATAAATTTTTATAAGACTTTAAATTCTATTTGGAATATAATCAGATTTGGTTGATTATTACCAATGGAACTGAGGATGAATGGTTCATTCCGTTTAGGACTCGTCAGCTAGATGTAAATATGCTATAAAGTTCATGTTTACTCCATATATGCGAAAGAGACTGGTCAATTACAGTTTTAAACATCAATGGAAAAATTCAAACAACTAATAAAAATCAACCTATTTGGAATATTCAAATCTCACGGCGCGCGGGATCGTGGATGCACACTGCTCAGGAGTCCCATACTAGGACGAAACGGCCGTCCAGTGGTACCAGGTTTTCCATGGCGGTCTAGCTTCAATTGACTCATGATTTCAATCTGTGAACTTTCTAAAATCTCCACAAACCCCTTCTGAAAATAAATATTTGTTTGTATAACATTTATTTATTTGTATCAGAATAGGTTTTTGTGGATATTATAGCAGTTGCAATAGTTGAGATCATGAGTCAATTAAAGCTAGACCACTATGAAAAATGTGAAAGCACTGGACGGCCGTTTCATTATATTGTGGGACTCCTCAGCAGTGCGTATCCACGATCCCACCTTACGAGATTAGAACCCAGGACCTATTTCTTTATTTATTCATTTGCATTTGAGATAGTGGATGCACACTGCTGAGGAGTAACATGCTAGGGTGAAACGATCATCCAATGGCTCCAGATTTTTCATAGTGGTCTAGCTTCAAACGATTATATTCTCTACAAAACTCTCTGTCTGACATAACTTAATAATCAGTTAACATATTGAAATTGATTCAATATGTTAACCTAATAGGCAACTAATAAATCAAGGATGAAGAATCCGTGGACACATTTTGATTTAAATAATTATTGTTTGTTAACGACCTACAACTGTCATCATAAAAATTAACTATCATTCAAGAATCATCCTTATTATACTTTCCTGTAATTTACGTACTTGAAACACTTCCTAAGTTATATGAAATAAACAAATATAAATGATTTTGAATAACGTTACATAAATGTTTTACAAATATTTTACCATAAAGGTAAACAAATTAACAGAATTTCATGTGTTACGTATGCCTAATCATCGACGGGCGATTTTACCTGTTGTAAAAGTAAGTTGGATGGAAGCCTTCAAGGTTCAAACAAAATATGGCATTAATCCATAAAGACATCGACTGTTGGTTTGAGTCTTATTGATAGATGAAGATTACGTGGTCGGGGTACAAGAATTATACATGGTGAATGATGGATGACAATGAATAAGATGTCTCAGATGGATTTGCATTTTATTTGACTTTAAGTATTGAGTTCCATTATTTGTTTATATAATTTTTTTTTCATTCAGCTCTTTCAAATCATATCCTTAACACTCGATCCGTTTTATTATCATTGCTGGTATTCACCTTTTTTTCATTTCATCATGTTTTGCTAATACAATATGGCAACTTGAACAAACATACATCTGTATCAGACACTTTGCTCATTATGACAGACAAACTAACTGATTGGTTAGCGTTTTTTTGTCTACGCAAAATACTTCGGATCCATTGGTCAAACACTATCAGCAACAACCTACTGTGGAAGAGAACAAACCAGATTTCAGCGAAGGAGGAAATCAGGAACAAACACTAGAAGTGGATAACACACGTATTGAGGAAAGCACTCAACCGCATCACAAGGCAAGCCCCCACTTGAAATCCTAAAGACCAAAGAACACATTACACCGAGAAATGGAGACATATATGAGAAGAATGAACACCAACTGGATAAAACTAGAAAGGAAGGCCCAGAATAGAGATGGTTTGAGAATGCTGGTCGGCGGCCTATGCTCCATCAGGAGTAACAAGCGTAAGTAAGTAAGTAACTAACTGACTAACTGACCGAGTAACAGACAAATTTAAACGGAATATGATTTAGAGTATCTATCCATCTTATCATATTTCTTATGGTTAACTTAAATAAATCACGCTAAACATCTTTTTATTTACAATTCTTAGTCAATTTTAATGATATATATATACATACATTGAATTAAACTAACTTTTTCAGTGTTCAACTTGAGTTTCCCATTTATTAAATCCCTAAAAAAATACAAACATAATATCATATAGTGAAAAATAACAAAACATACTACTATTGCCACTACTACTACTACTACCACTACCACTACTACCATTACTATTACTGCTACTACTACAACTACCACTATCATTATTATTATTATTATTAAAACTACTACTAATACTACTACTACTTACCTTTTTAATTCATAAAATGTTGAATACATCTTTAATACTTCATGTATTTCATCATATTGATATATAGAATATCTAATATATTGGTTTATAATGTTTACAATATTATACCTTTGTAATAAAATCAATAGAATTGGAATAATTAATATACCTAAAATTATGTAATATCCATTCAATTTATTATAATAAATTTTATATTTAAACATTTTTTTAATAAAAATCATTCATAATAATTTCTTATTTCATTAAAGATAATATAAAATGTAATTTGTTTCTAGGGTGATAAAGTCTATTTATTTTTATAGTTATTATCAACCAATCAAAATGTTTAGATTAAGATTCATTTCTATTGGTTAATTCATGAAGGAATGAAAGAAAGTCAAACATAAGTAAATAAGAGGTTAAGTATTCCATTGTAATGATTTGTTGTTATTATCCTTAAATTATAGGATAGATATTGATTTACTTCTCATTTTATTGGTCAAAACTATTTCAATAATATATATATATATATATGAAACATTGTATGATATATAACTTAAGTTGAATAGTAACTAATCATGGAATCCAAGACGCGTGTCTTGTCCTATTTAAGATTCGTCAGCTGGATGTACTTACATCTCAGATTTGATATACACAATAAAGTGGCTATCAGGATTCAGTAGCTAAGTGGATAATATGATGATGTTTGAAGTGAACGGTATTGAGTTCAAGTTCTAGAGTGAATATCAACTATGGGATACAGGTACACCAGTTGATGAGTCCTAACTAGGATGAATCGTCAGTTGAATGTACTTACATTCAACAGTTGATGTATACTCTGGGACTCAAATATAGTACCTTTCACTTTAAACACCATCACGTTATTCACTTAGCTACTGAGACCTGATAGAAACTAGTTCGTGTGATTTGGTGAAGTTGAAATTCAAATGGAGTGAACATCAACTGTGAGATGCAGGTACATTCAGCTGATGAATTCCAAATAGAATGAAACGCGTGTCCAACATTCCATCACTAGCCACTATCCATTTTTGTTTATAATGCTTGTGACTTAAGACAATATCGAGGCAATGAGTACAGTATGTATATATGCCAATAAGAGATTAATGAATTTCAGTTGTCAACATCAAATGGGAAGATTTAAGTAAAGAATACCAAGTGAACATTATGATATATTTTGTTGATGTGTTTGATAGAATAAAATACATCATAAATGAATCATGAGTTTCTAAATATTAGAATTATTCATGTAAGTCGATGAATTGAAACCAATGATTTCTGTTACAATATGAAACTTTTGGTGATCAACTGAGTCACTTACTCTAAACAACACAATATTAGATTTTTCACAAAATTATCAACAGAATCATCTTCAACATTTTCATTTATAATATCAAATTCTTTTCAGTTTAGAAACTATGTAAAACTAACCAAACTAGCTGTTTCTCATGTTTCTCATGTTCAGTGATCACATTCTAGAATTATTCACCAAAATTACACATAAAAGCTTGAGTATAAAGCAACTCAATAGAATATCTGATTTTCTGATTTGTAGCCCAAATCAATTCGTTGAATTTTGCTGTTTCATGAATATCAAATAGTTTATAATAGGAAAATGTTCTGTTTATTCATCACTTTGATTTATTATAAGGAAGAGAAGTGAATTGTTTCAGAAACTGTTAAATCCTCAAAAAAGCTATCCAACTCTTTTCGAATTGTATCAATTGATTGAGTAAAAATTACGTCATTACGTCATTCGGAAGATTATGATCGAAACATCAGGGGTTAATTTTAACAGTTAGGATCAATATCAAACAATCAATGACATGACTTTTTGGACATTCATAAAGCAGACAATATAAACGAATGAAAACAAAAGAAAATGGTGCCAGTAAGAGTCTTTCTTGTCGATGAATTCCGATAAGTATTCTATTTAAACGATAGATTCGGTTCTTAAGCTGTTCTAGTAATTCCCAAGCTAAACCTACACAGCGACTTGAACATGAAAGAAAAGGCACGAAATATGAAAGAAATGCTTTACTCCAAGGTTCATTTATGTACCGAAAATCTAAGATTTTTGTAGTATTTTAGATGGCCTTGGGTTTACAAAAAATTCTAGAACGCTACTAAACATAGTAGCAGTATAGATAATCATCCGATCACAAACTCGACATGTAACTTTTCACTTTCTAGATGTCCCTGGCAAGACTTCTATTGACTGCTGATTGCATAAGATGCTTCTCAGCGTCTTCAGAGCCTTTGTCAACATATTTTCTTCAAAAAAGATAACTAATAATATTAGAGTGAAGAGAACACGAGTGAGGACAATCGAATGTTTGACATAAAATTACAGGACTTGTTAATAAAATCTAACAATCATAAAATAAATGCTTAATTTGCAAAATGTCCATAAATAGTCTTAAAATGACTCAGACTTCATTGTTCTTGTATTTTCATACAAATTGCATTCTGTCCATATTCTTTATTGTTTGATCCTCTTGTCTCTCTGCTGCCAGACCTTCTGTTTACAACTAACATCATCTACTACTTATGTCACTATAAGTAGCACACACCACAATATCTCTACTTTTCTAAATGTATGACAAATACTACCCACATGCTAAAAACAATGACATTTGACTTCAAATGCGAATTATTGTTTTAACAGAAAACTAATCTAATCGAAATTGTATCACAAAGTTTATCCTTCACAATATGGAATCGACCTACTACATCCTATATGACATCATTAACTAAATGAAATGTTAATAATACGCTGGATATTTAATTTCATCAAACTGCTAATATCACTTTTGATTCATAGTTTAGATATTATGAAAATTTGTTCTGAATTCATTTGAATGTACAATTTTAAAAAAGAATTCACTGAAAGAGAACTGTTCACTGAACTACTTTTTCTAATTTTTAATTTTGGATGAGAATATTCCATTTTGCTTATAAATTAGTTATTTCCTATGTGAAATAGAACAAATTTCTAGGTAATATTGCCTTTCTGGATTGTTTATTGTTCTTTCTGAAGAAAAATATTCATGCTTATATGCTCGTCATAAATTGTTTCCTGGACACCCCTAAATACCCCCTATATACTTTTGTGTGTGTACTATCTTTTTGACCGCCAAACTTTTTGATGTAAATCGGTCATCAGTGAACAAATAATCTTCCCACAGGTTATTCACATTTACAATCAAGAGAGCTACAGCATTTATTTTGGTCTATATTATACTATACATGGGAGGGGTATACGGCAAAATTTATTAATAATATCAAACTTGATCAACTTCTAAATTAACTATGAGGGAATCTAGACTGTTCGTGAATCAGGACATCGAAATGAATGATTAATATAACGAAATAAAATAATTTACAGTGAACATATCACACTTGCATGATTAATAGACTATTCTAAGTAAGTATATATTCCTAACCATTACCGTCTAAGGCTAGGAAGGAGGTAGACCATCTCTATATGTAAGTATAAATCTTGATAGTCAGATACTTGGTAAACAGTACAACATAATGCAATATCTGAATGCGATCAGTACAAAACGGACGCCAACAAGTGAAACATGAAACTAAGAGAAGTATCGAATAGTTGGGATGTGGTTAGTATTAGAATCCAAGGTGGGAGGTTCGTTCTATTAGGGACTCATCAGCTGGATAGACATGCGTCTCAGGGTCAATGTTCACTCCGGGACTCTAACCCAGCTTCAAACACCATCTTGTTATCCGCTTAGCTACTGAGACAAGATAGTCATTCGCTTTTGCGACGTGTTTACATTAAACCACTTCGGTCGTCCTCCTGATTCAGGTCTTTTACTTTTAATCTCATCAGTAATAAGCGCATAGTAATGAAAGTGATGATTGGTCATGGTAAAAACTATGTGTGTACTCAGAAAGCCAACTGGGATAAAGTGACTCATCGATTTTTATTTAAACGAAATCTGTAGAGTGACAGCAAGTTTCTACGAAACGTTGTAGATAAGAAAACACATATCACTTTTGATGTTCTGGATCAGGACTTCTAAGCAGTTTACAGCCCCTAAAATGTGGTTTTTGAGATGTCGGCTAAGGAATTCCAATTTACATATTTTTGATCAGTTGTGTCAGTTCATTAACTCTGACTTGCAGAGTTTGAACCTCTTAAAATCAAGGAGGCTGAAAGGTGATCTGACCTAAGTACACCTACAAGCTGAGATGGCAGGCGAAGAAGAGGTTAACCATCATTGCTTCACTCCTGCTACTACCTTTAGGTGGTCCCTAGTCAAAGGTAAACTACCTTCTGACTTGAGAGATGGAATGGTCATATCGGTACACAAAGGGGAGAACCTGATTACTATCGACCGGCTTCCTCGTTCTC
The DNA here is from genome assembly GCA_944470205.2 of Schistosoma margrebowiei. Taxonomy (NCBI): domain Eukaryota; kingdom Metazoa; phylum Platyhelminthes; class Trematoda; order Strigeidida; family Schistosomatidae; genus Schistosoma; species Schistosoma margrebowiei. The sequence continues at coordinate 8,583,343 of OX104025.1, forward strand.
CCTATTACTGAAGTCCACTCCGAAACTGCCTTCAGCATCATTTAAACCCTGTACATATTGTAATACAAACCCAGTCACTTATTTGAGAGGTTAGATCACCTCATTGGAAGACGATTATACGGTGAATGCTGGTACCTTAGACGTGTCCAGTTCATTCATCGACGTTGACCACCACACCCTATCGCAGAGGTAGAGTACTACAGGAGCAATGGTAAAATGGCTATTGTGTTACCCATACTGTAATTTTAAGTTGTCGTGGTTTACCATCAGATTAGTCATCTATGACAATTGATATGCCACAAGGCTCAATTCTTGAATCACCCATTTGCATATTATTAGTCGTTTTAACTCTTTTGGTTCTCAAATACGTCTTTACTCAAGTAATCGTTGAATCTGTAAGGGGGTACTTAAACAACGTGATGCTATGACTCTTCATGAAGATTTATATAAAACAAAATCGTATTGTTAATAACCTAGTTCCCCTATATAACACTAAATGCAGTAGTGACATTTCACCCAACATGGCCTTCATGAGATATCCCAGTATCATACTTTCAACAGTTAAATGACCTGGCCATCACTGTCCTCCCATTGGTATTCTGCAATCAATACAGTATGCTTACTTACCGGGTTTATTTTTACAACAGTCGGTCTGACTCTAGAATTATTCGAATCTGTTCTCAATATTTATCTTAGGGAAATCTTTCTGTATATTCCGCTTCTTAAAAGAAATATTGCTCTCTCGAAAACTTCAAACAAGAGCGACTTCGAAGTTGATCATGCTGAAGGCGAACCTTGAAGGGCTCTACTGGAGGCTCTTAATATGCATCTAGTTTATTATAGGAAGACTACGAGGATATCGGTGCGATGAACCGTATGACTGTTAGCTTACTCTACTTGAATAAATCATTGATAGGTTTAGGTACTACACGACACCTGAGAGGACGTCCATGATAGGTAGAACGTAAAATAACCTGCATAAAAACGCGTAAAACCTTTTTCTGGTTCTAATCAGTAAGTCATGGAACTCCATCCTGGAACGTATATTGATGGCACCATCAGCTAAATCGTTCAACAGAAGGTTCAGAGACCACTTTAAATTCATGGGTATTAAGGAAAGTCACATATTAGTTACTCCTCAACAACTTCTGTTACTAAAGAAAATGTATTGTCGTACATTTTCTAGAAAACATACTATAAGTTTCATACCGCTACGTAAATAGGAGGATTTTCCACAAGCCCGGACAAGGATCTCAAAGAACAAACAGTCCTCCGGTTCTGCAGAGCAATTTTATTGTTAGAATTTTCGGAGTGCCAAACCTTTTCAGGTACGCTTTTCGACTATAATAATCCACTTATATAAACACACAATTCTGTCATTCAGGAGGCATTGACGTCACATAGGAGAGGATTTTTCTGAGTTAATCTTGAAGTTGAAAAACACATGCAATATAAATTCGACCTTTTATCACTCACATAGGTGATCTTTGTGAATGATCAAAGTCTACTCAAGTTGGACAATGATAGTGTAACTCCCAAGTATACGTCGAAGTTTAATCTCTTGGTTAATACCAAACGTTAGTCACCCTTAAATGGTATACAGACGTTGTAGACACTTCACTGACCACATAAAAACAGTCTCACGGTAATTATTGAATTTTGATAATAGGGATGATTTGGATAAACAGAGTGAGACCCCTGCCACACAGGCCTATCCACGGCATGCAATTCGTTAATCTCTGTTAGTCATCCCTGAAATCGGATCTGTTCAATGAACTGTCTGAAGATCAGTGAATTATTGTCTAGAGTATTAGTGGATCAGTCTGAAATTTGATTTTTCTAAGGCGCTTATAGACTCCGGAACAGATCCCTGGAACGGGACTCGAATTGAAGCCTTATGGAGAGTGCCTCCAATCACTGAACCTCTACCTATTAGAATACAGGCATCTTGGAGGTGGTCTTTTAATGGCTTATAGTATCCTAAATAATTTTGGACATCCCCTTAAACACCTACTTAAGCTAAGTCTCAACACAAACTTGAAAGATAACATTCAGAAACTAGAGACAACACAACATAACAGACTGTAGACATCCACTCTACTCCTTAAGAGTAGTCAGATGCAGGAATTCGCTGCCTGCAGAGCTAGCCCAAGCGAATTCCCAGGAGTCTTTTATGAGAAAATATGACATATTCGTAAGGACTGTGGACAGTATCTTACTGTAATTTACCAACTTTCATTTCCTTTTCTGTTGTCGTTAATAAACCTAGGTACCTACCTGGAGGTGTCGGCGATCCAGTGCTACTAGATGAGCAAGCCTGTTAAGCGAAAATTACTTCTATTCCGTCTAAAACCATTTGACCCATTTGAACAGTCCATTGCCTGGACGCAACTATGGAGCTGAACATCAGTTATCACGTCATAAGCCACTGTGTGAAAATCGAAAATCGAATAATTCGGAATAAATAACATCAAGGTGAAGTGAAATCCAGTAATTGTCTTCGAACTACTTATTTTGTTTTTCAAAACATTAAAATTTCATGTTGACATCGCAATTCTGGCCATTGATGTTGTTTACATGTACCGCGCAGGAAAAAGCGGCAAGCCGCCTGAGTTGTGGTCCATGTTTGTGAGGGGGATGTTTGTGCAATTTAATGTTGTAAATATATTGCACTAACCTTCGCCTTGCAAATATAGGGTAAACATCTTCTACATATTGTTTAATCTGGAAATGATTGCACACTATCCTCAATTAGCGTATGTAAATAAATCTTAACCATATTGCAGGTTGCCATGGTACGATCTTCATTTCATTTATACAGTTGATGTAAAAGGATAGTTGTTTAATATGGATCTGTGAGTTTGTGGTCGTGTTTCAAAGATTACTCATTTACAATAACTCAATATGGAAGCATTGTATCTGTTGTTCAGTTCCGAAAAATATCCTAGCCTTAACTAGTTCCAAGAGGTGGATTTTCTGGCTGAGTCTGGTTTATATTCCTCTCAGGATTCATTCTAGGTGTACGCATACATCAGAATTCACTGGTCCAGTGTAACTTTGGAAATGTTAATAAGCAACAAACTAGTCAGTTACCAAACACTAACTACACTTTATCGTATACTATCGTCATGTAAGTACTCTTGCTACTTTATATCCATTTTGGTTTTTTGGAGTATACCTAACAGTGTCTAGACCGAAGAATGAGCTACTTGCATTTGTATTCTGCTGTTGGTTTTTATTCAAGTGATATCATGGACGCTTGCATGGTGTATTACCTAGGTAACAGATTATCAACTGTGAAACACGTTTGGATTCTTATTCCTAAATTTTGTTGTTATTACCAATGTCATGAGTTTGTGAATTTGTGATAATGCACTAAGCCATTGTATGTGTACTAAATTTCGACAATAAACATTGCACGTAAAATTAGGGTGTCTATGTTGTCCAAGTGTAGGGTTTTCGCAGTCTATTCAACTTCATGATGTGTTCTGGTCTACACCAGTAAGTCTCTGGAATTACTCGAAATTTTACCGTTTTCATCTAGACCGAAAGATCTAGCGGTCAGGACATCCTGGTTAGTTGATTTTCAATAGTCACTTTGAGACGAGTACCTGTAAGTACTATAAATATATTCCGTTGGTGTAAACTGGTTAGCAGTGCGTTTGGTGGCTTTAATGTTCAAAACTCGGCACGAAATATAATACTTAATGGATGACATTTGTTGGACCGAGCATTGATTGTTGTTTTGGCATATTGACGAAGTCAGTCGTATGTGCAAAACTTGCTCTTATTCGCTAGTCTACTTAGAAACTATATCTCACTAGGAGAAGTAGAGCATTCTAATGAACAGCATAGCTTGTAGATGATGGTTTCGTTTTCACTAACTTATTCTGTTCTATACATGAAGTTTCAATCTTCAGTTCTTGTTTAGTGTCATGTGCTTACAACTCGTACATATTCGGATTTATCAACTCACTTTCAAACTTTGCATTCCATATCATGTCTAGTGGTACTTCAAAATCGAATTTTAGATCAATGGTTGAAATTGAATGCTCTACTCACTAAGTTACCGCTCTGATTAAACGAAGTTTAGTAATCACGTATCAGTTCGTGTACTAGATTCTGAGTATTACTAATCACTAACTAGTCATAATCTCGAAATGTGTAACATTTTGCCCCCAAATGTACTGGTACGGCCGAGAGTGGGGAGTCCGCTCTCCCTCTCGAAATGCTCTCACATGGCCACACGTATAAAGCCTCTGCCAGGGAAGTTCTCATGGCAGGAGTGTTTACGAAAATGAGAGGACGAAAAGCGAATGTCCGGCGCTTTAACCGGATTCCAAACCAATGGTGCACATGGGCTCCAGTATCCTGCGGGAACAAATGACGTATGAACTGATTGTTGATCACCAGTTTCCATGTGACTGCATCTTCTCACGATGCTCCACTGCTATGTGGTTCAGACCATCAGGTCGAAGGCTCGGGGAGTGGCTCCCTAAGAAAACCACCTCCTTCGGTTTGGGCACCCGGGCAGTATCACAGCCATCACACATATCGAATGAGATCTGTGTGGCGCATATGTATTTGGTGCCTCCTTGTACCAATATCTGTGTGTTGAAATAAATAATTTGATAATCATGGGCCTGATAACTATAGTTTGATAAAACGTGGCCCCGACATATTAGTTCACCATGCTTTTTTCATACAAGATTCTTGTTGAGATTTTATGCTAAATTGTGTTTTCCCACTGAAACCTGATGTAACTTGCTTTCTATAAACCTGAAATTAACAATTTACCTACTAATTATCACTCTAATTCCAGTCGAATAATGTTCAGCTTAGATCGCTGAATTGCTTTCACTGGATGTATGTATATATGTCCAGTAGGTAAGTTTTATGAATAGTTGGGTTGACTATGATTGGAATTATTTTTTTAAATTGAACAGCCTGCTGCGTATGAATGTCAACGTTGACTAAAAAACAATTTCGACTCCACCTCGTCTATTCAGATGTGGTTCTGAACGTTTTCCTACTCAACAAACATACTAATCTCAGAGCTTATCTGCAGTAGTGGTGCAGTGGTCAACGGTGGAAAATAACCACTTGAACTAATATCACCAAGCATTGTAGTGAGAACCATACACAGATAATTACATTAAAATAAAGAAGTATATAATCATTTTTCGTACTATTCTTACATCACGTTCATTACGTTTGGTTGTCAACTTTTATGACTTTCAAGATTAATCATTTTGATAAAGTAAATGTATACTTGGTATGCCATACAGCTGGTAATTATCAAAACTTTCATCTAAATAACTTTTGAATATTCTATTTCATTTTTCTTTTGTATATAAAGGATATCTGGAGCAACAAACTTATCTAATGTTGCGTTTTCTAAACAAGTTTACGGCAAGCTGTACTTGGCATGCTTTTGCTAACAAATGAGTGCCAGTCTAAGTTGCCACACCCGACCGTTGTTGCTACTTTGACGTGGTGATCGGGCTTGCCTATCGTGATGAAACAACCGAGCTATACCGACTGGAACAACTGTTCCTCAAGGTCCTACCACGTCAGAAAGTTCGGTTGAAGAGCGTTAAGACTAAAAGTGACAAACCCAAGGTCTGAAGGCGAAGTCGTACTGCTGACTGTACAAAGGTGTGACAGTAGTAAGGTGTTTCCTTCAGACAACCAGCATGACAGCGATGCTGCCTTCCCACAAGAAGGGGTGGGGTTAGAAAAGGTCGACCTTAAAAATGCACACCTCGTCTTATCCCACGGATATCCGTCTCCGGCGGTAAAGTCTCAACAAGTACGGAGCTAACACAAAAATTGCCCATAAAAAGGTCGTGTGTGACCGACTTCAAGCAGTTGTCCCTTGGGCACTGCGGTCACGCTCCCAGGTCACTAAGACCACTTCTAATCCTATTTCCTTTTCAGGTACCTCCAGAAGAACCCTTCCACGGTGTGGGCAACTGGGAAGTGATAACCGCCCTCATACCTCTATCAGCACTCAAGACCACTGGATTCATAATCAACTTCCCTCTTCAATTCCTATTATTCCTCCTACATCGACTTTCACCTCTAAATTTCTTCTTTCGGCTTCCTTCTCAAGTATCACCATAGCCAACGATTCTAGTGCGCAAAACACTGTCCCAGTTCTACTGAAACCTCGCTCCAAACTACACATTGGAACCTTCAACGTACGCACCTTATGTCAAATCGGTCACCAGGCTTCCTTGCCTAGAACCCTAGAATCTCGTACCATTGATGTATGCTGAGTCTCTGAAACACGCATACAGGATCCCAGTGTGGTCATTCACTTGACCTCACCTCGGCAAAACGGAGAGCCAACGAGATACACCCTCCGTGTATCTGGTGACGCGATGGCCAGTTCTCGTGGACTGGCAGGAGTAGGCATAGCACTAAGCATGAGGGCCGAACAAGCACTGTTAGAGTGGATCCCCGTCAACAGTCGTCTATGTGCTGTCCGGCTAAACGGCTCCGTAAGAACTCGGAAGGATAGGGACACACATCGTTGCCTTTTTGTCGTTTCTGCCTACGCTCCCACCGACTGCAGCTCAGATAAAGTGAAGGATGAATTTTACAGAAAGCTATCTGAACTTCTTCAGAAAGCTAAACGTTCAGACATAGTACTCGTAGCAGGTGACTTTAATGCCCAGATAGGTAGTTTAAACCAAACAGAAAGGCATTTAGTTGGATATTTTAGTATTCCGCCACAGCTAACAGATAATGGTGATCGTCTGCTGCAACTATACTCAGACAATCGTTTATTTTTAGCAAACACAAATTTTAAGCATAAGGAGAGACATCGTCTAACATGGCGACTCCCTACACCAAACCAACGGTGGACTCAAATAGACCATATTGCCATCAGTCATCGTTGGAGAGGGTCGGTAGATAATTGTCGCTCATTCTGGAGTACCTGCTTGGACTCCGACCATGCCCTAATACGGGCACGCATCTGCTTGCTCCTCACTGGACGCAAAAAAGACCCATTAGAACTGAGTTGAGTAACGAGAAAACCAAAAGTAAGTTCCAGGAACAACTGAGGTCACACTTAGGTAGTTCTGAAAACGAGGCTGACCCAGATATTGCTTGGAAAGATATACAAACAGCTGTGGAAACAGCAATGAAATCTATTAGTGACTTAAACTACAGAGTTACAAAGAACCAGTGGATTTCTTCAAAGTCTATCACACTGATGGATTCTCGCAAACTCATCCCATCAGGTTCCGAACATGATGAAGAGCGACAACAAATCAGATCTAGGTTAAGAAAAAGTCTAAGAAACGACCGTGAGCAGTGATAGGCAACGAAAGCAAAAGAGATGGAAAAGGCGGCGGCTATAGGGAACACAAGACAGCTCTACAGACTAATAAAAGAAACTGGAACTAATAAGTCAAATGTAAGTGAGATTATTTCGAAAAGAGACGATACTCTCATCTATTCCCAGTCCAGACGTTTAGAACGATGGGCGGAACATTTCAGAGAACAGTTCAGCTGGCCTTCAGCAACTCTACAACTACCGTCCATTCCCAGACAGTGTGAATGGAACATTGAAGTGGGTCTCCCAACTCTAGCAGGAGTGCAAAAGGCTATAGTTAATCTGAAACGAGGAAGGGCAGATGGATTGACTCCAGAAGTCTTTAAGGATGGTGGTCCAATTTTAGCGGTTAGATTGACTAATATTTTAGCTAAGATCTGGGAGTTAGATGTTATTTCATCTGACTGGTCGCCATCACTTATCGTCCCAATATATAAGAAAGGATCAAAATCATCTTGTGACAACCATAGAGGGATTAGTTTAACTAATATAGTATCTAAAATACTAGCCTCAATAATAATCAGACGCCTAAGACTCGTGAACTGCAAACACGAGAAAGCCAAGCTGGCTTCAGACCTGGTCGTGACTGCATCGACCACATATTCACCATTCGTTAGGTTCTAGAACACAGGCATACTTATCGACGTCCGACAATGGTGGTCTTTCTTGACTTAAAATCAGTAGACTGCGAGATTCTGTGGCAGTGTCTGTCATTGAAAGGCGTACCCCAGAAGTACATAAACCCTGTGAAGGCTCTTTACTCGAACACTACTAGTCGAGTGAGAACTTATGGTGAACTGTCATCTAGTTTTGCAACCTCAAGTGGTGTCCGTCAAAGCTGTCCACTTTCTCCATTTTTGTTTAACTTCATCATAAACCTGCTGATGGAAATAACATTCTCGTCGACTGAATTCTCAGGTATTGATCTCCTTCCAGGAGGTCCACTTATCGACTTAGAATACACAGATCAGAGTCCTGTTTGGTGAAGACGCTGATAAAGTGCTGTGTGTTTTGGTAGCACTGAGCAACAATGCCAGAATGTTTGGAATGCGCTTCTCTCCCTGTAAATGCAAGTTGTTGCTCCGGGACTCGAGTGCGTCAACACCTGAACTAAGGATAGGGAGTGAAGTAGTCGAACTCGTCGACAACTTCACTTATCTTGGAAGTCTGATCAGCCCTAATGGGTTGATATCGGACGAAATCTCATCACGGATTCAAAAAGCTCGTTTGGCTTTTGCCAACTTACGTCACCTATGGCGAAGGCGAGATATCCGTCTATCAATAAAAGGACGAGGATACTGCGCGGCAGTCCGTTCTATCTTACTTTACGGCAGCGAAACATGGCCTTTAAGGGTAGAAAATACTCGTAAGCTACTAGTATTTGACCACAGATGCCTTAGAAATATTGCTCGCATCTGCTGGCATCACCAGGTAAGTAATAGGTAGGTTAGACGCAGGGTATTAGGGAATGATGGTAAATCAGTTGATGAGGTTATTAATCTTCATCGACTGAGATGTTTGGGCCACGTGGTACGTATGCCTGAACACCGATTACCACGACGTGCAATACTAACGGGTGTTAGAGATGGTTGGAAGAGAATTAGGGGCGGCCAAACCGAAACGTGACATTAATGCTTGAAGACACTAACCTCTAGTCTGAGTCATGTTGGTAGATGCAGACTACTTGGTTGGGGTCCGCGTGACTTTCGTAACCGATGGTTGGAGACTCTTGGTGACATGGCTCAGAATCGACCACAATGGCGTCGGTGCATACACTCCCTGTCTTCCCTTAAACTAAGAGATTAAAATCGCTTCATATATTTCTTTCTACGAACTAATTCCATATTCCGGTACTGTATACTTATATGCCATCTTTCTCCTATATACTACCACCTTTAACCTAACCACTCCCATGAATCCAGTGTTCATCTTTCTGTGCTAACGAGGTATGGCAACCTGGACCGATGCATATATGTGCCTGGTCCTACGTTGTAGCTGACTGACTAAGTTGCCACACTTCACATCAGTAGGATGGAAAATATTACCAAGGTACAAAATTAAGGAGTGGGAGTAATATTAACAGTAGTATAAGAGTCAGTGGGTAATGATGAACTTATGTTAACTCAAATTGCCATATCATATTGGCACGACGAGATGAAATTAGCAAGATGCATACCAAAGAAATTGAAATAGTGTGATAGCAATCCCAAGGCGGGTTGACTCACTTGGTTATGAGCTACACTAATAGTAAGAGCGAATGATATTACCCGGTGGTTCAAAGCGTATTAGGTGGGTCAACGTTCGAACCTGAGATCTGGTTGCTGAAAATCGAAAACCTTAACCACTAATCCATAACTTCGAGGAAGAATGAACAAAACTTAAAAATTACATTCCACTCCTAGATTAATACGAAGCAAACCGCTACCACTTTTTTTACATAATGAAGAGTTGGGAGATATTTAATTTCAATGAACAAGTATAAGAAAAATCATATAGATAGGCAAATCTGAGTCGAATCCAGCAGTCTTCGCAACACTATAATAACAAATATTATGTGCTTAGTTGTGACTAACTTCAAGAGGTAAACTCCGAAGGAGCTGTGACCAGTAGACTTCAATCATGTCGAGTATGAGATAAACAATAGTAATGGTAATCAACCAAGACCTAAGTTTGATTACAATTAGAAATGTAAGTTAGTGGATAACGACTCAGCGGCCTAACCTTTAGGTTAAGCACTCCTCTTGAGGTCCCAACCTCGAGGGGTTGTAAATGCGTTTTGCTTAGGAGTTAGAAATACCCAAATCACGTGGCATTAACCCATGAAGTCATTTGGATTGAACCCTGTTGGCAGATGCGGACTATATGATCAGGATCTACGCGATCATCGCAACTAGTGGTTAGACGGTCTAAATCGAACAGATTCATCCACTCTGTCTTGCTTTAGATAAATTATCTTTTTATCCCACACATGTTTTCGTTCTTGTCCATTTGTAATATATTTCACTACTATTGTTACTGTTATTTCTACTACTTTGGTATTCATCTTGATAACGTCTCGATATCCCGATATGGTGTGTCAACTAAGGGTAATTCACATGTGGGCAGCCAAACCAAAAATGTGGCATCAGACCTTAAAGTCACTAACTTCTAGTCTGAACCATGTTGGTAGATGCAGACTACTTGGTTGGGGTCCGCGTAACTATCGTAACCAATGGTTGGAGACTAGGTGACGTAGCCCAGAATCGATCACAATGGCGTGGCTATATACACTTTTTGTCTTCCCTTAAATCGTAAGATTGAAATTACTTTATCCTTTCTTCCTACGAACTAATTCTTTCTTTGTGTATTATATGTTTATACACTATCTTTCTTTTATATATTACTACCATTGAAATAACTACCTCTATGAATTTGGTGCTCATCTTGTGCTAATGAGGTGTGACAACTTAAACCTATGCATATACATGCCTGGTCCCACGTTGTAGCTGATTGACTTATTCATATGTGTTAGGTTCTACGTTGCTTATAATTGGGTAAGATGAAATGCTAAACTTTTAGCTTAGTTATCCAGGTCCTTCCACGGTGTGGTAATACAATACTATCAATTTGTTGACATTTTCTAAATTATCTTATTTAATTTAAAGATAATTTACAACTATTTAATGTTGATTTAAAAAACAAAAACAAAAAACCGGTTCATACAAATAATTTTGATCGTATTTTCTAGCTTGAAAAAACATATTAGACCATGGTACATAACAGTAATTCAATACCAATCAGGTATTTTGTAACAATTTAATGAAATGAAATTTATCACCCAAAATCAACTACATAATAATTCCCATGATATAAAACAATTTAATTTACGTCAAATAATCTTTTTTATTTAAAAAAAAGAAATAGTTTTCCCCATTAAAAAAAAAGTAAAAGTCAACCGAAGGCAGAATTAAATAAATATAAGTGTAATACAGAGGGGGAGACAATAATAAACAGGAGAATTTTAAATGTACAAAGAGATATTATATATATATATATTCACATTTTTTTAATTTGTTTTTTAATTAAAGCTAAACGCTGTTTATGTGCTTCAGTTGTGAAACTTTTACGTACAATTCGTTCCTCAGTAGCAAAACCCGGAACAATAATATTCCAATCACGTTCTAAACTTGGGACGAAGAAGAAAAGAAATCAAATTATGAATGTATACTTATAATTAAACGAGATTTTGCAAGTGTGTATTAAATTTTATTAGTAGGGATTCGTACTCTTAGCTGGATGTTTTGATTCTAGAGTTTACATTGTTCCTCTGAACAGCATTATCAGTACAAAATTCAGTCAGTCAGCTACAACGTAGGACCAGGCACATATGTGCATCGGTCCAGGTTGCCATACCGCATCAACACAACAAGATGAACACCGGATTCATAACAGTGGTTAGGTAAAAGGTGGTAATATATAAGAGAAAGATTGCATATAGAGATATAGTACAAGAAGAAAGAATTGGTTCGTAGAAAGAAAGATATGAAGCGATTTTAATCTCATAGTTTAAGGGAAGACAGGGAGTGTATACACCGACAAACTTCAGGTAGAAGTGAAGTATTCCAATTTATACACATATGACTAACAGTCTGTCTTGTCAACCTCAATCTTAAATGGTTATTTTAGATCATTCGTCTATCATTGTTTGCATCCTTACTTTGACTTTCTCTCGCTTTGTGTGGCGCATATATATTGGCGCTCTCTTGTACCAATATTTATGTGTTCAAATAAATAACTGACATGAGTATCAAATTTCTAAAAATTCTTTGGTGTTTTTACTGTTCCATCTATTTAGGATTTCAACATTTTCCTAGTCGAATGCATGTTCAAAATTGTCCACATGCGAAGGTAGATCATGGCGTTTGGTGGCTAGTTGATTTTCGAGCAAGCGATGGAGAGGTCGTCCATTTTCGACTAAATACATGTTGCAATCTTAGGTAGAAAGAATACTAAGAACACCAAAGAATCCAGCAGATATAGCTTGCGTGGACTCGTTATGACTCCTAACTACTCTTTGATACCATCATCCTACATCTATTTCCCAGCTAATTCAGACTTATTGTAACAAAACGGCTATTCGAGAAGTCAGAACTTTCTGAAGTACAACTGTTTATATTGTTATGTTATGAAATGAATAAATTCAGTGTTACCATATACTAAATATCCCCAAACAAATATCAAAACTTCCAGTGACTTTTTTTCTGATAATATGAAAAGTACTACATTATTATTCATGAAGTTTGGCAAACACTTTAGTATACTAGTTTTTGAAAGGATTTTGTCATATACTCAAAACTACTTTGCTAACCATGAACTTTAAACCAAATTCAGTAGCTTAAATTGTATCTTCATAAAGCGTCATTTTATCAAATGTCTTTTATATATTTTTTACATATTTAACCATATGAGAATAATTGTAGTTTCTGATTGAAACCATGAACCGATTGATGTTAGACCACCTTTGGAAACTTGGAATCCCGCGAGCGGGGTCGTGAATGCGCACTGCTGAGGAGTCCCACAATACGACGAGACGGCCATCCAGTGCCTCCAGGTTTCCAACGGTTGTCTAACATCAGTCGGTTCATGATCTCCATCAAAAACTTAATGATCTCCACAACCCCTATACTAGTAGTCTCACTCTATTTAAGAGTGTATATTATTAATAATTGTATATTAAGAAACTATAAATAGTTGAATTATATAATCCAACTATACAATCAGATGATAATAACAAACATTAAAATTTATAAAACAAAAACCTACCCATACAAAATACAACATCTTTTGCTTCAACATTTGATATACCCCTATGTAAAGCAAGTTGTTGAGCTTTTTCTGCACAATTTACAATAAATTCATTAGCTAAATTAGTTATAACCTACGGAGAAAGAAAGTGGGATAAAAAAGTAACACAAAAAATATTGATTTAAGAAAAAAATTAGTAAAATTGTTAACTTTCAAATGTTTATTGTACTTACTTATATGTTTAATCTGATTATCCATACACATTTCTTATTGTGTAATTATAATGATTGCCCGCAAATGCCCTGGTACGGCTGAGAGTCGGGAAAGTCCGTTCTCCCTCTCGAAATACTCGCACATAACCACGCATATACAGACACTGACAAGGAAGTCCTACTCATCGCCTTCTCGCAGCAGAGATGTCGTTTGCGAAATTGAGAGGACGAAAAGCAAATGTTCGGAACTTTAACCTGGTTGGCGGATATGGAGGTTCCACCTAAGGAACTCGGAAAACCCTAATTCCAAAACAATGGTGCGCATGAGCTCCAGGATCCTGACCTGAACAAAAGGCGTATGAACCTATTGTTAGTCACCGGCTACCATGGTACCGCATCTCGTAACGTTGCTCCACTGCCTTGTGGATTAGACATTTAGGTCAAACACACGGAGTGTGGCCCCCTAAGAAAACCACCTGCTTCGGTCTGGGCACCTGGAGAGTATCCCAGCCCTCACATAAATCAAATAACTTGTGTGGCGCATATGTATTCGGTAACCCTTTGTACCAATATTTGTGTTCAGATAAATAAATTCTAATAATTACCATTTTAGTAAGTTCTTTTTTTCAAGCTTTTGCCTACTACCTATGTCGATACATATTTGTTCATGTCATACTGTTCTTTTATTTACTATCATACTTATTATTATTATTAGTTATTTAATGCTTTTTCATTATCACTGATTCATAAATTGTTATGATTGACTTACTACTTTTCATATATGCATATAAATGGATTACTATATATTAGAGTAAATTCTGATGAAGATCTAAACGAAAACACTATTCGCTTGCGTATTTTGATCTAATATTTTTTGAAAGAGTTCTTCATAACAGTTTATATGGAGGTACTAACAACAGAGTGATTTCAATAAATTACGTTGGTAGGTTTACTATTAAAATCTATAATATATATTAATCGATATACACAGAAAATACTACTGCAGGATCAATGGTGTATCATTCCAACTTCACTACAATATTTCTAAAGGTTGACGGGAAAACATAAATATTGATAACAATAATTATCAGAGACTTGTTATGACTCAAAACTTTGAAATGTATCATAAGAAGACATCATGATTCCAAGTCCCACAACAAAGGCATTTAGAAAGTATTTCATACAAAGTTCTTAACTTCTAACTTTGATCATACATATATCTACGTGATATTATCAGCCAAGGTTGAGCATCGTGTAAACGGTTTGTAGCCTTAGTAACTCTTCGGCTACAGTTGGCTAACAAAGTTGTTAGCGACATACAGATTGGATTAAAGCACGTTCCATGTAGTATGGTTTTGGGGCACGCTGCTTGGCTACTTCTTATCCATTCAGCGCTAGTGGATACTTAGAGAAGACTCCAGGATCTTTTCATGCAAAAAATTATAAATATACTAACGTTTTTCTCATTGTGATTCCTACTTTATTTAACCCTTTCACTTGGGATATAATTACGTTCCTGTTCAATCGTGTTCTGATTTGGAGACTTATCGAGTGAAGTATTGTCTAAGATTACTAAACAATGAGAGTAGCTGGGTTGTAATAAGAGAATTTATAACATAAGCACAAAGAAAAACAGTGGTGAAGCATCAAGAAAATTTGAACCTGTGTGAATGCTTAGTTATTATCTTTTATGGACCTGTCTGTTTCAGGAATTTAAATGATAAGGAACTGAATTATACGAACTCTTTAAACTGTGTTTGTTCTCCCACTACTCACTAAGATAACCAATAATGAACGCTCCTACCTTCCTTCTAAGCTATTCTTACACCAGCCAACATTTCTCGACGAGGTAGACGGTAATTGGGCACATGTGATATGCATTTTACAGCCATCTTAATCCAGTGACTAAAGTCAAAAAGACTATAAGAACGAATGAGGACAATTAAGGTCGGCAAAACGAACTGATCCAGTGTTTTTAAAATAATTAATAAGCCCACGATTTTGTACAAAAAGACGGTGAAGACTTAACAACTAAAATTTTTAACTAGGAAGACATAATATCAGAATATGGTTACATTCCTATCTTGTATAGGTAAAAGGTAAGCAATAAAACAATTAGTAACATACCTCTTCAACATCAGGATCTAGTTGCAAATGAGGTTCAAATTCAGTCAACAACTCAGATAAGGAACTTGATGTGAAAACGGAATTGGTTTGCTCATCAGTGATGCACTTTGAGTTGAGATTTGTTTGACCATTTTCAGGTGAGCAAGGTATTTCGACGACAGTAACCCCAGCAGTTGAAACAGATGGATTGTTAGTTGAGCTAACATCAACCACAGATGTTGTAACTGGACCCGAAGTAGAAGTACAATTTTGCATTGCCGATGAGCATTCATCTTGAACTGGATATATAACTGATTCTTGAACAGGCAAATTTGAAGTAGAGACAATGATTGGTTGAGAAACTGATGGTTTTGACTGCGAATTTGTGATGTCAGAAGAAAGGTTGACAGACAAACCTCTAGGAATATTCCCAGCTGCAACAAACGAATTACCAGGGTGAACTGGTTGCATGGGAGAAGACACAAGTCCAGGAGGTCTGATGGACGACATATTAATCAACTTGTTTTGTGTTTGAGCACTGCCAAGATTAAAACCTGTTGAGTCCAAAAGTACTTGATTCATAGGTGTTATTCCCTGAAAGCCAGCATTTGTTGTGAAACAAGCCGTTCCTGGACGCAAATGATTATCAACAATCTGAGCGATATGTACAGGTTGATCGGTAGATATGTTTCCTAATGTGCTTGAAACAAAGGCAGTGGATGAACTATTGAATGAGTTTAATGTATTGCTACTTATTATTCCACCTGGCAATGCCACCGACATTTGACCGTTAGGACCTTGTATGACAGTAGGATTCGTGAGCTGTGTAGCAAGTGGACCAGCAGAATTGGGATTAGATATGACAATGGGCCCACCAGGTGGAAGACCCGTCGGGACTTGGATTTGCTGTTTAGCAATTGAAGATGTTGAAAGAGAAATCGGTGCTGTGGTAGCCGTTGTTACCAAATTAGCCATCAATACAGTCTGGCCAGAGGGGAGAGTAACCAAGTTGGCAGAACTCCTTGATGATGGGATACCCGAAACCGTAATAGCTCCAGATGGTGACGGAGTCCACACTTGGAGATTCTGTGGACCACTTGTGACACTGTTAGTTTGGAGAGCAGCTATGCCAGAAGTCTGAGAAATGGCCTGGCCAGACTGTATTAGAACTGATCCCGGAGGCAACGTTGAATTGGAATGACCTTTCATTTCTAGAACCCAGAATCGAAAAAATTTGGGATAATATGATCACATATATGAGTTCTGGGTATGTTTAGTAAAAATTACGTTCCATGTGAACAGGACTCTTGTAGAGCTAGAGCACAAAACAACATATCTCAGATTAAATATTGCCAAAAACGTTTCAGTAGACTTCTGTAAACCAAGAATAAGAGGAAACCATTTACGACTACTATATTTAGTAACAGTCAATTAAGAAGGTACGCACTAGATGTGCACAAATATAAATATTCAAGGAATCTAGAAAACTCATCGTTTCTATAAAAAAACCTTACGAAATCATTCCTTAATCTAGCGATTGGATCGTTTACCAGATTTCACTTCAGCTAATATTACTTTTCGACCAATCATGCATACATACAACATGATACTTTCTGGGATAAAATTGTCATTAGTTAGCTTAAGGATTTAAATTAATAAAATTAGGATCACAAACTTGGATGTTACTAGAATACGTCAATTCAAAACACCCTATTATCCAGTTACAGTAAATTTTGGAACATGCAATACAAATATTATGAGGCTGATAATATATATCCCTGAAAATATAAATAAAATTTGGTTACCCAATGAAATATTTTTAAGGTTATTTGGAATAAATCTTGTTATAATTTCTCTTATTACGACCCAGCTACTCTCATTGCTTAGGAATATCTTAGACACTACTTCACTCGATAAGTCTCCAAATCAGAACACGATTGAACAGGAACGTAATTATATCCCAAGTGAAAGGGTTAAATAAAGTAGGAATCACAATGAGAAAAACGTTAGTATATTTATATTTTTTTGCATGAAAAGATCCTGGAGTCTTCTCTAAGTATCCACTAGCGCTGAATGGATAAGAATTAGCCAAGCAGCGTGCCCCAAAACCATACTACATGGAACGTGCTTTAATCTAATATGTATCCCGCTAACACTCCCCTTTTGAGCAGTTTCGTAGGATCTGATGTTAGAGCCCACCTGAAACCATGTAACTGGTCTGTGCTTTCGATTTCTCTACCTTCTAGGCAATTAGGAAGTGGTGTCACTCTTTGGTTGCACAGAGACCGGCCTGTCCCAGAGATTTTGATTCTAAGGGTGTACAGCAGAACACCAGTAGGTATTCTATGTCGAGTTTCGTTGCTGGAGACCGAAGTTGCTCTCACTTGGTTGGCAATATGTACCCAAACGTCTGAGCCAACTGACACCTCGTAAACCACACTTTGTTTCTTTTGCACGATCCGATCAGTTAATCATGCAGGATTTTTTCCATGATAGTTCACAGCAAGTACTTTTTGACCCACCGTGAACAATCGTCTTCGTCCCCCATGATGTCAAATGAACTGTTTCTCCGTCGATACGTTTCGCTAAGACTCAAGGACTGGTGTCGGTCGAATGACATCGAAATGTGTTCGTATTTTCCTACCAAGTCAAGCTTCTGCTGGAGAGACTCCGTTAATTGTCTGAGTGCTCGGTGTAGAACGATAGATAAGCAGGAACCTCTAAAATCTTTTCGGTGGTCCCCCCTTTTGATTTTTTCAGAAAATTCTTAAATGCACCAACATAGTGTTCTACTTGGCTATTGGATAGGGGATGGAATGGAGGTGTTTGGACATGATTGATTCCGTTCTGCCCACAAAATTCTGAAAAGATAGCGGGTGTAAACTGTGTTCCATGGTTGCTAACTATTAGTTCTGGAAACCTGAAACGAATAAATAGTTGACGCAGTTTTCTGATTGTGCAGCTTGCAGTTGGATGTTCCATGAGAATTTCCGGCCACTTGCCGTACGCATCAACAACCAAAATGTAAGTTTGTCCGTGAAGTGGACTAGCGAAATCCAAATGCATACGCTACCATGGCGACTGTGGTATTAGTCACAACAGCAGATCTGCTCTCCGTGGTACTTTTGTTGCTAATGCACATTTAATACACGAAGTGGATAGCTGCTCCAGTTGGGTGTCTAAATGCGGCCAGTATACATAACTTGGTGTTATCGTTTTCATGCTATTCATTACAGGATGTCCTGTATGCAACTGTTCAAGCGCCCCAAAATGCCCTGGTACGGCCGAGAGTCGGGAAAGTCCGCTTCCCATCTCGAAATACTCGCACATAACCACGCATATACAGACACTGACAAGGAAGTCCTACTCATCGCCTTCTCGCAGCAGAGATGTCGTTTGCGAAATTGAGAGGACGAAAAGCAAATGTTTGGAGCTTTAACCTGGTTAGCGGATATGGAGGTTCCACCTAAGGAACTCGGAAAACTCTAATTCCAAAACAATGGTGCGCATGAGCTCCAGGATCCCGACCTGAACAAAAGGCGTATGAACCTATTGTTAGTCACCGGCTATCATGGTACCGCATCTCGTAACGTTGCTCCACTGCCTTGTGGATTAGACATTTTGGCCAAACACTCGGAGTGTGGCCCCCTAAGAAAACCACCTGCTTCGGTCTGAGCACCTGAGGAGTATCACGGCCCACACACAAATCAATGATAACTACTACTGGCCTCGTTGTTATTGTGTGGCGCCTATGTATTTGGTGCCTCTTCATATCAGTTTGTGTTCAAATGAACAAATATATAAATAATAATTTGATCAAGCACTTCTAGTTGAAGCTGCTTTGGGATTATGGCACGTTTGGTATACAGAAGGCAGTCGTCAGTGATTGAGATAGTCTGCGCTGGCAACAGTTCTGTGGAGCTAATCATCAAGGGACACCCTTCTTACTTCTAGTGGGACCTGACTTCTAAGTTTCTTCAATGACTTCATCCGAAGACACTGGAGTGTTTCGATTAAGTTCCTGATCAACCAGTTCAAAAGCAGCATATGGTACAGGACGTCTCAGATGAAAAATAGGCTTAGCATCTGACTTCACTGGCAAGTGAGCTTTCATCTTGGTGCAGTGACCAATGCTATTCTGAAAAACATAGGCGAACTTTCTCTTCACTTTTTCTAGCAACCTTTTGCCTGTCATTTTTGCAAGTACCGGGGTGTCCAATGATGAGCACGGCACGTCACAGACACTGCTAATGAGTTAATCCATTATTACAAGTTTTCCTAACATATTTAGACCAAGAAGATCAAAGTATAGCCGTTCTGTTAGATAACATGAATA
Source organism: Schistosoma margrebowiei (assembly GCA_944470205.2). Taxonomy (NCBI): domain Eukaryota; kingdom Metazoa; phylum Platyhelminthes; class Trematoda; order Strigeidida; family Schistosomatidae; genus Schistosoma; species Schistosoma margrebowiei. Next base: position 8,603,129 of record OX104025.1, read on the forward strand.
TTAAGTATCAGTATGGGGGTTGTGGAGATTGTTAAGTTTTTGGTTGAGATCATGAATCAATTGATGTTAGACCAATGTTAGACCAGTGGAGCTAATCCGTGTCGGGTAGAGACAGGTATCTACCTCAGTACAATGGAAGTTGGTCGCGCAATTTCGTGGATTGGTTGATGTTAGACACTAACACCATTGGATGCCGGCTCAGTGGTCTAATGGTTAAGTGCTCAGGCGCGAAGCCAGTAGGTCCTGGGTTCGAATCCCGCTTGCGGGATCGTGGATACGCACTGCTGAGGAGTCCCACACTAGGACGAAACGGCCGTCCAGTGCTTCCAGGTTTCCAACGGTGGTCTAACATCAATTGATTCATGATCTTAACCAAAGAATATTAAGTACTTAAATTGGTCTTCTGTCTATGAGCGTAACTTGAACCGTTCACACCCTCTGTTGACGACGTCTGCTAGAGCACCATATTCATCGGCTTCGAGTTTCACCGAAATTTAGACATTGATATCGAATACTAAACAATGAGGAGGATTCACCGAATATCTTTGACAATTGAATTACCGTCTCCTTGAAACTGGGCTCTAAAGGTAACTTTGGCAATATATGGCTAGTATAACGCGCATTTTCATTCCTTCCAAACATACCAATCATCAATCGAGTCTTCCACTGGTCATCTTGTTTATAAAATCCTATTCTGAATGTACTTTCCCAACGCTTGAATCACGTGAGAAAAGTATCTACACTTTCAGCGTCATAGATGAATTCTGGGATACTAATGACGAATGCAATATTATTATTTATAGCTTTATTCAATATTATATTTTGGTACAATATAGAATTATCACCACAGGGTATTTCAACAAGTTTCTTACACAAAAAACAGAAACAAAGACAAAAAGGGTCTAAAAAATCTGAAAAAACTGGACAACTTTTCAAATTAGAGACATGTTAGGATGCAGGTTATTGACTAGGTTAACTCTAACAACCTGTTCGTCACAGAGTATATTTGCTAGGTAAGGTATTATAGAACTTTTATACTTTTCCTTGCGTGCATGGATTTCAATGTAATTTTGTCTTGTTCTAACAGAAGATATACAAGGAGAAAGACGAAAGTGAAGTGGAAAGTTAGTAACTGATAAAATAACACCTGTCAGGAGTTTGCATGACTTTAAATATCTATCCACAACCATATTAATTATGACCTCCAAAGATTCACCACACATCTTGCTAACTGCCTTCAGCACTCTCCGCAATACAGCAAAGTCTTTTCTCAAAGGCCCGGGAAAGAATAATGGAGAACAGTAAAGAATAATAGGTAATATGTAAGAATTGACAAGTTGTAAGAGTAAATGACGACATAGATTAGTTACATCAGTCTGCACTAGGTAAAACCAAACTAAATCTGTTTCCTTTATCCTTCTGTCCCAATGCTGTACCAAACTCTTTATCATCCAATTAGGCACACACGAATTTTCAGGCTTGTATAATGCAACTACATAACCACAAATTACTGCATAAAATCAGCAGCTAAATACTAATTAACAAACAGTGATACTATTTGATCAACATAATCTTATAAACTAGATGAGGGTTCAAACCTGAGTAACTGATCCATTATACTAATGAACTGCATTCACACTAAAACGGTTCGATATTACTGATCAAATTTTGTTTTTTAATAGTTGAGAGTAAAGTGAAGCCCTTAGTGTGAGAGACAAAAAGTCATTCCAAGGTCCTCCACATACCGCTATACGTAGCAAAGACAATGGCTTTAAATCTCCAACGAAACGCATACAAATAATAAAATGAATCACGCTGTGTAACAGGGCATTGTGGATTAAATATATGTATATTGACCGTCCATACTTACTCTTCGAAGGCTGAGCCAAAATTACAGTAACGCAACTACTTGCATATTGTACACAAACTTCCATGTACTTTCTGTCTTCAGCATTCAATGGTAAGGAATTGGGGTCACAAGCCAATTATTACCCACAATATCTGAATTAATGTTAACGAATCAATGAAAAGTGCCGATAACTCATGTTCAGAGTTTTTATTGAGCTAATCCTAGCGTATATGATAGACAATTAGGGTTTTACATATTTTTGATTTATTGGATCTATTTGTTCTGAGGCACTAGGGTTGTTGAAAGAAGTAGCCGCCACATTACTGGACAGAAGGTTGCTTACTTGCGACTTGAAGGGTTAAAAAGCTAGATTGTATGAAAGCAAAGAAAAGATAACTCAGAATCCGCAAATAACATTTTTACGCAAACGTGTGAGTATGGTTCATAATATTGGCAGTAATTATGGTAGAGATAATAATGATGGCGAAAATAATAATAATAATAGGGATAATTTTGAAAGCAATGAGAAGGTACGAGGCATGTATTAGGTACAGCCACGTGTGGTGTTTGTAAGATCTATTGATTCTTTTGTACTTGGTGACTACCTGGTTTCGAATTCCAGGTACAATATGTTTGTTTGTGCTCACCTAGTCCTTTATGACTTAAATTGCGTTGATTCGAGGAAAACTAGCTCGCACAATAATTCAAGTACATATAATCATTACATTACGTTAGGAGAATTATGATTAACCATCTATGAATACTTATCTACCATGCCTCCTCTGACAGCTATTTACTGAGGTGGCTATGGTCGGATTTACTGAGAGAAAATTCTAGTTAGAGTTGGCTCTTATTAAAGACAAGTGTTATCTTGTTTGGAAGTCGCCTTTCTGATATGCCATTCGTCTTGAACTGCTTCTCGAAGTACATTGATCAAACTCAGGTAGTATTTCCTCAATTAGTGTAATCAGAAGCACTTAGTATTCGGTAAACCATTATCAGGTAGTTTCGTACACTTCTGGGACCTAACAGAAACAATATCAGGTAACTTAGACGGCCTGAATAAGGTTTGTCCTTTAATCATCAACACACTAGTGATGCAATTTTGAACTTGTTCAAAAGAATCGCAGCTCTGTTTTTGAGAAGACGTGCTGCAACGTCCTGAATTTCTAGATGTAGCCTGATGTATATTTTGAATACTGCCTGAAATAGCTTTGAAGAAAACGCGCTAAAGCGTCTCTGGATAAAGCTAAGGGTGGCCAAAGACTTGACTGCATCCACCTGTGTTTGTCTCAAAGAAGTAGGATTTGTAAAGCTACATCGCTAGATAGGAATCTTTTTGGTTGCAAGATGAGTTCAGAAGAGCCGAATAATCCAATTTCTCAACTTTTTAAACAGGCCCCCTAAGATGATCATCCTTGGGTGAAAAAAAACATAGGAGACGTTACCAATAAACTTATCGTTTAAAACGTGAGGTACCGACCCAGATCCAATCAGTTTGGTTAAGCCCCTTAAGGTAAGGCAAGTTGGCTCTTCCGTTGAGACGTGCTGTTCTTCAAGGCAAACACACCACGTCACTAGTACGTGTTTTTGAGGGAAAACTGTTCCAGCCCCTGGCCGTTGTGCTTAGACGTGTACATCCATACCGACAGGTTTTTGCTCATCTATCTTATGGCATGTACTTTGGTACACTCGCTCCTACGGAAAGGCAGATCGTCACCACTCTTTTTGCCAATATTTTCTATTCACTTCTTATGTTCACAAACCTGGTTGTGCCCTTTTGACTGAAGCAGACTGTCATATTCGCTCTCTGTGGTCGAGCCCGGCACTTTCTCCTTGTATATACTCACATGCACGACTACATAAGTCCAGACTCAAGAAATTCATATACATATGCACGCACAAAGTGTATCCCCTTACGATTTTTGGTACCTGATCTTCGAAAATCCAGGTTTCAGAATAGCGGTTGATTTTTCCTGCCTTCCTGCCCTGCATGAAGACCTTAGCCACTGTTTCAGCTATGATGTCCATTATTGGTATAGTTATGGGGAATCTCGTGAATTGACCTATACATGTAAACGGATAATGAAAACCATTCATACCCGATAAAGGGCCTACTAAGTTGACATACGCATGAGAAAACGTGGATCTGGTTGCAAAAAACACGTATAGGTGAATTTGTGTGACGAATAACCGTTGATTGTTGGCATGCCGAATATTCTAAACCATTTGTGTACATTCTCCTGTAAATTTGGCCATATATATCTGGCATTGATTAGCTTAGTTGAATATTTTGCATGAGGATGAGATAAAGAATGAAAGTTATTAAATATTAGTTTTCGCATACTTTTTGGGACGAAAGGTAGTGGCATTACATCGATAGTGTCACAGTAAATTAGAATACCGTCAATAGGCGATGGTAACTGCTTTAGTTTGAGACTAGACTTCTGTAGTGGCATTGGAACATAACCACACTATCCTCAAAGCTGAATACGAGATTACTCGGAAAATAGGTATTCAATATTTAACGCGAAGAAATACCTAACGATGGAGAAGGCGCGAAGAATGAACTGAATAGACTAGAGTTGATCGAACGGCATGGCTCGGCCATGCAGGCGTGGTCTCTGCTGAATGTTACCTTATATCTTCTTTTCATATTAAATATATTGTTCTTTCTCTAGCCTAACCTTGTTCTACATCATGTATTGGTAATTGATACGATACAGTGAGTTGGTATAGTCGATGGTGTGACTTCCACGTAAGATCTTATGGATTAGGCAGTCATATCATGACAAATCTACAAATTTAGGATTAGGTCTATTATTAGAGCAGTACTAATATCATAGTAGACCATAGTTCTACACTTCTTTGTTGTAGGTAGGTTTCGTAATTCTTGATCCTCTTCTTGTCTGTCTCTCAATGCCTCGAAGTTTACTGAAAACTGTTTTGTCACATTCATTTCTAGTCGAAGTAATGCATCTGTCGCCTGGTTTTCCTGACTTTTGACATTTCGGATATCACTTGTGAAATGTGATATATAGTCAAGGTGTTGTATTTCTCAAGGCAAGCATTTATCGGCTCTCGCTTTTAACACATTCGTTAGTGGTTTGCGGTCCGTAAAAACTATGAATTCCCTGCCTTCTAACATGTGTTGGAAATGTCTAATGATCAGATAGATTACAAGAATTTCTCTCCAGAAGGTAGAATACCATGTCTCTTCTGAAGTCTTTTTGAGAAGAAAGCAATTAGGCATTTTAATCAGTTGGTTAAGGGTACCGCCGACTGCTTTTTCCGAAGCATTCATCATCAAAGCAAGTGGATTAACGTAGATGCTTGAGTCAGTTTATCTTTTAGCTGTTTAATAGCCTCTCCTCATTCGTCGTTACCTGGGGATGGATTATTTGTCTACCATGTTTGCGTGCACTTGCTTGAGCTGACACCAAATTTCCAGTGATACCAACGGAATTGTCCAGATTGTCTGGATATTTGTATCTGAATAAATACAAATATGTTCGATTCGCTTTTCTGAACAATAATTCAGCTTTTGATTCTATACCAAGACAACGTTTAATTAACAAGTTAATCAGCATCAACACTGACAGCTGGATAACCAACTGACCATGTTCTTACCTCTCTGAAAGGGAACAGTAGATTGTATTTGGAGGAAAGTGTTCAGAGTCTCTACTGTCTCATTAAGGTGTACCACAAGGAGCTGTTCCTTCACCTCTTCTTTTATTTTTTTCTGCATGATCTGCCATCTTCCACAGAAAACACTTTTGTGAAATATGTGGATGATCTCACTGTATGTATGCCTATCTCTTCCTCTTTACATCCCATAGAAATGAATGAGTTTTTATCTTGTATTGATTGTTGGTCTGTTGGTAATGGTCTCATACTTAATCCATCTAAATGTCAAGCTGCTAACTTTAGCATGAGACATGAACAGCAACTAAACACCATTTTGAGATCCCATAATGCTTGTGCTATTGGAGACTTTGATAAACACAGTGTCGAAGGTCAATTATTTTGGTGTTACCTTTTCCTCTGATCTCTCTTGGCCTTCTCACGTTTTATTGTTATCGAAGAAAGTTTTCAGTCTGACTTACTACATAAAGAGATTGTATGCTCTTGGGATTACTCGTCATTTACTCTTACAACTGGTCAATTCTTACATATTACCTATTATTTTTTTAATGTTCTCCATTATTCTTTCCCGGGCCTTTGAGAAAAGACTTTTCTGTATTGCGGAGCGTGCTGGAGGCAGTTAGCAAGATGTGTGGTGAATCTTTGGAGGTCATAATTAATATGGTTGTGGATAGATATTTAAAGTCATGCAAACTCTTGGCTTCTCTTTCCCAGTCGTTGTTACATGTTTGTTATGATTTTGAGCTTCACAACATACTCCTCGTTCACTGTATTACCTGGTTTATATCTTTTCAGTTTGCCTTTGACTTCCAAGCTAGTGCTTGCCCTTCGACTCGGTTTGTCAATTCTCACAAATATGTGTAGAGTCTTTTCTTGATTTTCTCCTCACCTGGTAGCTGGTTTATGTTTCCTGGGAATAAGTTACGGCTGATAGTATTTAATCACTGGGTCTGCAGTATTTTGGACAGATAGTTGCTCATAAACGTTTGTTTTTCATGTTTCTCTGAGCTTCAGTCACGTACAACAGGGCTGTCTGAATGTTAATCTTTGAGTTTTAATTTTGTGCTATCTGATAGTCCTTCTGAGTTCCAAAAGTTCTTCAGTATATAGAATACAGCCCCAGTTTCAACATTGTATGCTTTTCAGTGGTACTGCTCAGGTATTTATAGCTTTACATCTCTTCCATAACTTCTCCATATTGTGTTATTTAGTTGTTTCTTGTTGTGTTGCGCTTCAAGTCTTGCCTTTTAACATAGGAATGTTGAGGCCTACTGACTCGTTAGCCACCGTTACTCAGATTACCCCCATCTAAATTTGTTGTTGCGTATGCAATATCAGAGCTTAGTCATATGTTTAATTCGAAGTTACACAGTTGCATCTTTATTGCTCGCTGCTAATCGTTCTTCCTCTGGTATGTGGTTGTCTTCACAATTCAGTCAACCACTAGAAGAAAGAGAAGAGGTGAGAGTAAACAGCCTTGTTCGACACTAGTCTTCACTCAGAATACATCTATCAGCTGTACTCCATTTACCATTTTGCAATGAAGTCCGTCGTATGAATTTCTTATGACGACAATCTTCACAGGTACACCACAGTGTCGAGGAAGGATGCACAGGGTTTTCCTATGCACGCTGTCGAATGCTTTTACATCGTTAAGCATATTGATGTGTAATGATGAGTTCCATTCAATGGATTTTTTGACGAGGATCCGAAGTGTAGCAATTTGGTCGGCACACAGTTGATCTTTAAGGAATCCAGCCTGTTGACCACTAAGTTGGGTGTCTACTAGAACTTTGTTCAATTCAACAGCACAGTTGAAAACTGTTCCAGTTACTGTTAGCAGTGTGGTTCCTCTGTATTTCTTCCAGTTGCCGAGATCTACTTTGTTATATTTATGGGGTGTTCTATCTTCTAGCTGGTTGGTAGTTCTTGCTCCTCTCAAATATTTGTAAAGAAAACGTGGATCATTTTCATGGGGCACTATCACTAGAAGGGCCCGTAAGTGCTGCTCCGATGCCTGATGAATCCAATGGTTCTGGCCAGATAAAGCTCTCTTCAGAATTTTCTATCAATCTGTTTCGATGCCATTGAATTTCCGTGGATCATTTTTCCTATTTGTTCATATCTTCTCGATCTGATCTACTATATTTTCCTGACAACTAGGTGATTGTGCAACATAGTTTTCTTTATTTCCTTCTCTTGAAGCTTGTCCTGTTGTTATTGTCAGGTCTTATGTATCCTCCAGCTTGTCACTCATTTGCTTACTTCTATATATAGTCTAACCCTCGTTTTTCTACACAGTGGTTCAGCTGTCAGAGACGTTTGTATTCTGGTTTTTACTTCCTTGATTCTTGTACAGATTGTCTACAGAGATTCAACCTTTATTCTAGTGTTTCTTGAATCCAAGAGCCCTTTGGAATGTTGACGTTTCAGTTCTTTGTGTTGTTTCTAATTTAAAGCTTGAAAGCCCACTACTAAGAGCTAACTCAAATTTATCGAGTTTGTTAACAGCTCGAACTAAGGCCACATTGAGCTTTCATAGTGCCACTTGCCCAATCGCTCAATGCTTCTTTGGCTTTAGTTTTATTTTGACCATCACCACATGGTTATTTAAAGCTATACCAAATTTCCTCTTCGCTTTTACACATTCCATAGACCTTCCAAATGTTATATTGATGCATGTGTGATCAATTCGATTCTCTTGATAAAAGTAGGTCACTACTGTAGTCAGATGGAACCCGTGTAGCTTTGTGTGTGCGTTTTTAGGTGAAAAACAGTATCATCTATAACCATGTTTGTGAAATCACTCAGATCCGTCAGTCTCTCGATATTTTAGTTCCTTTGTCCTAGTCCATGCGTCCCCATGATGCGTTGATATTCGACATTGTTCATCCCTAGTATCCAGGCCCTCTCCACAAAAATGAACAGGATTTTATCGGGTAATTTCCCACGATGGTCCTTAGCCTCTAAAAAACTAGTCTTCATCATTTACGAAAACGGAATGCACAATCAGAAATGGCCTCATTGTTTAGTTTATGATCATATATGTGTAGTATATAACTCTGGCGAGAACCAACCAATCTAAAAATGACAGCAACCAACTAAAGTAAGCAAAAACACGAATGCGGGATTGAGACAGCTTAATAATTGCAGTAAGAAGTTAGCTAAGTAAAAGTTGAATTCGTTACGTTCCATAACTTTTGTAAAAAGCGCGTAAACCCAGCTGTTTCGAACGGTACTTTAAACCCTGAAATAGTTAGGTACTCCAGATGTGTATTTTTATCATAAGGTTATCATAACTTTTGACAACTATTATGTTAGTTATAAGACCGAATGTCTCAGATTTGTTTGAGCTATTCGATCAGCAACGCTCCCTGTTGTTTCGTGCTGTTCGACCCTGTGTTTTGGATTAAAGCTTTAGTTTTTGCGAGTATTAACTACACTGTGCTCGAGAGGGCATAATCTCATCATTTTTAAAATGAGGACTTCCTCAGTCCATTACTGAGTTCTTCATGCTGGACATCATTTCTTTCAACAGCGTTGGTTGTTTCCATGTTCCTGTCATGGGGCCCTCAACTTTCGCTGGTTGTCAATAGTAATGGTGAGATTTTGTTTTTTGATGTTAGGGTGGTCATTAAACTACTATTTTCGTAACGAAAACCAAACATGACCCCGATCTCCGGTGGTTCTAGTAAGGAATGCCGTAAAAATCTGTAAAGCTGGTAAAACTTATGGAAATTGAATCGGTTTTCTAGAAGGGAAGGAAAGTCGTTTTCTACAGTAATACACATACTGTTTCCCAACTAGTTGGTATCACTGAACTTTCTCACCGACAGATGGAAGCGTTTAAGAATAAAGCGTAATGTACTACGTAACAGCGAATTAGATTGTTAGGGTCCTTTGCATGATGAATGAAGCTGTTAATCTTACCTGTGAAGACTAACAGCTTTTAGGACTATATAAGAACTTTCGTCTTAATTCGGTTGAGTAGTTTCGCTATATTTGGGCGCCGAGTTGATATGAAACACTAATGATGACTTTGGTGTTTGATTATAATTCCTTGATGATGTTTGGACTGGATTGGCAGACGAAGTGTTGAAATTACTACAAATCCACTCACTGAGACTTTAAAAATATATTCTTCTTCATTAAAGCTTTAGAACTCTATCCAAACTGGTTTTCTGATTCATCTTTATTATGTTATTAGGTTGTAAATTTTTCGTTCTGAAGTCTAAACCGGTGTTTTCTCACATTTAGATTCTTGCTTACGTTTCCAGTTTTTGTATTGCAATGCTAATTTCCTTCCTCAGCGTGAGTATATTCGTGATAAGTTCTAAAATGCTCCCATCAGTTACTTTAATCTTCAAGATAACAAAAATGATATTTATTTAACCTCAGATCGTATTCAGGGGTTCGTTTAATGAGACAAGTAATAAATATAAGATGATCCAGTACTAAAGTCCAGATTCATGTACCCACTCATTCTCTTGTGTAATGTATTGAAGAAATACTTTAGTATACTTCAAAGGAGCTTTGTATTTCATCAGTTGTGAAATAATGGGTTCGTTTCGAATTCAAGTTAGGATTTAGGCCTCTATTTATTGACCTAACCTTTTGTTTTAAAGATGTCTCCACTGGACAGTATTACTTTTGCATTTGATTCATACTGCCTTTTTGGCATTTTCAACTCATAAGTACAGTAAGTCGTTAGTATATTATACACCTCTACGTTCATCAAGTATGCAAACTTGTATATAGTCCCTGAACTAGCACACAGGGTCGATTATTCTTCAAATCAGCTGTTGGTGCTATCTCCATGTAATTTACAAGTGCTATGGTATATTGAGTATGCCTGGTTTTCAAATATTTGGGGCTTGTAGAAACTTTTACATAATTAACTAGTTTTTCTTATTTTGAACAAGTTATCTCCCCGCTAACCTAACGTTTATTGCGCAGAAGTGATCTATCTTTTACCCTACCAATATGAAAGGTTGAAGTGGATAAAATTTATTAATCACAAGTATTCGTCAGTCAGTCAGTAACAACGTAGAACTTAGTACGTACGTATATCAGTTCGAGTTGCCATGCCACATTAGCACAGAGATGCAGTGGTCGATTCAAATCCCGTAGTGGTAGAGGTAGCAAGAGTATAAGCAGTAATCGGGAAGATTAGGGTTTGGAGATGTTATTTAACGAGTATAATCCAGTGAAATAAATTTGGAAAGAGGAAAAAAGGGGCATGAAGAATTCAGATAACTAGAATTTGGGAGAACATAGAGAGTGGATGCACCTGCGCCATTGCAAACGATTTTGAGCCATGTCATTCAGGGTCTCTAACCATCGGTTGCTATCATCTCGCGGTCCCCAACCAGGTAGTCTACACCGACCAACATGACTCAGTCCACTTGTCAGTGACTTCATGAATTTGTGCCATGTTTTGGTCTGGCCGCCCCTAGCTTTCTTCCAACCTACTCCTATACCACTGAATATAGCACGTCCAGGTAGTCGGTGGTTGGGCATACGTAACACGTGTCCCAGCCATCTCAACTGATGAAGTTTCACTACTTCATCAATTGATTTGCCATCCTTACCTAGTATTCGACTACAAGTATATCCGAAACGCCGTATGGGAATCATTCAGCTATTGGGATAAGACATGTGTTTTACAGATTTAGCTACAGCGTACCATTTAGCTGGCTTTGCAGTCTGTCAAAATACCCTGGTGCGGCCGAAAGTCCGTTCTCTCTCTCGAAATACTCGCACAAAACCACGCATATACAGACACTGACAAGGAAGTCCTACTCATCGCCTTCTCGCAGCAGAGATGTCGTTTGCGAAATTGAGAGGACGAAAAGCAAATGTTTGGAGCTTTAACCTGATTGGTGGATATGGAGGTTCCACCTAAGGAACTCGGAAAACTCTAATTCCAAAACAATGGTGCGCATGAGCTCCAGGATCCCGACCTGAACAAAAGGCGTATGAACCTATTGTTAGTCACCGGCTATCATGGTACCGCATCTCGTAACGTTGCTCCACTGCCTTGTGGATTAGACATTTTGGCCAAACACTCGGAGTGTGGCCCCCTAAGAAAACCACCTGCTTCGGTCTGAGCACCTGAGGAGTATCACGGCCCACACACAAATCAATGATAACTACTACTGGCCTCGTTGTTATTGTGTGGCGCCTATGTATTTGGTGCCTCTTCATATCAGTTTGTGTTCAAATGAACAAATATATAAATAATAATTTGATCAAGCACTTCTAGTTGAAGCTGCTTTGGGATTATGGCACGTTTGGTATACAGAAGGCAGTCGTCAGTGATTGAGATAGTCTGCGCTGGCAACAGTTCTGTGGAGCTAATCATCAAGGGACACCCTTCTTACTTCTAGTGGGACCTGACTTCTAAGTTTCTTCAATGACTTCATCCGAAGACACTGGAGTGTTTCGATTAAGTTCCTGATCAACCAGTTCAAAAGCAGCATATGGTACAGGACGTCTCAGATGAAAAATAGGCTTAGCATCTGACTTCACTGGCAAGTGAGCTTTCATCTTGGTGCAGTGACCAATGCTATTCTGAAAAACATAGGCGAACTTTCTCTTCACTTTTTCTAGCAACCTTTTGCCTGTCATTTTTGCAAGTACCGGGGTGTCCAATGATGAGCACGGCACGTCACAGACACTGCTAATGAGTTAATCCATTATTACAAGTTTTCCTAACATATTTAGACCAAGAAGATCAAAGTATAGCCGTTCTGTTAGATAACATGAATATTAAGTATCAGTATGGGGGTTGTGGAGATTGTTAAGTTTTTGGTTGAGATCATGAATCAATTGATGTTAGACCAATGTTAGACCAGTGGAGCTAATCCGTGTCGGGTAGAGACAGGTATCTACCTCAGTACAATGGAAGTTGGTCGCGCAATTTCGTGGATTGGTTGATGTTAGACACTAACACCATTGGATGCCGGCTCAGTGGTCTAATGGTTAAGTGCTCAGGCGCGAAGCCAGTAGGTCCTGGGTTCGAATCCCGCTTGCGGGATCGTGGATACGCACTGCTGAGGAGTCCCACACTAGGACGAAACGGCCGTCCAGTGCTTCCAGGTTTCCAACGGTGGTCTAACATCAATTGATTCATGATCTTAACCAAAGAATATTAAGTACTTAAATTGGTCTTCTGTCTATGAGCGTAACTTGAACCGTTCACACCCTCTGTTGACGACGTCTGCTAGAGCACCATATTCATCGGCTTCGAGTTTCACCGAAATTTAGACATTGATATCGAATACTAAACAATGAGGAGGATTCACCGAATATCTTTGACAATTGAATTACCGTCTCCTTGAAACTGGGCTCTAAAGGTAACTTTGGCAATATATGGCTAGTATAACGCGCATTTTCATTCCTTCCAAACATACCAATCATCAATCGAGTCTTCCACTGGTCATCTTGTTTATAAAATCCTATTCTGAATGTACTTTCCCAACGCTTGAATCACGTGAGAAAAGTATCTACACTTTCAGCGTCATAGATGAATTCTGGGATACTAATGACGAATGCAATATTATTATTTATAGCTTTATTCAATATTATATTTTGGTACAATATAGAATTATCACCACAGGGTATTTCAACAAGTTTCTTACACAAAAAACAGAAACAAAGACAAAAAGGGTCTAAAAAATCTGAAAAAACTGGACAACTTTTCAAATTAGAGACATGTTAGGATGCAGGTTATTGACTAGGTTAACTCTAACAACCTGTTCGTCACAGAGTATATTTGCTAGGTAAGGTATTATAGAACTTTTATACTTTTCCTTGCGTGCATGGATTTCAATGTAATTTTGTCTTGTTCTAACAGAAGATATACAAGGAGAAAGACGAAAGTGAAGTGGAAAGTTAGTAACTGATAAAATAACACCTGTCAGGAGTTTGCATGACTTTAAATATCTATCCACAACCATATTAATTATGACCTCCAAAGATTCACCACACATCTTGCTAACTGCCTTCAGCACTCTCCGCAATACAGCAAAGTCTTTTCTCAAAGGCCCGGGAAAGAATAATGGAGAACAGTAAAGAATAATAGGTAATATGTAAGAATTGACAAGTTGTAAGAGTAAATGACGACATAGATTAGTTACATCAGTCTGCACTAGGTAAAACCAAACTAAATCTGTTTCCTTTATCCTTCTGTCCCAATGCTGTACCAAACTCTTTATCATCCAATTAGGCACACACGAATTTTCAGGCTTGTATAATGCAACTACATAACCACAAATTACTGCATAAAATCAGCAGCTAAATACTAATTAACAAACAGTGATACTATTTGATCAACATAATCTTATAAACTAGATGAGGGTTCAAACCTGAGTAACTGATCCATTATACTAATGAACTGCATTCACACTAAAACGGTTCGATATTACTGATCAAATTTTGTTTTTTAATAGTTGAGAGTAAAGTGAAGCCCTTAGTGTGAGAGACAAAAAGTCATTCCAAGGTCCTCCACATACCGCTATACGTAGCAAAGACAATGGCTTTAAATCTCCAACGAAACGCATACAAATAATAAAATGAATCACGCTGTGTAACAGGGCATTGTGGATTAAATATATGTATATTGACCGTCCATACTTACTCTTCGAAGGCTGAGCCAAAATTACAGTAACGCAACTACTTGCATATTGTACACAAACTTCCATGTACTTTCTGTCTTCAGCATTCAATGGTAAGGAATTGGGGTCACAAGCCAATTATTACCCACAATATCTGAATTAATGTTAACGAATCAATGAAAAGTGCCGATAACTCATGTTCAGAGTTTTTATTGAGCTAATCCTAGCGTATATGATAGACAATTAGGGTTTTACATATTTTTGATTTATTGGATCTATTTGTTCTGAGGCACTAGGGTTGTTGAAAGAAGTAGCCGCCACATTACTGGACAGAAGGTTGCTTACTTGCGACTTGAAGGGTTAAAAAGCTAGATTGTATGAAAGCAAAGAAAAGATAACTCAGAATCCGCAAATAACATTTTTACGCAAACGTGTGAGTATGGTTCATAATATTGGCAGTAATTATGGTAGAGATAATAATGATGGCGAAAATAATAATAATAATAGGGATAATTTTGAAAGCAATGAGAAGGTACGAGGCATGTATTAGGTACAGCCACGTGTGGTGTTTGTAAGATCTATTGATTCTTTTGTACTTGGTGACTACCTGGTTTCGAATTCCAGGTACAATATGTTTGTTTGTGCTCACCTAGTCCTTTATGACTTAAATTGCGTTGATTCGAGGAAAACTAGCTCGCACAATAATTCAAGTACATATAATCATTACATTACGTTAGGAGAATTATGATTAACCATCTATGAATACTTATCTACCATGCCTCCTCTGACAGCTATTTACTGAGGTGGCTATGGTCGGATTTACTGAGAGAAAATTCTAGTTAGAGTTGGCTCTTATTAAAGACAAGTGTTATCTTGTTTGGAAGTCGCCTTTCTGATATGCCATTCGTCTTGAACTGCTTCTCGAAGTACATTGATCAAACTCAGGTAGTATTTCCTCAATTAGTGTAATCAGAAGCACTTAGTATTCGGTAAACCATTATCAGGTAGTTTCGTACACTTCTGGGACCTAACAGAAACAATATCAGGTAACTTAGACGGCCTGAATAAGGTTTGTCCTTTAATCATCAACACACTAGTGATGCAATTTTGAACTTGTTCAAAAGAATCGCAGCTCTGTTTTTGAGAAGACGTGCTGCAACGTCCTGAATTTCTAGATGTAGCCTGATGTATATTTTGAATACTGCCTGAAATAGCTTTGAAGAAAACGCGCTAAAGCGTCTCTGGATAAAGCTAAGGGTGGCCAAAGACTTGACTGCATCCACCTGTGTTTGTCTCAAAGAAGTAGGATTTGTAAAGCTACATCGCTAGATAGGAATCTTTTTGGTTGCAAGATGAGTTCAGAAGAGCCGAATAATCCAATTTCTCAACTTTTTAAACAGGCCCCCTAAGATGATCATCCTTGGGTGAAAAAAAACATAGGAGACGTTACCAATAAACTTATCGTTTAAAACGTGAGGTACCGACCCAGATCCAATCAGTTTGGTTAAGCCCCTTAAGGTAAGGCAAGTTGGCTCTTCCGTTGAGACGTGCTGTTCTTCAAGGCAAACACACCACGTCACTAGTACGTGTTTTTGAGGGAAAACTGTTCCAGCCCCTGGCCGTTGTGCTTAGACGTGTACATCCATACCGACAGGTTTTTGCTCATCTATCTTATGGCATGTACTTTGGTACACTCGCTCCTACGGAAAGGCAGATCGTCACCACTCTTTTTGCCAATATTTTCTATTCACTTCTTATGTTCACAAACCTGGTTGTGCCCTTTTGACTGAAGCAGACTGTCATATTCGCTCTCTGTGGTCGAGCCCGGCACTTTCTCCTTGTATATACTCACATGCACGACTACATAAGTCCAGACTCAAGAAATTCATATACATATGCACGCACAAAGTGTATCCCCTTACGATTTTTGGTACCTGATCTTCGAAAATCCAGGTTTCAGAATAGCGGTTGATTTTTCCTGCCTTCCTGCCCTGCATGAAGACCTTAGCCACTGTTTCAGCTATGATGTCCATTATTGGTATAGTTATGGGGAATCTCGTGAATTGACCTATACATGTAAACGGATAATGAAAACCATTCATACCCGATAAAGGGCCTACTAAGTTGACATACGCATGAGAAAACGTGGATCTGGTTGCAAAAAACACGTATAGGTGAATTTGTGTGACGAATAACCGTTGATTGTTGGCATGCCGAATATTCTAAACCATTTGTGTACATTCTCCTGTAAATTTGGCCATATATATCTGGCATTGATTAGCTTAGTTGAATATTTTGCATGAGGATGAGATAAAGAATGAAAGTTATTAAATATTAGTTTTCGCATACTTTTTGGGACGAAAGGTAGTGGCATTACATCGATAGTGTCACAGTAAATTAGAATACCGTCAATAGGCGATGGTAACTGCTTTAGTTTGAGACTAGACTTCTGTAGTGGCATTGGAACATAACCACACTATCCTCAAAGCTGAATACGAGATTACTCGGAAAATAGGTATTCAATATTTAACGCGAAGAAATACCTAACGATGGAGAAGGCGCGAAGAATGAACTGAATAGACTAGAGTTGATCGAACGGCATGGCTCGGCCATGCAGGCGTGGTCTCTGCTGAATGTTACCTTATATCTTCTTTTCATATTAAATATATTGTTCTTTCTCTAGCCTAACCTTGTTCTACATCATGTATTGGTAATTGATACGATACAGTGAGTTGGTATAGTCGATGGTGTGACTTCCACGTAAGATCTTATGGATTAGGCAGTCATATCATGACAAATCTACAAATTTAGGATTAGGTCTATTATTAGAGCAGTACTAATATCATAGTAGACCATAGTTCTACACTTCTTTGTTGTAGGTAGGTTTCGTAATTCTTGATCCTCTTCTTGTCTGTCTCTCAATGCCTCGAAGTTTACTGAAAACTGTTTTGTCACATTCATTTCTAGTCGAAGTAATGCATCTGTCGCCTGGTTTTCCTGACTTTTGACATTTCGGATATCACTTGTGAAATGTGATATATAGTCAAGGTGTTGTATTTCTCAAGGCAAGCATTTATCGGCTCTCGCTTTTAACACATTCGTTAGTGGTTTGCGGTCCGTAAAAACTATGAATTCCCTGCCTTCTAACATGTGTTGGAAATGTCTAATGATCAGATAGATTACAAGAATTTCTCTCCAGAAGGTAGAATACCATGTCTCTTCTGAAGTCTTTTTGAGAAGAAAGCAATTAGGCATTTTAATCAGTTGGTTAAGGGTACCGCCGACTGCTTTTTCCGAAGCATTCATCATCAAAGCAAGTGGATTAACGTAGATGCTTGAGTCAGTTTATCTTTTAGCTGTTTAATAGCCTCTCCTCATTCGTCGTTACCTGGGGATGGATTATTTGTCTACCATGTTTGCGTGCACTTGCTTGAGCTGACACCAAATTTCCAGTGATACCAACGGAATTGTCCAGATTGTCTGGATATTTGTATCTGAATAAATACAAATATGTTCGATTCGCTTTTCTGAACAATAATTCAGCTTTTGATTCTATACCAAGACAACGTTTAATTAACAAGTTAATCAGCATCAACACTGACAGCTGGATAACCAACTGACCATGTTCTTACCTCTCTGAAAGGGAACAGTAGATTGTATTTGGAGGAAAGTGTTCAGAGTCTCTACTGTCTCATTAAGGTGTACCACAAGGAGCTGTTCCTTCACCTCTTCTTTTATTTTTTTCTGCATGATCTGCCATCTTCCACAGAAAACACTTTTGTGAAATATGTGGATGATCTCACTGTATGTATGCCTATCTCTTCCTCTTTACATCCCATAGAAATGAATGAGTTTTTATCTTGTATTGATTGTTGGTCTGTTGGTAATGGTCTCATACTTAATCCATCTAAATGTCAAGCTGCTAACTTTAGCATGAGACATGAACAGCAACTAAACACCATTTTGAGATCCCATAATGCTTGTGCTATTGGAGACTTTGATAAACACAGTGTCGAAGGTCAATTATTTTGGTGTTACCTTTTCCTCTGATCTCTCTTGGCCTTCTCACGTTTTATTGTTATCGAAGAAAGTTTTCAGTCTGACTTACTACATAAAGAGATTGTATGCTCTTGGGATTACTCGTCATTTACTCTTACAACTGGTCAATTCTTACATATTACCTATTATTTTTTTAATGTTCTCCATTATTCTTTCCCGGGCCTTTGAGAAAAGACTTTTCTGTATTGCGGAGCGTGCTGGAGGCAGTTAGCAAGATGTGTGGTGAATCTTTGGAGGTCATAATTAATATGGTTGTGGATAGATATTTAAAGTCATGCAAACTCTTGGCTTCTCTTTCCCAGTCGTTGTTACATGTTTGTTATGATTTTGAGCTTCACAACATACTCCTCGTTCACTGTATTACCTGGTTTATATCTTTTCAGTTTGCCTTTGACTTCCAAGCTAGTGCTTGCCCTTCGACTCGGTTTGTCAATTCTCACAAATATGTGTAGAGTCTTTTCTTGATTTTCTCCTCACCTGGTAGCTGGTTTATGTTTCCTGGGAATAAGTTACGGCTGATAGTATTTAATCACTGGGTCTGCAGTATTTTGGACAGATAGTTGCTCATAAACGTTTGTTTTTCATGTTTCTCTGAGCTTCAGTCACGTACAACAGGGCTGTCTGAATGTTAATCTTTGAGTTTTAATTTTGTGCTATCTGATAGTCCTTCTGAGTTCCAAAAGTTCTTCAGTATATAGAATACAGCCCCAGTTTCAACATTGTATGCTTTTCAGTGGTACTGCTCAGGTATTTATAGCTTTACATCTCTTCCATAACTTCTCCATATTGTGTTATTTAGTTGTTTCTTGTTGTGTTGCGCTTCAAGTCTTGCCTTTTAACATAGGAATGTTGAGGCCTACTGACTCGTTAGCCACCGTTACTCAGATTACCCCCATCTAAATTTGTTGTTGCGTATGCAATATCAGAGCTTAGTCATATGTTTAATTCGAAGTTACACAGTTGCATCTTTATTGCTCGCTGCTAATCGTTCTTCCTCTGGTATGTGGTTGTCTTCACAATTCAGTCAACCACTAGAAGAAAGAGAAGAGGTGAGAGTAAACAGCCTTGTTCGACACTAGTCTTCACTCAGAATACATCTATCAGCTGTACTCCATTTACCATTTTGCAATGAAGTCCGTCGTATGAATTTCTTATGACGACAATCTTCACAGGTACACCACAGTGTCGAGGAAGGATGCACAGGGTTTTCCTATGCACGCTGTCGAATGCTTTTACATCGTTAAGCATATTGATGTGTAATGATGAGTTCCATTCAATGGATTTTTTGACGAGGATCCGAAGTGTAGCAATTTGGTCGGCACACAGTTGATCTTTAAGGAATCCAGCCTGTTGACCACTAAGTTGGGTGTCTACTAGAACTTTGTTCAATTCAACAGCACAGTTGAAAACTGTTCCAGTTACTGTTAGCAGTGTGGTTCCTCTGTATTTCTTCCAGTTGCCGAGATCTACTTTGTTATATTTATGGGGTGTTCTATCTTCTAGCTGGTTGGTAGTTCTTGCTCCTCTCAAATATTTGTAAAGAAAACGTGGATCATTTTCATGGGGCACTATCACTAGAAGGGCCCGTAAGTGCTGCTCCGATGCCTGATGAATCCAATGGTTCTGGCCAGATAAAGCTCTCTTCAGAATTTTCTATCAATCTGTTTCGATGCCATTGAATTTCCGTGGATCATTTTTCCTATTTGTTCATATCTTCTCGATCTGATCTACTATATTTTCCTGACAACTAGGTGATTGTGCAACATAGTTTTCTTTATTTCCTTCTCTTGAAGCTTGTCCTGTTGTTATTGTCAGGTCTTATGTATCCTCCAGCTTGTCACTCATTTGCTTACTTCTATATATAGTCTAACCCTCGTTTTTCTACACAGTGGTTCAGCTGTCAGAGACGTTTGTATTCTGGTTTTTACTTCCTTGATTCTTGTACAGATTGTCTACAGAGATTCAACCTTTATTCTAGTGTTTCTTGAATCCAAGAGCCCTTTGGAATGTTGACGTTTCAGTTCTTTGTGTTGTTTCTAATTTAAAGCTTGAAAGCCCACTACTAAGAGCTAACTCAAATTTATCGAGTTTGTTAACAGCTCGAACTAAGGCCACATTGAGCTTTCATAGTGCCACTTGCCCAATCGCTCAATGCTTCTTTGGCTTTAGTTTTATTTTGACCATCACCACATGGTTATTTAAAGCTATACCAAATTTCCTCTTCGCTTTTACACATTCCATAGACCTTCCAAATGTTATATTGATGCATGTGTGATCAATTCGATTCTCTTGATAAAAGTAGGTCACTACTGTAGTCAGATGGAACCCGTGTAGCTTTGTGTGTGCGTTTTTAGGTGAAAAACAGTATCATCTATAACCATGTTTGTGAAATCACTCAGATCCGTCAGTCTCTCGATATTTTAGTTCCTTTGTCCTAGTCCATGCGTCCCCATGATGCGTTGATATTCGACATTGTTCATCCCTAGTATCCAGGCCCTCTCCACAAAAATGAACAGGATTTTATCGGGTAATTTCCCACGATGGTCCTTAGCCTCTAAAAAACTAGTCTTCATCATTTACGAAAACGGAATGCACAATCAGAAATGGCCTCATTGTTTAGTTTATGATCATATATGTGTAGTATATAACTCTGGCGAGAACCAACCAATCTAAAAATGACAGCAACCAACTAAAGTAAGCAAAAACACGAATGCGGGATTGAGACAGCTTAATAATTGCAGTAAGAAGTTAGCTAAGTAAAAGTTGAATTCGTTACGTTCCATAACTTTTGTAAAAAGCGCGTAAACCCAGCTGTTTCGAACGGTACTTTAAACCCTGAAATAGTTAGGTACTCCAGATGTGTATTTTTATCATAAGGTTATCATAACTTTTGACAACTATTATGTTAGTTATAAGACCGAATGTCTCAGATTTGTTTGAGCTATTCGATCAGCAACGCTCCCTGTTGTTTCGTGCTGTTCGACCCTGTGTTTTGGATTAAAGCTTTAGTTTTTGCGAGTATTAACTACACTGTGCTCGAGAGGGCATAATCTCATCATTTTTAAAATGAGGACTTCCTCAGTCCATTACTGAGTTCTTCATGCTGGACATCATTTCTTTCAACAGCGTTGGTTGTTTCCATGTTCCTGTCATGGGGCCCTCAACTTTCGCTGGTTGTCAATAGTAATGGTGAGATTTTGTTTTTTGATGTTAGGGTGGTCATTAAACTACTATTTTCGTAACGAAAACCAAACATGACCCCGATCTCCGGTGGTTCTAGTAAGGAATGCCGTAAAAATCTGTAAAGCTGGTAAAACTTATGGAAATTGAATCGGTTTTCTAGAAGGGAAGGAAAGTCGTTTTCTACAGTAATACACATACTGTTTCCCAACTAGTTGGTATCACTGAACTTTCTCACCGACAGATGGAAGCGTTTAAGAATAAAGCGTAATGTACTACGTAACAGCGAATTAGATTGTTAGGGTCCTTTGCATGATGAATGAAGCTGTTAATCTTACCTGTGAAGACTAACAGCTTTTAGGACTATATAAGAACTTTCGTCTTAATTCGGTTGAGTAGTTTCGCTATATTTGGGTGCCGAGTTGATATGAAACACTAATGATGACTTTGGTGTTTGATTATAATTCCTTGATGATGTTTGGACTGGATTGGCAGACGAAGTGTTGAAATTACTACAAATCCACTCACTGAGACTTTAAAAATATATTCTTCTTCATTAAAGCTTTAGAACTCTATCCAAACTGGTTTTCTGATTCATCTTTATTATGTTATTAGGTTGTAAATTTTTCGTTCTGAAGTCTAAACCGGTGTTTTCTCACATTTAGATTCTTGCTTACGTTTCCAGTTTTTGTATTGCAATGCTAATTTCCTTCCTCAGCGTGAGTATATTCGTGATAAGTTCTAAAATGCTCCCATCAGTTACTTTAATCTTCAAGATAACAAAAATGATATTTATTTAACCTCAGATCGTATTCAGGGGTTCGTTTAATGAGACAAGTAATAAATATAAGATGATCCAGTACTAAAGTCCAGATTCATGTACCCACTCATTCTCTTGTGTAATGTATTGAAGAAATACTTTAGTATACTTCAAAGGAGCTTTGTATTTCATCAGTTGTGAAATAATGGGTTCGTTTCGAATTCAAGTTAGGATTTAGGCCTCTATTTATTGACCTAACCTTTTGTTTTAAAGATGTCTCCACTGGACAGTATTACTTTTGCATTTGATTCATACTGCCTTTTTGGCATTTTCAACTCATAAGTACAGTAAGTCGTTAGTATATTATACACCTCTACGTTCATCAAGTATGCAAACTTGTATATAGTCCCTGAACTAGCACACAGGGTCGATTATTCTTCAAATCAGCTGTTGGTGCTATCTCCATGTAATTTACAAGTGCTATGGTATATTGAGTATGCCTGGTTTTCAAATATTTGGGGCTTGTAGAAACTTTTACATAATTAACTAGTTTTTCTTATTTTGAACAAGTTATCTCCCCGCTAACCTAACGTTTATTGCGCAGAAGTGATCTATCTTTTACCCTACCAATATGAAAGGTTGAAGTGGATAAAATTTATTAATCACAAGTATTCGTCAGTCAGTCAGTAACAACGTAGAACTTAGTACGTACGTATATCAGTTCGAGTTGCCATGCCACATTAGCACAGAGATGCAGTGGTCGATTCAAATCCCGTAGTGGTAGAGGTAGCAAGAGTATAAGCAGTAATCGGGAAGATTAGGGTTTGGAGATGTTATTTAACGAGTATAATCCAGTGAAATAAATTTGGAAAGAGGAAAAAAGGGGCATGAAGAATTCAGATAACTAGAATTTGGGAGAACATAGAGAGTGGATGCACCTGCGCCATTGCAAACGATTTTGAGCCATGTCATTCAGGGTCTCTAACCATCGGTTGCTATCATCTCGCGGTCCCCAACCAGGTAGTCTACACCGACCAACATGACTCAGTCCACTTGTCAGTGACTTCATGAATTTGTGCCATGTTTTGGTCTGGCCGCCCCTAGCTTTCTTCCAACCTACTCCTATACCACTGAATATAGCACGTCCAGGTAGTCGGTGGTTGGGCATACGTAACACGTGTCCCAGCCATCTCAACTGATGAAGTTTCACTACTTCATCAATTGATTTGCCATCCTTACCTAGTATTCGACTACAAGTATATCCGAAACGCCGTATGGGAATCATTCAGCTATTGGGATAAGACATGTGTTTTACAGATTTAGCTACAGCGTACCATTTAGCTGGCTTTGCAGTCTGTCAAAATACCCTGGTGCGGCCGAAAGTCCGTTCTCTCTCTCGAAATACTCGCACAAAACCACGCATATACAGACACTGACAAGGAAGTCCTACTCATCGCCTTCTCGCAGCAGAGATGTCGTTTGCGAAATTGAGAGGACGAAAAGCAAATGTTTGGAGCTTTAACCTGATTGGTGGATATGGAGGTTCCACCTAAGGAACTCGGAAAACCCTAATTCCAAAACAATGGTGCGCATGAGCTCCAGGATCCTGACCTGAACAAAAGGCGTATGAACCTATTGCTAGTCACCGGCTACCATGGTACCACATCTCGTAACGTTGCTCCACTGCCTTGTGGAATAGACATTTAGGTCAAACACTCGGAGTGTGGCCCCCCAAGAAAACCACCTGCTTCAGTCTGAACACCTGGGGAGCATCACGGCCCACACACAAATCGAATGATTTATGTGGCGTATATGTATCTGGTGACTCCTTGTACCAGTGTTTGTGTTTGAACAAATAAATAAATAAAGATTGTTGATTACTTGTGTGAGCCGCCTATGGAGGACTTATAGATCTTCCTAGTGTACAAGTTATCTATATTTCGCGGTTAAGGGGTAGGTAAATTCATTTAAAGCCTGTCTCAATGAAATAAATGTATTTATCCTTTGTCTTGTTCTTTATGTCGATCATTTTACTTCCGTATTCTATTTCTCGTTTTCCTAAAACTAATGGTACTATTATCTCCTATTACTAGTATTAGAAATTTGTTGTGTATTACACATTATTATCAAAATTAAAGCAAATATTTGCTTTTGGTTGTGCTGTTGTATGTATTTGTTACAGTGAACTGAAAACTACCTAAAACAACTTAATGGAACCTAACTTATCTGATTGTTTTCTTTTGCTCGTGATCGTAACCACAATAAACTCAATGTTTCCAACTGCAGTTTACTGAAGTCTATTTTAAGGTTCATCGAACTTTTGTATAATAAGCTTTCGTAATATAAAATAATACGATGCAAATTTAACAAATAATTGACAATAGCACAAATAAACATTTACCGATGTTTGTGTTTGTCGATGGTTTCTATGTATATACCTGTACTATCATCTGTTCATATATAAGATCTTCAGTCTATAGTTCCACATCAACATGCTATTCTAGAAAAATTGGGGGAGGTAGAACTAAAAAGACTTGACGATTGGTCTGACTAACTATAAAGGTTGGTATAGTTACTTGTTAGTAACTATTGCTTAACAAGTTTACTGAAACTAAAGCCTTAATTGAGAAGTTTTTCATTTTGGTGTATTAAGTGCTCTTGTCATTTACAATTGGGAAATCTAAGTTTATCTGCTTCACCTCACTCTCAAGTACTCCATTTGTGACTTAAATCACTTTGTAACTTCCTCCTAAAAATGTTATGGTTGCCGACACTTTTTTGGTAGTTCATAATTTAGAGGTGACTATATGATTATGTCTGTTTACTTCACTATCTTGTGTTGTATTGTATTTGAGTGCAAAAACAGTGTTAGTATACATTTTGTTGACCAAGGACAGTCACAAATCAGGATATTCGTATATATTTTTTGGTTTCATGCCTCCTTACAAATACCTTTGTAGTACTATCGCTTTTTATTTTCTTTCCATAGCTGGTTCAAAATCCTACTTTACCATGGTTTGCAGTCACTGGTGATTATTGTCCATCCTCCTCTACTCAATCTGCTCAAACTCAACATTTCGCACAAGTTTTTGGATTGTCTGTGCCAATCAGAAGAGTACTGAGTCCCAAACAGTCACTAACTCACTCTCATTTTGCATTATTTCCAACTGGTCAAAGTGTTGACACTCAAAGTCGTCATCAATTGAGCTCTGGAGATCACTGTTCAAATATCATTACACCTGTAATCGTCACTATGCCTCGTCACTCACGTTCAAATGGGAACCAGGATATGGATCTACCAGTTTTCACAGAACCACTTGGTCCAATTGCAGCTGGATGTAAACGTGATGCTTCTGCACTGTCAGCAAATTGTACTATCCCCCCTATTACGACAACGGCTAACATCCCATTGGATACTAACGATCAGTGCACTATTTATCTCCCACCAAAACCTAAAGAATCGGTGAGTTTGTTTTCATTATCAACTAGGAAAAAAGTTTGCACTTTTTGTTGTATAAATTAATGTAGGAAGTTATCACCGTCGACATACTTTTCTACTTAGATAGTTTTTATTATCACTTTCCATCCCTTATTTAGCTAGTGTGTGTGAACTTGTCAAAAATATACATAGTTGAATATTATACTATCGATCGCTTCTGAGTGTATTTTCTCTCTCGTGTTGGCGATGGGTTTTTTAATCTTTTAAGATTAACCAGTTTACGTGATAACTGTTAGATATTAATGCACTGGATTATCAAGAACTCTGATATTTACGGATATATTTCTAGATAATCATGCCAAAAAACGTCACTTTATGGTTTAATAATAATCATGAAATCCTTCGAAAATAAATCTCATCTTTATTTGTTCATGTTCATTTATTTATAAAGCTTCCGGGATCTTCGTGTGAAATCAGTATTCATAGTTTTCAATTGTCATATGTTTGTAACTGAAATTTACTGACAAAATTAGGATTACTAAGTGAATTATTAACATTATCAATATGAACTACACCTCATTCATTTGATTATTATTTGTATCTATTATAAGCTCAACTGCCTATATGAATCAAGAAAATTTATCCAATTCTCTGATTGCTACCCCGTAATTCTCTTATCCAATCTATCGGTAGTTTTTACTTTAATTAATTAATCTATGTATTTAAACACATAAACATTGGTACAAGGAGTCACCAGATACATATACACCACATAAATCATTCGATTTGTGTGTGGGCCGTGATGCTCCCCAGGTGTTCAGACTGAAGCAGGTGGTTTTCTTGGGGGGCCACACTCCGAGTGTTTGACCTAAATGTCTATTCCACAAGGCAGTGGAGCAACGTTACGAGATGTGGTACCATGGTAGCCGGTGACTAGCAATAGGTTCATACGCCTTTTGTTCAGGTCAGGATCCTGGAGCTCATGCGCACCATTGTTTTGGAATTAGGGTTTTCCGAGTTCCTTAGGTGGAACCTCCATATCCACCAATCAGGTTAAAGCTCCAAACATTTGCTTTTCGTCCTCTCAATTTCGCAAACGACATCTCTGCTGCGAGAAGGCGATGAGTAGGACTTCCCTGTCAGTGGCTGTATACGCGTGGTTTTGTGCGAGTATTTCGAGAGGGAGAGCGGACTTTCTCAGCCCTTCGCCGTACCAGCACATTTCGACAGATTGCAAAGGCAATCGTCGTAATTATTCCATATACCCTCTGGTATAACGTCTTACTTCGTATTTATCACAGATACAGATTGGTTTTGTTTTGAAAAATAAGTCATTTTTCTCAAAAATAATGTGTTAACCTTAGACGGGATTTTCTAGCTTTATACAAAGTTTTCATACTGTTTCTGTTGTGTTTTGTTACGTTGTGTCGGGCTTACTTAACTGTGTTATCATATCTACATGTTTCTTTTTTCACGTAGTCTCTATAAATGACTTTATATCCTTACCATTTTAATGTTTCTGATCATTGCCTATTGAGAAACTCACTTTGTTATCAGAATATATGTTTTGGATGTCATTCTTTTCATTTGACCAATCTTGTATTTTTTGTCAGGAGAGAATGATGCATATTCAACGGTGGGTGAATCATCTTCCTTGGAATCTAAATAATGTGTGCGATGCCTCTGGTCGGTCTCATGTACCTTATCCCATTCCTGTTCGTTCTCACATAGACGATGATCGTGAATTAACTCCCCCTCCTGGTCGAACTTACTTAACTAGATTACCATTTACACCCGAAGAACAACAAGCCATGGTCCGATTCTTTCCTTCCCATACAAGTCAGTTTCGGCACCAGCATCAGACACACGCTGTTCCGGATCCCCAACCTAGGTATCACACCTTCCCGAATCATTGTCCGAATCAACAAACATCCAATAATCATCAATTTTCTTCATCCCAGAGACCTAGTCAGGAAGCCTGTAATGTCTTTCCTTCCGTTAGAAATATTCCTGAGTATGTCAATGAGAATAACCGAAAACGTGGACAAGAAGATATCGGAGGTAGTCGATTATTTGCAGATTGGGAGACCAGACTAATTAGCCGACTTTTTAAAGAGTTCTTCCATGGAAATCCTAAACCTAATGGTGTATGCGGTACACTGCCTTCTCTTAGTGAAGTTCGATCTCGTATAGCTTCTTCGCGGTTGAAAGAAACAAGAACAGCTACAGCTGTCAGATCCAAAATTCGTCGAATGCAATCATCCGGTACATGGTTAAAGTATCAATGATAACTGTATTTTCCACTGTCTAAAACCCTTTTAATAGTCCTTTTGTATTAAGTGAGTAATGGTGCTCAATTGTTAAAAGCCTGTAGACAACAATAAAAAACAAATAGCGCTCAAATAATATATATATACATGGTTTAAAAGTGGAATTTCTCTCATTCTACGTCATTGTTCTAGTTTTCCAGTCAATCTTTATAGTTCATATTTCAACCGTATCATTCCAGAATACATATGTATGTCCGATCATTTTACTGTAACCTTATTGTTTGCAGAAATATAAATCCACTAATCACCTACAATATATTTAATATATAAAATATGTATGTATGCAAAAGCAATTTACTTGATGATCACATATGCTGTTTATAGCCCCCGTGTTCTTTCTGACCTTCAATATACCAATGTTTGAAACTTATCCTGCCCTATTTAATACTTTATGTACTCTCATATTTATTTCCGTCTTCTTTCTCATTCGTTTATTTGTGGTACTTCGTACAGTATTATCATTCATATATTATTACCATTATCAGCGTTTTGTTTCCAAGTTTTCTTTATCTCTATAATTTGTCTCTTATATCATGTGTTATTAGATATCAATTGTGCATATCAACTCTTCTTGTTTGTTTGTTTCCGTTTCTTGTATGTTAATTTGTTTCTGAAAGTTTATTACTACTTATCTTGGGTTGTTTTTTTTTTTTCATTCTGTGTATACGAGAAACAAGAAATCAATGTAATAAATCTTGTCTTCATTCTGTTTTATAATAAAGGGTAGCCTGGTTTTCTAATTTATTAGTTAATAATACTAATAATAACGATCTCTTAAATAAAAATTTCTCGTAGAAGTTATTCAATGATTTCAACTGATATCTATTATAAATGTATCATAGAATTTAGATTTGTTTGATGTACATGTGTTTCAAGTTAATTCGAAAAATAATAACTCATTCTTTATCTACATTCGATACATTTTCTCTATGAGTAATCTAAAGTGCATAGTAATAAGAATGTTATATATGATAATCAGTAATTTTTCAAGACCTTTTAATTCTTATTTCTGTTTTCCACAAAATAATTATGTACAGTTTTTTTTTTAAACTGACAAAAGGACGATGAACAGCGAGCAGATATATGTATGAAGTAATTTGTTCGAGATTCAATGTTTTGATATTGATAAGTAGATGTACATTGTAGGATTTTCAATTTAATTAGCATAGTTCAACGTGGCCTTAGAATGATAATCTACACAATTTCAACTGACAGTAATTAGCTCTACAGCTTTAATTCTTGGTATGATGAAGTAGACGATTGTTTAGAAAAAAATGCCTTCTTTAATCTTGTATAAATAGGTCGACAAGTGTATGAAGCATTTTCAACTTTTCTTGCTTACTTCGAAGTTCACTACCGTAGATTGCAACATGTTAACCAAGTGTGCGTTCGTTCCATAGACTTTCATACTGGATAAGTGCAATATAGAGAATATCTTAAATAAGGTGACGTCTTATTAACGTTGATTTTATCTACATACTAGAATCTAGGTAGGAGATTCCAAAACAGACCACTTTCTGGAACTCAGAAGTTCGAGGAAATACTCGTCGGTAATACTTTGACAAAATCAAATAATGGTAATGAATATTCTGGATGAAATTCATACGTACTAATTCTTTCTTCTTGTGCTATATCCTTATATGCGATCTTTCTCTTAAATATTGACATCATTGAATTAACTACTTCTATGAATGCGGTGTTTATCTTGCTGTGCTAATGCGGTATGGAACCTTGGACCGATGCATATATGTGCCTAGTCCTACGTTGTAGCTGACTGACGAATGAATACCATTTGTTCTTTTGGATTTCTCTTCATCGGAAGACGATATTACAAAATCTATTTCTGAATTAAAATGCAACTTTTAAATTGTAGAATGTCTTGGCAGATATTTTTGAGTTTACAGTCCATTGCAAATCTAACTAATGGGGTTATAATCTTTTCCGTGTATTTCTACCGAGCCAAAATTGGATGTAGGAATAATATACTTAAAAACGTTTGTTAGTAAAAAATGTTTGCCCCTTTTTCTCGTTTTTCTTACAAATAAAAACGACCGAAACAAATCTGTTAGAGTAACTGAGCTTAAATTTTATTTCCTAATCATCGTATCAACATTACCACTGGTTACCTTTTTCTAAAAAAGTTTCTATACAGCTTGTCCGTAGGTTCTGTTCGTTTCCAACACTACTTCTTACCATTATTTTCAACTTGAATATTTATCAAGAAATTTGCAAGAGCTATAGTTATAAGAATTCTATTCACTCTTTTATTTAGACAGTTGTTTATTTTCAAACTGGTTTTAGGAATGCCGGTTGTTTACATATTTTTTGGAGGGTTTTTCTCCCATTGTATATCCAATTACCATGATAATATAAAAACAATATAGATATTTTTTCTGAATTCAGAAAATGTTAAACGCTTATTTCTAAGAAATATTTGTACTTAAGATTGTTTTACAGAGACCTTGTATATTTTTTGTATAAATACTCTTAACACTAACCATATATTTATTGGTGTAAAATGTTTGATGAACTTCATAGTTTACATCTCCAACTAGCCATAGTTAGACAGCAATTGTTAATCGTATTTACACTAATAACTACTTTTGATATGAATTCTACAAGGTTCTAGTAAGAAGTAATTTTTAGAGCTATTCAAGTCAAAAACGAGCGAGCTATTTACCGAAAACAATGAATAGGGATTATACTATGTCAAAAAATTGGTTGCAGTTCAAAATTCGAACTAATGATCTGAGACTATGTGACCTTGTGTTTGCTAAACTATATGTCGTAGGTTTCGATTTTAAGTGTGTTCATGAATACGCACTATTGAATAGTTTAAAACCAGGATAAGGTGGCTATCCAGAGCCTTTTGTCATTCAGCCCGGCACATGTGCCTAAGCTAAATCAACACAACGAAATGAAATAAGCAAGATGAATAGCAAGCGACACGAAATAATAGTAATAGCACTGACCGTCAGCACAATTAAACACTAAAATATGGTTCGAGAAGAAAAGTACGTATAGATGAACATTAGGATCGAAGATTTAGAGGACGAGTATGTGCATCTACGTAATCACTAGTTCCGGGCAGTATCAACTTCTGGTCACAATAGTTGTGCGAACCTTAACCAGTTATTCTGCATCGACGAACGCAGCTCACACGAATATCCAATGACTCCATGAAATGATATCTTGTTTTAGAGCCCCTAGTTCCCTTCCAACATACTCCTATACCATTAAACAACGCCTGTTGAGGTAGACCATGATTAGGCATATATCCTAACAACCTCAAGTCGATGAAGATACAGTATCTCACCAACTAAAAATGTATGCCAAGTATCTCATGCTTAATCTCAGCATTGACCACTCAGTCGTTTCACGATACGATAGCAGTGCTTAGAAGACACCTACGATCAGAGGTTTTAAGTTTACACTTATCTTGTACTTTCATAAGTCATGTTTCACAGAAACAGAGTAACAAAGAGTGAACATTTAAGTTAACTAATGGATGTCTCACCCATCCAAAAACCAACTGAGCTTTCTGAATCTGTGCTGAGATTTCGTCAGGCACTAACCCACCAAAGCTAACAAATGTAAGTAGTGATCGAGGCCTTCAACCACTTCAGCCATCAGTTTAAAGGTTAACTCTGCAGTACTAAAGACAAATTCCAAACATGTTTTAATTGTTAATCAAAATGATAAGAAGACTTCAATTCGTCATAGTCTTCACTAAACAGAATTATATTGTCTGGATATCGAAAGTCGATAAGTGGTAAAAGAAAAAACCCACGATTAAGATTTCACCTAATATGAGAACGGAACACAGACTCTGTGACACAATGACAGATAAGCTAGCTATTCTGACGCGTCCCAGCTCAGCTAACTAGAGAGAAGTCCAAGTTCGGAAGAAGGAAGTATATTCCAGAAGCATGAAAAACAAGCACAAATCAACCGTATATATACAGAATAAAAAACGGTACAAAATAGCATACTAAAAGGGATAACGAACCAATAGCATTTAAGACCCTCCCAAGTGGAAAATAAAATATGAAAGTGAAAATGAGCGCTTTTAGCGCGAAAACAAAAAAATTCAAATTTCTAAAACAGATTTACAAAAAATAAAGCATTTACCAAGTGAGTTCTGAGGATTTAACATCCCCAACACATGAAAATCCAGATAAGGGGAGCATAGTATCCCAAAAAAAACATCTAAGATGACGTTAAGTAAGAACAAACAAACTAGGATAGTGAACAAACTTTGCTTTAAATGTACAATTCTAATACCAATCGTAATCTACAACTCAATTTACAGTATTTAATTAGAGATTATATCAGTTTGTAGCTCATATAAATCTAATTTTCTCAATGATTTTACAATTTATGATTAGAAAAAAGCAAACAATCAAGACCACTGGCTGGTTTTACTGAATTTATTTCTCTATGGATTCTTTTCTTTTCATCTTATCTTATATATCTATGATTGGTTTATTTGACTTTTTATTTATTTAATAGATGATCAATATTGTTTTATTAGAGATCACTGAAACATATTTTATATAATACTTATCATCACTTTCTTTTGTTTTGTTTAACTTTTAATTGTTTTGTTTTTATCTATTAAAAGAGCTAATAATATAAAGAAGTTATCAGCATAGGTTTGAGAAAAAATATGAAATGTACATTCTAGTGAACAGTAAAAATTATATGAGAGAAGGCCACACACACACACACTGCTGTTTGAGGTGTAAGGGCGGTTAACACTTCCTGGTTGTTCACATTGTGGAAGAGTTCTTCTGGAGGTACCAGGAAAGGAAATTGGTTTAAAAGTGGTCATAACGACCTGTGAGAGTGACTGTAGTAGCAAAAGAACAGCTGCTTAAGGTCGGTCACAAACGACCTTTTTGTGGATAATTTTAATGGTAGCTCCTTACTTGTTGAGACCTTACCACCGGAGACGGATATCCGTGGGATAAGGGGAGGTGTGCATTTTTAGGGTTGACCTTTTCTAACCCCAGCATCGCTTTTATGCTGGTTGTCTGAAGGAAACACTTTACCGCCGCCACATCTCTGTACAGTCAGCAGTACGACTTCGCCCTCAGA
This sequence comes from Schistosoma margrebowiei, assembly GCA_944470205.2. Lineage (NCBI taxonomy): Eukaryota > Metazoa > Platyhelminthes > Trematoda > Strigeidida > Schistosomatidae > Schistosoma > Schistosoma margrebowiei. The sequence goes on from OX104025.1 coordinate 8,636,109, forward strand.
CCTTGGGTTTGCTGCTTTTAGTCTTGCCGCTCTTCAAACGATCTGTCTGGCAGGGTAGGACCCTGAGGAACGATTGTTCCAGCCAGTATAGCTCGGTTGGTTCATCACGACAGGCAAGACTGACCACCACATCAAGGTAGCAACGGCCGGGATATGCACACGCACACACTCCATCCTATACCACGTTCGACTAGATTCATCAATATGATAATCTTCATCTTTTGTAATTAATTAAAATTATGAAAGTCAGTGAAAAGATATGATTTGAATGTTTTCCACAATCTAAGACTCATCAATTGAGTAGTCCTATACTAGGATGAAACGACCGTCCAATGCTTCCAGGCTATTAATGGTAGTCTAACTTCAATCGATTCATGATCTCCATAAAAAAAACAATATAGAATAAATACCTGTGTAAAGATAACCATCCGTTCAATAATGTTCAAATAAGTATGTAGTTTCAAACATTTCAAGGAGTTTTCTTTACATTCATTAATCAATGAATGAAAGTATAATTTCCACTATGGACTTCATTTTAACTATTTAAAGCAATCTACATACATCTTTTTCTTCATGAATATACACCACTTCAACGTATTTCAACCGATCTCAATTGAAGAAAACAGACAAAGTGATAGTATGAAATAAAATCCTCAGTGAAAATTTTCACTGTACATATATTCATTTATTTATTTGAACACATGAATATTGGTACAAGAGAGCGCCAATATATATGCGCCACACAAAACAATGGAAATTCGGAGAGATAGAAAAAAAACTAAGAAGCACAAAAGAAAAAGAGAACGATAACGAAGAGATTGGTGTAAGGTAGTGTGGTAGTAACGAGGGAACGGAAAGGTACAATCACAAGAAATCTTTCAAATAAGGGAGACACAACCACTTTTTATGAAGAAAGTAAAAGAAGGTTACAGCAGGATCGCCACTGGCTTCTATTCTGAGCCATATCTGATAACGTCTCTAGCCACTGTGTAGCACCATCTCTCAGACCCCAACCAGGGAGTCGTGAAGGACCAACACAAGCCAGTCCTTTGCAGCTTTCTTTCATACCACGACACCATGTCATGCACTGACCACCTCTCCGCTTTTTCCAACCAGTCCCAGAGTCGGCAAATAATGCACGACGTGGAATTCTCTGGGACGACATTCGTAGAACATGTCCAAGCCACCGAAGTCGGTGTTTCAAGATGGTGACACCAATTGAATTATCATCTCTGTGCCCGAACACACGATGCCGAGCCTCTGCATTACTGACATGGTGTGGCCACTGAATGTCAGCAATCCTTTGGAGAGAGCGATGATCGAACACAGAGAGTCGTCTAACTCGGAGGCCAGGTTTCACAAGCATAGAGCAAAACTGCTCTCACCGACGCGTTGTAAATCCAACCTTTTACAGCCAGACTAACATCACGAAGTCGCCAAAGGTGGCGCAAATAATGAACTCTACATGTCTATGGAAGTTACTTTTCTCGCTTCGAAAAACTGTACATATAACATTCACCTTACTAAAATAAACAGAAAACTGTCTGACAATACTTGATATTGCACACTCAATATTGAACTGAAAAATTTCCAGACACGTATTTTATCTCCTTTTATTTTTCCATTCAAAAGTAGTAATAATGAATTATTCCTATGAATTAATGTGAGGAAAATCCCCCCCCTATTAACATGCATATGTCTAACTGAAGGAAATTTTTGAAGTACAATTTAGATTGAAGAATAATAATTGATTAACAAATGAATCATTAGATAGTTTCGACAATATACGAGATGGGGGAAGGTGGGGAATTAGAAACAGCAATTAGAAAGAGGAAACAATCAATTAATAATACAATGGCTAAATGAAATTGGTGAATTTATTGAATTTAAAGACGACAATATCATTATAAGTTAACGATGAAAAAAAAATCAATAAATGTTAAATAAAACGTAGAAAAACAAACAAAATAAAAACTGTAAGCCAGCGACCACACAAATTGTCTCCATACATATTAGTTTTATCAGTTATCAATATGTTTGTATATAAGTAGTATCAGATGATTAGGTTTTATCTTATAATATTAAATGATATTTCTGATTCTATAACCACATGTAGAACATTTTATGTGAATGTATCCTTCTATTTTGTAATAAAATAAAGTGGAGAAAGTCAACCATATTCTATAATAGCTAACTATAGAACCTTCAAATAGTTCACAATACTTTGTGAATAATCGATTATTTCGACAATAAAAAAAAGTTGAAAGAAAAACATAGTTCAGTAATCCTATATCTTCAACGTTTTATAAAATACTTTATTGACCTAAAATACATTGCAGAGGATTATCGACATTTTACAATTGTAATTCGATAGAAATTTGACCTTTATTTAATTGACTAGTATAAACAATTGAACATAAGACATTTTAAGCAAAGATGGATAGTGGCTAGCAGTGGAATCTAGGACGCGCGTTTCGTCCTGTTTGGGACTCGTCCACTGGATGTACCTGCATCTTAGAGTTGATGTTTACTCTGGGACTCGAACTCAGTACCGTTCGCTTCAAACGCCATCGCGTTATCCACTTAGCTACTGAGTCCTGATAGCCACTTGCTTGTGCAATTTATTTAAATTAATGTTGTGATTAAGTGGACAGAAACAAACCATATTGATAGTAAAATATCTTTACTTTTTTTCTACGAATCTATTATCAGCCTCAACTATCTAAACAGGTGTGAGGCGTAAGTTAAGCAGACTAAATGATCCTATTGAATGAGGAACAGAGAGTTCGAAAAAAAGAACCAATTACAAACTCGTCATAATTACGACAAAAACAATATTGTTGATAAAATCTGACATCCAGTAGAGTTTCACGTAGGAAAAACGCATCATAGAAGATGAGTAATTTTTTAAATTTAGGTTTCATGACTTCAAGAAATAAGGTAAATACTGATAACATCATTTGTATCAACCGATGCACAGGCACATTCTGGATTTTTTTATAATAAGTAGGAATAGGCAAAAGGAATAATTGTCAAGTTAGTAACGAAGAAAAGTGATGATTATTAAAAACAAGAGTTACAGAGAAACTATTGACAATTGGCAAGCAACAAATAAATTCACTGACGTTTTCAACACTTTATTCTATTTGTAAATCTTAAATAACGACAGAAATGAATTCAGTTGAGTATAGATTATCTATCCTCTATAAATTTATAGGGACAAATGTAGATTTTTAGCAGCCTCTAACATTATTCTTGGTTAGGGCTGAACATTTAGTGTTAAGATTATGGGGTAAGGTTCAGGATTTACGAATAGGATTAAACTGTGTTATATTCAATGTAAATGACAAGAAAAAGATTGAGCATTCTATGTATGATTTTAAACTTTTTGAGAACTACTACTTAAGTGATAAAATGTCGCCCAAATACTCTGAACTCTTTTTTTCTCAACTCTTTAAATGACCTATTCCTTTTTAATATTATAACATGTTGGGGATGTTAGATTCCCAGAACTCAATTGGTAAATACCTTATTTTTGTAATTTTATTTTGAAAATTTGAATTTTGTTTTCGCGCCAAAAGCGCTCTTTTCACCTTCATATCGTATTTCCTGCTTGGGAAAATCTTAGATGCCATTGGTCCGTTGTGTCTTTCAGTATGCTATTTTGTAACGCTTTCTAAGAATAGTTTTATGCTGTATATATATGTTTGATTTGTGCTTGTTGTTGTCAACTGGTGCTTGCGGAATATACTTCCCCGTTTCGAACTTGAACTTCTCTCTCTAGTTAGCCGAGCTGGGACGCATCAGAACAGCTAGCTTATTGGTCTATCGTCACAGAATCTTTGTTCCATTTTCAGACAAGGTGAACTCGTAATCGCTTCAAATATAGCATAACATTTATGATATAGAGATTTCTAGAAAATCACTTTAAACAACTAGGCTATAATAAGCCAATTTTAATTTTTATACGTCAACTATTCTTATAAAACATAAACAACAACTTACAAGAATTGAATAAACAACGATTGATTGATGAACAACAGATTCATATTGTATTATAGAAACACCAATTGATCATAAACAAATTAAGGAATTCATCAATTATTCAAATAGTTTATTTTGTTTAAAGAAAAAGCATTAAAAAATAGTTGTTTCTGAATACACTTTTTCCCCCCGTTTCATCTGCACTCACTCACTCTTCTATTTATTCATTAGATTGAGGTAAAATACCAATTCGTTGAAGTGTTGTCAACTCCAATGATGTATGATATCGACTAAATTCATTATAATAAATTTGGTGAGATAAATCAGATAGGAAATTACATAGAAATTCCTGTTTTTTTAACAAAAAAGAAAGAAAGAAAGTAGATCAATTTTAAGAATTCGAGATATTATTGATAATTGAATGTTGAAATTCAAGTGTCAATAATTTGGGCATCATTAATATTCACTTAAAAATGATGCCTAATTTCAAATTATCAGTTTATTTTTACTTAAAACTTTACAAATTCAAGCATAGATTCATAGAATACTTGATGTAGATAATCCAGGTAACAATCATATTTTGTTTTACCTTTAATGCAAAGTTACTCTTCTCGATCGTATCATTTTTGTGTACGCTATTTATTTTTGTTTCTAGATAAGATTATGGTGAAACTATGATTTATGGACGACCTTTGAGCAATGCTCAAGTGACCTTGATAGTGTCCATTCATTAACTAGGGCCAAATGAAGGTTATAAACAAGTGTGAGGAATTATAATTATGATTTACAGTTGATGGTTAGGGTTAGTAATAAGATTTAGGATTTTCACCACGAACTGAAATCAGCCATAATGTCAAAACTCTATTTAGCCAAATGGATGAGTGAATCTCGCGCCAAAATCCGAGACCTGTTATCTTATAACTGATTAATTCATTCATAAATTATAATCTCACCAAGATTATTATTATTAATTTCTATGTCCAATCCCAATTTTCTCAATATATCACACTTCCATTATATGACTTTTTTTACTGGCTGTATTAATTTTTTGGAAATTCAACCATATACTTTAGCGGCTGTAATATTGATTCATTTTGTGCCTGATTGTTACTGCTTAAGCTGATTGAATTGATCTATCATTTGACGATAGAATTATGTTTCTAGTTTTTTTCTCTTGGACAAGCCATTAGTTCTGTGGTTCTTAACGTTTTGTTTACTTGATAACTTGCAGTTTTAATTGTACTAAGTTTTTGCAGTACGAGTCGGACTGTGTGAATCAGAAAATCTAAGTATTTTGTACATCTTATACGGTATCTTTGTGTTTATATAGTACCACTACTATATTTGAACTGTTTTTGTTCTGATTTATTAGCAGTTATAAGAGAGTCACAGACTAATCTAAATGTCATACAGGCCATTCCGGAATTCCAAGAGTTCTAGACGTAGTAATCTCTTCAATAAGACGAAGTTGATGTACTTCGGAAATCATGTATAGATTGAAACATTCATCTTTAAATATACTGTATTTTATGGTCTGGTGTGATCATAATGAACACTTTACTAATCAATTATCCGGAGTATAAAGAAACAATGAATAACCGGAGAGTCGTATTTCATAAATTAGAAATTGCAATAAATACAACTCATTATTTATCCACAATTTGCCATAGTGATCCAGGTAGGGACATATTAAAATGAGCTTAGCTAGTTAAATTCACTTAATTAGAAAAGTCTGTTCATAGATTAATCACTTACTTAAGATTTGGTAACATATGACCTATGTGACTTTTTTAACAGTATGTCAAACGTTTAAGTTTGAATGATTTAAATCCACTCCATGAAGAGTAAATTTTCCAACCACACATGTTGCTATGGAGGTAGCGTGTATCAGTGTTATATTATGCCTTGTGTATGTATGTATATGAACTAACGATAATATAGAAGTACTCAAAATAAAATACATTGACAAGACACCCAGAGATTGAAAGATTGGGTGAGTATCTACAAATTCATAAATAAAGTAGATAAGCTAGGTTTTTTATTTTATTTATTTCAACACATAAACATTGGTACAAGGAGGCACTAAATAGATATACGCAACATAAATCATTCGATTTGTGTGAGAGCTGGGATACTGACTGGGTGCCCAAACGAAGCAATTGGTTTTCTTAAAAGGCCACAGCTCGAACCTTTGATCCACAAGGCAGTGGAGCAACGTAAGGAAGTGCAGTATCATGGTAGCCGGTGATCATACGCCTTTTGCTCTGTTCAAAATCCTGGAGCCCATGTTCACCGTCGGTTTGAGATCAGGATTTTCCAACTCTCCTAGGTGGATCCTTCTGTTGGGAAGATCCAGAAAACTTTTTTAAAAAAACCATGAAAGGCTCTGAAAACACTGAAAAGCGTCAGCGTTCACTAGAAGTTTTGCCAGAAACATTTAGAAAGTGAAAATATCACATGTCGAGTTTCTGATTGGATGATTACCAATAGTGCTACTATGTTTAATAGCATTTCAGAATTTTCGGGAAACCCAAGGACATCTAAAGTATTATAAAAAAACCTAGATTTTCTGTACATAAACGAACCTTTGGAGTTAAGTGTTTCTTACATATTTCGTGCCTTTTCTCTCATGTTCAAATCGCCATTTATATTTAGCCTAGGGGTTACTAGAAAAGCTTAAGAACCAAAATCTAGCATTCAATTAGAATATTTATCACCGTTATATTCAACAAATCGGTTAAAACACTGAACATTCACTTTTCATCCTTTCAATTTCATAAACAACACCCTCACCTACAAAAGGCAATCAATAGGACTTCCTTGACAGTAGCTGAATACGCATGACTATATGAGAGTATTTCGAGTAGGTGGAGTTGACTCTCCTCACTCTCGATTGTACCAGGGCATTTAAGGGCTAAGTCTTATATACATTTTCCTAATTGATTGTTAAGTAATTTTAACTATAGTGAATGTATTCAACAAAGAATCAAGCTACAATCTAACATAATCTACACTTACATAATACGTTGATTAAAATCAAAAAAAAAAAATAAAACTATCAACATTTTAATATGGACAACAACAAGAATAATTTTCTAAAAAAAATCAATAAAAATAAGTTTTTTTTTCTCTTCTTTTCTAGATAAAACAATCATGAACAAATTTATAGAAAAAATATAATAACATTTCAATAATCATTTTTTTTTCTGTTCTCTCTATTAAGCGGAACATTTATTGATTAATTCTTATGAGAAAAAAAACGATAAGTCGTTTTAAAAGCAAAACAAGAAAAGAAAAGTAAAAAAAAGAAGCAAATTTACTAAGTTCTATATAAATATAACAGTATTAGTGTTGAAATGGTTTAATCAATGTTGGTTTTTGTTGCTGTAATCTGTGTTAGTATCTGTGATATCCTCATGAGAACTAATGAATAGTAACTATTGGAATCTATTACTGAACTAATACTATGCGCATATTGCTTATCGTGGATACACACTGCTGAGGAGTCCCATACTAGGACGAAACGGCCGTCCAGTGCTTCCAGGTTTTTCATGGTGGTCTAGCTTCAATTGACTCATGATTTCAACCTGTGAAATTTCCTGAATTCTCCACATAGCTCATTCTATTGTATAATTGTTAAATAACTACTCATATTTGTGTTCCTCTTATTCGAAGCTTTATTTTGACCTATGAACTATTATTATGCGATTTACCATTCCTGAGTTATGCCCTGTTTATCAATTACTATCTCTCACATTCACATCTAAATCTTGCACAAATGTTAATTTCTATTTTATGGTACAATGTAGTCTGTTTGCTTTGTATAGAAACCCAGTATGTTTGAAATAAATGACTCATATTGCAGAGACTGAGATTGGTATTTTGGACTTAACAGGCAGGGCTAGATGGGAATCAGGACCGATAAAAACTCCAGACTGCTCGTACAGACTGTATGTGTCATTGGTCCGGTCGATAATTCACTGTTCTCTAATTGGCGGTATCATTACGTTACATGTTAATAAGACATACAGAACAAGTTATAAGAGTATCACAGACTGATCTCATTTAGAGTACAATTGAAAATTAGTGAACATAGTATAAATGTTTCACCCGAATATGGATCTTCTCAATAGTTTTCCATTTAAAACCACATCAGCGATTAAACCTAGAATGCTCAGGCGTTGAGAATAACGTTTATACATTCAAACTATTAGTTTGAGATTGAATTGTTCGATTCGAAATTTAATCGTCGCGTCATACCATAAATCGATTAAAGTTGGGCTCGCATAATTCGATGCCAATAAAATATTTGCAGTGGTTTTTCGTTCGCTTCCAGACTTGAAAGTTCTCAGTGTGCATCGATAAGGAGTCCCGTACTAGAAAGAAACAAATATCTAGTGATACCTAGTGGTTCAGTGACTATGTTGTCCATTTTTCAGCCACTAAGTAGCAAGTTTGAACCTCACTGCATCTATTTAGTTTTGCGAAACCCAATGGCAGTAGTACTTGGTTCAAAGCCAGTTGTTTATAAAAACTTGTACTTTTTCGATGATAGTTGTGGTAGTTCTCCAGGTTTCAGCCCCGTACAGTAGAACTGACTTAGCGTTCGTATTGACGATTGTGACTTTGATATTGGTTGACAGTTGTTTTGAGTTCTATATGTTCTTCAACTTTGAGAATGCGATCTTTGTTTTGCCAATCCTCGCCTTCACATTTGCATCAGATCCTCCTTGTTCATCGATGATGTTGTCTAGGCACATGAAACTTTTCACTTCTTCCAGAGTTCCTGCACCAGGTGTGATTGGGTTGATGTTCTCCGTGTTGTATTTGAAGATCTTGCTTTTTCCCTTATATATATATATATATATATATATATATATATATATATATATATATATATATATTTCAACAGGTGAACACAGTGTGTACACCAAGTTCAAGGTTATACGGCTGATTATTGTTGATAATAATACATACATAATAGTTAACTATAAACTATACACCAAATGATGACTACAATGGAAAACATCAATGTCACAGTTGATTTTGAATCCGTTAACTTAATGTCATCGTTCTAATGTTTTACTGCCACATGGAATTGAGTTAAAGGGTCAACAACAATGATTACGTGTTAATCCCACAATTTTTAGCAATCGTTGAGTTTTGTGTTTCGGATTGTTGACAAAATAAAGGATTCATTACACATTTTCTTATTTCAATCAATATAACTTAAGTAGCGAAATTTATGTGACCTTTGAAATCAGTAAAATGAACGTTTTCTCATATTTATGACACATAAATATACAGTTCCATTATATTTAAAAGTAAAATCCCACTCACTTTCAAATTTACATTCATAATAGGATCTGTTGAATAGATTGGATCCTCCGATAAGATGATATCATCGTCTTCTGTGTCGACATTACCTGTGAAAACACGTGTTTCAGAAGAAAAATTAATACTCTTCATATTGTCATAAAAACTAGTTATGTTAGTCGTGCAGTCTCATGGAGTAATCAAAAATCGACGGTTTGTGAAACAAACGATGAAGGTAGAATTTACACTATGAATTGATATCAGCTAGGAAATCATACACAGTAGTGAGTATGTACTGTTAATGACCTTAAACTATCCGTTGTCCACAATGGGTCACTGGTTTCTATGTGTTTACTTATGCAACTAGAAAACGAGTCGACAAATTTCAATGATAATTTACAACTTATTATCAGGTTTCTTAATTAAATTTAAGATCTCTCGTTGACATTAATATTATAGCTTACATCACGAACTGACCTTAGTTAGATAACGATTGGGAATTAGGAAGTACTGGACAGTCGTTTGGTCCTAGCATGTGACTCGGTAGTGCTCATATATGAACCCACTGGGGGTCAAGGTCAGGATATTTAGGTCTATAATTGAATGTTTAAGCTTTAGACAACTAAGTCGACCTTCAATGGCTTAAATGTCTAAATTAAGTTAGTTTAAGATATTGTATAGTCGTCTCCCGATACTATTATTAGTGGGTAACTCCATAACACTCAAAATAGTTGGACTCTATTTATAAAAACTTCTGATTAGAACTGGCAGAATTACCGACAGAAATTAGCCATCAGTGAGCACATCTAAACTATGAAATAAAAAATATACACAAACCCTTTACACTAATATCAAGTATACTCATTTTAAAAAAAACTTCTACATACGATGTAGGGGGAAAGATTATGGCTTATCTGACATCATGGTGTAGTTTTAAAATTATTGAAAATTTTTTATTTGCTTCATAGAATAAATAAAAAAACAAACAAACATAACAGGAGTATATTTCTACATGAATTGATGACTGCATTCCTCAACTTGATATATAAAATCGTTTAATAGTGTGAAGGAGTAAAGCAGTTTGAATATATAATAGAGGTGATAGATGAGATATATATTACTTATAGTCAATATATATGCAGTGATTTATTAGATAGCAAAAATAAAATCTTTTAATGGATATGAGATTCTGTTATCCGCTATTGTATTTAAATACATATACCTTGGGCATCAAAATAAATGTGGGTCACACTAGCTATTAATAAGTTTGCGTGTAGGCTGGGATACTGACCGGGAGACCAAACTGAAGCAAGTGGTTTTCATAAGGAGCCCCACACCCCGAACCTTTGACCTAGAAGTCTAATCGACAAGGCAGTCGAGCAACGTTATGAGATGCAGTATCATGGTAGCTGGCGACCAACAATAGGTTCATACGCCTTTTGTTCTGCTCAGGATCCTGGAACCCATGTGCACGATCACTTTGGGACCAGAATGTTCCAACTCCCCTGGGAGAATTCTACATATCCACTAACTCGGTTAAACTATTCAACATTCGCTTATCGTCCTCTCAATTTCGTAAACAACACCCTCGCTTACATAGAAGGCAATTAGTAGGACTTCCTTGGTAGTAGCTAAACACGCGTGGCCATTTAAGAGTATTTCAAGGGGGAGAAGTAACTCTCTCCACCCTCGACTGTACTGGGGCATTTGGGGGTCATGAGGCTCCACAAGATTACAGATATATTCTGATGATGAACATTAAAAAACAAAGAAGCTGAATGGATTCATGTCGAATTTGAAATGTTTCAAAATAAAAATCTATCAAAAAATGTCATATCTAGAGTTACAGGATAGATTAATTTCACTATAATTTGAATATTAACTATATGACAAAGTCAACATAATCTAGATTATTAGTTCTTTCAAAGTCGATTCTAGTTTTATTACTAATAAATAGGATTATATGATATGATCAGAATGGGTTTTGTGGAGAATTTAAGAAATTTCACAGGTTTTTTAAATCATGAGTCAGTTGAAGCTAGACCACCATTGAAAACCTGGAAGCACTGAACGGCCGTTTCGTCCTGGTATGGGACTCCTCAGCAGTGCGCATCCACGATCCCGCGCACTGCCTATTATTTAGAATTTAATTTATATTGCTATTCTATTTAAAACTTGATAAAAGGTATAACAAATTTTGACTAACTAAAGTAGTTGATTTTATAAGACAAATGCCAGAAGTAGAAAAATTAAAAATAAATTGTGCTGTGTTGTTCAAATGTGATAAAGATGTAAATTGAACACTCTTAATATAACCTGAATTAAAGTTACATGTTTATACGATTACTTTTCTATAATTATTAATAAACATTTGAGTTAGAGATATTTGTAATCGAAGTCGTTGTTAGTTGATTGTGCAAAAAGATTAGAAAAGAAAAAAAATCCAATTAGTATTATACTTTACAGTTGATTGACAAACAATAAAAGTTCGCAACTTTAATTGTTCACTTTTGTTTTTGTTCACTGATTACATTGATTTTACTACAATTGACCAGTAATTTGAAGGCCTTGAATAAGAAAATGCCACAAAATTTATATTCACATCTATGAAAATGAGTATGTCATCATTTATCAAAATTATGTATATACTTTACTCATTTCATTAACATTAAGCGAAAAAACAAATCGGATCCTTACTAAAAGAAATTGAAGAACTTGATTTGTGTCCATAAGTCAAACACATTAAACTTTGTATTGTGAACAATGAGATGAGATGACAGAAGACAATAAAAATGAACTTATTATTTGTTGAGTTGTTGGAGGCAGTCAGAGTGAGAAGGGATCCTGCATGGTTGTTGACACACGTCACTAAGGTTTACCTTCAACAAACGAATGTCCTCAATGTAGTGCACACAATATCAAATCACTTAGACTAGTGGTTACATTGCAAGGATTCAATACAGTAATAAAAGAGTAGATAAATATGACACTAGCTACCACTCAGTAATAAGAATTACCAATTACTAACCCACTGCTTAGTTTCTTTTTATAAATTAACCCTATTTACATTTAGTAATAATAATAATAAACTGATTTTCTGACGTTTCCTTGCTTCTTTAGAGAAGGAAGCAAAACAGAATAATTTTAGTTCGATCAAAATAAGTTTGGTCATATTAATAACATATCATTCCGGTTCAAGATGATTTTTATTGAGATACATACACTTGTTTATATTTTAGTGAACGTGAAAAACTGTGATATTAGTGAAATGTCTCGTGTTTTTTTTTACTAGTGTGAGAAGTAAAGAGAATTAGATATGCGGTTATTTAAATAAATAGTCCAAGTTGGTCATTTATTTATTCTTTGAATAAGTGACCTACATTAAGTTACAAAACATTAGAAATGAGAATTTCTACTGATTGAGATCTAAATAATATATCATTATATTGATTACTAACAATTTACCTAGTGATTAATTGATTCAAAATGATCAAGTACAAACCACAGTAATACTTATAAACTTATTTAAAACTACCTGTGCATCATTCTGGGATACTGCTCAGATGACCGAACCGAAGGAAAAGATTTTCTTAAAGAGTCACTTCTTGAACCTTTAACTAATAAGTCTAGCCCTAAAAATGGCAGACCAAAATAAGGAGTAGTCGTATGGAAGCCGGTGATCAAACATAAGTTCATACGCTACTCATTCCCTTAAGATTCTGGAGTCCATGTACAGCATTAGTTTGAAATCAGCGTTTTCCATCTACCCTAGACAGACTCTCTGTATTAAAAAGTCCAGTTTAGGCGCTAGGTATCTGCTTTCGATCCTCTTACTTTGCAAAAACACCCTTCTGAGAGAAAACAGTGAAGAGTTTATTGGGAGAGGCTATAAACATATGACTGTATAGGAACATTTCAAGTGAGAAGGGCATACTCTTCCCACTCTCGGAGTTACCAGAGGATTAAAGGGTCTAGTCTAGAAATAAGTTAACTCGAAGGGAAAGATGTTATCATGTTTTAAAGCTACTTCCCATACGTTGATTATAAACCACAATTAAACCACATACTGTGGGTTTAGCTTGTCTTAATAATGAGTTGAGTATTTTAATAAAAGCAAAGGTTTTAATTAAAATGAACGTGGATAAATGGAGGAGAGGTAGTTAGCTAACTGCTATCATCAACAGTGCATGTTACATACATACTAAATAAACCAGAAAAATTATGGGATTGGTAAGATCAATGTTTTTAAGTAGGAGAACATATGTGAATGAAATTATCTAATGGATATGAGCAACTAGTGAACTAGGAAAATGTTTAATGATCACTCTATAAACAACTACTAATCATATAACATATATATAGTTTATAAATTAGTTCTGGGAGTTATCATTTCTTTAGTCTATGTTCGGACATAACATTATGCCAGATTGTAATCGCTGATAGTGATTGTGTTATCATATTGTGAATTGGCTGCACTCATTCAGGTCAAATATTTTGTTAATATCACAGTATCATTAATCATTATTTACTTAACTTTATTTATGCCATTAAACTATAAATAACAGTCAAGTTATTGTCAGTACGGTAAACCAAAAAGATTTACATACATATTTGTTACAAAAACTCACGTTACAACATTATCAAAAACAACGCATGAATATGATGATTTAATTAATTTCAAGGAATTTAGCCGCTGTTTATCTAGAAACCTGAAAGTACATAGACTAGTAAATATGTACTGCCAACAACAGACGTCTCGATAACGCATCACAAGTGACTCATGTTGATAAAAGTCAGTCAAACTTTCGGAATCCCTACCGAGATTCCGTCGAACACCTTACAAATAGTGAAATTAAGATGAATGTAAGGACATTAAAAGACTATTTTGATACATTAGAAAAACTGTCATTAGTCAAAAAATTCTAGGGTGAGATGTAAACATTATACGACGTTTTTACTATTAAAATTCTAGAAAATACACATACAACTTTGAAGTTGTAGAAAGCAATATATAATTATATGAGAATGGATGAATGTATCTCTAGTATTGATCAACTTGGACTAATATCAATTTCATAGTATGAATCAGTAGAATAGTGAAAACCATCAGACGTGACATTGTAGTATTTGTCAATTGGTTTAAATTCATAGGAAGCACAACAATACACACTGGTAGTATTTAAACTCTTTCAAATAACGAGTCATTGATTAAAAATTGAAATAAATAAACTTGAGGTTTTAAAAGGTTACTATGTTAACATTTTTATGAAACTTTCAACAATAACAAAAAATAACGCAATATATGTAATGCACGTGAACATTGACATATTCGTATCCATGATTTGTTAATAAGTAGAGACAGAAACTGCAAAGTTCAAGAATATTCTTGATACATTTGGTAACTAGCAGTACTTTTAGAAGATTACAGAAGTTAGTGTAATTTTTGAATCTGACTGGTCTTTACAGATGATCTTATGTAACTATTGCAACTCGGTCTATAATACACATGGTGTTATGAATCCAGAAATTGAATTAAATTTCTGTATTTCAAGTGTTCTATGTTCAGCAAAGTTTACCGATTTTCAACCTAATAAAGTCAGTGAAAATTAAATAAATCAAATCTGGAAAATAACAAATCATGAAGAGAAGACTTATTATGCAAAAACATGGCTACTTTTAGGTGGTTTGAGAGAGTCAGTAGAAAATATTGGATCTAATTTTTGTGGCAGTTGAAACTCTACAATAAGGAGTATCTGAAGCTTCGAGGTAATTAATGCTTTTAGCGGATTCGAACCCATATAACTCAACATCGCAGTTGGAAATGCTACACCAGAGCCATTAATATTGCGACTGATCTCCTATAGCAAAGATATTGATAAAAAAGCGAGCACTTAGTAGTGCCTAATTTTATCCATTTCGGTCATCGGATTTTATTGATCAATCTGCAATGTGACCAGTAGTCTAAGGAAGTCGACGACTGGATTAGTGGCCACATCAATGAAATTTAACCACCACCAAAGACTAGATAATCAATTAAAGTCAACGTAGACCTTGGAAATAGTATTGCAAACTGACAACAATTCTTAAACATAAATGTTATGTTGTGGGTTTTTTTAATACTCACAACAAACGAAATACTCTCCTTTTCGCATCTATCAAATTCACCAAATAACCATGATGGAAATCTTATATTGTGTCTTTTCAGAATACGTTGATGAAAACAAGACGGCACATGACCATTATAAATAATGAGATTTGTCATTCGTTTATTGGTTGATTCATTTATCAAACAACAATGACAATGTTGTTGAAATCATGAACATATCTAAGTTACACCACCATTGAAAACCTGAAAGCACCAGACAGTTGCTTCGATCTAGTACGGGACTCCTCAGCATTGAAAATGCATGACCCTACAAACGGGAATCGAACCCAGAACCTTCTGTCTCGTGCGCCAACACTTAACCTCTGAACCACTGGGCAGGTATCTAGCGGTGTTGATGTCTGACTTCGATCAATCCACAATGTCGTGCCACCATTATCTTCGATGGGTAACTGCCTCACACTTGACACAGCCGAACTCCACTGGTCAGGGCTTCACAATAGAACTCCGAGAATTCCCTCTTGAAGCTAATCACTAGTGAGCACATAATATTTTTCACTCTGGGGTTGTCAACAATGAATACTTATTCAATCAAATATTTAGGAATAATTTAAACACAAATTATTTGTCAAACATTTGAATGTGAATAAAATTTAGGATTATTTTCTTACATAGTACTGATTTTGAGGAAACTGATGCTTCCTGTGTGATTCGAACTCGTGTTACCCAGCTTTATGGCCCTAAAGCTTAACGACTCAAGATAGTAATTCAAGAACAAAACATCAATTGAATTATCATTATTATTCGTGAACATATAACACTAAACCTAATAATCAACATGACTAAACGCCGAGAGAGAGGGTTGTCTAAAATACTCAACTCAGGAATAGTGTTAAATATTCATTCAATATTTTTTATTTATTCAACCAAAATAAAACTTTATACCCTGTTACTCATCAATGTAATCAATGATAATAGATTATGTAAAAATAGAACAGTGACATATTTCCTAAACAATAAACTAGTCAATATGCATACATTGACTATGAATGATATATTTCAACAACAAGAACCAAAATAAAATTATCATAACCATTTATTCTATTCTGATCAATATGTGTAATACTATTTACATATACAAATTGAAATAACCAATTAAAAACCAGTAAAGAAATAGTTAAATACAGCTGATTTCTATTTTAATTTGCTTATGTATTGCTGTTATATATTCTGTTAGTAGTTAGTTAGTTATTTGGGATTAAATGAATGGATTAGAAAATTTCCAGTCAATTTTCTTGCTTTCTCTTTCTTTCTCTCTCTCTCTTTCCTAGTTAGCCCATTGTACTTTCCAGTATTTGTTTCCTTTCCCCAAAAAAAAATTTTTTTTTCTTTATAGAGTTATATCAATTTAATATAATGGTGGTTTCTATAAATTACAAATTTTTTTGTTGTTGTTGTCTTTTCCCTCTTTTACCTTGAGTGGGTTTATAAAAAAAATCGACAGAATTAAAGTTGATTTGTAATAGTGTTTAAATGTATAGTTGGATCAATTTATACTCGTATGATAGATAGACTAATTTCGATTAATTGTGATAAGTAGTAAGATATGGTGACCTATTTTTAAATGTTAATGAACAATTTTAACATGAACGTAGACAAACGATGGTCAATTTATTGATTTCCTTCTTTCGTTATATCTTTAAACTATTGTATATGTAATGTATTTACGAACTAGTTAGTATTGTGGTACAACTTATTTCTGTAGTCAATTATAACTAGGTTTTCGTATTATGATAATAAGTAGATTTATGCATGGATTGAGAGTAATTCATCTATGATGAAAGAAAAAGTGTTTCATCTAATTATATTACTTGTCAAAGTCTTAGTATATATATGTTAACTAAAAAGTGGAATACTAATAACGTATTTATAAATTTGAACACTAAAGTTGTAATAATTATTGATTGATGAGTAAAACAAAGGGCAGTTCACTAGCGTTTGATAATATTACGCAATGGCTTCCAGTTGATGTTAATCCATGATCAATGCTGTTGTCAAACCTGTTTTCTGATAAAAATTAGAAGTTTTAGTGAATATCAAAAGTATAAACAAACAAACATGATGTGAAAATAAACAACTTTTCCTATGAGAGCTTACAAAAAACACACAAAATTCTATTTACGATTTTGGTGGTTTCATTTTCTAGACTGAATGGTTTAATTGTGAAGTTTTAATAGTTCTTCTGAATAACAACATCAGCACCTGAAGTCCTTTTTTTATCCAGAAGAGCAATTAAAGCTTCATCATTAAATCATCCAGTTCTGAGGGTGAAACTCTACCGAAATAAATTTCTCCATGATCTTTATTTATGAAACGGAAACTTTAGATTAATTTAAAAAAAAAGTCTTTACAAGTGTGATTACACCTTTTCTTGACTAGAAACTTCGATTTAATATTCAGCATTTATAAAATGTTTCAGTATAACGTTACGGAGATGATCGAGTTTTATGACTTTAATGAAATCTATAAAATCAACTAAGTGATCAATACTTTTTACTCTAATAATAAATATTGGCATTGAAACATAGGACTAATGACTTTCTATTTATCAATTGACATACTGACCAATGAATAACAGACGAAACTTAACAATTATTCGTCCTCAATTTCCTTCTAAACCAGTGACCAATCAAAAGATGAAGGTAAAAAGTACATTATTTCTCTATTGTACCCAATTCAGTAATGACTCAAAACCTATACAATCATATACTTGAAATGATTGACCATAGAGCATACCAAATAAGAAATCATACGCCGAACACAATCATACTATAAGTGGTAGAAGATGAAGCAAACAGTACATACATAATCAATTAGCAACAACTAAGGTTTAGTACAACGAATAGTGACAGTTAAAAGCCCCCCCCCAAGGTTACAATAAGCGAAGTAAAGAAACGCAACAATTAAGTTATCTTACTACTGAAACAATAAAAAAATAATATTCCGAGAGTCACAATTTTCTCAAAACTAGTTCCATTCTAACACAAACATGAACACAACAGCACATATCAAATCACAGAAATTCATATATGTAAATGAGCATACGAGCTTTCTTAAATTTATCAATTCAAAAAAACAAAACAATATGAACATACGGTTCAACTAAACTTATATGTTTCCTATACAGTAGGAGGAGAATAGTACTGAATGATATACTTTAACGTTTCATAATTATTTATCTCACAAGATGATTACATCAATGAAAATATCTGTAATCAGAATACATTAATCTAATGACAGTGATTTACAAGTTAAAAAAAAGCCAACTGTTGTACATTATACAAATCTTTCTCATTAAGCAGTTGTGTACATACTATTTGATATTCACAGATGGAATGAATTGTTTATACAATAAAAAAACGATAGTTATTTATCTGTGATGGTAAATGTAATCGTATTATTTGGACTAAGAGATTGAAATATTAAAGATTTATAATTAAAAAAACCCAACGAAACGATCACTTAACATTATGATTTTCGATTTACGATAAAAAATTGATTTATTTAAACACATATACATTGGTACAAGGAGGCACCGAATACATATGCGCCGGACATCTGCTTTTCGTCTTCTCAAATTCGTAAACAACACCTCCAAAAGAAGGTTGTGAGTAAAACAGTAATAATAGTTATAATAACACTAGTAAATTGAGGGGAAATATATAGAATTATTCACACTCATGTAATTGAATATTGTGTCAGCCAGTCATAATCAAATGAGTTTGAAATGATATAGTAAAAATGGTAGTGAAAAAACCCTGAACATCGAGAATATAATTCTAAAAGACCGGAATAGAACGGTATGTATGAAGAATTGCTCAAATTCAAGATCGAGAGGGAGATAAAGGGTGTAAGCAACTGAACTATATCACTCAATATCTATAGACACTAAATGCCCTTATTTGGCCAATCCCAGCCAAGTAGTCTGCATCTATCAACATGGTTCAAACTAACAGTCAATCATTTTATACACTGATGACATGTTTTGTTAGTTATATTGATGTAAGCGGTGATTAGGCACATCATTAAACTAGTATACAATGGTGAACAAGTTTAATTCTAATCATTCCGCGATATTGTATCTAGTGGATACCTACTACGAACACCAAAAATTGTGTTGTCCGCGTATATTTCCAAACTAGCTATAATTTTTAGATTGTTTTCTCTTTTATTGTTGATTTCTAAGAGAAAATCGATATAGTATATCAAAACGTATACATATAACAATATTTAGTAACTTCAATTCTGACCCCTATCTAATAGAATCTCAAAGAATTTGATTCCATTCACTACTATCTTATGAAATCCAACTATAGAGTGCAATATAAAAATAGAATTGATGTGTAACAATTAGGGTTTATTTAAATGAAAATAACTTTATTGTTTATTACTATAATTTGAATAATTCAATGCTATAAGAATTCATGAATTTAACCGATAAGTGTTTGAAATGATTAGTGTATTTTTTTAAGATTATCTATCTACCTGATCGTATATGCAAATTCACGACAAATGTAATTATGTGAAACGTTCATATTAATAAATGAATATGCATATACATACAGATAGGTGAGTGAAATGATGGTTAATCACAGCTATTACACTAGTAGTAAGAGAAAATATCGGAAGTGAGATTGTGTTACCAGGCAATCGTATGTTTCCTTAAACAAGGTTATATATTATAAATTCAGTATTTAATTAGCAGTTAAATTCAGGAATTTTATTTCATACCGTTTGGGACTCGTCAGCTGTGTCCCTATTCATACAGGGACTCGAGCTCTGTTTTTACTTTAAATACTAATATGTTACTCACTGAGCTACTGACTCTAAGTAGCCACTAACATTTGTTTAACGGGTATCGAGGTGTGTTAGTAAAGATTAAATTTGCATCCATGTGATGAGTTCTAAATAGAACACAAAGTGCATCCTGGATCCCACTGCTAGCCACATATCAAATATGTATGAAAACTTATGATAGTAAATATATAAAGGTGAACCACCAAGGATGTACAGAGGTTATAACAGAGACTGACCAAATGCACTGCCGAAGCATTAGCAGTCCACGAACTTTGCATGCAGAAATGATTCGTTCAATCTCTCATCCTTCCTTGACCCTAATTTCCTTTATCGTTATGTTTCGGGTTTTTCTCTTTTCTTCTTCACTTTTATTTGATCATTATTGATTTTTTAAAATTATTTATTCACAATTTTAACCTCTAATCAGTTATTATTATTACCTCATTGAAGTTTGCTTGATTATTATTCAATTTATTATTATTATGCCAATTATGTTTGTTGTTTTCTCTTTATATCTGTCAACTGAACAAAAATCTGACCGATCAGTTATTTTCATCTTTACCCCATGATTATTACGTAACCACATTTGATATTAAGTCTCGAATCAATTTATGATGTAATTTTTTCTATCCTTCTATAGATATATATTATCCATACTAACTATAAATACGAATGTACAGCTTAAGTAAATGATTTCGTTGAAAAGAACAATAGTCTAGTTAAGTGGTAGTAATGAGCGAATTATTTATTGATCAAGTTTAAACTATACCCAATAAGGTTTAAAATTTGATAGCAAAATTCACTCTGGAATATTGGATATTTGCAAGTGATAATTACTAAAAGCATCATTGTATTAATATTTAAAAGATGAATATGACAATAATGTTAAAAGAGCATACTTATATCATCATCATCATCGTCTTGTAGCATATCATCACTATTGTTATTATCCTTTGCTTTCCCTTTTCTCTTTTTCTGATTGACGATATCCTACAATGTAAATAAATAAATATGTATATATAAAAAAAGAGAGAGAATAGTATTGCTAAGTAATATGTCATGAATTTGTGCTGATGCATGAACGGCCTACCTCGACGAGTTATGTCAACTCGTTCATAAACGGATTAGAAGATTTATTTATTTAAACACATAAACATTGGTACAAGGAGGTAACAAACATATATATGTGCCACACTCCGTCATTCGATTAGTGTGAGGGCTGGAGTACTGACTGAGGTACCAAACTGGCGCAGGTGGTTTTCTTAGGAAGCCAGTTCCTGAACCTTTGATATAGAGGTCTAATCCATAAGGAAGTCAAGCAACGTTACGAGATGCAGTTCCATGGTAGTTGATGACCAATAATAGGTTCATACAACATTTGCTTCTTTAAAATCCTGGAGCTCATGTGCACCATTGGTTGGGAATCAGGGTTTTCTAACTACCCTAGGTGTCCATCAAGCCGGTTAAAAAGTCGGACATTTGCTTTTCGTAAACAACAACATTGTTCACAATAGCTCAGACGCATTCACACTTCATCTTAATTTAGATCTTGAATCGTAGTATTATTTCAAAAAACGTTTTCATCACCTCTTTTCAAACGACACTTTCAATGCTAACTTCTTATAATTATCATTCTTACGACATTAGTTCGATTCTTTTGCTGATGCGGTAATTTGGGTCGACCCATAGAGCTTCCAAGCTCTATAATTGTTAGAGTTCCAGACTATTTACCTCACTCTTGTCGTGTGAGTGAATATTTCTGAAGTTTTATGTACCAATCATGTAGTTTATGAAATTCACGTAGATCGCATTTTAATATATAAGAATCTAATAATCGTTTTTAATTCGGAATCACGGTAGACTATCTCAAAATAGAACAACAAAAACGTAACAATTCTTATATTGTCGTTGTTGTTGTTAGTGTCTGACTGATTTGATGAGTAGAGTTTCAAATATGTTAGTATATGATACATGACAACAAATCATAAACATTTCAACGTGTTCATAACGTTTAATATACATATTTATCAACTTTAAAATAAAATTAATTTTCAGTAAATGAACAAAATAGTACAATAGGACGAAATGGCCGTCCAGTGCTTCCAGGTTTTCCACAGTGGTCTAGCTTCAACTGACTCATGATCTTAGCCATTTAAAATGGTAATTATTTGGAATTTTTTTAAACCGAAAAATCGAAGAGACAAAAAAACGGGAAACATTGATGTTGATAAAATATCTAATAAGAGACTATTCATTATATTTAGAGAAGTAATAATTATTTATTGATTCAGCGAACATTTTTTTAATTATGCAAATATTTTATAGTAATTTGGCATAATTCAAAATATGTAGAGAAGTAGTAAGTAGTAAGTTACAAGCATTTCAAGCAAACGAATGATGGTCAGGAGTGAAATTCCGGACACAATTTTCGTCATACTCGGGACTCGTCAGCTGTAAGTGAATCCCAAAGTTGATTTCTATTCCGTGACTAGAATCCAGCAATTTTCACTTCAAATGCCATGGCATTATCGATTGCAGTCCTAAATATTAGTGGGAAGATCCAAACAACTAGTATATATGGATTAAAACTGAAATTCGCCGCATTGTACAAGTCAGGGGCAATTTAAACTCAATACTTAAGTGAATAATCCGATGATGTTTAAAATGAAAGGTACTAGATTCAAGTAAAAAAAGTAAAAATCAGTTCTAGGATCCACGTACATTCAACTAACGAGTCCATCGAATATATATATGATATTATTGAATGGCGAATCATTAAAGGACATGAGTTGGATGATAGTATAATGGAATCCATAGAACTTCCTGTTGATAACTTTCAATCAATATTGATGAACATATGTTCAATAAACGCATAACACACTAAAGAATTAGGTGAATTTAAGTAATCATAACAAAAGCTTCGGAAAACTCCTGAGTAAGGTTTGGAAAATAATCTATTAGTAGCAGATGGATTATTTCATTCCATAATTCAGAGACAGTTCCAGAAGAAGAGAAGGAATAACAAATCAACGAAGCGCAGTTTTACACATCACTGAATAATGTTTTTTGGATCAGAAAGTGTCTACGTTAAAGATAAAAATTTTGTGTACATGCTATGAGGTAATGGTAATAAATAATATTACTATGTAGAATACAAAGAATGGTTTTATCAAGAAAGTATTCCCCAAACTCCCTCATTCATGTATGAACAATTAAAAATTAATCTAGATAGCTAAGCAAGTCATTCAGTGAGTGTTAACTCTCCTTCAAACGAAAATAGGCAAAACACTATGGTGTATACAAACAAACTAACTAACTAACGAGTAACACATGATCATTACCTGATCATTTTTGTCGTTGCTTTTAATTTCATCTTCCACACATAGTTCTTCTTGTTGTTCAAAACCTTCTGCTTGTACTTCTTCATTATCATCGTCACTATTGTCATCATTGTCGTCGAATTCACTGTCGTTGCCTTCATCAACACATTCAACCTCCTCTTCTAGTTTCTTGTCTAATTCGTTTAATAACAATTTGTACATACTAACAATAATTGGTACATCAATCAGTATTTTAGTCTGTTGACCTTAAAATTAATTAAACAAAATACAGAAAAAGAAAATCAAACGATCCATTAAAGAGAGAAAATTTACCATATGAAATTATTAGGATATTTTGTTCTATAAGAAAAATGAACGATTCATCGAATTTAATGTGTTATAATTCATTCTGATTTATATAAATATGTAATAATTAAACTTTCTTATGCATGTGTTGAGCAAAGTTTGTATTTGTCAGTTATTGATATTGAGGAATAAAACTGATTAGATTTTGTTCGTAATATATATGTACAAATTATTTCTAATACATTCATACCCATTGAACAGGTCAGTCGTTAAGTGGATTCTGATGTTTAAGGTAAAAGATATTAAAGTTGAATGCTAGTGTCGATATCAACATTGAAATGTGGTAGGTATATCAAACAGAGGAGGATCAAATATGAAGAGATGAGAGTCATGCAGTCAAGTGCCAGTCATATACTAAGTATTAAAGATTCCCATTGTGTTGTTCTAATATACTAAGTAGACTATTTTTTGTGCCAAGTAATATCGGTCTACATTTTTCAACCAAATATGTGTTCTCTGAACATGAATATGCACTTAGTATGTTGTGATTTTTTGAAGAAAAAAAACACAAAGCAAAATCGTTGCACTCTGAGAGTTGATAAATATCAAGTTATCTTTTGTATGAGAACAAATATCTTATTTGCAAGTTGTATTCATCACAAACTGATCTTGTTATAGATGTCACTAAAAACCGAGGGATATTGAACAGCTATTTTGTCTCAGGATGAGATTCCTGAGCAGTAAGAACTCACAATCCTAGCGAAGAATTGGAACCTGAAACCTTCGAATCTCTCTGTGAGCGCATAAAACCATTAAAACCACTGATTTGGTATTCAATATAACAATTTAAAATTTAGTCAATTATGGTCATCCGATGTTATGATAACAACTGTTTCTCTCCCAACATGTATATTATAGTTGATATCCGAAGTAATAACGGTGTTAAGAGAACTTCTTTTCTACCGTTGAAGATTTTCTCATTAATGACTTCACAGGAAAATATGAATAATCAAAAAAGAAATAGGAGGGCAGCAATTAAACAGAGAAAAATTATCTACTGAAAAAATTCCATATTTCTAAGTGGTATTTGGTACAGATTGACTTTAGTAGTTAGGATACCATTTATAACACATTTTAGATTTTGAATAAAATTGAAAGAATATTAACGATGAGCATACTCAAAATGAGCAGTATAAAAATCAGGACGTTTAGGTGGTTATAAAAAAACAGCAAATTTCAATAAATGATTCGGAATACGTTGGTGAAAATGTTAATGGATATCAGCGTCACTATCAACATGAGTACCTTACGACTATTATTATTATTATTTGAACACATAAATATTGGTACAAGAGAGCGCCAATATATATGCGCCACACAAAACAATGAGAATTCGAAGAGAAAGAAAAAAAGAAAAAGAACAATAACGAAGAGCTTGGTGTAAGGTAGTGTAGTAATAATAATAGTAATAATGAGGGAACGGAAAGGTACAATCAGAAGAAATTTTTCAGGTAAGGGAGACACAACCACTTTTTATGAAGAAAGTAAAAGAAGGTTACAGCAGGATCGCCACTGGCTTCTATTCTGAGCCATATCTGATAAAGTCTCTAGGCACTATGTAGCACCATCTCTCGGATCCCAACCAGGGAGTCGTGAAGGAACGACACAAGCCAGTCCTTTGCAGCTTTCTTTCATACCACGACACCATGTCATGCACTGACCACCTCTCCGCTTCTTCCAACCAGTCCCAGAGTCGGCAAATAATGCACGACGTGGAATTCTCTGGGACGACATTCGTAGAACATGTCAAAGCCACCGAAGTCGGTGTTTCAAGATGGTGACACCAATTGAATTATCATCTCTGTGCCCGAATACACGATGCCGAACCTCTGCATTACTGACATGGTGTGGCCACTGAATGTCAGCAATCCTTCGGAGACAGCGATGATCGAACACAGAGAGTCGTCTAACGTCCTCAACTCGGAGAGGCCAGGTTTCACAAGCATAGAGCAAAACTGCTCTCACCGACGCGTTGTAGATCCGACCTTTTACAGCCAGACTAACATCACGAAGGCGCCAAAGGTGGCCCAGATTGGCATAAAACGCTCTGGCTTTCACTATACGTGCATTGATCTCATCACTCACACCCCACCAGCACTCATGCAGCTACCCAGATACACGAACTTCTCGACTAATTCTATCTGCTCACCATCCAGAGTGAGTACAGGGTTAGAATCCTGCCAGTCTTGTAGAAGTACTTTGCATCTCGAAGGTGCAAAATACATACCATACCTACGGACACTGATTGCCAACTGATTAAGTGCGGATTGCATGCCTTGGGCATTATCGCACAGTAAGACAATATCGTCCGCATACTCAAGGTCGGTAACTCTTTCTCCAGGCAACAGATCAACACCACCATTACTTACATCCATCAGAGCTGTTTCCAGAATGTCATCGATGGCAAAGTTGAACAGGAATGGTGAGATTGGGCAACCCTACTTAACCCCACTGCTCGAATGGAACAATGGAGAGAGGTCGTTGTATGCCCTCATTCTGCCTGAGGTGTTTTTATATAGAGATTTTAGGATGTTAATAAACTTCTCAGGCACACCCTTCTTCAATAGACAATCCCAGAGAACAGTCCTGTCCAACGAATCGAAGGCAGCCCTGATGTCAAGAAACACTACGATTGTTGGCCTTTGATAAGTATGGCGGTGTTCTAACATTTGTCGGAGGGTGAAGATATGATCAATACATCCTCGACCAGAACGAAACCCAGCCTGCTCCTCGCGAGTCAATCTTTCTCGGGTTTTGAACAACCTACGAAGTATGACGGAAGCCAATAGCTTGGACGCAATCGGAAGTAGACTTATCCCCCGATAGTTGTTGCAGGAACGACGTGAACCCTTTTTAAAGATAGGGACAACTATCGACTCATTCCATGACGTTGGTACACTCTCTAATTCCCAAACCTTTGAAAACAACGTCGTCAATTCCTTAGTCAAAAAGGCACCACCATCTTTAAAAAGAGCCGGAGGTAAGTCATCTGGGCCAGGTGATTTGTAACGCTTCAAGAGTTGGAGTTCCTTGCGGACTTCCTCCTCGTTTGGTGGATCAGTCGTCACCGGCCATGGAGGGCAGGACAGTCCGACCGATGTTGCCGGAGCACCAGGCCAGTTGAACTGCCCTTCGAAAAATTCTGCCCATCGTCCAAGACGTCGATGGATGTTAGTGATTGGCATCCCATCATCCTCGCAGATTGTTTCACTCACACCAGAATTCTTGCTGCCAGTGGCTTGGATGAGTTGTAAGAGCTTCCGGTAGTTACCAGATGCAGCTGCTGCTTCCAGCCCATTAGCACGTTCCAACCACCAGGCTTCTCGGTCCTTACGCAAGCTTTGCCCAATTTCACTACGTAACAACCTTCATTTGTGGTCAAACTCACGGTCACCCGGAGTAGACTGACGGGCTTCAATGAGTTGTAAGGAGCCTGAAGAAACCCAGTGCTTAAAAGCGGGACGTTTCGCGAACTCACAACTGACTGTACCCGACATTTTGATGGCGTCATGCAATTGCAACCAATGCTCATCTATACTTTTCAGTGGAATGGTAGCTAGCCTAGAAACTAGCTCAGTTCGATACTTATTTGCAACAGAAGTTGCAACCAGCTTGCTAATATCAATCCTTTGATGGCAGTCACTTCGTTGTCCACTGAAAAGTAAAGTAAGATTGGCGCAGACCAAGGCATGGTCAGAATCCAGAAAGGTACTCCCAAAGGAGCGGCAGTCTTTTACACAACCACGCCAGCGGTAGCTGATCGCGATGTCATCAATCTGAGTCCAGGCTTGGGATGCAGAGGGAGGACGCCAGGTGGCACACCGGCAATGACTGTGCCGAAAGTTAGTGCTAGCCAGAAACAGGTTGTGGTCTGTGCACAGTTGCAGTAAACGGTCCCCGTTATCTGTCCTGCGACCAACAAGTACCCATCGGCCACCTAGACGACTCTCTTCTGTGCCTAGACACCCGACCTGAGCATTCGAGTCTCCGGCTAGTACTACAATATCTGTCGAACGCACGTTTTGGAGAAGGACAGATAACTGGTGGTAAAACTCATCCTTGATTGCATCCGGGCTGCAATCTGTCGGGGCATAGGTGGAGATGACGAAAAGACATCGTTTCTCACGCCGATTTCTTCGCACTTTGATGGAACTTTCTAATCTAACAGCACATAACCGACTGTTAATGGGGATCCAATCGATTAGTGCTGCCTCAGCTCTAGCGCTTGGTGCGACACCAACGCCAGCAAGACCAGACGAAGATGATTCGTAGAAGAGTTAGCATGAGTATATCGGTTAATTGCCTTACCAAGGTCAGCAATCACATTTTCATCTCTTGGTAAGTCTGATCATCTACAAACTACAGATCAGATGTGAGTATTTTCATTCAGTTTTTGATAGTACAGCGAACGACCACAGAATAAAAATCTTATTTAAAATGTAATCATAGTGAAAATGTACAAAAATCGACAGCGAAATCAATCATTATGTAGTTTACTGAACATAAATAACTAATGGAACAATATGACAGCATGAAAACAATATACATGGGATGTTTATCATATGTATGAGGCAGTGTTAAACTAATCAATTCAACTAACCAATAGTAAGTAATCTATTGAAGAGAAAAAAACACATACTAACATGATTACTTATTTGTAAGTGGACACGACTTTAGGCATTACAAGTAACTGTCGTGTTAAGACACGAAATTCAGACAAATCCACAAAATATACAATTAAATAATGAAGGTTATTATAGATTTTTTCGAAAAACAATATCAGTATAGATAAAATTAACGTAGTACAATTCACTATTATTCCTATTAACGTATTGATTTTAACGACTCTGTAGTGAAAACTTTATTTTATAAAATTAACTACCAATTCATTACGATCAATATTGATATCAGTCAAGTTTTTATGGAAGGTGTCTGGCAGTGGAATCCAGAAACGAGAGTTTTGTCCTATTTGGGACTCTTCAGCTGGACGTAAATGCATTCCAGAGTTGGTGTTCACTTTAGGACTCGAACACAGTACCGCTCGATTCAAACGTCATCGAGTTATCCATTTAGCTAATGAGTCCAGATAGCCACAAGCTTGTGAAACAAAGTGAATTTTTAATTCATTTTTGTATTGGCACATCTAGTTGATGAGCCTTGAATTCCACTGCTGACCAGCATCTATCTTTGCTTATATCTTAAGGCAATGCGCACAAGATACATATATGTTAATAAGAGACTGATCAATTGAAGTCTTAAACAATAATTGGAAAATTCAAACAATTAATACTAAAATGAATCAACCTTTTTAATGACCTAAAACTAGCAATGTATTTGCACCATTAAAACATGAAAGAATTATTAAGTGGATAAAGTGATTTGTTGATCAGAGAAACAATCCATTAGTAGAGCTATTTTTTCTAAATAGTAAAAAGAAAGCACTATTAAAAAATTATTTCGTTTTTAGGAAAGGACTCATACAATTACATACAGATAATCGGGAAACTCTAATTAACCCATCTTGTTATAATTACAGAGAAAAGAAATACTATACCTAGTTAATCATAATACAAGCTAAAAAGAAAGTAATTTATACTGTTCACAATCGGAGTATTTACCGATTATGTAAAAAAAAAGCTGGACACTAACTAGATTTCGATCTGGTTTGAATAGATTCATTATCATCATTATTGTCCATTTCTTCTTGAAGTGTTATTTGCATAATACGTTCATCTTTTGTATTGATTGTGTGCAGTATCAAATTAGCCAATGCCATGGTACTGAGAAAAGGAATATTGGAAGGAAGAAATAAAGCGGAATATTTTTGACTTATCAAAAAGAAGGGAGAATAATCGAATGCATAAAAGTTATGTGCATGCAAATAAATAATAATTATTGTTATTACTGTTTCAATATAAAAGTGTTTAGAATAAAGAATGCGACTATTTATTGCTAGTGACTACTAGCAGTAAGGTATGTCGATAGTACTTAAAAAGAACTTGAATTATCTTAGTGTCATTCATCACCAACGCAGAGCCTAAACCAGATGTGAATTGGTCCTAGTTAAACTATTTTGGTACGACAAGATGAAATTAACAAGGTGTATAGCAAAAACAATTGAAATAAAGTAGCAATATTATTTGTGATTTGAACTGATCAGGTTTCAATCAACAAACAATTTATCCCTGCAAAAGTAATTAGGTAATCAAATTATAATCAATAAACGAATTAAGTTCACTGAAATTTGTATG
The DNA here is from genome assembly GCA_944470205.2 of Schistosoma margrebowiei. Lineage (NCBI taxonomy): Eukaryota > Metazoa > Platyhelminthes > Trematoda > Strigeidida > Schistosomatidae > Schistosoma > Schistosoma margrebowiei. The sequence goes on from OX104025.1 coordinate 8,666,306, forward strand.
GGTTAGACATCTGATAAGTTTATCGAACTGATGGCAGGATGCTGAATGAGATTGACAAGAAGTCAAACAAGCAACTACTTACATCAATTAGAAAATTAATGAGAACTTTAGTGTACAGAATAACTGTCTGTTTACAACAGTGTACAACTAAAACATCACTATGAACCAAACCAATTATTTTCAAGTCTCGGGGTCATGGTCCAGTGTTTACAGTCAGTTTTTTAAAGGTATAACAGGAAACCGAGAAATAACTAAAAAAAGCTGAGCAACTAGATAGATAAATCATAAGAATATACACGTGAACATATATGCTGCAACCTAAATCAATCGACTTACACCAATAAGGAGTGACGTACAAGTAAGTGAACGACACTGTTCAACAGGATTTTACATACACATATTATGAAACTGTTCATTCATGGTAAGGGGTTAGATCTCAAATATAAATAGTTGCCTGAAGAAACGTATCTATCTAAGAGTCAAGCAGACATAGCCTTATAGCTATTAAAATCGACCATGTGGAATCAAGTTATTCAGTTTACTATAATAATGTTTTTAGAGAGAAAACATAAGTAAACCAATGTGATGTTTCATTCGAGATGGTTGAATCTTGGTAATAACGATTAAGATAATGGGCTTTCATTTGGTCAACAGTGAATTCTATCTACAATAAACTGAAAATGTTTCTTGTAATACGATGCATTGAAAAACTTGAATAGACAGAACGTCTGTCACACAATATTCCAATGCTAGTAATCCACATCCCGAAAGGGATCGGAAAGACAGGACTTTGTATTCCGAATACAAAGAAAACATTGAAAAGGAACAACTCTTTTTATAGTAACATCCAATGACTTGAGATCATAATAAAGTTTCCAAGCTGAAAATAATAAGAACCAATCAGGTAACAGGAACTGTTAACTGAGGAAACATCGAGGTTTTCTTCTAAAAAAACACTGACATATAGCAACAAAAAAGAACTAGATAACTCGAACTTTTCTTAGCAGAAATAGCTAACAATCATTCCGAATTACGGATAATTACGTAATCCTTCCGATACGTGATACGACATATTCGAGCTAGATAGACTGGAATACTGAAACAAAACACTATCGATGATGGAAAGAAAAACTTACGAATTCAAGAAATATAGAACATTTCTGTACACAAAGTAACAAACATGAACTTTAGGACGCATAACAAAATTAGCGAACTAAAAGTGAGAACAAACAATCAATTAGTAGCAATAGTTAGTAGGGTAAAATGAAGCGACATATAGTTATCAGGGACTACAACAAACGTCAGAATTACCACTTATTAACAAAAAATATTTGTAATAAGTAAAAATTTCATTTTGGTTTTTCTTGTCATTCTTACCTAACTTGAATTTCATAACGTGAAAAATAATACGGTTGACAATTACACCATATTGATAATATTTCTTTTAGTATAGGTTTTCCGGATAAGTCTGGTATAGTTGACAAGAAATCAATAGCCAATTTAGTTCGTATACGAAACAACAAGATAATGACAAAGAGTAAGCTTTGTCTAGCTCCATGAATACCCTTTTGTTGATCATTATATACTAACTGTGAAGATTGTTTGTGATTATTGCCTTGAGGAGAGAAAAAACACATTATTTTTAGTATAAGTAGTACGTAGTGAACAATAAAGATTAATCAATAAAAGTAGAGTGACTTTTAAAATAGTTTGAACTGTAATTGAGAAAATTGAATAAAACAATGGGAATTGAAGGGAGCTTTAAACAATCATAAAACTTGGTAGCTACTTAGAAATTTATATAGTAGGTCGTTTAGTCACATATATATCGTCAAATTATCAGATTAAATTTGAACGGTAAATAAGAAATGTTAATATTTCTCCATCCCAATGGGCAGTTGATTGAAAGTCTATATCTTACACTTGTTGGCAGAAAATACTGGCGAAGACACTCATGGAGAAAATACAGTTGTTCTGGAGTGGAAGCCTGCATTTTGGCAAAATTCTCCCATTTTCGAACAACGAGAAGCGTATTACGCTCATATGATTTTGAGATGATGGAGAAGATCTGTAGCTCAGGTGGATGATTGTGATGGAGTTTTGTCGACTAAATTATCCAACTCAGGAAACAAGACTCCATCAAAATGTTAATATTTGTATACTTTGACATCCTAAGACTGAAAGTCGACAGATTACACAACAGAACTCTTAAGTTAGCATCTTCAGCATAATAAGCTAAAGGAGATATGCGAAAAATTACATCACAAAACGATGGTTCCATTTATTGGCTACATGAACACAAATTCGCTGTCAAATGTCGTAAAATACACATAAAACGTCATTAATATTCATCCTCGCCAGAAAAATTATGGACAAGAGTTGGATTACAAAAAAACACAATGAAAATATATAAGAAGTAGAGAAAACACATCAGATAATTTTTTACAAGATCAACACACACAAAGGAATCAATCGATTTATTGAGATCAATATTGAATCAATTATCCAATGAAAAAAATTAGTAAACACAATAATAGAAATCAGAAACCTATTCAAGGAGAAAGAAACAGTCAAAATATAATAGCACAATTGCTGTCGGGAACAACAAGTCAAAATTTCATGTCTATAGAAAAACAAACTAGAAAGAAAAAGGAGGGAGAGAAAGGGGAAAGTAATCAATAATTGGGATGTTTTGGCTGTTCATTTCTCGCCAAAAATAAATAGATACATATTACAAAGATTTATTTAAGAGTTTTGGGAGAATTTTCATCAGCCGTGTTAATTATTTAAATGAAATTGATAGTAGTAAGCTGCAAACTAATATTGATTGATGAGAGAAGTTAATGACATCAACATTATAAGGTACCAACAAACATGACCGAATGAAAATAAAACACTAAAACAAGGGAAAACGGAGTGAAAAGTGATACTTGGATTGAAGGAAAAAAGGCAAATCAATTTTTATGCCGATTTATGCAGGTATGATAAATGGGAAATAAGTGGATATATATATAATATTGGTACGTACAAATGATATTTAATTTTTATATTATCACATCAACCGAGGTATTATGATTGCGAGTGTTGTCTCGAAGTTCCAGAGACTAGCATTCCTTCAGTGAAACGCATTATTAATGCATAAAACATTTTTAAAAAAGCGAAACTAACAATACTATCATCTATACAGATATGGTTGGTTACGAATTGTGAACTTTTCAAGTTACTATCATTCAGGGACGACTAATATGTATAGGGTTACTTATCGCTGAAATATATATGTATTTACACACGCTTTAGAGTAAAAAGTGAGCAATACCTTCAAATAACGTTCTTTTTAGTTATTACAGAATCATAGTAGCCTAGAAGCATAGTGAGACGATGTTTCAGCGGATAGAACTACTTAGTCATGTGTACATAGATTGGAATTTAAGTATCGGAATTGAATGTTGGGTTCATCTTATCCTATTCCACAACAATAATCTATGATAACATTAGGAACAAAAGTAAGAAACTTTATTTCGGGAGATATTAACGACTACAAGATAGAAATCAATAGTACATACTATATTCGTTTTGTAATTCAACTCGATCAGTATTTAATTTCTTCTGATAAGCATTCACATCCTGTCATGCTTAATCTTGTCGACATGAAATCTATCTCATAGTAAGGTATTAGAGAACAAAGGATTTATATGTTTTTCAGTACTTTACACACATTAAACTTGTTTGAAAAAAGGTGGCGCTTTTATTACGGAAAATTAAATGTCAAAGAAGCCACTAGTGAAAGGCATGAAATAAATATGAATTTGATATGACAGGAAAAGTCAAAATTCGATTGATTTACTCATTATGAGTTTTGTTCAACATTATTTCCATTTTGATTTAATGTGATGATTATTCAGTGTAGTAGTTGTTTTGTTTTTTCGTATATTTTATTCTGTATAACAACGTTATTCTTGTATCCGATTAACATGAACTATGTTCAGCGTATGATTTGTTATAACCCTAAGTATTTTTCATATATTTGATTTCATCTTAATTATTAATCAAAGTGTATATACAATTAATGTATAGATGAGTGAATTTTCGAGTAGAGTCGTCGTCGTCGTCGTGTTTTTGGGGTTAATAAATCTTCACTTATACCAGTCTTCGTGTTCTTACTTTCGCGTCATAAAGATTGCCAACGTCCCTCGTTTCCAGTATAAGTGATAAGCGTTTCCGATAAAGCAATCAGCAAAGACCAGATATAACAGAAGTAATTTATGAATCTATCCAAGTTTACAACAAACACTTGTAATGAGTAAGGTAATGTAATACAAAATGAGTGGGCACTAAGTTTTAAATACTTTGAATCACTAAAAATACTTAAGAGAATGAAAAATTACTGACAATTTAGCCATTCCTTGAAACAGCTAATGTATGTAAGAATAGATATATTTTAAACTATACCACTAGTTTTCAGTTAGTATAAATAGAAGTATCTGACTAATTATATCTACCAGAAGTTTATATTATATGCTTTAAATATATTTTGGAACATGTATTCAAGTAAAACACAGAAGCAGTATTATACAAAGCGAGGTTCTGTGGCAGTGTCTGTCATTGAAAGGCGTACCTCAGAAGTACATAAACCTTGTGAAGGCTCTTTACTCGAACACTACTAGTCGAGTGAGAGCTTATGGCGAACTGTCATCTACTTTTGCAACCTCAAGTGGTGTCCGTCAAGGATGTCCACTTTCCCCATTTTTGTTTAACTTCATCATAGACCTACTGATGGAAATAACTTTCTCGTCGACTGAGTTCTCGGGTATTGATCTCCTTCCAGGAGGTCCACTTATCGACTTAGAATACGCAGATGACATAGTCCTGTTTGGTGAAGACGCTGACAAAATGCAGAGTCTTTTGGTAGCACTGAGCAACAATGCCAGAATGTTTGGAATGAGCTTCTCTCCCTCGAAATGCAAGTTGTTGCTTCAGGACTGGTCTGCGTTAACACCTGAACTAAGGATAGGGAGTGAAGTAGTCGAACGCGTTGACAACTTCACTTATCTTGGAAGTCTGATCAGCCCTAATGGGTTGGTATCGGACGAAATCTCAGCACGGATTCGAAAAGCTCGTTTGGCTTTTGCCAACTTACGTCACCTGTGGCGAAGGCGAGATATCCGTCTATCAATAAAAGGACGAGTATACTGCGCGGCAGTCCGTTCTGTTTTACTTTACGGAAGCGAAACATGGCCATTAAGAGTAGAAGACACTCGTAAGTTATTAGTATTTGACCACAGATGCCTTAGAAATATTGCTGGCGTCTGTTGGGATAACCGGGTAAGTAATAGTGAGGTTAGACGCAGGGTATTAGGAAAGGATGGTAAATCAGTTGATGAGGTTATGAATCTTCATCGACTGAGATGGTTGGGCCACGTGTTACGTATGCCTGAACACCGATTACCACGACGTGCAATGCTATCCGATGTTGGGGATGGTTGGAAGAAAGTTAGGGGCGGTCAAACCAAAACGTGGCATCAGTGCTTGAAGTCACTAACTTCTAGTCTGAGCCATGTTGGTAGATGCAGACTACTTGGTTGGGGTCCGCGTGACTATCGTAACCAATGGTTGGAGACTCTTGGTGACATGGCTCAGAATCGATCACAATGGCGTCGGTGTATACACTCGGTTTCTTCCCTTAAACTAAGAGATTAAAAGCGCTTCATATCTTTCTTTCTACGAACCAATTCTTTCTTCTTGTACTATATCTCTATATGCAATCTTTCTCTTATATATTACCACCTTTTACCTAACCACTGTTATGAATCCGGTGTTCATCTTGTTGTGCTGATGCGGTATGGCAACCTGGACCGATGCACATATGTGCCTGGTTCTACGTTGTAACTGACTGACTGACAAAGCACAAAGTTAGCTCATCACACCGTTAACAATTACATTTACTAAACATGTATTTAATAAATTCCGAAGCACTATTTGAAACAACAACAATGAAATAGATAAATTACCTATTTTACCAGGTATTTTGGTATCAGTTACACTCTAAATATGAGGGGTGATGATGCCACACGTGTTTCTCAAACAAAAGTAAATAAAAAGGGATTCGAACCTTAGGAATTAGTGGTCAAAAATCAAACTTTTCAATAATTAGGTAGCTGTTCCACCTCAAAATGTAGTGAGTTAATATATTCTATAATCTATTTTAATGGTTTAAACAAAGATAGTCTGATGCATAACTTTTGAATGATATACCTAAAGAAAATTGGATATGACAATTAATGATTATAATGTCGGTTACAGAGTGCAGTTTTTATAAGAGAAAAACCATGTTACGTGGCTAAAGATAGCCAAAAGTAAACCATAAACATGCTAACTGGTACATACAAGCAAGATGTACTCGCGATCTTCAAAAAACTAATGCTTCCTGTAGGATTCAAATGAGCATCACTCAGCTCATAGTCTGAGAAGTTACTAGGAAGTTATTTAAGCTACAACTGATACCTTGTAAGACTGAGATATTTGCGACTGATTGATCACTGAGTTGCGAACGATGTAATGTTTAAGTTTTTTTTAAATATCACATGAATCTGATAGGTTAGTGCGACAACTGATAAGAAAATTATATCCAGAGTGTGAAGTGGATTGCCTGTGACAACGTAAAATATTAACATAGTGTACACGAGATCAAGTCACTTATACTAATGATCACATAAAAAGCTGTTGATCGATGAGATTCGATCAGCATTACATAACTATGATATCGTTTACAAATTCAGTGATTATTAAATACTGAGAGCAACCAGATTTTTTGAAACAGTGTCACAATCATAATTAACAATGTGGATAAGCAGTGGATAACAATATTATTGGTGAATTTGCAAGATAGTTTTCTTGAGAAAAAAAAACTTTGAAATTTTGAGCGGGTAATTAGTGCAACTTTATCGATTGTATCATTTTTTCTCACGATCGAAATTTGATGACTTTCACACTAGTTAATTAATTAAGTAAAGATAAAATGAAAATAACTTTAAAATTTATAAAAATATTTCACAGAATTTTGCACTTTATTCAGTTTAGCTGATATTAAATTGGCTAGTTAGGAAAGAGTAATATTATTCTAGTAAGAACAAGAATCTATTGCAAACATGACAAGGGAATTATTCATAAACGACTCTTCAATAATCATCACTAAAGACGAAACTCAAAACTAGGCAACAATTTATAAGAAAGCTTCATATTAAATAAAGACTAATTAAAACGGAACGACTTTCTCTCTCTCTCTACATAGAAACTAAACATATTCATTACAAGATGTAACTAACATTTATTCAGAAAAATTAGATAACTTAGTATTGTCTTAACAGATTGTTGTTTAGTAGAAAACGAAAGAAATAAAAATCATGTTGAAGAAAACAGTTTAACAAGGCAGATATATCAAAATATTATTTTAGAAAATATGAAATGATATGCTTCATTAATAAATGAAACTAGTTTTTGCAAATTTGATGGCTTTAACCAGTTAGTTATTAAGAAGCCAATAATAAATAAACAGTAGCGCAAATATATAAGGATGGGATAGGAATTATTTTTATATACGTTCATACACACATATACAAATGACTTTAAATAATATAAAGGGATAAGTGATAGAAAATGTTCAAGATACTTTGGTTGTACCATGTTAACAGATTATTATTACAATCGAAGTGACTATGGATTGAATATAACGATTAAAACTAGAACAGGAGTAAAGAAATGAGTGAATACAGTTAGAATATAAGTAATAGTGATCATGATACAAATCATTTAAGTACTGATAAATGAAATAACATAAGTACACAGATGTGAATGTTAGACAAAAGCAGAAAAACTCAAGTACGTGACCTATTTACATAAAAGTACACTTCTAGATTAATTACGGCCTCTAGTAAATAATCAATTAACATAGAAAACATTTGGGATTGTTTGTTTCACACAAGTCGCAAAGTACAGTTGTATATATACTCTGTACCGAAAAATTAAACTTAAAGGCAAATGAAAATAGCCAAATGAATAAACAGAACAGGGATTCGAAACTATGTTTTTGAATGACGAATAAGAAAACATAATGAAACATATTTTAGCAGATAGTTGATACCAATTTCAGCTCTCCTTTCGAAGGGAATTGTACTCAAAAGGTTCCCGAAGTGTAACACTCCAAAAAAATTTTTACGGATGACCGTACGGTGAACTGACTTATTTTGAAGGAATACAAAGTATAACAGTACTTTCCAATCTGCATCAATAGATGCATGCAAGATTTTAATGAGTGATTAAAAAAGTGTGGTTATGTCAGTTATTTGGCTCACAATGGAAAATAGATATACAATTAGCTAACACAGACATCCAATCGACAAATCTATGTTTTATGAACTGGAATTCCGTATGCCGAATTATTGAATCCAGCGACGATGACTTTGACTTACGCTAAATAACACTAATGACCACATACAACGACCAGACACAATAACACTGATTTGGAGGGATCAACTCGTATCTCCAACACTCAATCAGATTACGAAGAGAGACAGTTACTCTGTACATATTATGGTTCAATTACAAAACTACAAAACATCATAAATAGGAAATCAAAACCTGTACAGAACCAGGTCATTTATGATACAAAATCAGGTAATGGGTGTAACGCTAATTTATCAACAGTTAATACTTCTAATGATAGCTTCCAATAAGAACAGTGTAAAAATCTTACAGCAGAAGTAATAAATGAATATATAATAGATAAATGCTTATAATAATTAACGGTAGAATAGTTCCTAAAATTCTAGCATTTTCAATTATTCGCCCATACATAACACTAGAGCTAGATGTTGAAGCAAATAATTCTTTAAAGTTATTTTGAATTACTAACGAGTAGTATAAATATTTGATACTTATTTAAGCAACAGTCTTCATGAATTTTGTAGTTTACATTACGAACTGATCTTGATTAAAAGAACTATTTAAGAACCACGAAACCCTAGACAGATGTATTATTCTACCATGGAACTCTTTAAGAGTGCAAATTTCCAAGCTTGTTAAAAAATGAATATAAGAAATTCAAGTCATGCATCGAGTTCAGATTGTGACGCACACCATGAAAAATATAAGTCTCCACAAACCCAGTTTGCTAATAATTTTTACAAGTACTTCTTTTTTAGAAAAAAAACAACTAACATTTGATGTAAATTCCGAATGCTGAGGGGAGTTTAGAAATCAAACAAAGAATTGTAGTTCTTTCACTGTTAACACTGAAATATTTCTTTTGATGATACAAATAATACATATCAATGAACATATTTCGAACTGTCTCATTCATACAACAAAAAAAGAATTTTAGCACTATATTTGTTATCTGGTCATAAAAATGTCATGATATATTAACAATGGCCAGAATATAATTTGTGGGCGACCTTTGAACGATATAAAAGTGACATTGGCAAACGTTAACCGATTACTAGTACCAAAATAGGATTGTAAATCAGTGTAAAAAATTAAGATCAGTAGTTAAAGGTAGAGATTAGAATTAAAGATATGAGTAAAAGTTTTTCATCACAAACTAACAACAGTCCATAATATCAAAATGTTATTGAGGTATATAGATAAATGAATTTCGCGCCAAAACTCAAATGTCTCTGTCTTAAATCTCACTGATTCATCTATATATTATAGCTTTAACCTACGACTGACTATTTCTGGTTAGCTTTTTTTAGCGAGTTAATTTTCTACGGGATGGGGTCGCTAACCCCATACCCAACCCTTCTCCTTTATCCGGGCTTGGGACCGGCAGTAGCCCCCGAGGGTAGTCTAGGCAGAGTTTACGACTGACTACACAACAAACTAATTTTATGCAAGGATTTTCATCTATAAAATATGATGGTAATGATGATATATATACTTTTTGGTGGCGTTTTGTTCTCTGAGCTGGATGGTTTGATCGTGGAGCTTTCATCGTTCTTTTGAACGATCAAACCATCCAGCTCAGAGAACAAAACGCCACCAAAATCATCCACCTGAGCTACAAATTTTCTCCACCATCGCAAATGATATATATACTAAACAATTGAGATTTAAGACAAGTGAGATTGGTGAAATAATTTTAAATCAATTTTAGATTATTGTAGAATACCGCGGTTATTAACTGTCACAGGAATAAAACTAATTGTCCAATGTAAATAGCAGAGTTTATATTATTTATTAAAAAGAGATTTGAATGAAAATATACATTACACTATCATATCAAGTTTATTAATTAATGAGGTGTGTATATGAACAATTTATTAGGTGTCTTATTCAAAGAAATATCAATGAATCGGTCTATAAAATATCCAAACAAATGAAATTTATTAGATAATGGGTGTTACAACGGTCTTTTTTTTCTCCCATGAATAAATCTACCATAGAAGAAGAGCTTTTAGTGATGAATGTAATTTATTCATCAGAAAAAAAAGTATGTCAGATATTGGCAAAACTACCTGAAAAATCAATAATAGACTGTTTGTAAAAAAGTGTTAACTAACTGATGTGAACAGAGAAATAAAGAAGCCATAGCAAATAATGCAAGCTAAATTTGGGGACGTTATTTTATAAACCATAAGCTTTCGTTTGATATATGATTCACTGATAAACTTTTCTACTCCAAACTACCTTTGGTTCTCTATTTTTCTAGCCTTAAGTTGAGCTTGGACAAATTGTATGCTGATTGTTTGTGTGTTGTAGTCATCTTAGTCATCTATTTCTACACCAATCTGAATCACAATTGGGTATCGGTAATAAATCGAGTAGTGCTCCATTTGACTTGTCTTCTAGCTTTCCCTCTCTCTCTCTCTCGCTTGTCAGCCAATCAGGTGATAGGATAGTTTTTGTCTCTACCCAAGGTAGTTAGTCTCAATTCAGACTCACGCATTTCTGGCCACAAGGTTAAAGCAGTTAGCCTATCGTGTCGAAACTTTAATCTAGATCGAGACAAGTCCTCTCTTGTATATTATTGGGTTGACAGATCAATGACGTAAGACTAATAAACAACAATAATTCCTAACTGATTTATTTTATCGTTGAATTCACGGAGTTGATCTAAACTAGACCACCAGCGAAAACTTGAAAGCATTGGATGACCGTTTTGTCATTTAATTCAACTGTAAGTTCTCATGTGAACTGTATTGAAATATATGCTGTTCAAATGAGAATGAATATGATTGTGTAATCCATTATTGGAAAATCATTCGATTAAAATTAAACAATAAACCATAAATGAAAAGGATAACAATAGTTCAAATAATTTAAAGTAATCTTTTGTTACTGATTCCAATGATTAGTGTATATGCTAAGTTGGGACAATTTGTCAAAGTGATACACAGTTTTACTCAATGAATGATAAATACTACTAACTATATGTATAAATATTATCTGAGTAGACCATTATTCATGATTTTTCTTCAAGATTTTTATGAGACAAATACATGGAGATAAACACGGACATAATCCGACAGTGAATAATGTATTATTAACAAAATTAAAGCAATTAGTCCCTTTGATAAATTTCGATAATGTAATAAGAAGATGAAGATTATCAGAATTATGTGATGATATATTAGCGCAATACATTTCGAACAATCTGATCACACATATACTTGTTAAGAACACTTATATATAAAAACAAAAGGTCAACTTGACTAGAAATGGGGTAAGATGAGACAAGGTTAATAATAAGAGTAATAATGTGAACATAATTTGGAACCTAATCACTCTGGATAATAAGCCAATATTATCCCCTTTGTGTGTTCAAAAACAGTTTGTTCTCACCTTAAACCTACCCTTGTAATATTGGCTTATTATCCAGATTGATTAGATTTCGAATTGTGTTCACATTATTATTACTCCTGGTTTCCTCTTATCCTCCATTTCTAGTCGTCCCATTGATGTTTAGGACTGAAATCGATCGGTCTCTTATTGGCATATGTGCATACTGTGTGTATCGCCTCGATATTGCCTTAATCCACTGCTAGCCACTATCAATCTTCGCTTATATCATCACATAGTTCTGATAATCTTCGTCTTCTTATTACATTATCGAAAAGTATTATTAACAGTTTGAACAGTATTACTTTTATTGTTATTCAATCTTTATTTAAACTAGTATAGAAAACAAAGTCTGATAATATTTCTAAATATACACATCACCAAGCTTAACTCCACGTTTAATAATGCATTATTATTATGTCAGCAGTTCAGGAATTAACATTTGAATAATTTCCATTCGTTTTTTAAAATGCATATTGTCACCCATCACGATGTCATGATTGTACTCTTTTGTAATTTGGACAGTAAAAGGTTGTAAACTTTTTTTACAAACCTGCCTGAATAGGTTATGTGATTAATAGGCATAGGAATATCTAGATGACAGGAACAAGTAGTTCAGAGATTTAAACAGGGCAACAAATTTCAGTGAAGTGAATTATTTTTCAAGTTATCTAAACATAACTAATTCCGATGAACGATTATTAACCGATTGTTTATATATCAGATATTTCACAAATTAAAAGAACACATAATCAGTTGTTATGTAATAAGTAATTAAAATTTTAGATCTACTGAGATAACACACCATAAGTTTGAGAAGCTTGTGATAAATGTGAACTTTTAATATTCAGTCAGTCAGTCAGCTGCAACGTAGGACCAGGCACACATATACATCGGTCTAAGTTGCCATACCTCAGTAACTCAGTAAGATGAACACCGGATTCATACAAGTAGTTAATTCAGAGGTGGTAATATATAAGAGAAAGATTGCAATAAGGATATAGTACAGGAAGAAAGAATTAGTTCGTAGAAAGAAAGATATAAGGCAATTTTAATCTCTTAGTTTAAGGGAAGACAGAGAGTGTATACACCGACGACATTGTGATCGATTCTGAGCCATGTCATCAAGAGTCTCCAACCATTGGTTACGATAGTCACGCGGACCCCAACCAAGTAGTCTGCATCTACCAACATGGCTCAGACTAGAAGTTAGTGACTTCAAGCACTGATGACACGTTTTGGTTTGGCCGCCCCTAACTTTCTTCCAACCATCTCTAACACCCGTTAGTATTGCACGTCGTGGTAATCGGTGTTCAGGCATACGTAACACGTGGCCCACCCATCTCAGTTGATGAAGATTCATAACCTCATCAACTGATTTACCATCATTTCCTAATACCCTGCGTCTAACCTCACTATTACTTACCCGGTTATCCCAGCAGATGCCAGCAATATTTCTAAGGCATCTGTGGTCAAATACTAGTAGCTTACGAGTATTTTCTACTCTTAATGGCCATGTTTCGCTGCCGTAAATTAAAACAGAACGGACTGCTGCGCAGTATCCTCGTCCTTTTATTGATAGACGGATATCTCGCCTTCTCCATAGGTGACGTAAGTTGGCAAAAGCCAAACGAGCTTTCGAATTTGTGCTGAGATTTCGTCAGACACCAACCCATTAGGGTTGATCAAGCTTCCAAGCCCTAATTACGAACTTACCATAAACAGACGGCTAATAAAATTCAAAAAGAAATGAATAGATGTTTCATCCTAGTACGTGGCACTCCTCGATAACTTTGCTAAGGTGAGGTCAGAGAACCTTGTGTTTCGTCAGTATATTTTATTTCTATTTTTAGATAGAGAAAAACGCGATGACATGTGATTAATTCATATTTTCGCATTGATTTCTGTTGTTTTCTCTGATTGGTTGGTATCATGTTTTGGTTTTGTAGTTTTGCCTTTACAGGTCATTGAGTGTTGCTTTATAATCAAGGTTATTTCATTTTCATTTTCCAGCTTGTGTTTGGAAAGTAAAGTTTTTTTGAAAGTACCACCTCGAACTTATAATTACGATATGAATTTTTAACATTGAAGCGTTGTTGTGTTAAAGTGATTCAGTTTAGTCAAGTTCCAATTTGTTTAGTTTGCGGATAGCAAAATCCTAATCGTTCCGTCATCAACCAATACCAAGATGTGACAGATATCCATCCATTAATCCATAAAGGATAGAATCTAGGACATTCACATCTCACGATACGTACTTAACCTTCAGACTACTGAGTAAAGATTTAATGGTTTATATTTCTAACTTTAGGCAAATCATGATATTGTGCAGTCATATTCCGAAACCATTGATGGGCAACTGTCGAACATTCGACATGACTGAACTCTTAATCGTGACTTTTCACTAGAGCTACGGGAATGACTACATGAAACGGATCACTGATGGGGAACATCATCATTACTAGTGTTTTTAGTATTCTGAAACTCAATGAACTGCTGAAGCTTCTTATAGAAAGATAAACGGCTGTTCACTGCATCCTAGTTTGCAATGGTCATTTAACTAAGGTTAGTTTGTGATGTAAACCATAAAAATCATGTCTATCAAAAAAGCGAAATTCTTACCCATTATTGTACACAGACGAGCTAGTACACCACGTAATAACAAATCTGTATTTTCTCTCAACTGCTGAGCATCAAAATGAAGTAGAATAGCATAAGCTAATTTGCCAGCTGGTGTAGCCCATTCAACTGGGTTCGAGGGATCTAGTAAACGAGAAGTTACATGGAGTATATAACCAACTCCATTATTGCCTAATTTGATTTTTAAAAAGAAGGGAAACACGAGATAAGTAAGAGAAAATAATTAATATAAATTGAGAAAAGTACAATTATTAATCATGTGAAATTGTGGTGCTGGTCGTAGGTACAGTGAACAAAAACGAAAGCTGGTCAAGAGATTGAGTATGGTGAGGTAATGCTAGTGTGTATTGCTAAGGAGTCACGTAGTACGACTAAATAGCTTTCACGTACTCTAAGCTTTTCAATGTCTGTATAACTAAGGTCGATAGAAAGCTTAGTTACAATACAATTAGTTATACCATAAATGTATCGAACTTTTCAGAATCTTTCTAGCTAATCAGCTAAATACAGATTACAATTCCAACAGTTATCAGAATATCAGTTATTGTGACAAGTTGCACGAATAAGAAAGTGATTTAATTAAAAATTACCAGTTTAAGCTGCTGGTCAATGAAATAGATTTCTTCTTAATCTAAACAATGATTTTATGCTGTCATACGTTATTAATAATACTTTTCGGATAATCAAGCCTAATTGTTGAATAAATCAGTGTGAATCATTTGATGTTCTATATGCCGTTTAGGCTCGTTTAAAAAGTAATATAAAAGTCATGTCTTTGAAAAATGATACTTTAGTAATTAAATGCACTACCATCCATTGATCTAGTGATATACTGAAGCAAAATGGATCAGTGAAAATAAAAGCACGCGTCGTTATAGAGGGTTATTTACAGTAGTTTCTGTTTACTCAACTTATATTCCAAGTACAGATTCACATACGTAGTTTCGAGTTATACTCTAGGTGTGACGACCGGTGATGTACTGGATAGAAACTCAGGTTTAGTAAACCAAATTATTTTTGCAAAATTACAATGTCCTTGTGAAGTAGGAAAATTATAAATCAAATACATTTCTATATCTTCCTTTAGTTGCACTTTACATACTTCATCATTCTCGTTCCTATTCTCTTTATTTCAATCTTCTGCCGCTTGACATTCTACTTTCAATTCTTGCTACATAAAACGTATGTCTGTTGGCATATGTAGCATGCATCACACTCATCCCCCTTAAAAAACAGTCGCTCTTGCAGTTGTTCTACTTGCCGTGCCATTTACTATGCCGCAGTCTGGGCCACCTTCTCAGTCAAAATGTTGAGTCCGTTGACGCGCTGACCTCCATAGTAATATCGACCCGCCTGGCCATCCAAATCCGACATCCGCTCAGCATCCAAGACGTTTAAAGCCTGAACTCTAGAGACCCACTGAGTCATCCACACCAGATGTCTGCTCAGCAGCCGCACGTCTCGCTGCTCCTATCCGTCGACAACGACGACTACACCCAACGCCGCCCCGCCAGAACACTCCAATCACCGTCCCCTTCCTGCACCAGACTGTTTAAACTAGTGACTCCGTTTTCAGTCACACGACAGTATCCGCAGGATTGCACCCTCTCCATCTCCCGTTTGGTGGTGATACCAAATGAAAGAACAAACACTCAGAGGGGTACAACCAATTTATTGTTTAATTCAAAATTACAGTCATTTCGTAAAATGTGAAAACTAAATATTAAATACTTCATTTACAATTCATCCATCAATTGTCTCAAACTTCATCGTTTCTTGATTGCTATTACAACTACTTTTCGTTCCCATTCTCTTCGATACGATCTTCTCAACATTTTAATGCCAGGCATTCCACTTCTGATTGAGGTCACGTATTACTTATGTCGACAGACATAAGTAGCATATACCAGAATACTATCTGAAGCGAAGCAGATGGAGCGTGCTTCGAAACTGCAACCTGCTGGCTGAAAGCCAAACGATCCAACCACTAAATCACCACTCCAAAGATTTTCACTAATGATTGATAGTAATCATACAAGGTAATTCAATTTATAAAAGTCATGAAATACATACCTTCATCATCATGCCATTCAAGAATTTGTGAAGAACCGGCTGCTAAATAACAGCGTATCACATCACAGCATTCCTACAAGAATTAAGTTTTGATATCGAAAAGAAACAGCATTAAGCATTTAAGCGAGTAAAGATTAAATTTGGTTAGTACGGTTAACAATGCAGAACCTATTTTAAATCCAAATGATAAATACAAGTAGAATCATATTTGTTAGATACATGTGGATAATAATGAGTGGGAAAGATGGAACTTAAAGAACTATTCTATAGATGAATTGCCACATATATTTTTGTATAGGTAGTAAAAACATTTGATGTACAATGTTTTTATATTGTCCTAATTGTAAGCTTTGATTTATCTCATTAACCGTCTATAAATTACAGTTAAGTAGATATGTACCTGTTACTCGATCTTATGGTTAATGCGTTTGACGACTGGTCACAAAGTCACAGGGATGATTGGTTCACCTACCTCGGTTTGGGGAGCGTATGGCTAATATTCAAGTATCTGGTGAATGAATTAAATCATATTGTATAAAGAGTATAATAAAATTGAGAGATATATTGAAATACTTCTAACGATTTGTAATTTTCGCTCTGAGTGACAAGAAAGTAAGATTTTCGACGTTTCATGGCTTCATATGAGTCACTTTTTCAAGTCATCTTTGTCAAACAATCAGTGATAATCAGAGTAGAGCCCAGTACAAATACGTATAGATTCAAGTTGTTAGATCATAGGAATAATCATATGAAACCAACAATAAGAATAATAAATAAATGCGAATAATGTAGTAGAAACAATAATGAGAAAGACAAAACTGCTAAAAATATGATTAGAAAAAGTAGAATGAGAAGATAGACATGAGCGAATTCTACGAATAAAGATCTGAAGTAAGATGAATAGTAAATATAACTACGTTATGATGATTGATTTTGATCAACGTAACATAATGTCTTCAACCACTGATATAACATTTTGATTTATCTACTTTTATCTTTCAACATAGTTCGAAATCAGCCAACATTGGCTGTTGAGTTGAGGGATGGTTAAGCATACGTAATACATGTGGCCAAAAAAAGCTCAAATTGACCAAATTAAATGATCGCAGAGTGTATATTATTGTTTATCGAATGAGGAATATGTGTGACATTTTGAAACTAAGAATAATAAATATAGTGTGGTAAATAGATAAATTTTTGAGCAATTTGTTATTAGACTCTTTACCAAATATGTACCTTATGGTCTTATAATTGAAAATCGTCAGAAATAAAGATCGTGTAAACGGAAAAATCTAACCTTTAAAGCGTTGAATGTTTTAACTTATTCACAGAAATAAATTAAGGATAAAAGGAAACAGAATGAAAAAGAAACAAAGTAGTTTATACAATAACAGATCCAATAGCTCAGTAAAATAACTTACTGAAATCACTACAGCATCTGTACTTGTGATAGCGATATGTACAACAGCTGGAAATACTTGGTGAATCAAATTGGAACTAATTCCAAATTCTGATGGACTAATCAACACACAGAATACTTTCAAGGCTGCCTACAACCACACAGAACAAAACCCATTGTGACATTAAATACAGTATATTTTAAAAAGAGTTATTGATAGATAGAAAATTGATTCAATAAAGAAATTCGACGAATTGAAATGAATTACATTGAGTTTAGAAGACAAAAACAATATCAAACTACCATAAAACAACTTAAGTCATAAAAATTTTTTAAGATATAATCTACTTGCGCAAAAATGAAAATACAAGTGTTCAGATTTCTTTATAAACAAACATAACTTAGGTACTGAAAGGTGTTTTCAGTTTATTATCAGTGAAATTTATCATGGATCGATTGAAGTTAGACCTTGACAACGTTGAATGCCAGCTCAGTGGTTTAGGGGTTAAGCCTTCGCAAGCGAGACTGAAAGTCCTGGGTTCTAGTCCCGTATGCGGGATCATGGATGTGCACTGTTGTGCACGTCCAGTGCTTCCGTGGTCTTTGTATTGGTCTACCTAAGACTGACCCACGAATTCAAATTCGAAAATTTAAAAGCATACGACATTGTCATACGTAAGACAATAATGTATTCGAGATAATTATTTAATCTTATTGATAAAGTGAATTTGTGGTGATTGATTTAATTTCTAAGTCGTATTCTTTACAGAATTATTTTAGTTAAGGGTAACGCCAAAGCCCGGAGAGTACCGAGCAGTCATTTCGTCCTACTGGCGCTGGTGGTATGACAGCTGAGATCAATTTATTTACATGGTGAAAGTCAAAGCGAATTATGCCAATCCGGGTCATCCTTGATTTCATCATGATGTCAGTCCGTCTGTAACGAATCAAATATACATGTCAGTAAGAAGCCCACTGTTGTATGTATTGGAAAGCTGGCTTCTCTGAGGACTTTCTATGTTCAGTCGTTGTACCGACATTCAGTAGAAACAACAGGTTAGCAATATTGAGGCTTGGCAATGTGTGTTCGCGTGCTGTAACAAAAATACAACTGGTATCACCATTTTGAATTACCAGCTTTGATGAATTGGATATGTGTTACAAATGTCGTACAAGTGACTTTCACATCGTGCATTATTTGCCGAATCAAGGATTAGCTGAAAAAAGTAGAGGGAAATGATCAGTTTATGTCATGGCGGCGCGATATAAAGCAAAGCCGTGTAGGACTGCTATAGGTCAGTACATCACGAATCCCTGAATAAGGTCCTGGAGATTATGAAACTAAGTGGCTTGAAACAGTGTTATCAAACATATATCTGAACGGAAGCCAATGGAAACCTGGCTGTAATTTTTCTTTTATACGCTTCATAAAATTGTGAGGGAGCCCCTTAACCGAAAGAAGCTTTTCATGAATGTGCTTTTAACTGAAATGTCTCCCTTGCTATCAACTATTCTCGACCACTTTTTTTCATTATTTATTGTGAATACGTTCGCTGTCCATCCTCAAGCTCCTTACAATCTAATTTTGCTATTTCTGTGGTGTATAGTAATTTCGATACCCATTTATACCAGTATATGTTATTAACAATAAAGAACTACAGAACACACTAACATAGAACACAGTTTCATAGTTAAAAACAAAAAATATCCCGTTATAGTCCGATCAAACAAGAATCAAGCTTGACAATTCAAGGGATGAATTCTATTGGAGAGTGAACAACTTAAAAGTTGCTACTGATATGTTTGTGTTGAATAGTTTGTACATGAGTAATTTTCTTAGAAGATAACACTTATTCATGCTACTGAATAAGTGTTTTTTCTCTGACATTAGTTTATTAAGGAGGAGCCTCATGTGTATAATTCAGCGCATTTCATCTGTTAATAATTAATTAACAATTAATTGTCAAACGTCCTTGAGGTACAAACCATTAAAGATTAATTTGTAACGGTGGTAACAGGGATAAAATCAATCATTTCGAAATGTTAATTACATTGGTTTACGTCAATTATTCCATCTTGTGACCAGCTGTTCCTCGACTATTTCGTATTACAATGCATACTTCATCATCATCTATCGGTTAGCATTGGAATTGTCCGCTTAGTAATCCAAAAAAACCGTTCAAATAAAAGCCTTATAACAATTATACATATCAATTAAACTTATTACATACAAAATTTTAAAAGGGATCATAAGGGAATATGCAACAGTGACGTATTGCTAGTGAAAGTAAGTGTGATTAGCCACTGTATGTGTACAAACAGACACTAAGTTTACAGACTATTAGATATATAATTTCCTTCTGTATTACTGATTTCTACTCTGAACTCACTAAGTATAGAAAGTTGTAAATGGGTTGAGTAAAGCAGCGTTTAGCGCATACTCAAGTTCTGTATAATTGATAGTGAATCGTGTACCTGATCCAGTCTATATATACGCCATCGATCAAGAATTCAGTCTAGTTAGTAGCATAATCTTGATCACTAGTCGTATGATCAGATTAAAGTAATATATGGTGAAAAGGAGAAAATACTTTTACTTTCCTGTTATCTTAACAAGTTAACAATAAAAAAATTATCGAAATAAAACCATCATTCCCTTGTGCTTACTTCAATATCTCCACTCTCTGATACTTCATGATTTTCTAAATAAGTAATTAAAGTAGGTAGAAGTGCATTTTCAATGGCTTCAATTGATTCCTTATTTGAACTGGCAACTTTATAGAGAACACGGATTATTCTTGTGTAATACGAAAGTGTTGTAGCGACTAGAAGGGGAGAAATATGCAACGATAACAGGATAGCATATAGTCTAATAATAATAATAATAATAATAATAATAATAATAATACATTGGAAGTCATAATGCTAGTAATACTAATTTAGCTAACTATTAACATGAAGAAATTAGTGGAGATTGTTGAATTTTATCGTTCATATCACGGATTGATCTTAGACAGGCACTGAAAACCAGGATGCAATGAACAGCTAGTTTATCCAAGTATGCAAAATTTGATTTTACCTCCCGGTATTGTTGTGGATGTGAGTTGATAAAGAGATCAACATAAGGACGAAGCAGTTGTTCAGTCCATTTAAGTTTTTAATGCTTGTTTAACTAAGCCTAGTCTATAATGGTTGATGAAGGAATAGATGAATACACCCTGTCTCAAAATACTTATACTTTTTATTCTGCAAATTCATTCTTTATTATTGAATCATATTTTATACGAACAATGTTTTCCTTTATAACTGATACTGTTACTACTCGAACATTTCTTCTGACAATATTATATAATGTGACAACTTGAAATGATACAAATACGCGCCAGCTTTTGTGTTTTTTATAACTGACATAATTATGCTTTTGATGGTTCATATCCAATCCGAAATATGAGAAGTCGAAGTGTTTACAAAACGTAAAAATGTTGTGGCGGAATAAGTACTAAAAACGTTAGAAATTTCCGAACTATTTTATATATCATTCATATTTCTACTGTGCAGTAAGTAGATAAATATATCATTGTATTTCTACATTTAATTCATTGTAAGCTTCCAGTGAACCTATCAACTATTGTTATACGTGATACGATTACTAAATTATTTCTAATTATTACATACTGTTTGCTTTGTTTTCAGTCATTTATGGCATGATTGTGTTTAAGCTATGATTATTATTTGCTATGCTGTGCAGTCTAATATTTCGTGTATAAGAATCTAATGAGTGTTTGAGAGTGATGTTGTGCTATACCAGTTTGATGATTGAAATATAATAGTTATAATAGAAACATGATTCTAGATTTCTCTTCGAACTCAAAACTGAGGATAAAGAACGATGTGTAGATAGGCAATCAATAGAAATGTAGATTATGTTATCTCAAGGTCAATCGTGGTAACCAGAAAGTATTACCGCTCACAGCTAAGGACTTCGAGTTTCGATCGGAATAGGAGATGCGAAGCGAGAATTTTATAATCTGAATACTTACTAGAGAATTTAACACGTGACGTCGATTAACGTCTCGAAATATATTAAGAAAAATAACACACACTATTTCAAAAAGGGAAAACACGAGAGAAACCTTACCACCGAAACAGTGCTTAAATAATCCTACCATAATAGGAATTATTTGTGTAATAATCGATTGAGTAAATTGATTTAAATCAACACATAACAATTTATATAATCCACATAGACCAACATCTAAAACCGGTTCACCGAAAGTAGATAAACACTCCAATAAATTCGATATTAAATTAGGCAAATGCGGTACAATATAATTTGTAATAAATACAGATGACGATGCGACAAACGTTGTTGTGTTAGTCTCCATTGTCTTCTTTATGTTCTTTTCATTTGCACGAAGAGTGTCAAGTGAATGCATAGCAGAAACTTTCAATATCGATGATTGTGTAGCAGACATTGCGTTCGAAAGTATACTTGGAAAGCTAAAAATAAATAGACTTAAATTTAATGAAGAATCGATAACTGAAATAAAACTGGTTTGGAAAAATATGATATAACTCAAATCATTTAGCAAGTACAGATCGGTGTACTCTACTTTGAGCAACATATTTTATGTGTGAGAACTGGCGATGCTACACGATCGCACAAACTGAAGTGGAGGGGGAATTGAAACTGTGACTTAGTGGTTGAAAGTAGAACATTGTAACTACTAGACTACTGCTTTATAGAGTTTATAAACTTTATCAAGTTTCAAAACGCTTGTAAAAATAAAGAGCTCAAAGATAGAAAGTGGGTGAATTAACGGTTCCTGTGTACCAGAGTTTGATTGAAACTGTTAGGTGGTCGGAATAATTTAATTGAACAACCAACTTAAAAATGCATATAAAGTGATTATTTTCCCAAATATTAGTTATTCACAATTACGGACTAGCTATTATATTCTGATATTCCATAACCCACAAAAATACAATGTTCTAGAGCTATTCCACGGTATTTGTTGTCAAATTGTCCGTTTTATTAGCACGAATCCGTTCTGACTATAGTATAATCGACCCGGTCACATCACTCAGAATCACAAATAGTACAGGGAAGAAGAGTCGGTTGACCAAGAAACGTTATGCTGAATATTGTAATACTTGGTAGGAGTGATGAATTGCCGTCATTTTTTTAAAAGTTTATAACTAGAACAAACACACATTGGAAAAATTCGTCGAATAAGAAGAATTCATACTTGGGCACACAAAAGTAAAACCTTATTTGATCTGTGTCTAGAATATCAAGAGTTAAGAGCTTTAAGAAAATTCCATTATCCAATTAAGACCGACAATGTTAACGAACATTGGCACCAATCTATAAATATATTTGGATAGTTAACAAGTTGAAGATAATTTGTAACAAAACACAGTAACGTCGTGATGACGTATAAAATCTAGACAAGATTCAAAAAGAAATATGAACTAAATTACACATCTAATTCATATGATGCCTTAATTAGCTGTTGAACAATGATAAAAGAATGTTTCAAGTTTAATTCCAATAGTCAGGAGCTGCAGAAAGTAGACAGAAAATAAATAAAAACTCCAATATACATAGTAAAATACAGGAAATAATTCAAACAAAATATCATAGTTTTATCAATGTTGGTGTATAGCTAGATGCTACATCATTTCGTGATCGGTGTATTTATTTATTTTGAACACATAAATATTGGTACAAAGGGGCATTGAATACATATGTGCCACATAAGTCACTTGATTTGTCTGTGAGTTGGAGGGGACTTTAAAAAACCGACCCTTGAAATTGCCTGAACTATTTAATCATAGAAATTTTGATATTCATATTTTGTTAGCAATAAAATCCTATTCTACGAGGTAATTGTTTTATATTTTTGCGTTTAAGTTTAACTGGGGGAGAGAAGATGCAGGGAATTCACATATCAATAACACAGTGTTGTAAACAAACTGGTCCACCAGGGTGCTTGGTATCTATGTGGTTGCGCCACAGGATTGAGCTGTACTATTCAGATTGTAGCGTTAAAGCCTGTACGGTGTCTGGTTCCCCTTCTAAACGGGGTTGGCTGTACTGTTTGGGTTTTTACGTGAAAGTCTGGATGGTGTCTGGTTCTCCTGAAAACCAATGTAAAATTACCCTGCCCCACAAGTGTATATTATATAACTGTGAACTGTAAACAAACATTTTTGTTCATTCAGCCACACAATATATCGTTGTATTTTATTTATCGATTTGTAATAATTTATTTGAACAATTGAGAATTTGTTCATTAAAGCATAAAATCTTCAATTTCTTCACACTGGTGTTTTGAATTGGGAAATGAAATGAAAACGTGAAAAAAAGTAATTATGTAAACCACGACAATAGGCAGGAGGAATGTATATTTATCGCAAGATGTTATGTGTTCACTCATACATATACATAGCCTTCAACCGTCCATTAGCATTCCTTGGTGTGTTCTGCTATCTGAACAGTCATCGCGATTGGATTCCAAGTGCTCTGTCAACGCCGTGCTTTAATGCACTGCAAGTCTTCACTCTGTCCGACATTTATTATCTACATGTTAGTAGAATTAAAATTGAAAACTACCAATCGACTACATAGTGTATTTGTAAAACCGGAGCGAATAATTATGAGATGGAACGTTTAAGACTATTCAATCGAGAAGTACTATAAATTTTACTAAGTAGTCGTAAGTAATCCTGTCTGCTAGATGTTTTTATTGACCAGAATGGATAGAATGAGAAGCATAGATCAAAGTGGATCAAGTGACCTTACACCAAGCAGGCAATATATGAAATTTTGAATCTACAACAGTAACAAGCATTATTGATCTATTATTTATATAAAAACAAATTAATAAAACTTATGGACGATCACTTTCTATATTTCAAAAACATTTTCTACAGTTTTCATAAAAATGAAGAAGAACAAACATATACGCACTGTAGACTATTGAATTTAATAGTTGATAAAACAATTGTAAATGTACATATCTAGAACTGGGTGTAGAGGAAGACCCGGTTTATATACTTTAAGCAAACCATACAGTCGTGGTGTAAATGATCCAGTCGGTTTAATTGAATCATGAATGTTGGTCGTAATTATTCCGTTTTTCTTTAGATCCTTAAGGAAATTGGCCAATTGACTTTCTACTTTATTATTGATGTCGCAATTACTAGTGACTTTTTGAAATTTGCTAGGATCGCTAAGTATTGTTTCCATAGGCATAGAATCAACCATTTAGATACTGATGTACAATCCGAGAATTTATTTTCACAAACCACTGATTTGATTCTTACCTCACTGTAGGATCTTGCGCGGTCTAAAACCACATTAGTTGATAGCTGTTAACAATACAAGAATAGTAAGGGTACTACAAATCACCTACTAACCAAAGCAGCACCGAGACTTTAACGAAACTAAGAAAAGATGAAACCCTGACCATAACCAAACCAGATAAAGGAGGAGGTGTAATTCTCATGAACAAAAATGATTACATAGGAAAAATGGAAACAATGCTTAGCGATCCTAGCAAATTTCACAAAGTTACTAGTAATTGCGACATCAATAATGAAGTAGAAAGTCAATTGGCCAATTTCCTTAAGGATCAAAAGAAAAAGGAAATAATTACGACCGAAATTCATGATTCAATTAAACCGACTGGATCATTTACACCACGACTGTATGGTTTGCCTGAATTGTGAATGTGTATTATCAATGGTATAGACGCTTACCATTGTGCTTGAGATTCATTAAGAATATTAGCTTCATACAAATGAGACATACAACGAAGTGCTGTTGCTTGGAGAAATGGAAAATCTATAAAATCAAAGTAAAAGAAAAGGAACAATTTTAATCATAAAATAACACAATATTCTTTGAAATATTTGGTTGAGGTTAGAAATTAACACCGTTGGATGCCGGCTCAGTGGTCCAGTAGGTTAGGCATTCGTGCACTGGACTGAAAGCCCTGGGTTCGAATCCCGCGAGCAGGATCGTGGATGCGCACTGTTGAGGAGTCCCACAATAGAATGAAACGAAACTTCCAATGTTTCCAGGTTTTAAATAGTGGTCTAACATCAATCGGTTAATGATCTCAATCAAAAACTTAACAATCTCCACAACCCCTAAACTGATAAAATAATTTATATTAAAGAATGTAAACAATGCATGCATATCGTTTTAACTGAGAATGTATAAATTCAAACAATATTTCCTGAACAACAAAGAAAATTGAGTAAAGTAAAAAGGTGATTTTTTCTCTCTCGCTTTTAAATAACTCAAAAAAAGATACTCCTAGTAACAAGTGAATAAAAGGAACGTGATTAATAATCTTTAAAAAGAAATTGAAATAGTCGATTGTATAACATGAAATAATCAGATGAATTGCTTTAAAATAAGATTTTAGAAAAAAAGAAAAATATGAATATTACCTCAAGTAAAATCAATCGATATCAATAACAATCTTTAATTTCGATAATGATATTAGAAGATGAAGATTATCAGAACTATGTGATATATTAGCGTAATACATTTCGAACAATCTAATCACACATATACTTGTTTCCTGTCTAGTTGATCTTTTATTTTTATATATAAATGCTCTTAACAGGTATATGTGTGACCAGATTGTTCGAAATGTAATGCGCAAATATATCACATAGTTCTGTTAATCTTCATCTTCTAATATCATTATCGACATTTATCAAATGGACTAATTGTTTTAAATCTTTAATTTGATCATTTATAAAAATGGAATAATAAAAGAAAACAAACATATATTTATACACAATTGTTGGTTGATAAGTTAAGGCCGGTTAACTAGAGTAAATCAAACGGTATGTTGTTGTAAAACAAAAAATAATGTTGATTTAATAGAACGTAACAACGTAACTATCAATCTAGCATATAGTTGATAAGATGGAAAGAAAAGTCAATTTTCGATTGATTTACTCATTATGCGTTTTGTTTAATATTACTTCCTATCTGATTCAATATGATGATCATTCAGTGTAGTATTCGGTTTTCTTTTCTTGTATGATATTTCATTCTTTATAATATACGATATTCTTGTATTTCATTGGTATGAACTATGCTCTATATATGATTTCATCTTAATCATCTTAATCAAAATGTGTGTGCAATCAATATATAAATGAGTGTATTTTAGACTAGGGTCGTTGATACTGTTTGGAATAACATTCCTTTCACTAGTCTTCTGTCTTCTTATTGAGACTTGGAAGGGTTCCAGCGTTGTAGTACTCAAGTTATACGCGGTATATCAAGAGTATAAGCTCTAGATATAACAATATCAATGCATTTACCAAAAGTTACTTCAAACTGTCTAATCAGGAGAAAGAGAGAGAGAGGGGGGAAGAGTATACGATAACGTACTTTATTATTATCATAATATCAGATGTCTTTACAACAAGTAAGCAAAATAATTCGCAAGTTTAAAACTCTTGTAAAAATAAAAATCTATCATAAACTGAACAAACAAGTAGTTATGAAGGAATGTAGGAAGATAACAGATTTGAAACTTCGTTAAAAAGAAAACACAGTTTTCAATTCGACCATTAGCAAAGAAAATGTGAATCAGCAGAATAATAAAACATTTTTGACAAGAAACAATAAACATATTTGAGGTCTATAATAAGTAAATAATGCCTAACAACTATGAATTTACTGAGACGATTTTCTTTAAAACTATAACAAAACAACTGATTTTCATATAATAGTTGGATAATGATGCAATTAATCCTTTATACAAGCTGCTTACAACTTACACAATAATTTTTTAGTTTTTCAATACTTTTAGGTTCGAATATTACAGGTTATAAGTACACTAAACCTTGCTCACGAGTGATAATTTACATAAAAACCAATATTAAGCAAAGGTCTTAATTGACCACCTTCAACTATCTAATATATCCACATCAATGAATGGTTGGCTTTATAAATATTTAATTGTTTCTAACCATTATTCATATTTGACCAATTCTGAGAATATCTGAAGTAGATGTTAAAAAATATAATGAACTTGTAAAATGTTTAAAAAAACTACAATATATACTATCAATGGTTAATAAAAACATAAGATAACTCTATAGATGAAGTACTAACCACTTTGTCCTAAACTTGGTTTTAAATAATGTGTATAAAATACATCGAACTCAATGAAACATGAATCGGACGTATTGTTTAAAGTTTGATGAATTGATCTATTGTTATGACTGAATATATTGATAGAATTTGAAGCTAAATTACCACTGATATAAAGACAGGCTTCAAGTAATTTCCACCTACAGAAGAAAACAAAAAGAAAAAAATAAACAGTGAAGTTTTAATAAACCCCCGATAGGTTTGTGGATGATTATTGTCACTAAGGAATGTCTATACTATGATGAAATAGATGTCTGTTACTTCGTGACATTCAATGATTTCTTAAAAACAGAATCACTGCATGACATTAGCTATGAAAAGAGATCATTTTTAGGAAAGGTTTACTTCAGTGAAACAAGGAACAACGTAAAACGTTTACAGTGTGTAGATTCCATCTATCATAACTTTTAGTGAAACTTAAAAACCGTCATGTGTTGGAAATTACATAGGCCTTAATGAAGAATGACAGATACTCGGTATATACTTATATATCATTAAAGGTAAAAAGGTTAATTTAACATTAAAAATATTAAATAGTATTTCAGGTTGTAGGTGTCATTACCAAGGTTTGATTTGATAATTTCGAATAAATTGAGCATTGGGTTGATTGTTATAAATAAAAATAATATATTTGTAATATCCCAATGCATTGCATTGTTCCGTTGTACTATTTAAACTTGGATGAATTTTAATTTGGTTATTTGTTCTCTGAAGAAGTGACTTACACTAAGTCACGAAACGTCAGAAAATCCAATTTTCTACTCATTGGGATATTACAAATATATTATTTTTATTTAGTATTTCAGGTTGTTGGAAAACCAATATAATAAAATAAAAGACTGATTGTCAGTAAAGTAGAGTAAACCATAGGGAAATATTAACTGTATGTTATGATGAGAAAGTACAGTTTGACACAAAATTTTAACCCTCAAACCTTTAGAAATGTTATAATCCATGTATTACAAAAAGAGATCAAAAGAGAAAACTGCATATTATGACAGATTATAATATTATAGAATATTATCATTGTCTGCCTATAATCAATGAAGTGTACAACAGACATTTAAACATAATTAAAAGAATATCTTAGTTTCACTGAAATCACGAACCGCTCTAAGTTAGATCACCATTGAAAACCTGGAAGCACTAGACAGTCGTTTCGTCCTAGTACAAGACTCCTCTGTAGTGCGCATCAACGGACCGGCACATGAGAACCAATCTCAGGTTCTTCAATCTCATGTGAGAACGCGTAACCTTCACAACCACTTACTAACAATTATCATGTACTCACTAGTGACTAGATACGAGAGGGAAATTCCGGAGTTCTAGTAGGAAGCTGTGACCACTGGAGCTAAACCATTCCGGGTCTGAGGCAGTTACCCACTGAAGATAATGGTAGATGGTCGCGCAATGTCATGAAATGAATGAAGTTAAACATTAATAGCATTGGATAATGATAGAGTAACTCCGAATTACAAACAATCGGGAGATGCTGTTATGAAAAGAATCTGTGAGAACATGAGTGATTGGATGACCGATACAAATTTCTAGAACAATATTTCCTTCGTACGATTATGACAGAAGTCAGAAAATCAATACAAAGTCTGAAGTTGAAACAAGTCAAAAGGTAGTAGGAAAACTCCGTTTGCATAGTAACCACTACGACCCTGGAGTATGACAAAAGTACCACATCAGATAAAAACAAAGGTTGGTGGGTAGAAATGAGACGATCACACACTTCTTTGTGCATTGGAAATGCTACTTCTTAAAAAATTGTATAATTTTAGGTCATCCTGTAGTGAAGAAAACATATGAGGACAATCGAATTACATTTAGCACAACATTACAGAGTTACTTGGTAAGACAGAAAAACATAATTTGCAAAATGTTCAATAATTGTCTCGGACTTCAATGTTCTTGCATTTCTATACTAATTGCTTTCTATTCCCGTTTTTCCTTTCTTGATCTCCCCAATCTTCTGCTGCCAGACATTATATTCTTGACTCGCGTTATATACTAATTATTTCAATATAAGTAGCACGCACCACAATCCTAGCAGCTCCTAACCATATTGATTTCTTATGACGATAAGGAATGCTGTGAAAGTACACTACTTTCAGATCACAACAAATTTGTATGACACTGAAAACCACTCAAATAGAATACTTTATTTTTGATTGAGATCATGAAACAATCGATGTTAGACCACCATTGAAAACCTGGAAGTGTTTGCTTATGTGTTATCAGCAGAATCGGAAACAGCAAAGCCTTAAATCTAAACTAGTACATAAATTTGGGGAGGGATCACACAACTAAGGATTTCCAGAACACACGAAAAATGGTAATTATTACGTGTCCAAACTTTATTACACTAAATTACGTTAATCAAGGCCATGTTTTAAGTGAAGGTGTAAAATGTTGAGTATTCAATGATCCATAAATTCTTAAATACTTTAAATAATCTGTTGTTTAGAGAATAATGATATGAGGGATAGCAACTTTTGATGAAACTATATTATTAGATTATCAGGTAGTGAAAAGCGTGGACAACAGAAGTTAAAATCAAATTACCCGCAAAATTAAAACGAGCCCACCTTAAAAATACCTGTTTTTAAACATCTGAAAAAAATACACCGACTCAAATGAAATATGACAAGAAATTTTGTACAAAAATTAGGAACAAATCATACAACTTACCAATAAGCAACACCTTCGTTGTGCAAACTTTCTGAAAGTATTAACATTTTATTGATTGCACAATTGATAAATTGAGCTCCATTGTGAACTTTAGATGCAATTTTCTATCAGTAAAAAAGTAAACATTGAGAAGCACCATTTACGATGTAGTGTCTTCAACTACTAACAATAAAAAAGTAGTATAATCCACAATGGTGACAAAAAATGTAACCTCTTTACATAGATAGTGATTAGGTAATACGAATATTGCAAAGCATCAGACAATCTTTACGTGGTACATAAGTATGTCATTTGAATTCTACTGATTATTCCGCACTATATTTGAACGAGCAACTGATTTACCGATATATTCCCAGTTGTACTATTTTGGTCTTCGTTGAGTACCAAGGTTCGTCTGCATTCCTATCTTCTCTCCAGGTTTTTTTCCCATTATTATTCAAGTACTGACTGCCAACCGCTTTACCATTAATGTTCGCAATAAACTTCGTTCGTATTACAAGAATCTCGAACGTAATCCTTATCAATGAAACTCTAATAATAATATAATACGTCATCACAGAAATGTTCTCTCAACTTCACTGTTCTTTATGAGTGAACTAACCAGCACCCTTTTGGGTTTTTGAGCAAAACGGATTCGTCAGTACGGCTGAAAAGTATTTCGTATCATGATTAATGTCAGCACTAACTTTAAACATCTAACCCTGACCAGAAACAACATGAGAATTGTTAAAAATCTGCATGTGTTCTTATACGGGTTAAAGAAGATGCATAAACTATGCTGAATTGATGTGTCATTATTTTTTCTTCCAATTAACACGAGGGGTAACTTGAAGATTTTAAAAGGTTATTATACACGTAAAATGTTTACACTTTAAACTATTAACGTTCTTCTTTTCATAAACCATCCATTTAGATAGACTATTGTTTGATTATTTAAAAACTAGTTGAGAATTCGTCACGATTCTTTTACCCTAATCCATATACTACTGACAAAATCTACTGCAATAAAACAGAAAATGATGAAAACTGACAAATAAATAAAATGTCCATATATGTTTAAATCAACAAAATAGAAATAAAAAAGTCCCATATCTTAACTAAAGACTAGTAATTTAGTAAAATCTGATGGTATTGTTGGATTGTAATCACTGAACTAACCTTAATTAAATCCATAGTAACTAAACGAACGGAATAACCAAGAAATTCTTCAGAATCAACGACATATTCACCGATACTGTTGGACCAAATTTCCAGCTTTAATATCACACAAAGGAAAGAAAGAAATGATTTAGAATGTTCATATAGGATCAAACCAACTGGTAACAATTCTCGATCCCAAAATGTGCTGATGAAACCAGCGTAGAATTTGTGTATTGTAACTATGCTACTTATAAGTAACTAGGATTTATCCAATTTCTTGTATTTTACTGGTTAAACAAAACGTAAACTGTTATGTCCTTATGTTTATACGACTATCGCGAAATACGATTGCCAACTTAGACACATTGACAATTACCATCAAGCAAATGATGCATAGACTAGTAAGAGCAGCCTAGAGTTCCGATTGGTCCTTTGTACACCTAACCCTGCCTTTTAAGTCCAGAACATCAATCTCAGCATCCGCGACAAGAATCATATAGTTCAAACATACTTGATTTATATACAAACCAAACAGATCACATCACATCATAAAATAAAAAATAACATTTGTAAAAGATCAAGACAAAAGTGGTTGTAATTGTGAGAATCTGTGACTAATAGATTGAGAATAACTTGAGAATAGTATATCATATGACAATAACCAATAGGTTAAATAAAAGGACTATAAGTATTAGTCCATAAATAGATCCCAACAGTTACCATTCATTATTATCGTCGGGATAAAACACAAACTAATTGTTTTCTCAATAGTTCTAACTGCTAGGCCATATTGAATTGGTAGTTGTACCTGAGTCGGGATTTGACTGTAGTTGTTGAGTTAATTACCTTGAATGTGGGTTTAAAATAAACTAATTACTGTTTGCTGTAGAACTTATTATTTATATTTTCTAAATTTATAAATATTCCGAAAAGTTAAGACGATGTTTTGCCTATATTCGACCTCGTCAGCGCAGTTCCGGCAAATCTAACGACAGGTTCATTGTGATGGAATTCTCTAGAAATTTGTGAATTAATTTTAGCAAAAGGATGAGAGTTGAGGGGAAATATTGTGAGAAAGTGAATGAAGAAAGCCGACTTGTGATCACGAAGAAAGTTGTAATTTATGGTTACGAGTAACGCTGTAGCTTAAAATTAAACTTGAAATTTTAACAATGCCTTGTAAATTGTCTAAGAAAACAAAAAATGATAACAACAGTTATGAGAATTATTAGTTGTGAAGGATTGTATTTCCTCGCTGTTGATATTCACGAAAGACCTAGTCAGTTTTTGATGACATACTGGTAGTGATTTCGATTTCCTGTGAGCATCAGTAATGGGAGCGTGGCACTTTCAACCAACGAGCTCTGAATAGGACAAAAAGCACTTCCTGGATTCAACTGCTAATCGACATTTGAAGTAATTACTGTTATTGGAATACGGTTTATTAGATCAACATGTGTTCATTCAAGTCATGATGAGGATGTTATGATTCACGGGAATACGAGTTAATAAATTCTTAAAAAACGTACATTTTAAATTTCAATGGTATTTACTTCATCTAACTTATAATATGAATTAGCCAATCAAAATTAGTCTCATACGAGGTTGTTTTCTCTGAAGTATCACAGAATACAATTGTAATATAAACGAAAATACAAGTGGAGACAATCAAATGTATTTTAACACAACATTACAGAATATGTTGGTAAAATGTGAGAATCATATAGTAATACTTGATTCACAAAATATCCATCAATTTTCTCAGACTGTTGTTCCTGTAAAATGTGGTTGATAAACGAACTCACCAATGATAAAGTGAAACGCCGACCGTCACATTAACTTTCTTTGACCTTGCATGACTATGTCTTGCTTATTCACCAATCACAATTTTTATGTTCATTATAAAACAATATTTGCCTTGTTGACTCATTTTTCCTATCCTCTAGCTACTATTCGGTATGTTATTTATGCTTATGATTTTCCCTGTGCTAATAGACTGTACTGTTTATTTTGTATACTAACGGTGTTCATTTATGTTTTAGAAACATAAAGTTTATCAAGCCGAATAGCTTACTTGTTCTGACTTTGGCTAAACCAAGACTCTGTGCTCGACAGTATAGAGAATAGCTTAGAGTTACACCAGGCATCCCACTTTCGATTGGTAATACATACAACTTATATCTGTCGACATCAGCAAAGTACACCATACAATGACAGGAAATAAGAACGGTAATTCTGCAAAGATGTAAGTCAATATATCAGCTACAGTGTATTCGAAAAGTTTATGATGAAAAAAGTTGCATTTTCTATAACTTAACTAACTATTTCCATAATCACATAATACCAACTGTACGATTGTTTTATAAGCAAGTTTCTATAAATAAGAGATTTCAAGATAATTTACTATAACTAGGAAACCACATCATAAACATTTGGATATTAAAAGACTCAATAAACATGTTAACAACTTACTGTTTTTTCTGGTAGTTGAACAAGTTGACATAATTGAGAGCATAACTCATCAAGATACTTTATCATAGATTTTCTGGATTTCGATGAAATAAGACTAGTTAAACATTGTAAAATACTATAAACAAATGTATCATAATCCAATATTTCACCTGTAATTGAACAAACACAAGAAAATGGATCAAACTGTTACATTATGGATAAACATTTGAAAAAAATCTCGAATCGATTAGAAACAACTAAGTTCCTATCGAAAGAAGACGAATAACTTTAATGACGAAAACATAATTAACACATTAAGGTTAAGATTTGAAGTATACAGTAAGAGTTAAGCTTTAGGATTAGAATTGAAATTATATTTTTTTGACTTGTCTATACACACCCTAATCTTAAATTTAAAACAGAAACACCTACGGAAAATTCTGAACAATTCATTAATGACATAAAAATAACATAACCATTGTAGATTTTATTTTGTATTATGATTAATTCATTTATATTTCCCATTTTCTGTTTAGATGAATAGAATCAAGTATTTCCCAGGTTATTTTAAGAATTGATCAAGAGTATACCAAATTATGCACGCATACCAACTCTTATGTAGATGTAATACTGATTACTGATCACCAACCAGAACATCATGTTAAACACAATGTATACAAGATTACAGTAGCAAACAAACTGATAAAGAATAAATCTCTTATGATGGGCGGTGTCCAAGATCTGATACTGATTAACAAATTGCTATGCGTTAATCCCCAAACTGACTACTTGAGCGAGAAGACAAGTGTGAGAGAAAATCTACAGGGCTACTGAAAATATACCTAAATACTCATTTTTATATATTTATTTCTACTTCTTAGAAAATCAATCCATTTCTTAGCCAATGATATGTAGTCGTCCTTCAGGTCATTTCTGGCTGCTATCAAGTAATCTTCTCAACTAGCCACTTCGGTTGGCTCACTATATTAAGATGGAATTTGGTTAACAGGTATATATAGTTGGAGAGTCCCAATTAGAACGAAACGCACTTTCCGAATTCCACTGCTAACTACATTTCGTCTATTCTATATCAACTTGTGTCATAATAGTTAGTATTGAGGCGATCCGCCCAGGATGTCTATACACCAACAAAATATCAACAACGAGATAATCCAAACCATTTCAAATTGCGTTAAGTTGATTAGGGTTTGCTGTCTTTTTAAGAAAACTAATCTAATCAAAAAGATCTAAAAATTGACACAAATCCGGGCAACACCAACACCGAACCAATCAAATACAAGAGAGTTACTGTACCAAATTGAAAACGTTAATTTTTACCTTATGTAAAGCTTAGTTAAGACCTGAATTTATTCAATTCGTAAAAAAATTTAAATAGGTAAACATATCTATGTTGTTTAACCCTACAGGTTTTTAGAGTTAGGTACTAATAAACACTGTTTCCCATGGACTACAGAGTATTCCGAAATCGGTGCTATAGTTTAGTCTAACGGAAACGTTATACGGTAGGAAAACAGAGGAAGCAAAATAAGGTCGATTGCCCAATAGTATACTGCCATGTACATAACTAGCAGAATATAAAACGGAAAAAACGATGGGCTTGAACACTGGATCTCTAGGTACCTTCATATGTCAACATGGATATCAACAATGAGATACAGGTACATCCATCTGACAAGTTCTAGATACAAAGAAACGTGTTTCTTGAACTCCAATGCAGGTCATAACCTATCTATTTAAAAATCTCATAACAAAATGGCTATATGGGAGCAATCCACCCAGAAATCACATATATCAATGTAGCCTAACTAAAACTCAGTCCTGAATACAAACAACAGTATAGCTCAGATCCCTAGAAATAATATATAAGTTTGTTTTGCTTTAATAAAGAGAAACCCACCATCAGAATCATATTCTTCTTCTTTTTCATTTGAAGAATTTGAAGCAATTTGCAATTCAGTATATTGTTTAACACAGGATATAACCAAATTCAACACTA
Organism: Schistosoma margrebowiei; assembly: GCA_944470205.2. Taxonomy (NCBI): domain Eukaryota; kingdom Metazoa; phylum Platyhelminthes; class Trematoda; order Strigeidida; family Schistosomatidae; genus Schistosoma; species Schistosoma margrebowiei. Next base: position 8,702,753 of record OX104025.1, read on the forward strand.
TATTTATCATTTGTGATATATTATAACCAGGGAAATTCGAGAAAAATTTACGATTTTCAACGCAAAGTGTAATTAAAAGCTGAAGAAATGGCAATAAAATGAATGAGTTAAGTGACTTTATATATTTTATTCAATAATAACGTTAAATATGATTTTTAAAATATGACTTTTTAATTGTTGATGAAAGAAATGTTGATTAATACAACATCATACTTGGATTATAATACTTTTGTATTACCTTATCTGTAAGTTTTTGTTTGACTCCTTAACTGTTGATACACTTTGTACCGTCTATAAATCATGGTTTATTAATTATGCAATTGTACCACAAACAACCTAGTTATAAATAGATTGTGATTTCTCATTTATGGCGTGTTTATATCCTATAATTGTTGTTTAATAATAAAAAGTAAATCAGTTAGCTTTTCTCGTGTTCCCATTGGCCAAACTGAAGGGGAAAAGGAGTTACATGAACTGATCAGCGTTAGTATACCAAATAGCCTACTATTGAGATAAAATAGCTATCCAGCGCTTCCGGGTTTTCAGTGATGATCTCTATATATTGTCAGTCGGCGATGTAAACTATAAAATGATATTTTTGATCATGATGAGTTCTTCGAGCTAAATGATTTGACTGTGGAGAAATATCACATTGAACAAAATGGGCGCCCCATTCCTTTACGTATAAAGCAGCATAGATTAGCGGTGAGGCTACATGTTGTGTTTTCACTGACATCAATGTAGGCAGACAATTATGCACATAGATTCGTTTGGACAAACGTCAAAAATTCTTAGTCGGAGAAACTTTAAGAATTCCAATGTACAAAAACATACGGAAGAGGTCAGGCAACAAAGATATTCAGCGTAAACCCAGAGAGAAATGAACATAGCAAAACCCACGACGACAGCCAATCACAAACAAAGCCGTCGGAATGAACCGATATAACATTTGTGGAATAACTAGAAAGCTCACTTCAACATGAAATAGATGTTCAAGATATCTAGAATGACAATCAAAGTACCAAAATTAAACCATCTAGCTCGGAAAACTCAACGCCAGAAAGAAGTATTCATCTGAGCTACAAATTTTCTCCATTATTTTATAGAGTAATGTATAGTGGCTAAAAAGAGAGCTAAAATTAAAGCATGTAGAATAAACAAAAGAAACCAAAAGTTTCTTACTTGTATAAGTTCACCTTTATGTGATACTTGTGATATTGTTGAATTTTCATCATAAGTAGTTAGATCACTAATAATTGCTCCCAATGATGGACAAATATAACGATTAACAAAGTCATTTAAAATATCCTTGACGGAAGTGTATTACAAAAATAGAAAACAAATAAATCAAAAAGAAATATTTTCAACAACAAAATCTTTTTATGTTAAATGAATGATAGTAGACAGATAAAGATATATATAGACTTCATTCATATTACGCAACAGTTCACTTACATCTTGTCGTAAACTTTACAAGTATAGCTAGGGTGTAATGGTTAAATATCAATAAGCGCCTGGCGCGAGACTGATAGGTTCTCGGTTCGAATCACGCGAGGCGCGGGGTCATGGATGCGCATTGCTGAGGAGTCCCACACTAGGACGAAACGGCCGTCCAGTGCTTCCAGGTTTTCCATGGTGGTCTAGCTTCAATTGACTCATGATTTCAATCAGTGAAATTTCTAAAATTTCCACAAAACCCCTTCTGATAAATATCAAATAGTTATTTATTCAATAACTAGGTATCCAAATATCAGATATAAGCTAATTAGAATAAATTATCTGTGGCTAGTTGTAAAATCCAAGATGTGAGTATTACTGTATTTGCGATTGGTTATTTGGATTAGGATGCATCCCAGATGTTGTTGTTCACAAAAGAACTTAGATCCAGTAATTTTCGCTTTAAACGCCCAACTTGTTATTCACCGAACTAATGAGTCTAGATAGCCACTGGACTTGTTCAACGAGTATGCTGTTCATACAAATTTTACTAATGTCTCGAGTAATCCCGTTGTTAATATTCAGGATTAAATTATGGGCGTTTGAAGCAAAGACTACTGAATTCGAGTCCTACTTTAAACTTCAACAATCCTAGTTACTAATCATCTATTCTATAAAAACTTGTGAAAAATAGCCATATCAAGACAATCCTCACAAAATACATATATTCCAATAAAGACTGATCGAAATTTAGTCAAATATATCAAATCCTTCATAATGATGAAATAATCAAACATGACAGTTTATTTTTGCAACACAAAATAATTCTATGTAATCACTGTTTAGTACACATCACAATCCATAATCCTTCATTAGATCATTTATGTTCAATATGATCCGTTCAAAAATTATTTGATCAATCAAACTTCGTAATGTATATTTCACGGGAATTTTAACGAGTGACAACAATATATACATGTTCCTTTAAATAGAAATCAATTGCTACCTACCTCATTTTGGCACATAACAGCAATATTTAAGAGGTTATCAATTGTGATAACAGCACGCCGCCGTGTAGACTGATCATATGTCTAGAAAAAAAGGATAAGCCAAAGGTATGAGTAAAAATAAATTCAGCGAAAGTATTATGAGACGGACAATCGTATAATACGAGTAGATATAAAGTAGTTGGAGGTGTTCCCCGCAAGATTAGAACACGTATTACCCAACTACACAGTTTACAATGTTAACACTGACATATCTTGGTACTTCAAACGGTCAGTCGCGGCCTGAATACCTGATTGGGAAGTTGAACGATTAGAATTCGAATCCCACGAGGAAAATCGACTCTCGAGATTACGACGTGAACCGAAATACATATATGCCAGGTCTATGTTCTGAACAACTGACAGATTGAATTTATCCGTTGTCCTAGGACAATATTTTCTGCCTAATTAATTTTACTGTTGTTGTATCCGAAGACTAAATTATGGATAACTTCTGGGTACTATTTATAGATTATTATTATATATACTCTTATCGTATAACTACTAAATAGCTAGATTATTTATATTTATTTTATCGTAAATTTTCTTTTGACCTATTGACTAGTACTATAAAATTTGCTATCCTCAAGGTATTCCAAACTTATTAGTTACAGTCTCGCACTAACCGTCACATTTGGCTTGACCTTTTATAATTCTTATTTTTCACTTTAGGGTTTGATGAAGTCTGGTCTGTTGGTATATACACTACATGCGTCTGAAGTATAATACTGATACAATGAAGGCTGGGATTGTGTTCTGGACTCAACAGGCAGGGTTAGGCGAGAAGTTACTCTTTTGAGGACAAATTAGGATTCACAGTCGAATCAAGGCTGTTAGTGCTGATTGACGTGTCACTGGTTTAGCACAGGAATAACGTCATATAAGTCAGTATTCTGACTGGCGACTTCGTCACGTGATAATTGACAGGGGCAAACGACGACAACTAACCCTAACACTATTACATTTATAAACTATGACTTCTACTACTCTGATATTTATCTCAGCAATTTAATCTCGCTGTAGTAATATAGTGTCAAGACTTGAGTAGAAGCACATTTGTCTAACATATAGTTTAATGACAGCGAACTAGATTATCTTTCTGAATCAATCGTTGAGTTAATTTCAAACCTGGTGTTCGGCCAAGTTATAAATCACTAGAAAATGATCAGCGTAACATATTTAATCGTCAAAATAGTAACTGAATTGTGAGGATTCTTAAACAGCAGCCCACCATATTCGACAAGCATGATTCTAGAAATTATCGTCTCCAATGTTACCAAACATACGAGATATTTTGAGTCGTTTTTCATTGCTATGAGTATTATTACTAAAACAGTGTAAATAGTTGGAAATCTGATGGAGTGACTAGAAGTACTATTGGGTTATTACAAACAATTCGAACATTCAATTTTTCCAGAAGTTATTTTTTATTCAAAACAAACTTCCAATCAAAAAAACAGAAATTCACAAGATAACTATTTACTTGAGTAAACTAAGATGTTATATGAGAACGATATGCTAAGTACTTTAATTCTCAAAAAGCAAATTACCTGTTTATCTGAATATATTCGCAATAGTTCAGGCATAATGAATGGACCAACTACAGGCAAGTCAAGGTCAGATAGATCAGAACTAATTTCTGTAAGTTTAAACCGAAAAACAAAATTCAGTGTTGTTTAAATTCACTAAAAATAACTTGAGGTAGTCAATTAAAAGGGTTAAGACTTTGAAAGTGCATAAATTAGAACTTTGAACACGAAAAATGTTGATGTATAAATCTGAATATATTACTAGGACAACATAATAAATGAAGTTGATCAACTCAAACTTAAATTTAGTTCGGTATTTTTACATTACTTCTATAATAGTAGGAGTAAATTGTTTGACAAACCGAATCATGTGTTTACTCGTACCAAATTTTGAGAGGTAATATTCACAGTTCTAGTGAGACGTCGTAACCAGGTGTGCAACCATGTGGAATATGAGGCAGTTAACTACGAATCGCACTAGATGGTTGCGCAATATCTTGGAATGATTGAAGTTATAAGTGTAAACCATTAAATGGCAACTCAGTTAACTGATGCGTTCGATGGGAGGGGTCGTTGAAGCACTGTTAGGGACTCCGATACTTAGAAGAAACTTTTAATTAACTTAACCAATTCACCAGGTACTTGTAAATGAGCCATACTCTAAGTGTGAGGGTAAATGGTACCACATGGTAGCTCAAACAGAAGTAGGCGGGGCGTGTTCCGAACCTGAGATGATGGCTGGAAGCTGGCTTCAAAATGAGATGCATACAAACTTTTATGGAAGATAATTAGGTAGTCTTGGAATATTATTCCCCCTTTGCAACGTACCTACTTGTAAGTAGCATGTGATTTTAAGGGAAATCATTTCTACACAAATGTGTGAAGAGGGGTTTTAGAACAAGTGCTGTACATTCCCTAGTAAGCCAGAAAATTGTCGTTTTAATCCATTTGGGATTGTTTGTATGCTTACTATTGAAAAGTCTCTGAATAAAAAATGGAGCGACTGTTCAGTATTTTACAGGTAATTCGACAGTTAATGATAAAATCTTCCTTAATCAACAATTCTTCATAAAAACAGAATATTCTCCATTATAATCACTTACCGGTTAGTACACGTAAAACTCCATGTACTGTATTCTTATTGATATCATTATTATTATTCATATATGATTGTCGAATTAATGTAATAAGTTGATTAAATAAATCTGGCCACATTTCTGGCCAATCATGTTGAGCGATCAAAGTGATTGTATGAGCAGCTGTCACACGAATTGATCGATGAGGTGAAGTTAACAACTGTAACATTCCAGATCGAATAAGGGATTTTGCCTTTAATCAAACAAAAAAGTATACAAGTAAAAGCATTCCACTTAAAAATATTTAACTTCTTTTTAATTAAATCGAGATAAAATGTTTAAATAAAATAGTTTAAATATCTGTTTTATTCCAGAATTATATACATACAAAAGTTTTACTTATAATAGAACCCATCAGTAGAAAATATTTAAAACTTGTAAACAATTAATAATCTTTCTAAAATTTATGAAGCCTTCGTTTACTCTAGTTGCAAACGTTACTATTAAGTTGCTAGTAAGGAAACACCTCTAAAAAGTTATGAAATTGATTATTATGAATATATCTTCAATAAACCATGGCAAAAAGTAACCAAAGATCAGGAAGCTAACAACTCACATTATCACATGTTTCCGGTGGTTTAAATGACATGCAAGATGTTTCACTCCAATGTACAGCTACATAATTCTTTAATGTAATACCAGCTAACTGACGTAATTCAACACAAAGTTGTTCATTTAAAAATATATTTGCTACTTTGATTGGGTAGTCTGTAAAATGAACAGAGACAATAATAAAAATGAATAAATGTAGACTTCTACGTGACGCAGGCGCTGATGACGTTGTTCAGAGAGCCAATGAAAGTTTTACAGATAGACCATCTAGTACAGTGAACACACCTGCACTTCATAAAGTTTTGTGCAACACGTCCATTACGAAGTGACACTACTATAAGTAGCACCAATATGGCTATTATCCCAAATGATTGAGGGGGGGCAGATCTGTATGAGGTATTTAATAACAAAACACTATTAAGCTGGTGACAAATACCTATTCTTAATGATAATTGATTTATAAACAATGTTTTCGTATTTACTCCGGATTCTTTGATAATCAAGATACTAAAGCACATAAACATAAAACGAGATTGTGCTAATAGTTTGGCGGAACTTACCTAATTACCTACGCCTGTTACTCCTCGTGGAGGAGCATAGGCTGCCCACCATCATTCTTCATCCAACCCTGTCCTGAACAATCCTTTCCAGCTGCCATTCATCCTTTTCATGTCTGCTTCCAAGTACCGACGTAGTGTGTTCTTTAACCATTTTTTTCGTTTCCCCTCAGGATTCCTAGTTAGGGCTTGCTTCGTGATTCAGTTTGATGATTGCCGTAATGTATGTCATATCCATCATTAGTGTATTTTCCTACTTTCATTATCAGTTGGAACCTAGTTTGTTCTCTCCCACAGCAGGCTGATGCTGATGGTATCCGATCAACGAACATTGACTACTTTGCGTACACAATCGTTTATAAATACTTGTACCTTTTTGATAATGGTTTTGGTAGTTCTCGAAATTTCAGCTCCGTACAATAGAACTCACTGCCTTGATATTTGTATTGAAGATCGTGACTGATATTGGTTGACAGTTGTTTTGAGTCCTATATGTTCTTCAATTGTGGGAATGCGGACTTTGCTTTGCCAATCCTCGCATTTACGTCTGCATCAGATCCTCCTTGTTCATCGATGATATTGTCCAGGTACGTGGTAGATCTAATCTCTTCCAGGATTTCTCCATCAAGTATGACTGGGTTGGTGTTCTCTATGTTGCATTTGAGGATCTTGCTTCTTTCCTTAGGTATGTTGAGGCATACTGTTGCAGAGGCTTCTGATACACTGGTTGTCTTTACCTGCATTTGTTCGTGGGATAGAAGGGTTGGGTCATCTGCGAAGTTCAGATCGTCTAGTTGCATCTATTGTATTCCGTACTTACCCTGAGATGTGAAGGTCTTCATAATCCAGTCAAACACCAGAAGAGAAAGAGAGAGTAAGTAGCCTTGTCCGACTCCAGTTCTCACTTGGAATGCATTTGTCAGCTGTCCTCCATGCACCATTTTGCAGTGTAGTTCGTCGTATGAATTCCGGATGATGTGGATGATTTTCACAGGTACATAGTGTCGAAGAAGTGTCCAAAATGTTCTACTATCCATACTATCGAATGCTTTCTCATAATGAAGGACGTTGACGTACAGTTACGAGTTCCATTCAAATGATTGCTTAACGATGATCCGCGGTGTCACGATTTGATCTGTACACGTCCAATTCTTACGGAATCTGACCCGTTGATCTCGAAGCAGGCATGAAAAGGATGAACAGCAACTGGATAGGATTGCCCAAGACAGAGTTCGGTGGAGAACACTGGTGGGCAGCCTATGCTCCTCCACGAGGGGTAGCAAGCGTAAGCAAATAAGTAATATATTGTTATTTATTTATTTTCAGAATGGGTTCGAATCCCGCTGGGTGCGGGATCGTGGATGCGCAGTGCTGAGGAGTCCCATACTAGGACGAAACAGCCGTCCAGTGCTTCCAGGTTTTCCATGGTGGTCTAGCTTCAATTAACTCATGATTTCAACCTGTGAAATTTATTTATTTATTCGAACACATAAATATTGGAATGAAGGGGCACCAAATACATATGCGCCACACATGTCACTTGACTTGTGTGTGTGCTGTGATACTACCCGGGTGCCCAAACCGAAGAAGGTTTGTTAGATTCCCAGAACTCACTTATCAAATGTCTTATTTTTGTGATTCTATTTTGGAAATTTGAATTTCTTGTTTTCGCGCCAAAAGCACCCATTTTCACCTTCAAGTAACAATTCCCACTTGGGAGAACCTTAAGTGTTATTGGCTCGTTGTCCCTTTTAACATGCTATTTTGTAACGTATATATTTGGTCATTGTGTCACTGAGCCTTCGTTCCGTTCACAGATTAGATGAACTCCTAATCTCTTCAAACATAGAATATATATAGCGAGTTATGTAATATACCCATGTGGGCCAGGGTAATTTTACATTGATTTTCAGGAGAACCAGACACCATCCGAACTTTCACGTGACAACCCAAACAGTACAGCTCAATCCCATTTAACAAGAGAGCCAGACACCGTCCTAATCTCTTCAAACATAGCATATATATAGTGAGTGAATTATTTGCTATAAAAAAAGAACTTGAGACTTGAATTTGAACCAACACGATTCACATCGTGTTCCAGCTACTACGAGTTTAGAATTCATCAACGATGGAAGAAATGTGAACAAGTTGATTTTATAAATCATTAAGTACATAAGCTTCTTTATCTTCAAAAGATTTTCCTAAAACTTCCTCTATAAGATTAAACATGCAAGGAAAGCAAACCAAAAGAAGTCCGTCAGTGTACCTACACTACTTATTACAAAAATCGGCGTAGTATCGTATTTAATATATCATCGTCACATTCACGAGAGTTGAAATCATAATTTAACTCGTATTTATATTTATTTATTTAAACACATAAACATTGGTACAAGGAGGCACCAAACCTCTTAGGTGGATCCTTTATATCCACCGACCTGGTTAAAGCGCCGACATTCGATTTTCGTCCTCTCAATTTCGTAAACAACACCCTGCCACGAAAGGGCTGTGAGTAAGACTTCCCTGGCGGTGGCTGTATACGCGTGGACATGTGAGAGCATTTCGAAAGGGAGAGCGGACTCTCCTCAAGCTCGGCCGTACCATGGAATTTGGGGAAAACTCGTGTTAGCATAGATAACGAACTGACTTCAAGACAGGTGATCTGTCTAATCATTTCCTAGTCGACTAATCAAAACTCTTTTTAGGCAGAAAAAAATCAACAATTAGTTAACTCTTACTGAAGTCAACTTATTTATATTATTACTCAACAACAAGTAACCATTAATTCAAGTTTTACCAAAGCACACTAGGCAATAAATTTCTGTAAACCTACTCTTTCTCAGTGTCGTGAAAGGACAGTACATAACTGTTTTAAGCAGTAATTTGAAATAACTACAGTCCAAACCACTAGTGATTAAAAAAAGATTCACTAAGTACTACAAAACAAAATAGTAACATTAAACTGAACTGACCTTCGAGAACTTCCAATGCAGTCAGACTTTGTTCAGCAGCTTGTCGATCACCAATCCCATGTCCAAGAACAATAGAGAAAGCGGAGAGAATAGCTTGAGTAGGCGCATCCATGAAAATACTGTAAGATAATTAGTGATATCAAATAAGAAAGAACCTGTAAAGATTACGGGGAGAATAGGGAATGAATGATAGTTTGTGACTAGAATAGATGTATAACCCTAATACTAAATTGCAACCACCAATTTAACGAGTATATGTAAGTTTAAATCGGTTTCCCAACCACCACAGTTTATGATTGCGGGTGAAAGTCAAATGATCTAACCATCACTCCATCCAATAATATCGAAAAGCTTAAATGAGTAGCGCTTTTTAGGTGAATGTAGACAAACCTTCAAGACTACGGAACAGCTTCAAAAGCAAATTTACTGACAACTGCTTCAAACTATGAGACATATCCATGAACTACAAACATTTTAAAAAATGCTATACATTGTGATTTATAGTAAAACAATGAATTAAACCCTGAATTGAAATTAATAAACAAAATGATGGGAAAATCACGAGATCATTGGGTTAATGGTTATAATACTTGATTTCTAACAAGGTTCGAAACACGTTACATTTGCTTCAGTCTGAAAGCCGATTGATATCACTAGGTACCACGCAAAAAGATGTGGCTTGGAAGCGAGTATACACAACAGGAAAATTACTAATAATAAATTAGTTGGAATCTAGCAGTGAAAATATTTTTTAACATAAACAATCGAATCGATTTGGTATTTTGAAATAACTTTGTAGGTTTCAATATAAGAGACCAATCATCAGTGGATACATACATTGTCACGGTATACATCTTTTGCCGAAAAATATATTGATTTCATCCGAGGACTTAAATCACTTAATGAAATAAGGAAACAAAAAGCTATTGATTTAAGCGTGCTCCGTGTATGAGAACGATCACCTTTATCAAATGAGTGAGACAAAGAAATCCATAAACGAAAGAGTACTCTGAACTACTAATAGAGATTCAGAAAGATTGTATGTTTTATCAGTAACTAATAAGATCAGATTCATAAAAAAAACTAAAATTAATGAATTCCAAAAAAAAGTCCTCATACATTCTAAGTAACTTACTTATCAATAATAACCAGAAAAAAAAAGGGGGGGGAAATACTTAAAAGCACATTTCCAAACATATTTGAACAAAAACAAAACTTGTTTCCAGGAAAACTAAAAATCTACTTCTATATTTGGGAATGTTTCATAATTGACATTAATAATAAATATTGAAAAAAAAAATTCTTTTTTATCATACATTAATAAATGCATATGTACATACAACGTACGAAGAGTTTAAATAAAACAATAAAAATAAATGGGAATTGAAAACATATTTTTACTAAGAAAATTATCCACTATTTGTTATTCAACTTTACGACATAATATCGGTTGGACAGGATTCGATTCCAATTCAAATGGTAGTGTATTTTCAGATAATTTCAATTCGTCAATGAACATGTTTAATAAATCTTGAGAATAAACATTAATTAATTTATATAAATCATTTGCTAAATCTTCTACAGTTGTATAACGTAAACCAATTTGACGATGAATTGTATTCGGTGAGATAGTTTGTGGTAACTGATCTGACTGACACACTATTGTAGGACCAGATTCAGATATAGTAGTACCCGCACTACTATTATCATCACCACTGTTACGATTATTATAATCATGATTACTATCATTGGAATCAATGGTAGAATTCATCAAGTTTTCATCTAGTGAATAATTATTGAAAATACTTTTATCAAATTTATCATGTTTTATGGAATGTTCACTGAAATATAATGGTAAACCATTTGAACAGGAGATTCTTGCCAATGTAGATGATGTTGATGTATCATAACATATAAATGATTCACGAATAAATGATATAATAATTTCACGGAAACGATCACAAATATGAAAATAATTTTCATTTGGTCCAAGAAAACCCCAAGCTAATGCAGGCAAAACTGTACCAACCATACTATAATAATGTGCATAAAACCCATCTGGATATTTTAATAATTTTCGTTTAGCCAATAGGATAGTCCAAACAGTTGAATCAAGAGCGCAACGTTTAAAATTATCACTTAACCATTTATGTCTGGTGACAGATAATACAGAACTAGGTGGATTAGCTAATAATTCAAAGGCTTCTAGAAGCATTAGATCAATGACGACATCATAAAAATTGATCGTCTTTACACCTTTAGCGAATAATTCCTCAGACATCATATTGTTTGGCTTATTTTTTTGAGAAATAATGAACTCCATAAGACGACTGAAAAGTAAATACAGTTTTTTTTTTTAAATGTAAAATATACTTAAAAAAACATCCAGTTAGAAAAACGTCTACATAAATATCAATAGTGAATGGTGTTATATGGGAAATTGATTGGATTTTTAAACATAAGTCAGTGAATATCAACTTAATGATTCAAAGACAAACATTGTTACGAGACGTGAAAGTAGAATTCCATCACGTATAAAGTTGCGAGCGAGCACTGTTGATGAATCTTTTTTAAAACTAGAACAAAACGCGTATCTACTGTTCGTCAGCTGTTATTAATGGGTTTCCAAATGATGTCAGCCTCTGGTGAAAATAAACTTACAAATCTGCATCCATCAAACAAAAACTTATGTATTATCAACTTCAGAAGAACAGACGCCTGAAACTGTGCTAGAGCCCCTGTGATTGAAAAGCAGTAGTATTATTTAGTCTGATTATTGATTAGTTCTTCTATAATGCCTATAGGACCGATAGCCTATCTCACCAATGAACAACGAACAAGACCTTAACGCCCATTGGTCCTTGAGATCCTTCCTTCTATTTAATTACGACCCGAATCCCACACGATAAAATACCTTACCTTTTTATTCCTGAAGATCACAAAAGTGATAATAATAAATTTCTATTATTTAAGTGAGCTCGCAAATTTCTTGCATTTCAGTGACTGGAGCATTGTGCGTACAACCCCAGCCCAAGACTTTTAGTCACAAATATCTATTGTTTTTAGTAAATTTATCTAGTGTGGTAAAGCCTTCATAGTAGTAAGGATGCCTGACTCGAAGTTTTAGTGACGACCATGAGGTCAAATATAAGTACTTGATCAAATGACCTATCACTTTAATTATTATCAAGTGAAACATTGGATAAAAGGTGAGAAATACTGAAATTCACATCTTACACAGTGAGTATAAAAGTCGCACCATTACTCTAGCCACGAGAAGGTAGTGAGTAGGACTTCCCTGTCAGTGGCTGTATGCGGGTGGCTATGTGAGGGCGTTTCAAGAGGTAAAGAGGACTCTCCCCACCCTCGGACGTACCACGGCATTTGGGAGCTGCATATTCTAACACTGTCTAATTCGAAGGGCGATGTTTTTTGGTGTAGGAGTACGCTAGAAGAAGGTTAGAGGAGCCCAAACAGAAACAGAATAAATGGTTCAGAATTTCCCCCTTGATTCCTGGATCCCAAAATCTACTTATACCTTTTAGTTTCTTTTTTGTTCTACACCTAATCGTTCTGCCTAGCACTAATAATGTTACTACTAATACTCTGTGATCTGTCTTGATAATTTTATCTCACTGTGGTAAAATGGTATGGCAACTCGAGTCAACGTACGTGTGTCCGGTTATACGTTGCAGATGACTGATTATATGCTGAACAAACGACTTCACTGATCCAGTAAAAGCAGAGATACCCACGTTCTATGACAACTGAGGACGACTAGAGTTCAATTTTCTTATAGAAGCAATCACACAGATGACGGCAATACAGCATTTTTAAAGACCTACTATTTAGTGCCTACAAAATGTTGAGATTTTCAATTACAAAAGCGAAAAAGCAGAAGTAGGTGTCTGACGTCCAGTACTGCAAAAACCACACTTACTCATAATTCTCTTCAAAATCCGTCAAGGGATACCCAAGGCAAAGAAGTAAACGACATACATTACGCTTCCCAACCTCGATAAACCAGTCAGTGGGTTCATGACAGTCAAAAATATAATCGAATGCTTGACGAAGGCAGTGGACCTTGCCTAGATATTCAATGTCAAGTTCACACCCCACGAATTGTGTTCGAAGAGAACTGGAAAATACAAGAACAATTCGAAAATTAATGATAAGGGATATACCAATAAATCAAGAAACAAGAAGCTTTTAGCAAAAATGAACTATGTTATCCTAAGAAATATCATAGGCAGTAGATAGATAGAAAAGCAAAGCACATAGATTTTAAGATCAAAGATATGGGGTTTAGTGGGTTGACAATTATTGTGAGTAACCTATCCATGTGACCAAGTAAACTGAACCAGGAACTGAACTACACTTATCTACGTGACAGTTGAAATTCGAAAGTGTAAATACAATCAGTCAGACTCGAAACTATTATTTTTATATATCAACTTGAATTTCCTACCTGATTAATCTAGTAGGTTACACTAACGGAAAACACCAACATGATAGGAACTCGAAGAATACCTTGAGGCTGTACTGGGCCAAAAACCAGTTGAATGAGAAATAAATCAATTAATTACATTCATTAACCAAATAAATGTTTACGTATCCGTCTCTGACTCAATTTTGTGTCCAGGTAGCGTTATAAGGCCTACCAAAATGAAAAATATGCAGTAGGGTTTGGACCAAAAACAATTATTGAAGATCAGGTAATTCAATCACTAAGCCTCAATTAATACTATTGAGTAAATAGCTAAGACACGTAGATCTCTGATGTTCAGTCACCTAATGAGAATTAAGCATATAAACAGAATTGTAGGTCGAAATATATGAAAACCAACATTCTACTCCATGAATCTGAATTAGTTTCGAGAATAGGTGCTGTTGTATGATCTAAGCCTGAAAGATGGAGTCATACTGTTGATCATAATGATGATTGCTGTGTGTTCGCCATCAAACTGTCAACATGCTATATCGTTTTAATCTGAACGATATCTTTCAAAACAATATTCCGAGTTTTCACATTAGATATTGCTTCTATTTGGTCTCAGTGATTTAGGAAACCCACTAGCCGTTTCAGCTAAACAATACACAGAATATATTCTGAATAAAAGCCACACAAAAACCTAATCTTTCAGATCTTTTTTGGACATGATGAGTGTGTGAGTACGGAAGATCAAATGGGTCAATCTGACAAATTATTTCATGTGTCATTACACTAGTGCTAGTCCGCAGATAAGAGCTGAATCTGTAGCCAAAACAGAAAGAGATCGATTAGGTCTGAAGAGAAGTTAACCTTGAATACTGATATCAGGAACGACCAAATACCGAGACCTCGCAAAAAGGTACACAACAGCATTGAGAGAAGCGATAGATGAAGCTGAAAAACCTGGAAATCTTGAAAAATATTCATGGATTTTTCAGCAAAATCTTTCGGAAGTAGGACAAATGAGTTGGTGATTTCAGGAGCATAGGTACGATCAAAGGAGCGAAGAAATTGCGGACTTATATCAACCAAATTATGTCGAATTAGTTGCTCGGATACCCAGTCACCACTTATCTAGAAGCTACGTTTTACTTAGATTAAAAGAAAACAATATATCTCTAAATGGCATTGGGAGTTAATGCAGTAACTCCAAATAAACCACTTGTTTAAATGCAGACATACATGAGCAGCCAGCGGTATGAGCACTAATGCGTAACTTACAGTCGTTGAGAGTTTAGTAACCAGCTCATCTGAGAAAGGCCCCCAAATGCCCTGGTACGGCCGAGAGTGGGGAGAGTCCGCTCTCCCTCTCGAAATACTCTCACATGGCCATGCGTATATAGCCTCTGCCAGGGAAGTCCTACTCACTGCCTTCTCGTGGCGGTGGTGTTGTTTACGAAAATGAGAGGACGAAATGCGAATGTCTGGCGCTTTAACCGGACTCCAAACCAATGGTGCACATGGGCTCCAGTATCCTGCGGGAACAAATGGCGTATGAACCAATCGTTGGTCACCCGCCTCCATGGAACTGCATCTCCTCACGATGCTCTATTGCCTTGTGGGTCAGACCTTTAGGTCTAAGGCTCGGGGTGTGGCCCCCTAAGAAAACCACCTGCTTCGGTTTGGGCACCCGGGCAGTATCACAGCCCTCACACATATCGAATGAGATTTGTGTGGCGCATATGTATTTGGTGCCTCTTTGTACCATTATCTATGTGTTGAAATAAACAAATAAATAATCATCTGAGAAAGTGATCCACAGTTGAACCCAGTTGAAATCCATCATTTACCTGGACAAAGTGTTGTAAATAACCCTTAGTTCAAACCGATAAAAACATTTAGTGCAGAGAAATCAGATGGTTATTTACGACACTAGAGACATGAAAGCACCGTGTTCATGAAGATAAACACTTTGTGTACCGCTGATTAGGGATTCTAAAACGAAATACGGAGATTTTCGCACTTATAAAACGGCGGTGGGGCTATATCACAAGTAATTTCAACCTAGAAATAGCATAGCAATAAATACTTTCATTTCGAGTTTAAACTTAAGTAATGATGGGAATATGGTATTTGAACAAGTGTACGTCGAAAACGATACGGTGTGATGGTAGAGCCAAGTCAAGTTAGATACAACGTAGGACCAGGCACATGTGTGCATCGGTCCAGGTTGCCATACGGCATCAGCACAACAAGATGAACACCGGATTCATAACAGTGGTTAGGTAAAAGGTGGTAATATATAAGAGAAAGATTGCATATAGAGATATAGTACAAGAAGAAAGAATTGGTTCGTAGAAAGAAAGATATGAAGCGATTTTAATCTCATAGTTTAAGGGAAGACAGGGAGTGTATACACCGACGCCATTGTGATCGATTCTGAGCCATGTCACCAAGAGTCTCCAACCATTGGTTACGATAGTCACGCGGACCCCAACCAAGTAGTCTGCATCTACCAACATGGCTCAGACTAGAAGTTAGTGACTTCAAGCACTGATGCCACGTTTTGGTTTGGCCGCCCCTAACTTTCTTCCAACCATTTCCAATACCGGATAGCATTGCACGTCGTGGTAATCGGTGTTCAGGCATACGTAACACGTGGCCCACCCATCTCAGTTGATGAAGATTAACAACCTCATCAACTGATTTACCATCATTTCCTAATACCCTGCGTCTAACCCCACTATTACTTACCCGGTTATCCCAGCACACGCCAGCAATATTTCTAAGGCATCTATGGTCAAATACTAATAGCCTACGAGTGTCTTCTACTCTTAAAGGCCATGTTTCGCTGCCGTAAAGTAAGACAGAACGGACTGCCGCGCAGTATACTCGTCCTTTTATTGATAGACGGATATCTTGCCTTCTCCATAAGTGACGTAAGTTGGCAAAAGCCAAACGAGCTTTTCGAATCCGTGCTGAGATTTCGTTCGATACCAACCCATTAGGGCTGATCAGACCTCCAAGATAAGTGAAGTTGTCGACGCGTTCGACCACTTCACTCCCTATCCTTAGTTCAGGTGTTCACGCAGACCAGTCCTGAAGCAACAACTTGCATTTAGAGGGAGAGAAGCTCATTCCAAACATTCTGGCATTGTTGCTTAGTGCTACCAAAAGACTGCATTTTGTCAGCGTCTTCACCGAACAGGACTATATCATCTGCGTATTCTAAGTCGATAAGTGGGCCTCCTGGAAGGAGATCAATACCTGAGAATTCAGTCAACGAGAATGTTATTTCCATCAGCAGGTTTATGATGAAGTTAAACAGAAATGGAGAAAGTGGACATCCTTGACGGACACCACTTGAGGTTGCAAAACTAGATGACAGTTTGCCATAAGCTCTCACTCGACTAGTAATGTTCGAGTAAAGAGCCCTTACAAGGTTTATGTACTTCTGGGGTACACCTTTCAATGACAGACACTGCCACAGAATCTCGCAGTCTACCGACTCAAATGCTGCTTATAAGTCGAGAAAAACCACCATCGTCGGACGCCGATAAGTATGCCTGTGTTCTAGAACCTGACGAATGGTGAATATGTGGTCGATGCAGCCACGACCAGGTCTGAAGCCAGCTTGGTTTTCTCGTGTTTGCAGTTCACGAGTCTTAGTTAGGCGTCTGATTATTATTGAGGCTAGTATTTTAGATATTATATTAGTTAAACTAATCCCTCTGTGGTTGTCACAGGATAATTTTGACCCTTTCTTATATATTGGGACGATAAGTGATTGTGACCAGTCAGATGGAATAACATCTAACTCCGAGATCTTAGCTAAAATATTAGTCAACCTAGCCGCTTAAATTGGACCACCATCCTTAAAGACTTCTGGAGCCAGTCCATCTGCCCTTCCTCGTCTCAGATTATCTATAGCCTTTTGAACTTCAGCAAGAGTTGGGGGACCTACTTCAATGTTCCATTCACGCTGTCTGGGAATGGAGGGTAGTTGTAGAGTAGCTGAAGGCCAGCCGAACTGTTCTCTGAAATGTTCCGCCCATCGTTCTAAACGTCTGGACTGGGAGCAGATGAGTGTATCGTCTTTTTCCGGTATAATCTCACTTACACTTGACTTATTAGTTCCAGTTTCTTTTATTAGTCTGTAAAGCTGTCTTGTATTCCCTATAGTCGCTGCCTTTTCCATCTCTTTTGCTTTCATTGCCCACCACTGCTCACGATCGTTTTTTAGACATTTTCTTAACCTAGATCTGATTTGTTGTCGCTCTTCATCATGTTCGGAACCTGATGGGACGAGTTTGTGAGAATCCATCAGTGTGATAGACTTTGAAGAAATCCACTGGTTCTTTGAAACTCTGTGGTTTAAGTTGCTAATAGATGTCACTGCTGCTTCCACAGATGCTTGTATGTCTTTCCAAGCAACATCTGGGTCAGCCTCGTCTTCAGAACTACCTAAGTGTGAACTCAGTTGTTCTTGAAATCTATTTTTGGTTTTCTCGTTACTCAACTCAGTTCTAATGGGTCTTTTTAATATGGCTTTTTTGCGTCCGGTGAGGAGCAAGCAGATGCGTGCCCGTATTGGGGCGTGGTCAGAGTCCAAGCAGGTACTCCAGAATGAGCGACAATCTTCTACCGACCCTCTCTAACGATGACTGATGGCAATATGGTCTATTTGAGTCCATCGTTGGTTTGGTGTAGAGGGTCGCCATGTTAGACGATGTCTCTCCTTATGCTTAAAATTTGTGTTTGCTAAAAATAAGCGATTGTCTGAGCACAGTTGCAGCAGACGGTCACCATTATCTGTTCGCTGTGCCGGAATGCTAAAATATCCACCTAAATGCCTTTCTGTTTGGTTTAAGCTACCTATCTGAGCATTAAAGTCACCCCCTACGAGTACTATGTCTGAGCGTTTAGCTTTCTGAAGAAGTTCAGAAAGCTTTCTGTAAAATTCATCTTCTACATCATCTGAGCTGCAGTCAGTGGGAGCGTAGGCAGAAACGACAAAAAGGCAACGACGTGTGTCCCTATCCTTCCGAGTTCTTACGGAGCCGTTTAGCCGAACAGCCACATAACACGGTCAATACCAATGCGAAATATATCTCAAAAAAAACTAAATAATTTGTTACTTCCTTCTTTTTTCGAAAGAAGATTGCCAAATCATATCATCACTAACGCAATGAATTATGTGCACTGTCGTTTCGTATAAATTGCTTGCAAATGTCAGTAATTTCATTTACATGACTTGGATTGTTAGTCGGTAACTTTATTTGTCAACTTAACAGCAAATTTGTGCAGACTAAAAAAAAGTCACTAGTAAATATATTCATATCTAAGAAGGAACCGAAGTTTTAATTGACGTACAAGACTACAGTGAACTTTTATGAATGACTAACAACTCTTGCGCAACCAATATATCTATATAATTAAAAGTTCAAGAACTCACCGGTATGGAACTTCACCTTCGTTTAACAACTTCAAAGCATTATAATAAAGCGGCCTACGGACGTTAAACTGCATTAAAAGTTCTAGCTCTGTTAAGTCTAGTTGCTCAGAAGCAGAAAAGAACGAGGAGGTATCTTCCTGGGAAGTCGTTGAAGACCCCATTGATTCTTGTGGATAACTTTCATCGTGAACCAACTGTTGCTTGTACTGTTCACGCAAACGATAAGCATGTTCCAAAAGAATACGCAGGTCATTGATCAAATGCTCTGAGTTTGATGTTGAGGTCGACAATCCTTTATCTTCGAGAATTTTGACCTTAGACATAAGAGATTCTAGATGTTCGACGACTCCTGCTAAAGCATGGAGACCTAATCTTCTATAATCTAACCCCGAACACGAGCCATCTACATCTGAATCGTTTGTCGTACATGGAAGTGAAGATTTTCTAGACCTTGACAGTGTCAGGCGGTTTTCACTGAGATTTGAAGTTCTAGAGAAAACCGATCTCGCGCTTCGAATACTTGGTAGCTTTGTTTGGGAGTAGTAATCGGTAACATTTGTATCAAGTGTATCGATATCATCCAAGCCACCAATGACCTCTGAATGAAGTGTAGAAGCTTTCGAAGAGCTCCTGGACTTGAACCAATAATACAAAACACTAATGACTGCACCACCAACAGCAGCAGATAAAAGTATACACTTCAAGCCTTTTCGTGAAACTAGACATTTTAGAGCTGGAAAATGGTTTATGTCCAACAAATAAGGAGATGCACCCCCTTTTTTCATGAGATTGTGTTTTCTATAAGGAACGTTTTATATCCATTTGTGGAATACAGAATATTATCTTATAGAAGAAAACACTGACCAAAACATGCCGGTGAACTCATGTTCAAATAAGCCACTTAAATTTGATCCAACATCCAATATATCTAGTGCCGTTCAGATCGTTTCATATGGTCTTGGACAGAGAAGAAGTTTTCACTTAACGAGCTTCTGTATCAAATAGTAGTTGATTATCGATTATGCTGGGGGGAAACTTCGATATATCCAGTCTTCAGTCTTCAGTAATAAGGATAGTAGGTTGATGAACTTGTGTTAATCCTGACACATTGCTTTCCAGTGAAGGTCCAGCTTTTCCTTGAAATTATTCACTGATGGGGCTGATACCACTTGTTCGGGTAAGGCGTTCCAGTCATTGACTACTCGATGAGAAAAACGGGATCCCACTTTAAGTTTATTAGATCTTGGTTTATGAACCTTCTTGCTATGACCTCGGAGATTAATAGTGCTGGAGGGAGCAAAAAGATAAGACATATTAACACCCAAATCATAATTAAAGATACGAAATGCAAGTATAAGGTCACCTCGTGTCCTACGATACGACAAGGGGAAAAATTTAGGCGTTTTAAACGCTCATCGTAAGGGAGTCTAGAAAGACCCTTCACTAATTTCGTTCCCACACGCTGGACACGCTCAAGGGAGTTAGTATCCTTTACCAGACACGGGCTAGCTGCTTGGATACAGTACTCTAAATGTGGTCTAACATATATGGGATATAAAATTCTAAACATTTCCTCGTCAAAAGATTTGAACGCTCGGCGAAGTGACCATAACGCACGAAAACCTTTGATAGCGGCTGCTTTGCAATGCTTAGTTGTTTTTAAATCATGACTTAATATTACTCCTAAGTCTTTATGCTCTTGAACGCATGGAAGAGGTTTACCCTCAATAGTGTAACGGTAACTATTACCGTGACCGATGTGCATTAGTACACTCTTCCTAGCATTGATTTCTAAGCCCCACTCTCGAGCCCATCTAACTAAATCGTCTAAGTCAGCTTGAAGATCCACATGATCAGCCGCACTTTTTATTGCTCTCCAGATTTTTACATCATCCGCAAACAATAATGTCGACGACCTAAGTAACAGCGGTAAATCATTAACGTAGAGAAGGAAGAGCAGAGGGCCTAAGATGGTGCCTTGGGGTACACCACTTTTGACCAGCCTCCAATCGGATAGCGTTCCGTTGACTCTAACTCTCTGTCTGCGGTCACATAAGAAATTTCCTATCCACTCATGTACACTACCTATTATTCCGAAGCTCGTGAGCTTCTGCATAAGACCTACGTGTGAAACCTTGTCAAACGCTTTGCTGAAATCTATGAATATCACGTCGACAGACAGACCGTTATCTAGGGCTGCTGTCCAATCCTCCCTCGCAATAAGCAAGTTAGTCAAGCATGAACGCTTGTTACGAAATCCGTGTTGCTCAGGAGCTAACAGATTGTGTAAATCTATGTGGCTTAGCAACCTAACCCGAATTATCTTTTCGAGTAACTTAACGACTATGCTAGTTAGACTGACAGGCCGGTAGTTAGATGCTATCTGTCGCTGACCATCCTTAAATATAGGACTAACTATAGCGTCCTTCCAATCTCTAGGGAGTTGAGCGAGTGAGAGGGACATGTTGAAGAGTGTCGCAAGCGGTTTTGAAATAATGTCCGCAAGAGATGACAGCAACCGTGGATGTAACCCGTCAGGGCCCGGTATCTTACCAGGTTTGAGGTTAGTTATCAACGGAAGGACAGTTTCCTCAGTCACCTGTACAGATTCGATGGTTGGTATCTCGGTGTGAGTGGGACAAGTATTTGTTACAATAAACGTAGAGAAGACTTCGCTAAAGTAGTCTGAAAAAGTCTCAGCTTTTGCTCGATCTGATTCAGCTAGTAATTCTGAATTGTCGTGTAACAGTAACGGGGGAATACTATCACTACGTTTCATTTGCCGTTTAACATACGAAAACAATCGTTTCGGACAAGTACAGCTATCATATACTAACTGTCGTTCGTAAGTGGTACGAGATTTGTCTATGGTTTTCTTACAGATATTACGGTATTTTTGGTACTCACGCTTAAATTGTGCATGACCTGTCAACAAGAATAAGTCCCAGAAATGTTTTCTACGCTTTAACAGCTTCCGGGTTTCCTTATTAATCCATGGAGGGCAATGTGATAGCTTACGTGCTGACCATGGGATAAACGGCGACGTTACGGATTCGAATGTAGCCTTAAACTTATTCCATTCATCTTCGATCAATCCATCCGCGTCGATCGACCAATCAGTCGAGATAGCACAGTTCCTGATCGCCGGAATATTGGCTCGCCAGATATTGGGACGGGGTGGAGCAGATACGAATTGTATACCATGTGTCCTAAACTTAAAGTGAATTACAACGTGATCACTGTTCACTAGTGGAGGAAGGTGCTGGATATCAAGGACATCCTCAGAGTGGTGGGTGAGGGCGAGGTCCAGCAGTGACGGAACATGTTGCAAATCAATATGTGTCGGTTTTGTGATACATTGTACCAGTGCACACTGAATAACGGTAGATAAAAGGTCGCTATCGAAACCACTACCTGGAGCTGTAAGCTCTATCCAGTTGATATGCGGTGCATTGAAGTCCCCAATGATGAGACAACATTCTGCCATACTCCAAGAACAGATGTGTCTTAGGATAAAGTCGTCAGCAAGACAAGACGGACTACGGTATATTACCCCTATAGTCACTAACCCATTTCTAGATTTAATCTTACAACATGCAACCTCACATGTGCCACTGATATGAGCCTCTGATATGGTTGATTGTATACGAAAGTGATCCCTAACATATAATATTACACCTCCCCCTTTGCGACTAGAAACTCTATCACTTCTGATACAGATATAACCAGCAATGAAAGGAGGACAGTCTATATCAACGGTGAACCAAGTTTGTGTAACAACGATTATATCGGGACATAATTCTTGCACCATCAGACTTAGCTCGGACGTTTTATTTCTAAGACTACGAGCGTTCGTGTAGCACACATTTAAGGTGTTTTGGCAATCAATCGTTCTACCCATACAGGCCTCGGAAGCATTGGCTTCCAAGACCTGACCACCCGAAAACCCTTAATGGTAAGGCTATTTTCGCCATTTAATTTGCGAGTCTTCAACTCCGTAAGAGCATTCTTCCACTTGATTCGATCCTCAAGTGGCCAATCTGGCCGAATACGGATATTTGAGTCACGAGTTTTTAGTGCGCTTTTCAATAATATGTCTCTTTCATCAATACTCCCGAGAACCAGCTTCAGGATTCTTCTTGGTTGGGTCTCGCCTCCAACCCATTTACCAAGTCGTATTACTTTTGTAATATGTACTCCTGAAACCTCTTCAGGTAGTACATTCCTTACCACAGACTCCACTAACTGCAGGTCATGTGCATGTCTTCTAGCAGGGTCGTTGTCTTTCGACTCCTCTAGATTCCAAATAATTAAACTAGGGAGGGGTTTGGCTTCTTTTGAAACTGTGTTCACAGCTTTTGACCGTGACGTTAGATCCTGTATTTTAACTACTGGTATCTTACAATTAGTTTTTATTTTAACAGAGTCCTGGGAGTCAAGCGAATGACTCACAACAATGTCAGACGAAACTTTACTATGGGACTTTGGCGGATTGGCCTGAGAGTCCAACGATAAAAGAAAAAATGTTAGTAAACTACGGTCAGATACTGTCCATAGTCCTTAAGAATATGCCAAGTTCCCTCTTAAAGAGCTCCTGGGAAGTCACTTAGACTACCTCATTCTTCAACATATTCCAGCATTTGACCATTCGTAAGGCGTAGAAGGTGTGCCCACAGTCCGTCCTTCTATGATGCGTCTCTAGTTTCTTAGTTTTACTCTTGTAGTGACTCACTTTTGTCACGAGAACACGACTGGTTTAATAAAAACGATTATTATTATAACCAACTGTACCAGTGTTTGTTTTAATGTGCTTTTGTTTAACTGTGCTAAAAACATCCATTATTTTCACACTTCGATTGTGACTTCGCGCGAATTCGGTTACGTTCTGTAACCAAGCTTCTATCCTGGCACGATCTCGGTATCCTTTCGATACCACGAGATCGCCAGCAAGTATATCTCGATTTAGTCCATTAACTGCCTTCTAATATTTGGCTTCTGGGGGATTTTATGGAGTCATTTGACACGAGTTTCTTGGTATCGGTGTTCATAGTGAATCGGGACTCGACACCACGCTACACTCTCAGTGTTTGTGTTGGGACTTAGCTTAAGTAGGTATTTGAGGGGATACCTGAAAGTTTTAAGGATGTTGTGAGTCATTAAAAGGTCGCCTTTAAGACGAGTATACCCTAAGCGCAAAATGCGCTTATAGGATGGGATTCTCATGGACCAAGGATCATCAAAGCCTCCTTCAAAACGACGAAAAAGAGAATTACAATGGACATCATCCAATGATATGCGCCTACCAACGACTACAATGAAGACGCTAAAAATCAATTCTACAATAGGCTGCAGTCAATCGTCGAGAAGTGCTCAACAAAGGACCTGACCATTCTGATGGAAGATTTCAACGCCAAGGTTGGAACGGACAACACTGGATATGAAGAAATCATGGGACAACAAAGACTGGGAGAAAGGAACGAAAATGGTGAGAGATTTGCAAACCTATGTGCCTTCAATAAACCGATCATAGGTGGAACCATATTCCCATATAAACGCACGCACAAAACCACATGGACTTCACCGGATCACACCACGCAAAACCAAATCGACCATATTTGCATCAACAAAACGTTCAGGAGGACTATAGAGGACGTGAGAACCAAGAGAGGAGATGATATAGCCTCAGATCATCACTTGCTGGTCGCCAAGATGAAATTGAAACTCAAGAAGCACTGGACAATGGGACGGACAATATCACAAAAGTTCAATACGGCCGTTCTTCAGGATACTAACAAACTCAACAAATTCAAGTTATACCTCAACAACAAGTTCCAGGCCTTTCATGATCTACTCAATGGAGAAGGAACTACTATGGAAAGCAACTGGAAGGGGATCAAAGAAGCAATCACTTCAACATGTCATGAGGTCCTGGGTCACAAGAAGCACTATCACAAGGAATGGATCACTGTTGATACACTGGATAAGATTCAAGAAAGAAGGAACAAGAAGGCAGCAATCAATACCAGTCGAACAAGAGCAGAAAAAGCCAAGACACAAGCTGAATACACAGTAGTAAACAAACAAGTGAAGAAGAGCATCAGAACTGACAAACGTAAATACGTGGAAGATCTAGCAAAGACGGCGGAAAAAGCTGCAAGAGAAGGGAACATGAAACAACTGTATGACATAACAAAGAAAATCTCTGGAAATCGCCGCAAACCAGAACGACCAGTGAAAAGCAAGGAAGGCGAGGTAATCACCAACACTGAAGAGCAACAAAACAGGTGGGTAGAACACTTCAAGGAACTCTTGAATCGACCAGCTCCACTGAACCCACCCAACATCGAAGCAGCACCCACGGACCTCCCAATCAACGTTGGCCCACCAACAATTGAAGAAATCAACATGGCCATCAGACAAATCAAGAGTGGCAAAGCAGCAGGACCGGACAACATTCCAGCAGAGGCACTAAAAGCAGACGTAGCTGCAACTACAAGGATATTCCACATTCCCTTTAATAAGATTTGGGATGAGCAACAAGTACCAACAGATTGGAAAGAAGGACTTCTGATCAAAATACTGAAGAAAGGCGATCTCAGCAACTGTGATAACTACAGAGGCATCACTCTTCTCTCAATACCGGGAAAAGTCTTCAACAGAGTATTGTTAAACAGGATGAAGGACTGCGTAGACGCCCAACTTCGTAACCAACAGGCAGGATTCCGTAAGGATAGATCGTGTACAGACCAAATCGCAACTCTACGGATCATTGTGGAACAATCAATTGAATGGAATTCATCACTCTACATCAACTTCATTGACTACGAAAAGGCATTTGACAGCGTGGACAGGACAACACTATGGAAACGTCTTCGACACTACGGCGTGCCTCAGAAGACAGTCAATATCATTCAGAGTTCATATGATGGATTACACTGCAAAATCGTGCATGGAGGACAGTTGACAAAGTCGTTCGAAGTGAAGACCGATGTTTGGCAAGGTTGCTTACTCTCATCCTTTCTCTTTCTCATGATGATCGACTGGATCATGAAGACGTCAACATCTGAAGGGAAACACGGGATACATTGGACATCTAGGATGCAGTTGGACGATCTGGACTTCGCAGATGATCTGGCCCTTCTATCCCAAACGCAACAACAAATGCAGGAGAAGACGAACAGTGTAGCAGCAGCCTCAGCAGCAGTAGATCTCAATATACACAAAGGGAAGAGCAAGGTTCTCCGATACAACACAGCATGCACCGATCCAATCACAATTGACAGAGAAGATTTGAAAGATGTAAAAACCTTTACATATTTGGGCAGCATCATTGATGAACATGGTGGATATGATGCAGATGTAAAGGCGCGGATCGGCAAAGCAAGAGCAGCATATTTACAATTCAAGAACATCTGTAACTCAAAACAACTGTCTATCAAACAACACCAAGGTCAGGATTTTCAATACAAATGTCAAGACAGTTCTACTGTATGGGGCGGAAACCTGGAGAAATACGAAAGCCATCATCCAGAAGATACAGGTGTTTATTAACAGTAGTCTACGCAAAATACTTCAGATCCGTTGGCCGGACACTATTAGCAACAACGTACATTGGGAGAGAACAAACCAGATCCCAGCGGAGGAAGGAGTTAGGAAGAAGCGCTGGAAGTGGATAGGACACATATTGAGGAAAGCACCCAACTGCGTCACAAAACAAGCCCTCACATGGAATCCTCAAGGCCAACGGAGAAGAGGAAGACCAAAGAACACATTACGCCGGGAAATGGAAATAGACATGAAAAAGATGAACAAGAATTGGATGGAATTAGAAAAGGAGGCCCAGGACAGAGTGGGTTGGAGAATGCTGGTCGGCGGCCTATGCTCCATTGGGAGTAACAGGCGTAAGTAAGTAAGTCATAAAGTTTGAATATGAGTCCACGAACTTATTTCGTCGCTCTCAGTTAAACGCATTCCAACGTATTTTATACTCTGAATAGGGTTGAATAAAATGGATTAAGATTAAGTGGGAAGATCTGCCACCGAACCAATCAAAGATGCGCTTCAATATTACCAGCCCAAGGTTTGCTCTGAAGGCATTTTTGTATCAGTTGGTCAGATTATAGGATACCAACACTCCTTAATCTTATTCAGTGTTGAATACCCCTATTAGGGAGTTACCCAAGTTGTCATTTGAAGCCTGCAACATGTCTCAGATGAAATAATTTGCATTTCGAAGTGTTAAAGGTAAGCTTGTTATAGTCTGTCCATTTTTTAATTCTAGTCAGATCCTCCTAAAGTGTATTACATCATCGACGTAAAGTAGTAAGTCAGATGATACCTACTAAGGAGGGCCATTTGTATTAATTAAGGAAGGAAGAGATTCTAATGTGATGTGTGCTACTGATGTCGTCAGATACTAGTAGCATGTACCACCAATCGAAAATGGAATGCCTGAAGACAGAAGGTCGAAAAAATCGAAGAGAAGAGAACGAGAATAGAGAATGATTGGTGTGGAGACGAAGGAGCAACAGAGTCTGAGACAATTGGTGGATATTTTGCGAATAAAGTATTACTGTATGGTCTTCATATTTTACTAAGACGTTCTGTAGTTTTTTTTATTCGAATACATTTGTTTGTCTACAATTGTGTTCTCGTTCACTACACTAATACTGAACCCTGGGGAAACCTACTGTGACATTCCATAGCCCGAGAAAATTTCAAATTAACCTTTACCTTAAAAAGTTAATTATTTAGATATGAAGTAAGTCGATCAGTTACCAGTGACTTAATATCTAAGCATTTGAGCTCGTTGACATGACAAATATAACTGACCCTACAAAAAGCTTTCGAGAGGTCTAGGTAAATGATGTCAACTTTCCCTTTGCGGTCAAGGATGGTCATACATCTGTCCACCGCAGTCAGTAGGTTGGTTAAACGAAAATGACCCCGAAACCCTGTAGTTGAGGTGAAAAGTAGTTTATCGATAGTAAGTAGTGGTGTGGACCGTCGTAAAACAGGGACGTCATAATTTCTGAGGGTATTGAAAGAAGTGCTGCAGATCGATAGCTTTAAGGTTCAATGCATTGACCTTCTTTGAAAACCGGTGTAATGTGGACCAGCTTCCAATGTTCTAGTACCGTGCCCCAGCTAAGTGGATGTAAGAACATCACGCAAGCGCTTTTGCCAAGATTATAGCTGCTTCCCTTACTATAGAAAAATGGACTATATCTGGACCAGGAGAAGTGCCCTAGTTTAAGCGCTTCAATTTCTAATGCACCAAGTCAGTGCTCATGCTCGCTTTTGGGTTGCAGATGAAGATCTCATAGATATCGTTAGTCTGAGGTAGTTGAAATTTCTGGACGTACTGTTTTCATACGACTTTGTACTAATCTATGGATTTCTTTGCGTTCTCTTCATGCTGTTTCGGTATGGCTTCAGGTATGCTGCAATGTCCGATGAGGTGTAAGTCAGGCAGCTTGACTGCATTAATTCTAGTCAGTTTGTCAGTTAATTAATTAGTAAGTCACACAATGTGAGAAGACTGAAGTGCAAATCTTAAAACATAAAAACGGATATGATAAAAAGCCTGCTAAGTGGTAGTCACTAATATCTAATCATATGAACAAAGGGTAAGTTACTAGACATGGATCAGGTACACCCAGTACCAGCGAAATATGAATATCTATTGGTGAATGTGGGCATCTTAACTCTCCACTTGAAACTATCCATTGAGTGGACTGTTTTTTCACGCCGTTGTTTTTTTATTTTTGAATCGAGGAGTCTTAACGTGATGTTCTATGTGTTCATGTTGAGGTAACTTGGCGTACTGAATATGTTGTATGCCATTATCAAATAAATTGAGCGCTTTTCGAACGGGAAGTTTAGTACTAACGTGATCTGCATTTATCAAACTTTTGCTGTGTTCTTACGTAACAAAAGTACCATTTCTAAAGAATCTATCCTGAGGTATACGCTCGGTAGATTACGTTTTTTCTTGAGTTTCACCATATTTAATGGTTACCTGTGGTTTTGCCTCAGCTTACTATTCGGTTTGTTTTTGTTTTTCACGTATAGACTAGTTTCAGTTTATACCACTCGTTTTATCCATTTTTGTCCGTTTTCAGTGTAGTTTTTAGTGTTTTTTTAAAGGTCTTTGGCTCTTGCAAGCATCTATAACATAGTTTGCTTCAACATAGCCATGAAAAACTCATGCAAACGTCCGGGATGCCGTTTTGCTGTTACAACTGGCATGCAGTGCGACAACTGCAAAGGTTGGTTCCACGAAGCATGCACAGATCTGACAGCAACTGCCTACAACAGACTCAGCAAGTCAGACGAAAAGTGGGTATGTGTCATGTGCAGCACGGACGCTGTAGTCTTGCTGAGTAACATCATTGTTCTACTGACAGGTCTTCGGAACAAGTTGTCAGTTAACTTGGACAACGATAGTAAAAAAAACGGTAGACAAACAAGAGCGTGAGACGGATACAAAAATAGGGATGTCGACAGGTATACCATCGATGGAGCATCCATCAACACTAATGATGACGTGTCGAGGCTCAGCACCATCATTACGTCGACGGTATTAGACTCCCTAAGCAAAATCAGGTCTCCCAGCTCAGGGTCCCTGAACACAACAGTGGTTCCCAAAAACCCAGTAGGTGATTAGACCCACGTTAAGAGAGCCCAAAAGAACCAGGCATCACCGCCTAAGCCGAACAACCCAAATGTTGCTGTACGGAAATTAACTGGTTATTTGGTCGCACAGTCTACTCTTAAGACTGTTCGTCCGGTCAACAAAGAGCCCAAGCCTCAAAAACGCACACTGACCTCAAAACAGCAAGTTATTAAACATGAACTCACCGTGAAACCTGGTAAATTAACAACAGTTCGCGACGATTCTCTCATAATCATGAACGTCGTTGACAATCCTGACCTTCCTGTCAATCTGCAGGACAAAAACGACAGGATGCTCTGTGGTGAATTGAACAAGAAGCTCGAACTTCCTAGAATAGAGCCTTTGACGGTCACACGGCTCACTCGAGGAAAGGATGCTAAGCATCTAAATCACCCGAGGCTTCTCCGAGTAAAACTTAAAAATGCTACCGACGTAGAGGACGTTTTACTAGCAAGTCACTTGCTGAAATCAGATGGTAACGTAAGATTATTGCACGACATACCGTACTCTGAGCGCAATATCATACGAAACATCCCTAAAGAATCTCGCGAAAAGTTTTTCCGCGGAAGAAACATAATTGTGCAAGGTATACCGAAAAATGTAGACCCCACTCAATCAAATTCTGACATCATGGAATGGAAATTCATCAAACAGTCCTTGAGGCTCAAACACATACTGACTCAGCATGTGACGAGACTAGCCAAGAAGGACGATGATCTTAGACTCCGTCTAATGAAGATAACCGTCTCACATGGCGGCTGCAGTTCTGAAAGCATTTCATGCCAACAGACGTCGATTGCCACCTGGAATCCACATGCACCCGGATAGGCCATATCAAGCAAGGACCAAGCACAAAGGCAAGTTGGAGCTGACCATTCCACTTGTGGACTGTCTAAAGGATAAAAGAAACGTGTAAATGACAGGGCTTACCACCTCGGTAAACCTCACATAGGTGGGCTACCTGTCCATTCACATAAGGCTCATACAGAAAAACAGGACGAAGCTCATGTGTTCCAAATTGAAAGCATAAACTGCTTATATATGAACGCCTCGAGTCTACCAAACAAACTGGATGAATTACATGAACTTAGCAACGCTAATAAGGCCCATCTGATAGGAATATCTGAAACCTG
Source organism: Schistosoma margrebowiei (assembly GCA_944470205.2). Taxonomy (NCBI): domain Eukaryota; kingdom Metazoa; phylum Platyhelminthes; class Trematoda; order Strigeidida; family Schistosomatidae; genus Schistosoma; species Schistosoma margrebowiei. Next base: position 8,733,680 of record OX104025.1, read on the forward strand.
GATATCTTCTCAGTTCTCGGACCAAGAGTTAGCATTACCTGGGATGACTTTGTTCCGCAACGACAGAACAATAGGAATTGAGGGCGGATTAGCCATGTACATAAGCTCTTGCTTGGAGGTGCACCAAGTTCACAACCTCGAATTTAACAATCTTGAGGAATCCATATGGTGCTCTGTAAGATTGTCTAGCACTTCGAGGTGTCTAGTCGGTGTCATTTACAGGAAGCCAACTGCTGACATCGAGTACGATAGTCGTATGCTGGATAGACTATCCCGCTCTACCCGTCTCGGTTTCTCACATATCCTGATTCTAGGGGACTTTAACCTTCGTAGAGTCAACTTCGTGGAACACATGTACACTGGAGGTGACAACTCAATTGAAGCTCGGTTCTTCAACCTCATCGATGACTTGGGCTTATATGAACATGTGAGGTCGGCAACTCGTTGGAGAAACAGTCAGACACCATCGCGGTTAGACTGGGTATTCACAAACGAAGAATTCCTAGTTGACAACCTCTCAATCCTGGCTCCTCTGGGAAAGAGCGATCATGCCGTCATAGCCTTCAGTTTTGTCACCAAAACCAAGCTAAGGTATCCCAACAATAACTTGCGTTGGAATTTTAAACGGCTGAATGTGCCAGCTCTACACGACTATTTACAACAGGTGGTTTGGGATGTTCACCCCCAACTCGATGTGGACGGTCACTGGAACTTCTTACTGCACACGCTCTTATGTGCTACAAACCATTCAGTTCCTCAAACGGTTCCCAAAAGCTGTAAGCCACCTACAATAATCAAGAACCGTACCCTTCGCCTGCTAAGCCGTAAAAGGCACTGTTGGGCGGAATACAAACGAACTGACAACGACGGAGCGTATAGGCAATTCAAACATATCAGGAACATATGCACGAAGGCTATAAGAGAAGACAGGCTTCGGTACCAGACAAAGCTTATGGACAAATTTGCCTCGAACCGTAGAAGCCTATTCCGTTATGCAGACTCTCTTAGTCAAGCCAAAACAGGAGTTTCTCAACTGCTAGATCTTAACGGCCCAACCAACAACGATGGTGACGCCGCCAACCTTCTGGCGGCACATTACTCTCAAACATTTCAGCCGGCTGACATCAACTCTATTGACGACAGTTTCACCTGTAATTCCACAGGGCTTTCCGAAGTGGACCTAAGCGCTGACTTGGTGTTCCGGAAACTGCAACACTTAAGACCAGATACTACTCCTGGCCCGGATATGGTTCATTCTGCCATACTGAAGGAGGCAGCCTCAATCCTGGCAACGCCGCTTAGCGTGATGTTTTCACACTCGCTAAGCCAAGACAAACTACCGGAAAATTGGAAGTTGGCTCACATCACACCAATTTTCAAAGGTGGTCGACGCAATGAACCTTCAAGTTATCGGCCGGTGGCTCTTCTGTCATTACCTTCGAAACTCATAGAGTCCCTGATATGCGACTGTTTAAACGACTATCTACTGTCCTTAAATTTCTTCTAACCCCGACAGCACGGTTTCAGGAAGGGTTACTCTTGTATAACCAACCTGCTGAATGCGGTGGATAGATGGACAAGCATCCTCGATCGCAAGAGAAAGGTTGATATCATTTACCTTGATTTCTCAAAAGCTTTTGATAAAGTTACCCACTTGTGTCTTATCAATAAGCTCAAACGACTAGGTATCAAGCCACCTCTAATCGATTGGCTTACTTCATACTTAAAAAATCGACACTTCAAGGTTAGGGTTAATTTTACTTTATCTCAGGCTATGGAATGTCCTAGTGGGGTCCCCCAGGGCTTAGTACTAGGGCCTCTTCTCTTCTTGATCTACATAAATGATCTTCCTCAACAGGTAACGTCAGGCTTATTACTTTTTGACGACGACGTGAAACTTTGGGGAGAGATACGCAACCAAGACGATACACAGGCACTTCAGGAGGATCTGACTCGACTTCAAAGTTGGGCAGACGATAACGGACTTACCTTTAACACTTCAAAGTGTAAAGTAGTCCATCTGCGACATTTCACAAACTGCAGTTACAACTTAGGAAACTCCTCTCTAGTAGTATCCCAAGTCGAAAAAGATTTAAGAGTCTTGGTGCCCCATGATTCAAAGTCTTACGCTAACTGTGACAAAAATGCCTTCCGAGCAAACCTTGCGCCGGTAACGTTGAAGCGCATATTTGGCCAGTTTGACGGAAGAGCTTTCCATACAATCTTCAATAGTTTTATCCGTCCCCATTTAGAGTACGGAAACATAGTATTCCCCCCTCACTCCAAAAGGACAAGGTCACTTTGGAGCGTATCCAACGGCGAGCCACGAAATCAGTTCGAGGACTCAAATCTAAGCCTTACGAAGAACGGCTCCATTCACTAGACCTTTACCCATTAGAGTACAGGCGTCTTTGAGGTAATTTATTAATGGCTTATAGTATTCTTAACACTTCTGGACATCCTCTTAAACACCTACTTAAGCTTAGTTCGAACAATAACTTAAGGGGTAAAACCCAGAAACTGGAAACTCAACATAGCAAGACGGAATGTAGACACAACTTCTACTCCTTAAGAGTTGTCAAAAGCTGGAATTCGCTGCCGGCCGAGCTAGTCCAAACGACTTCTCAGGAGTCCTTCAAGAGGCAACTTGACCTATTCTTAAGGACCAAGGACAGTATCACACTATGATTTACCAATTTCATTTCCTCTTTTATTGTTAACATACCTAGGTTCCTGCCTGGAGAATTTGGTGATCCCCTGCCATTAGACACGGAAGCCTGTTAAGCGAAAGCTTCTTCTATTCCGTCCACAACCATTTGAACCATTTGAACCATTTAAACATTTTATTCTTCTAAAACTCCCAAGTGTCTGAACCTGTCATCGTAAGATGTATTCATTAGCTCCATCATCCACTAAGCTTCTTGTCTCTGTACTTAGTCTAAGATAGTTACAACTCTTTTGGATAAAGGAAGCTCAATAACGTTGTGTACCTGAAGTTGGTGATGTGGGCACGTTATAAACTGTGTCACGAACAATTCTAGGATGGCTGCATCAAGTTTTCTCCTCTTCTCTAGGTAGTTTCAGAGACAAGTTAAAGTATCAGTGAAACCTGTTTTTGCAACCTTCTCAACAGGAAGTATGTGCGGCACCGTGCCAAAAGCCTATGTGAAGTTAGCAAATATCATATAAACCGATACCTTCAAGTTCATGCAGATTAGCTAAATGTCTTGTGATATGAACTTCTAATGGCCGATTAAGCCATTTAAGGAACCATACTGCAGAGGTTTTTTTCTGTTTGCCGAAACTTAGGGAAGGAGTGTAACGGCATAGGTTTGTTGGCTAAGAGTTGACCTCAAACAACCAAGCATATGCCAAAACAGTATTGTTCAAGTATTGATTCACTTCCTTATTTTGTATAAGCGTTATATTCCTTATTATCTTATATTGAATGTTGAAAGCCTTTGCTTGTCTGAACAGATAATCCCACGCTCCACTGTGACTGCGTTAAGATCGAAATAAAGACCTATTCACTACTTGTCTGGTTTCTTCTATCAATAGCACGAGGGCTACCTGTAGGCACGAAAGGAGTACTGAAGTCTCAAATTCGTAGTATTTGACCAAACGACATGGCATGTTCTACCAGCATCTGGATCATTCGAACCTTTTTGGCTTTGGTACCTGAGAGGAGAAGTACTTTGTGCCACGCTCATTGGAGTAACACCAGAATGATTCTGCCATCCCGGTTAATTCTGTACTGTAAGGCACTACAGTTTTGAAGTGGGTTTTATATATATATATATATATATATATATATATATATATATATATATATATATATATATATATATATATATCGTCTTACAATGTCTCTTGGTCGCCCATGACGTCCAGACAGCCATGTTTCCGCCAGAACTGTAATCTATAGTTCCAAATGAAAACACGCGTTTCTGATCTCTCGTAGTTTACCTCATAGTCTCCTTACGTTATTATGCAGGGATTCTATGTTTTGTCCCACTACTTGATGTTCCTCTATGATAGCATCTTTCTTCTGGTTTTTAAGCAGATTGTTGTTTAAAGTGGATTGTCCAGTTATATGAAGACTGGCCTCTACAGATTTTCACCTGTGTAGGGCCTTCAATTAGCCATAAAGAGGTCTCTGTTTTGTGTGTGGTGGGTTGTTGATCAAGGTCAACTGACGCTGAGGTGTGTTTTATATATATTTTCTGTCGTTCTCTTACTGATCTACATCGGACCTCGCAACATGTGATATGAATGTAGATGTCACTCCTCAAGTTATACTACGAGTAAAAAAATCTCAGTTGGCTCTCTCGGCCTCTGGATTTCAAAGCTATCAGACGCTGAGGCTTAGCAGTCGAATGAGGTAACCAACGAAGTGTACGGGAATCGCTAATTTTCACAGTGATGTCATGGTTTGCACTACGTGATAATCAATGCCACAAATTCGATCGTGTCCATGAACTCCATAGAACCAATACCTATCAGCTCAGGTACTTACTGCCTTCAAAGGGCTTTATATGACCTCTCAGAGGTATCTCCTACTGCTAATGGTCGTGTCTAACTAGTATTTGGGAAAACCGTTCAACTGATGGTCCGCTAGACACCAGTATGATTGGTCCTGTAATTTGTGCTGCAACTAGTGTTACTCTTAACGGAGAAGATTAATCTTTCTCTACGTTTTAGAGATTATACAGGCGGCACAATATTGCTTAAGTGGTACTCACTCCAAACACTGCACATTGTTTGTTTCAATATTCTATATTAAAAGCTTCCATGATTTCTAGGAAGCTACTCTCTTACCCTAAAACGTTCAACAGAATCATGAAGTTTTGTCCAGCAACTTCTTACGCGATTGTTTGCGTTTTGTGAGATATGTTATCGCCATTTTCCCTTCTAAGGTCTACTCACCATTCATTGCTGTTAACAATAGCTGGTTTATATATAACAGCCGGTAATTTCACTGTTGTGTGTGCTCGGGCTGTATCTCTCATAACCGCTATTGGTTGTGCCCGATTTGGACGAAGTGAGTATTCAAGACAGGATTGATGCGGTTGTTTTCTCAGGCGTCTTATTTTTCCCAGTTGTTAGCTCTGTTGGTATACCTCTGTATACTGGGAGCAAGCATACCAGAACTACGATTAGGGGCGACTTAACATAATTTTGTAGTGCTGTTTAGTTACCACAGCATGGCAGAGATAGTTGACCCAACTATCACAGAAGTGACGTTCGAATGTCGGGTTGCCAGGTTGAATCGGAGACAACCACACTATAAAATTATTTTCATTTTATCCACTTCCCCTCATTAGGAATTTCTTTCTTCTTGCTTCCTGACTAATAGCATTATTAGATGTAGGAATCTGAGTAGGAGTGTAGTCCAGATTAAGCGGTGGGATACTCGGTTCTGGCTATTACTATTCACAAACAACGAACCATTTCGGGTTTCATCATAAATTCAATTATACACAGGGGTTTCAATAATGCATGTGTAATATTTTCCACATTTAAGCAGGTCCTGCAATAATTAGGATAAGAATAATATATTCTGAAAATAATATTTGCGGAATTCACTCCTGTTTACAGGCATGACCAGTTTGGTATAGATAGTGACATTAAATGTACAGAACAAACATGTGTTATAAGATCGTTTCATGTTGGCTAATAAAAAGTTGCTCAAGTAGTACGTTTATGACATGTATTACAGCAATGCGATGCATCATCTACAACTGGAGAAAGTAAAATGAAAACAGAGAGCACGGAACAAAGCAATAAGTACCAAAATACATCAATCAGGTCTATCATAATGCATGTGTCATGTGACATAGTTATGTACTGCTCATGCTAAATATCATTCCCATTGGTTAGAGGTCCCAGGGAATTAACAACAGTTAGGTGGTATACGTAGTGAATCCAGTAACAAGAATGGCTAAGCATTTAAAGTTCCTATGATTTCACTTGTGGAATAAGATACACTTACAGGTGCTGGAACATTCAATGCATTTTCAAAATAGTAGTATGCACAAATGCAGCGAACAAAGGATGGGAATGATTTTACCTTACGGATAGATTGTGGTAGATTATTCCAGAGTCCGAAAAATCTACAGGTAAAGTAGTTCATGTAGAGGGATGGCTTAGGATGGGTTTGTTTCACTAGTTACGGATATCATGATTAGAAGTTTCTGCATATTCAATTACTTGACTGGATGTATAGGATAGTTGATCATTTATTTTGAAGAAAAAGATAACATTTAGTTTGAGTCTCGTCTTTTACAAAGAGTCGAGTCCAAGTTTATTACACCTGGAATTACAAGTCAAGGTACAGTCAGTTCCGAGAACTTGAAGTGTGAATCGTCTCTGTACTAATTCCAACGTTGATTTATCCTTTATGCGCATACTACTACGAATAAACGTGAAGTATTTTAGGAGTGGTCGAACACAAATGTTTTGCATTAAAATACATGACTCATTATCATAAAGGTTTAGAGTTATTCGACCTATACGATTTTGAGACTTAGAAGACTGTTTCAATACCTGTTCTGTGAATGACTAGTCGTAGGAGCACCTAAGTCCTAAGTCTACTATTGTATGTAACCTTAATAACACTTCACCATTCATCGGAAGACCCTAGTTGAGTGGTGTTTTACGGAACCATACCCATCAACATTTAGCTGTATTAAGCCCCAGCTGCCATTTTGAGCACAACGGTGCTACCTTGTTAAGCTCCATGCTGGTGCAATTTTACATATTGTCCAGCTCATGTGGAGAAAAACGCTGAGTATCACCAATAAATTTTTTAGCGAGTAGATAGTTGGAGATTTCATCATTAATGATTTTTTCCATAATCCTAGGGATAACTGGAGTTATATTGATGATCCGATTATTGCTCATGTCAGTCGTATCTCCAGATTTGCAACGTAATATGATATACGCGGTATTCCAACAGTAAGGGCAAGAACCTGATTCCATAAAGTGAGTAAACAGCTTTACAATAAGATATGGAAAATATGGATCACCATAAGTGTATAGAAAGGATAAAATCCCATCTACTCCACGACCTCTCAAAAGCTTAAGGGTATTTATATCTTTTTTAATTTTCAAGCATGTGAGATAGATTTTCTTTGTTACTAGTCACGCACATAACTCTTGAGACAGAGCCTTTAATGATTTCTACACCATTCGCAAAAATACCGCTGGAAAGGTCTGCTATAGTTTTACAGTCGTATATAAAAGTGCTATTATGCTGGATGCATGGTATTTGAACATTTCGAGTTGCTTTAGCGCGTTTATTGAAAAGGAGAATCAAGTTTTATACTTTCAAGTTAATATTGAGTGCTAGTAGCTCATCATTAATGGCTTTGGACCTATGTTTCTCTTTAATTTGATTAAATGTTATTGTTATTTGTCCAACTGCCGTGAAGTCGTTTGACTTAAAATAACTTTTCTGTAGGCCTTTTATTTAAAAGAAGTTTAGCTGATACGTAAAATTCGTAAGTTTTACTAAACCTGTAGGTTTTAAGGGGTGCACTGGAATCTAAACAAAAGTTAACGATCAGATAGAGTTCGTCGATAGCATCCATGAGACTATTATATGAAAAAAAGTTATCCCAGTCTGAAAGTTTAATCAGTGAATGCAGGAGGTCCAGTCAGCATGCTTTTAGTCTCTATATTAACAGGTATTTGAATGAGTCGGTTATAAGAGAGACAGATAGGGAGAGCGCAAACTACTATCTTATGGTCACTGCTTTCGAATTCATCGTATACTTTTACAGATAGCGAGATAATATCTTTACTAAATATTTGATCGAGTTTACTGTCGCCTCTAATTGGGGTACGAACACACTGAGAACAGCAGTGCATGTTAATGATTGCCGAGAACTCATTATTACATGATTGACAACTACCGGTACTTCAGTTGATCCCAGGATAATTGAAATCCCCAGTGAAAACCTTAGCATTAGGGCTTAGAGAAGATGCATGTATGAATGCATTGACAAAAAGATCATTCCCATTATTCGAACTATCAGGAGCTCTGTATATACATCCAAGGAGAAGACTGTGGAGATATGACTGACAAACTTATTTTGTAAATAGTTTTTAATATTATTTGTATTTATTTTGTCAACTTTTCACTGTATGTACATTTATCACTAAATGACTGTACGTGTTGTTTTAGTCAATGACCTTGAAGACTTTTTCCGTTGTGTAACTATATAGCGTGACATATTGTTGCTTGCTAACAAATACATTGCTACACACACACGCTCCTTGTGCTATTCTCACGCGTTATCGAGTCAATCGCATTCTAAATCGAATATTATCCACATTTTAGACTGCTGTGTCATTTCTATTACATCCTACGCCAAATAAACTTACAGGAGTCATATTTATCTCATTGGAGTTATTACTCATTTATAATTGTGGATTTTTGGGACCAAAACTCAACGGAACACGCAACAACTAGCTGATTTAAGTAACGTCCCTGAACTTTTATTGTGTTACTAATTTATAAATTGTTATTGTTACATTAACTTTTGGACGTAATAACTTTATCGCTAATTTTTGGTTATTATACTTTTTGGTCCGCCACAATTATTTGGTGACCCTCGTGTTTATCCTAACTGTTACATTGTTTATCATTTCACACAATTTTCTGGTTTATTTTTTTCTCGTAATGTCCTCTCCCACTAAACTCATTGATATAGATTCGCCTCCAGTAACAACTTTTGTCTCATTGTCGAACTCTACTGAAAATAATTTTAGTTCAGTTAATACTATCTCAGAATTCAGACTCCCAACTTATGGAGCTAATAACCCAAGAGTTTGGTTTGCACAAATTGAAGCTTTGTTCATGGCTAGAAGCATAAGATCTCAGGCATCAAAGTATGCATGTAGTCGGCGCACTTCCTATTGAGATTGCCGCTGAGGTTGGGGATTTAATTGATCACGTGCCAGAATCTGAACCATATGATAAGATAAAAGCCGCAGTGATTCAGCATACATCGGTCTCAGATGAAAAACGTTTACAACAACTGCTTACCTCATGCGAACTAGGGGATAAGAGACCTCCACAGTTACTCCGACACATGCGACAGCTCACCGGCCCATACAAATTAGACGAGACACTGCTTAAGCAAATGTGGTTACAAAGGTTACCACATAATATTAGACAAATTCTCAGTATTTCAGGAACTTCTGTCACTCTTGACGATTTAGCTGATATGGCTGATAAGATGATGGAAATATATCCCGATAGTCGCGGAATTAACGCGGTACAATCCTCTAGTAGAGACGCTATGAACCCCCCTCTGGACATTTAGCAGCAAATAGCACACTTAACTCAGCAAGTAGTATCGTTGCAGGCGACCATTTCCACGATCCACTCTCGTCCTGCCAGATCGATCTCGAGAAAGCGATCAAGGTCCAGACTCCGTTTTAGGTCACCCAAACGGGCAGCTGACATTTGTTGGTATCACTCGAATTATGGAGAGAAAGCACGTCGTTGCACAAAGCCTTGCAACTTTACGAAAAACAAGCCAGACCATCAGGGAAACGAGCCGGCCAGACAGTAATGGCGGCAGCTGTTACTGGTCAACACGTCAGCCGCCTCTTTCACATCAGGGATCGTATTTCTGGCTCGGACATTTTAGTCGATACTGGAGCAGAAATCAGCATCATCCCACTCCATCTCTCACACAGACAACATACGACAAGCACTAAATTGTCCTTAGTAGCGGCTAATGAATCAATCATCAAAACGTACGGTGAACAATCACTCATATTAGACCTCGGACTCCGCAGAAGATTTACATGGGTTTTCATAGTTGCTCATGTCAAACGACCCATCCTCGGAGCCGATTTCCTTAGTGCGTACAACTTGTTAGTAGATATGATTAAGAAGAGATTGATCGATGCAAATACACGTTTACAGGTAGATGGTACACCTTCCAACGACTGTGAAATCCATGGTGTACGAATAATGAAGCCTGCAAATAACGTTTTCAACGACATTCTGTCAGAATACGAGTGCATCACAAAATCAGATTGTCAAAAAGAATGTAACCCACATCAGGTACAACACCACATACTTACCACCGGTCCCCCTATTAGCGCCAGGGCGAAGAGACTACCGCCAAGCAAGTTGCAAGTAGCCAAAAGAGAATTTGAGCATATGATGCAACTTGGTATTATCAGGCCATCCAACAGTCCTTGGGCCTCACCACTACACATGGTACCGAAAAAAGATCAAGACTGGCGTCCGTGTGGTGACTATCGCCGACTGAACAATCAAACCATCCCCGATAAGTACCCGATTCCACATATACACGATTTTTCATTAAACCTACACGGTAAATGCATTTTTTCGAAGCTCGACCTAGTGCGAGCATATCACCAAATTCCGATGGCACCAGAAGATATTGAAAAACAGCCATAATAACACCTTTTGGTTTGTTTGAGTTTCTAAGGATGCCATTCGGACTGAAAAACGCTGCTCAAACAGTCCAGCGATTCATAAATGACGTTACAAGAGGCCTAGATTTCGTGTTTGCCTACATAGACGATGTTCTGATTGCAAGCTCATCTTTAGAAGAACACATTGAACATGTCCAGATCCTTTTTGATCCAGTTGTCTTGCTTCGCGAGGTGAGTGTCGATCGTACGAAGTGTTGAATCAGTAACATAAAGGTTTGTGATCAGTCATTATAGTGAATGTTCGACCTTGTAATAAGAAGTTGAAATGCTTGACAGCTAAGTAGATGGCTAGTAACTCCCGGCCGAAAGTACTATAGCGTTCCTGAGTTGGTGACAGTCTTTCGGAGAAAAACGCTATGGGAGTAGTCATGTTGTTAACCTGTTGTTGTAATACTGCCCCGACGGCTTTTTGAGATGCATCTGTACACAAAATTAAGTGGGTTGTGGGGTCAGTATTTAGATGTTGTAGCATGGTGGTATTAGCTATTATCGACGTCGTACGACGTTTCCTCGGTACGTGTAATTTCTATCGCCGATTCTTACCACGTTGTGCTGAAGTGTTACAACCATTAACCGATTTGCTGAAAGCCGACAGAAAAGGTATGAAGAAAGAGAAGAATCAAACATTCAACCTATCTTTTGACGCCAAAACAGCATTTGAAAAATTAAAGTCGATAATAGCTAATGCCACCATGCTACAACATCTAAATACTGACCCCACAACCCACTTAATTTTGTGTACAGATGCATCTCAAAAAGCCGTCGGGGCAGTATTACAACAACAGGTTAACAACATGACTACTCCCATAGCGTTTTTCTCCGAAAGACTGTCACCAACTCAGGAACGCTATAGTACTTTCGGCCGGGAGTTACTAGCCATCTACTTAGCTGTCAAGCATTTCAACTTCTTATTACAAGGTCGAACATTCACTATAATGACTGATCACAAACCTTTATGTTACTGATTCAACACTTCGTACGATCGACACTCACCTCGCGAAGCAAGACAACTGGATCAAAAAGGATCTGGACATGTTCAATGTGTTCTTCTAAAGATGAGCTTGCAATCAGAACATCGTCTATGTAGGCAAACACGAAATCTAGGCCTCTTGTAACGTCATTTATGAATCGCTGGACTGTTTGAGCAGCGTTTTTCAGTCCGAATGGCATCCTTAGAAACTCAAACAAACCAAAAGGTGTTATTATGGCTGTTTTTCAATATCTTCTGGTGCCATCGGAATTTGGTGATATGCTCGCACTAGGTCGAGCTTCGAAAAAATGCATTTACCGTGTAGGTTTAATGAAAAATCGTGTATATGTGGAATCGGGTACTTATCGGGGATGGTTTGATTGTTCAGTCGGCGATAGTCACCACACGGACGCCAGTCTTGATCTTTTTTCGGTACCATGTGTAGTGGTGAGGCCCAAGGACTGTTGGATGGCCTGATAATACCAAGTTGCATCATATGCTCAAATTCTCTTTTGGCTACTTGCAACTTGCTTGGCGGTAGTCTCTTCGCCCTGGCGCTAATAGGGGGACCGGTGGTAAGTATGTGGTGTTGTACCTGATGTGGGTTACATTCTTTTTGACAATCTGATTTTGTGATGCACTCGTATTCTGACAGAATGTCGTTGAAAACGTTATTTGCAGGCTTCATTATTCGTACACCATGGATTTCACAGTCGTTGGAAGGTGTACCATCTACCTGTAAACGTGTATTTGCATCGATCAATCTCTTCTTAATCATATCTACTAACAAGTTGTACGCACTAAGGAAATCGGCTCCGAGGATGGGTCGTTTGACATGAGCAACTATGAAAACCCATGTAAATCTTCTGCGGAGTCCGAGGTCTAATATGAGTGATTGTTCACCGTACGTTTTGATGATTGATTCATTAGCCGCTACTAAGGACAATTTAGTGCTTGTCGTATGTTGTCTGTGTGAGAGATGGAGTGGGATGATGCTGATTTCTGCTCCAGTATCGACTAAAATGTCCGAGCCAGAAATACGATCCCTGATGTGAAAGAGGCGGCTGACGTGTTGACCAGTAACAGCTGCCGCCATTACTGTCTGGCCGGCTCGTTTCCCTGATGGTCTGGCTTGTTTTTCGTAAAGTTGCAAGGCTTTGTGCAACGACGTGCTTTCTCTCCATAATTCGAGTGATACCAACAAATGTCAGCTGCCCGTTTGGGTGACCTAAAACGGAGTCTGGACCTTGATCGCTTTCTCGAGATCGATCTGGCAGGACGAGAGTGGATCGTGGAAATGGTCGCCTGCAACGATACTACTTGCTGAGTTAAGTGTGCTATTTGCTGCTAAATGTCCAGAGGGGGGTTCATAGCGTCTCTACTAGAGGATTGTACCGCGTTAATTCCGCGACTATCGGGATATATTTCCATCATCTTATCAGCCATATCAGCTAAATCGTCAAGAGTGACAGAAGTTCCTGAAATACTGAGAATTTGTCTAATATTATGTGGTAACCTTTGTAACCACATTTGCTTAAGCAGTGTCTCGTCTAATTTGTATGGGCCGGTGAGCTGTCGCATGTGTCGGAGTAACTGTGGAGGTCTCTTATCCCCTAGTTCGCATGAGGTAAGCAGTTGTTGTAAACGTTTTTCATCTGAGACCGATGTATGCTGAATCACTGCGGCTTTTATCTTATCATATGGTTCAGATTCTGGCACGTGATCAATTAAATCCCCAACCTCAGCGGCAATCTCAATAGGAAGTGCGCCGACTACATGCATACTTTGATGCCTGAGATCTTATGCTTCTAGCCATGAACAAAGCTTCAATTTGTGCAAACCAAACTCTTGGGTTATTAGCTCCATAAGTTGGGAGTCTGAATTCTGAGATAGTATTAACTGAACTAAAATTATTTTCAGTAGAGTTCGACAATGAGACAAAAGTTGTTACTGGAGGCGAATCTATATCAATGAGTTTAGTGGGAGAGGACATTACGAGAAAAAAATAAACCAGAAAATTGTGTGAAATGATAAACAATGTAACAGTTAGGATAAACACGAGGGTCACCAAATAATTGTGGCGGACCAAAAAGTATAATAACCAAAAATTAGCGATAAAGTTATTACGTCCAAAAGTTAATGTAACAATAACAATTTATAAATTAGTAACACAATAAAAGTTCAGGGACGTTACTTAAATCAGCTAGTTGTTGCGTGTTCCGTTGAGTTTTGGTCCCAAAAATCCACAATTATAAATGAGTAATAACTCCAATGAGATAAATATGACTCCTGTAAGTTTATTTGGCGTAGGATGTAATAGAAATGACACAGCAGTCTAAAATGTGGATAATATTCGATTTAGAATGCGATTGACTCGATAACGCGTGAGAATAGCACAAGGAGCGTGTGTGTGTAGCAATGTATTTGTTAGCAAGCAACAATATGTCACGCTATATAGTTACACAACGGAAAAAGTCTTCAAGGTCATTGACTAAAACAACACGTACAGTCATTTAGTGATAAATGTACATACAGTGAAAAGTTGACAAAATAAATACAAATAATATTAAAAACTATTTACAAAATAAGTTTGTCAGTCATATCTCCAAAACTCAACGGAACGCGCAACAACTAGCTGAACTTTTATTTTGTGTTACTAATTTATAAATTTTTATTGTTACATTAACTTTTGGACGTAATAACTTTATCGCTAATTTTTGGTTATTATACTTTTTGGTCCACCACAGGTCTATAATTCAGGGTGTTGACTGATATCCAGACTGATTCTGGTAGACTATTCAGGACAATGTCTTCAACTTTATTAGTTTTTAGGGTATTCGATTAGCGTGATGTTAGTCTACTCCCACCATTATCTGACTCACATGGAGTTACAAAGTATGGAGCATAGGTAATAATAGGATTGTTATTACCTGAAGAATTAGGGCTTTTCCGGGCTCGTTTTTTGACAGTTGACCCATGTTGCTATGTGTTAGTTCTAATGCTATTTATGAGTTATGCAGTGGGATTCAACGATATTTAATACTTTATACTAGATTCCGTGTTACTGTGACGTAGAGTTCAAACGTACCGTAAGATGTATCATAATATTTAGTTAGCATAGTAAATTAAAAACTTGCATGTGGCAATGCTTTGACGACTATATTTGCAAAGGAGAATAATAATGATAATTAGTACTATTTGTTATGCACGCTGGCTTCAATATAAATCGCTATTACAGTAAGATTCGGTTGCAGAATGAGAGTTTATGTTGTAGTAGTTCATAATGATGTAATGATTTAATTGATGGTAGAGAAAGATTTACAAACACCAATTAATAAAGGTCATATATGCGTAGTTAAGATAGAACAAATCTGGGAAGCCAATCCATTCGAATAAGTGTAATTCAATATTTCTTATTTTTTAAAAATACCACCTCTGAAACAGTAGGAATGAAATGTATACAGAAAAAAGAATGTCCGGTCTATCGTAGGATCAATCACGACATTCGCAATAAATGTGAACATAAGCGATCCCTGGATATGAACACGGAAAGGAAATCAAAGATTCTAATTCACCGTGCAGCCAATAAAATAGATACCAGACCCTGCTTGTATAAAACATTGGCAACCACACTGATATTATTTAAACAAGAACAAAAGATATCAAAAGGTCAATGAGGAAAGTTTTAGAATATTATGGAAGACACTGTCGAATATCCTAATTACAATCAAAATATGAAATTATCAAGATGTTCACTTTCTTGATGTGGAAATGACAAAGCAAAATGGTACTTTAAAAAGAGCTATCTACAAAAAACCCATGTGGAATGGCCAACTATCATGTTTCCCACAACTGGGTTTCCATCAGCCGAAAAAGAAACTTAATAATAACACTAGTTAAAAGAATACGAAAAATCTGTAGCCCCGAAGTCGTAGGCGAAGAATTGGGTCTTTTAAAGGAGATACTTATTAGAAACGTTTATCCCTCGATATTTTATTGATAAGAACATGAGGCCGAAAACGCCAAAAACAAAAATAATTACGGTAGAAAAGAAAATTTCATGCATGAACATCGACTTCAAGGGTGATAGAGCCACATACATCTTAAAGAAGAGAATTTCGAATTCCTTAAAAAGAACATTCCTCGTAGCAACATTGCGAGCATTATTCTCCAGCCGATCATTGTTTACCAACGATCTGGAGGATAAATTATCGTATCTGACCAATTGTGGTGTTTGAATGAAATAATGATTCCTGTATACTTGTTGAATGCTTGGTTTCGAATTCCAAATGCAGTACATTCGTTCGTGCTTATCTACTACTTCTTGATCCGATTACGTTATTTCTGGGATTCTTAGTTCATACTATAATTCAGATACTCCTAATCATCATACCAACTCAATGCGCATTTACCAGTTTACCTGCTCTTGTGGAGCTTGGTGTATAGGTCGTTCGATGCGTACTTTATCCAAAAGAATTCAAGAACATTGTCCGGGCGTGGCTAAAAAGAAGAGGCAACGGCTCAATAGGAAGTTCTATAATTGAACACCTTGTGAACACAGGTCACTAAATCAAGACAGATTCTGCGTTCAAAGTCATTTACAAGGTAATTAGAAGTCTTCCGAAGACAATTAGACTGCATCTTCTTTGCATTGCCGAAGCAATAGCCAAACATCTGGAAAGACCAGAATTGTGTGTGCAAAAGAGATTGGTACAACCTCTTCTCCTACCATGGTCTTAATGTATTAAAATTTTTCTCTCTTTTTCATACTCTTGTTCCTTAACAGTCATCTGCTTCACCTTCCCCTTAAATTTTTTACCCCCAACTAGTTTGTTTTTATTTCCACGATCATTCCGATTACATTCCATCTCTGTTTCAAAATTTTATTTTATCATGCTGAGCCATCTTTTCCCAACGATAATTCCCCTATCTATCTTTTGATGAATACTTAAGCCATTAACAATCAAACGATTATGAAACTTTCCTTGTTTTAAATTTTTTTTAAACACATTTGTTTATTCAACCTCACTGTCACCATGTATAACAGGTTTATTATCAGTATTATTATCATCCTGTAAAAATAAGTATAAATATTTGCGATTGTACAGCTTTGAAAACGAATTCGCTGAAAAGAGAACTCGCTGAACTAATCTTTCTTATTTAGATATAAAATTGATTGTGTATATTACCTTAGACGTCAACATTGGAGATATATTGGCAAAGGTTTCTATTTCCTTAATGCAGCATCGATGGATTGGTGGTCGAAACTTTCACAAATAGTCTCTCAGTTTTGGATGATAATTTTATCGTAGCCTGGATTTATTACCAACTTCATAGATTGGTATAATACACAGACTATAGAAGTGTAGAAAAAACCGTACCTAACATTGAATGAAATAAGATAGCTCATACTCATTTGTACCATATTAGGGCAACAAACAAAAATAAAGCATGTTGTATCGTAACGATTTAAAGATTAATTGTCAGGTAGGAAATTACTCGTCAGTTAATCATAATGCATAATATCCTTATCTTTTAGAACGCAGTACACTATGGCCAATCTTAACACCGCCTTTAATTATACGTATAGCATTATCATCGAGCACCTAAGGAACGCAATTTACAATTCATATAAGCTTAAAAAAAGTTAAAACAGATACAGAGGCTATGAAAATTTGTAGTTCGTTTGAATGACTTCAACAATGTGCAGACCACTTGGCTAGATGGTTCAACTGTGAAGCTTTCACCATCCTTGAAACTGAAGTCATCTTTTCGAATTTCTCCGTATATTTATGACTGCTTTTCTTGTCAATCTTAATTAGTTGTTATTTACTTTGTCATATCCTCGTCAGGATATTCACGTTGACAATCTCCCTCTTTGGTCAAACATCGGATTCGATATTTGTCCATGACTTTCCTAATTAGTTGAGAAATAGGATCGGTTTTGGTATGTTTGTTGATTACTGATTAACCTGAGCTCCAAGTCTCGAAAAATCTCTGGTCTTATTCATATTCCTTCTGCCTGAAATCTTCATCTTTTTTTAAAGCTAAATATGTCTACAATTATCCACGTGGATTAGTATAAACGAAAATCCATAGCGGCATTTAACAGGTAGTTGATGCTCTTCCAGACAAAAAAATAGAGGACAATCACTTAGTCCAGAATAATACTTATTAAAGATGGAGCAGTTTATTTTTTAAGCAATATTTAACTTCTCTTGTTTCATTTTATCTTTCGGTTTCCATGTGACTAAATGAAGGAATTTGTCAGGCTTATAGCTTAACAACCTATTCAAAACAGCCTCAACAATCTTGTTGCGATATGTTCGTTATTTATAATGGGACGATTCATTTGTTGATTTCAACATTTGATCTCATTTTTATCAGTCAGTTTAAGTGATATTTTTTGATAAGCTTCACTAGATAACGAATTTCAAAACTGACCATTGAATCTCCTGAAATATGAAAATATGACCAAAGTAAGATTATCGTATCGCACATCAATCTTATTTAGTGAACTATATAAATGTATTAGATTTCGATTTCCTCGTTTAGTATATAATGTGATCAAATTTGTTACATTTTCTGTAACCTCGAACGATGGTATCTAGTTTATAAATATGACACTTCGAAAATAAGATATTAATTAAGATATTCAATCCAGCCAACCATTTATAACATAATACTTTTAGTGTTAAGATGACACTTGTGTCAAGTTAATGTCATCTTTTTGATTGCTACCTAAATAGACATTGTAAACTTATTTTTAAGATAGAATTAGTAATAATTAGAAGGACTTGACACACATGACATTGATCACCACCCAGTAATCAATCAATCGTGATTACATCTCACTCCTACAGGAGGTCGGTCGCGGACCGGATAGTCCAGGAGTAACGTCTCTGACAGTGAAGCTGGGTGACACGAGATCGAATCCGTCAGGGAGCACCAGTTCCCTCAAGATTACAGCTACACCTTGTTGACGAGTGCCAAAATAACACGAAACCCGGGTCCATGGTTTCCTGTTGACTACCTCCAACCACTACATTTTATCTCAGCATAGTGCACGTAATATCGAGTCACCTAGGCTAGTGGCCACATTGCAACTTGGTCGATAGCATTTGATCTACACTAAGAAGGACTTGACATATATGATATTGATCACCACCCAGTGATCAATCAATTATGATTTAATGGTGTTAATTCTATAATACCTTCCAATGTGTATTTTAATCATTATGTTTCTTATGTAAGAAGTGACCATTAGACCTCTTAACATTCATGTTTAAAACAATAAATCAAATTTAGTTTCCAAAATCTTAATTTTATCCTATCATCATAATTGTTGACATGTACACGAAATAAATACACTAGAATAATCAAAAGAAAAACAAACAAACAAACCAAATACATCAAACAAACAGAAGAAATTGGACAAAAATACTTATTGAAATCTTACAATACTCATTTAAAGTAATGAAGAAAAAAATGATAGAACCGTTTGTTATTTAATCAATTCCATTCACTCCATAGATACATACTCGGTTATACATTTAGAAAATCAATCCAAACATATGATTATTAGTTATTCATTATCCTCATAATAAGAAACGGGAGGGGGCAATTTTTTTTTAAAGAAAATGTTAATAAGAAATCAGCAGTAAATGTATAAAAATTGTAATAGAAATTGATTAGACAAACAAATAACCAAAAAACGGAACATCTGAATTGATTCATGATAAAAACAAAACAAATAAACAGATAGACAAGCAAACAATGAGAAAACATAAGAAACAATAAACGGAGACTAGTAATAACTTATATTGAGATCTTTATTTCATAATGATTAATATGTATTCTGTAATAAGAATACTTTAAAGATCATATTATGAAGTATAGTTCATTTGGAATTAAACAGTTATACTGATACTTTAATAATATACTTATATCACAACTCCTATTTCAACATCGGTCTTGATGGTGTTTTTTTTGTTGTTGCTGTTCATTTGCACAGTATTCACTTTGCGAGGTAGGAGTACAAGTAAAAGGTAAAGTTCAAAGAGAGAGATAGACAGACAGAGAGAAATCGGGAAATAAAATAATGAAAATGAATAAAAAATTAAAAAGACACAAAAAAACTGTACTGAACAATCACTAAAAAGAAGGAAACAAGATAGAAACTTTTCTTATCAATGTTAGTTGTACATAATGTGTAATGAAATAATTATTGAGCATTGATTTATCAATAATTGGCTTGAAACACAAAAAGCTCAGTATTTATCATTTTAGATGGATTGATTATTTGATTCGATCACGAAGATAATCATTGATTTAAAAAAAAGAAAAGAAAGAACAATAAACTATGATTATGTAAGAATATCTGTCATTCACATGGACTTATTACATTTTCATTAACTTCAACATTTGTAGGAAGTGGAAGTAGTCGTTTATTCGAAATTGAAGACTATTAAAAAAAAAGAAATTAGTTTAAAAGAATTTTAATTCCATATCGATAAGTTAACGAGAAATATGAACATTAAGAAATCATTAAAAAAGTTATCAGTATGGGGTTGTGGAGATTATTATGTTTTTGATTAAGATCATGAATTGGTTATAAACATGGAAGCACTGAACGACCGTTTTGTCCTATTGTCGAACTCTGTCAGTAGTGCGCATCCACGATCCCGTTCGCGGGATTCGAACCTAGGGCCTTTGGTTCCACAGGTGAATGCTTACCCCCCCCCCAAATTAAACCGGCATCCAACCGTGTTCACGTCTAATTTCAATCAATCCATGAAATTACGTAACAATCTTCAATTGTCTGAGGTAGATACCTGTTTCTACTTCACATGGATTAGCTTCACTAGTCACGGAATCTCACTAGAGTTCCGAGAATCCCCTCACGAAGCTAGTCACTAGTGAGTGCATGGTAATTATTAGTGTGGGGTTGTGGAGATTATCATGTTTTTGATTGAGATCATGGTCGCACAATTTTTTGAATTGGTTAAGGTTAGACATCAACACCGTTGGATGCCTGCTTAATGGTCTAGACGTTATGCGTTCACACGCGAGGCCGACAGTCCTCCACAAAACCCCTTCTCATCATAATCATCATATACACACTAGTGACTGGCTGACTTGAAGAGGTATTTACTGGAGTTTTAGTGAGAAGCAGTGACCAGTAGAGATAATAACTGACTGAAGACAATGGTGGATATGTCGGTCATTTTGATGGATTATTTGAAATTAGACATTAAGACCGTTGGATGCCGGTCGGCCATCCGGCTCAGTGATCTAGAGGTTAATCGTCGGTGCGCGAGACTGGCAGTTCCTGGGTTTGAATCCCGTGAGCGGGATCGTGAATGCGTACCGCTCAGGAGTCTCACGATAGGACGAAACGGCCATCCAGTGCTTACAGGTTTTGATTGGTGGATAATATCAACCGGTTTATGATCTCAATAAAAAGGTACTTTGTTTATCAAACAAATAAATTTTAAATAAAATTGCAATATACGAAAATTGAATCGATCGAAAAAATCAGATTACTATGTAGGGTTTAAGCTTATGACTTAATCAAAAATTACTTCAATGAGATGAGTCGTATGATTGAGTTCGGTAGTTATTCATAGTTTCAAAAAGTAGTCGTTTAGTTGTTGGCTACATTCTAAAGAACATAAATTCCAATTATTAGATCTATCAAGAAATGAAGATATAATAATCTATAACTGTTGTATTAATGAAGTATGCTCATCTGTCTATGGTAATCAATCTTTTTGTACATTGAATTATTTTTTAAATTTGAAAGAAATGTATTCTATGAAGATGGAAGATATGGAAAAACTATAATTGAATCTTTCAATCACTTAAAACCTCTTTTAGATTTTATAGTTAGCTGAACAAGTGTTGAGCATTATAGACTACATAGAAGAAAGTGCTCTGCTGTGTAAATTTTAAAGGTCCAAAGACAATCATATGAACTACATTCTTGGTATTTGAACTAAACATTGACTAATGTTGATAATAATCATACGATCGAAAAAACGAATTGTTACCAAAACATTTTTTTCTGGTTAGCGATGGAAATGAACAGGACATACATTAGGTAAATCATCAAACTGTATTACGAGGAAAGCCCTAACTTGGAATCCTGAAGGGGAGCAGAAAAGAGGAAAGCCAAAGAATACATTACGTCGGTAAATAGAAGCAAATATAAAAAGAATGAATAACAACTGGGAAGAGCTGGTAAGGATTTCCCAGGACAGAGTTGGATTGAGAGTGCTGGTGGGCGGCCTACGCTCCACCACGAACAGTAACAGGAGTAAGTAAGTAAGTCAACAAAATACACTTAAAGACATTATCAAATGTAAATTTTAGTTATCAGATTTTGTCTTAATGTGACGTTGGTGCAATTGGTTATTGATGTTCATCGCTTCTATTGTTAAATATAAGTGAATATCGTATAGTTTATTAAGTTACTGGTTCACTTTTAGATTCGCTCGTACACGTGGATTTGTTTACTATTCCCTCCAAACATATAAAGTACATCTAGGTTGAACTTAAGCCTATCAAAGACTGAAAATTACACAATTATTGACTTATAGTATTTTTATCCCTCCTTGTTTCTGAGAAATTATATATACACTTCCAGACCAAGCCCGTCAAATTCAGAATATTTTAATTAAACCTACCTAAATTCCATAAGTAAAACTTACGACTGTTTCAATCTTATCGCTTTCTTGTCTACTGGAATAAGTTGTAGATTTCAATGTACTGTCTTCATCTGTATTTGCTGTTGTAGTCGTAACCTGACTGCTTCGTCTGGGTGGTGGTGTAGGTGCATTATAACCAAATTCACTTGTTTGTGGGAAATCCAAGCTGCTCAAACTTGTGTCTGACTTTGTTTCTCCTGTAATTTAATTTAGTAAATTAAGAGATTTAATAGGATTACCTTTAACTTGTGAAGTAAACATTGGTTCCGACGAATTATTACTTGATGTTGTAGAACCTTTTACAGTGGCTGTTGATGGTCCCGACTTAAGTGTAGCAATTTTACTAACATGTGGTGATTTTGAACGAGAAAATCTCTCTGACATTCCACCAATTCTACTTAATGGTGATGAATTCGATCGATCAGTTGGTGGTACTTTATTTTTACTCAATTCAGAATCATCTAATGTACAATTTAAACGGACTACTTCAGAACCATCATCTACAGTAACTGTTGTATTAAACATAACACCACGTGATCCACGACTACTTAAACGATTACGCTGTTTTGGAGAATTTGAATTAGGCAATGGATTAGAAGTCGAACTTTTAAGAATACTTGTTGGCATTATTGTTGATTGAACATTTTCTAATGTACTATCACTACTTTCATCCATCATTGATGTAATTGTATCCGGATTAAAACCTTTAGATGATTGATGTATTTTATTTAATTCATTATTAGATGAATCTATTGTACTTGTAGTAGTTGTAGAACTAATTGAATCATCTGAATAAGCAGCTAATGGTGCACGTTTTTCATCTTTATTATCAACTGTAACAGTGGATGTATTTATCATTGGTGATGTTTTAAAGTCTTTTTGTGGTATTGAACTTTTATCTGATTCTAAAACTGGTGGTATAATATTTTTATTTTGTAAAGATTTTTGTCCTTCAAGCGCTGTAAATACCATCATATTCGTGGGTAGATTATCATTTGAGAAAACTCGTCTTTTTTGAATAGCCAGCATTTCTTGCTTCTAAAATACAAAAATATTACATAGATTAATATCTAATACTGTAGGAAATTTAAATGGAAAATATAATTTATTTAATAGTTAGATTATTATCCGAAGGGGTTTTGTAGAGATTTTAAAAATTTCAATAGTTGAAATCATGAGTCAATTGAAGCTAGACCACTATGGAAAACATGGAGGAACTGGACGGCCATTTCGCCCTAGTATGGGACTCCTTAGGTCCTGGGTTCGAATCTTGCGGGGGGGGGCGGTATCATAGATGCGCACTGCTGAGGAGTCCCATAATAGGACGAAACGGCCGTTCAGTGCTTCCAGGTTTTCCATGGTGGTCTAGCTTCAATTGATTCATGGTTTCAACTATTAACTTTCTATCTTATGGTACGATCTAGTTTGTTTGTTTGGTATATAAACCCAGTATGTTTGAAATAAATGATTCATATCGCGGAGGCTGAGACTGATGTTCTGGACTTAACAGGTAGGGCTAGACAGAAATGAGGACCGATAAAGACTCTAGACTGCTCGTACGAGTTGTATGCGTCATTGGTCCGGTCGATAATTCACAGTTCTCTAATTGGCGGTATCATTACGTTATACATTAATAGGACGCAGGACACAAGTTATAAGAAAAAACGATCCATAGGTATATCTCTTGATAGAAATATATTCATTCCGATTGAATGGTCTAGGACAAGTATCTAACTTTAAAAGAACTGTCAAATAAGTGTATAGTAAAGCTTAGAAAGTCCTTTGTATGTTTATTAAAAGATGATCGATTTGTAAGCTCATTGTTATTTTTAAAATAAACCTTAAACTTTCCAAGAATCATCATGAACATCTTCAAATAAGTTTGAGTTTATATAAAATATAGACGTTTATAATGATTTTGAGGCTAATAAAATGTAATGTTCTTAAAAATATTCAAAGGTATCATAAAAATAGTATTGAAACACTGGACGACCGTTTCGTTCTATTGTGGGACTCCCCAGAGGTGCGCACCCACCGATGACTCATGATCTCAATTATTAAACTACTATAATATCCACAAAAAACCTTTTATGAAATTAATAATTACATGATAATGAAGACGTTTTAATAATATCTTGATTGAACATTCTGTACACGGACGATAGCTTTCATGTACTAAATTAGTTGACTAGGTACTTGAACTCCTGATAAATATTTAGCTGTGATTGAAGGCATAGTTAAGTAAGTAAATTATTTATACTGACATCCTAATCGATTATTCTATTATCAGTCATTTTAGGATTTACCGATCAATATTGTTGCCAAAACACATTTGATATGAATTGACACCAATCAAATTTTAGAACATTCTGTTTCTACAACTTTTTAACATCAGATATAGTATATCAAGATGTCATGTTCTTTAGTCTACTGAACACAGTGCAACTTGCCCGATGGTTTCTGATTGGCACCGATGTCTAGATTTACAAACCTCGTTGACTACCAGTGATCAAGTTGCATAAACATCTCAATCCCAAAGAAGATCAGTTTGCGACTAGATAATATCTAAGGTTATCTCATTGAACAATATGAGTTTGAATCCCATGAAGTGCAGCAGTTTCCTCAAAGTTGCGGATACGCCCCTCTGACAAGCGCCAAATAATATGACT
Source organism: Schistosoma margrebowiei (assembly GCA_944470205.2). NCBI lineage: Eukaryota > Metazoa > Platyhelminthes > Trematoda > Strigeidida > Schistosomatidae > Schistosoma > Schistosoma margrebowiei. The sequence goes on from OX104025.1 coordinate 8,758,513, forward strand.
GAATAAGTACCGGAATAACTAAGGCATCTTAATTGAGATCCTAATCATGAGGTCAATAGACAAAATCTCAATCGACCAGATTTCAGGAAGTAGAAATCGCTGAAAATATTAGACGATAAAAATTCTCGCTGATTTACAAAATAATTTACCGAAACTATTATTTTTTTTATCACTAAACGTGTGATTAGATTTGTTCGAGTATGTTGAAGATCAGTTGATCTATGAACTAGGGAATCTTCCCAGGCTGAGGTGGGTAAGACATGTGTTACACATGCCCAGCAACAGCTCATTTTGGCAAACGATCTCGGTTGATATAGGAGTGCGCTTGAAGAGAACTGGGGACAACCAAACCAAATTATCTTGTACTTTTCTATTCCACAAATCCATATATTCTAGAATCATATTATTCATGCCTAGTGTTTTCTACTTCCACTAATACTGTTACCACTTCTAGTACACTTGAATTATTTGTCTTGTTGTACTGAAGTGATGTAACAACCTAAACTAGTGCACATACATGCCAAGTCCTACGTTGCTTAGGACTAAAATGACTAACTGGCTGATTTATATGATCGATTAAAGAATAAGATAGTAGTCACGAAGTAGTCCATATTCACATCTTCCTATTTATAATGTCGAAAATGAATTTAAGTAATTTAGAGAAATAGGATTGACCAACTCAGCGTTAACAAATTTAACGAAATTCATATTTAAATTAAAGATATATATATTACTCTGATTGCTTGTAGTCTTTTCTCTGAATCTGGTTGAATATTTTGTACAGCAGCATATAACCGACTGCGTTCAATACTTCCTCGATCAGCAGCCGCTCGATTGACAAAACCACCAAGATGAGTAAAACGTCTGGGGGAATTGGAGCGTTGTCGATTTTGTATATTTACAATTGCAAGCCTTTGAAATATGAATATCAAAAAAACCAAAATGTATGTATGATATGAGTTTATTATTATTTTTATATGACAGCTAAAAGATACATGCATGCTACTTGGAATTTTCGCATCTTTTTGGAAATAGTATTGGTTTCTATTTTAGACTGATTGATGTAAACTCAATGGTCTACCGGTTAAGTGCGTTCATGCGAAACCCAGGATCCTGAGTTTGAGTCTAGCGTGAAGGATTGTGGGTACCTACTACTAACGTTCATCTTGTTTAGGACTCAACAGCTGGATGTGTTTATAACCCTTCCTAATAACCTTAAATCAAATGAGAAAATTGGTAACTATCTGAACTCAATTACTCAGTAATCAATCCATTGGTTTTTGAAGAGGAAGATATTACATTCGAGTCTCGTTGTAAACATCAATACTGTGATGTAGAGATATTCATATGATAAGATCCAAATAGGACGAAACGTAGGTCCTTAATTCCATTATTAGTCATATACCAAATAAACTAATACATAGCTTTTGATTAAAACTACATTTATTTGTTAAATATACTCTAATCAGTGGAATTAGTGAATATATATCACAGTATTAAATGTTTAAATAAACACTTGAAAAAACTACTTTCAATCTACTTATATGCAACAAAAAAATATTCTTCTCATTTCCAATATCATTCTGTCAATTTAATCAACCTTTATTTAAATTATATTTTGTCATGGAATGAAATTAAATGAAATTTTCTATACACAATAAAAATTCACTTAGAACATTTTTCATGGGACTCTTATTTAGTAGGAGAAGAAAAACAACAACAAAAATGAAATAAAATTTCGATCAGATTGAATAAATTTATAAAAGTTTTAATTACCATCGCTTTTAAAAAAATAATGATAATATATAAATGATCCCAACTAAACATTGAAATTAGTTAGACATTGATTGAGATCATGAACCGGTTAATATTAGACCATCAATGAAAACCTGTAAGCACTGGACGGTCGTTTCATCCTATTGTGAGGCTCTCCAGCGGTACGCATCCCCGATCCTGCCCATGAAATTCGAACCCAGTAACTATCAGTCTCACGCACGAACGATGAACTTCTAGATCACTGGGCCAACTGGCTGGCATCCAACGGTCTTAATGTCTAACTTCAAACAACCCATGAAATTGCGCGAACATCTTTCATCATACTGAGGTAGATATCTGTCTCTACCCGACACGGATTAGCCCCACTGGTCACGGCTTCTCATTGGAACTCCGAGAATTCCCTCACGAAGCTAGTCACTGGTGAGCACGTGTTAATTATCAGTATAGGGTTACGGAGATTATTAAGTTTTTGATTGAGATCATGAGTCAATTGAAGCTAGACCACCATGGAAAACCTGGAAGCACTGGACTGCCGCTTCGTCCTAGTATGGGAATCTTCAGCAGTGCATATCCACGATCCCATCACGCGAGATTTCAACACAGGAACTATCAGTCTCACGCACCGACGATTAACCTCCAGATCACTGAGCCGGACTGACGACCGGCATCCAACGGTCTTAATGTCTAACTTCAACTAATCCACCAAAATCAGCGACACATCCACCATTGTCTTCAGTCAGTTACTATCTCACAACAGACCCAGTTGAACTCCATTGGTCACTGCTTCTCACTAGAACTCCAGGAAATACCTCTTCAAGCCAGTCAGTCACTAGTGAATATATGATGATTATTATGAGAGATGGTTTTGTGGAGATTTTAGTAATTTTTCTAATTGAATTCATGAGTGGGTGCGCATTGCTGAGGATTTTCATACTTGGACAAAACGGTCGTGTAGTGTTTCCAGATTTTCTATGGTGGTCTAGCTTCAATCGACTCATGATCTGAACTATTGAAGTTACTATAATATCCACAAAACCCCCTTCTGATATGAATATCAATTTATACTAAATTTCTTTTTTGAAAAATGATGTCTTTTTTAATATATGCATAATCTCAGTGACACAGTGATATTGATTAATTGAAGGAGTCTTATGTACGATAGTCTAATTTTTGTCGACTGCATTCATCATACAAAAAAAAAAATGGAAACGAGATGTAATTCATAATTCGATGTTGAAAGAGAGAATGGAAAATTTTAATCAATGAAATATCAAGGATTTTGGGATGTTTTTTCCCTCTATTTAGTGAATGAGTCTTGAATGAGAGAGAGAGAGAAAGAGAGTATAATTTTCATTGAGGATTTCAATTCAAGTTCCGAATTCCAATTTATTTATTTATATCTGTCAGGTTGAGATGCTCTACAGTAGTAGTATGTTCATTGGAGATATATCTAGATAGCCTTAGATGAATAAAACGAAAGTCTAAAAATAGAAAAATCATACTCTAATATTTAGCGCTCGTCCAATGAATGAAAGGAAAAATACTTGGAAATGCTAGATGTCATCGCATGTTTATTCAATAGTGAAAAAAAAGTATGGTTAATCTAACACCAAATAGGTCTGTCCAAAATAATAGAAATTCAATCTTTTCAAGTACAAAGAGAATAAAATATGTCAAGTAATAATAATGACAGTAACAATAATTGCGTTTTCCATTTTGTGAAAACTAGACGTATATAATATAAAGATGTCCATTTACCGAACACTAATAATACTATGTAGTTTATTACTCAATGTTAATCTTTCCGGTAATATTTGGTGGAAGTACGTTTTCATTGGTCAGTGAGTGTCGATAGACAGATCTGTTATCGTTCATCATCTGTATCATTATATATATATCCCTTTCATACTTTATCACAATGTACTCCTTTTCGGATCATTGTCTAGCTCTTAGCCATTGTTGAAAGGACAATTGAATACAAGTGTGTCACTTGATCATACAACTCTAAAGTTATAATACTTTTTATAAACTTTACTACCATTATCAATATATGGAAGCATTTTTTGATCAGACAGATACTTCTACAATATTTATGGAGGACGTTAAAATATACATAAAAGATCAGTAGAATATGGAAAAAATATATACAGAATTTATTCATTTCACTTTGTTGGGATGATTCAGAAAATTGCTTGCACAAGACAAGGAAGCATCAGGAAACACTAAGAAGCATTTCATCCTATCAGCAATCACTTGAAGTCTTAGCCAAAAATATCAAGGAAGCGAAACGTCACATGTAGGGGCTCTGATTGATTGGCTGATACACTGCTACTATGTTTAGTAGCATTCCATAATCTTCTAGCAACCCAAGGACACTTAAAATATTATAAAAACCCTATATTTTCTGTAATGAAATGAACCTTGGAGTAAACTACTTCTCGCATACTTTGAGTCTTCTCTCTCGTGTTCAGGTCGCTGTATAGTTCTAGCTTGGGGGGTACAGAATAGCTTAGGAGACGAATATAACGTTCAATCCGCAAGACTTATCACACTTAAAATTAATAAAACAAAAATACAATATTATTTATTACCGTTTCAAAGTTAATATTGTGCCTTTAATACGTTTACATTTTTCATTGACATCCTTCAATTGATATAACTGATCATCAAGGACACTGTAAACATTAAAAAAAGTATCGTAAAGAAGCAATCAATAAATTATGAGCTAAATAAGTAAGTATAACTAGCTGTGAATAATCAGCACAGGGAGTATTATGTTGTGTTAAATCCCGATAAGAATAATGAGTGGTAATTGTTGGGATCCATTCATGAACCAATACTATGAGAATATTTTTATTGTATAATTGTTATGTAACTAAACTGTTCATATTCATGTCACTCTTATTATGAGTTCTATTTTGACGCATGAACTATTATTATAGGATTTACCATTCTTGAGTTATGGCCTGTCTATTAATTCAGATGATTTTTAATGAAATTGAACTTTATTTCACTTTTGCGAGAGAGAGAGAGAGTAATGTAGTTTTGTTTCTAGTACTGATAAGTCATTTCGCTATACATTCCCCCGGATACTAAGAAAAATCTTGAGATGTTATTTAGTAGTGGATAATAATGAGTTCCAAAAAGAATAGTAAGTCATCTTGTTCATAATTAGTGTTTTGAATACTTTAAGTTAGGGTAACTTGATGTGGACTCTCGAATATCTTAGGAAGAATTTCCATCAAAACCTGTCATAATTGGAAAAACACTGGAAATCAAGGAACACTCAAAAGCTCCTTCGTTATATATATATATATATATATATATATATATATATATATATATATATATATATATATATATATATATATATATATATATATATATAACTTGGACAAATATATCTGACCTAACAGCAATCATATTATTCGTAATTAACTTTGAAAGGAATTTTCAAAAATGCTAGTATCAAGTCGTTGGCTGAACAGTATAAAAGCAAGACGTTAATTCCTTGATGAGATCCGATGAAAGCGCTGTCATAGAATCAATCAGCTAATTCCGACTTAGTGACTCGATTGTAATGAGTTTACATCAGGATCTAAATCTATTCGAAGATTTGAATTAAAGTTTATTTTATTTATTTATTGAACGAAAGATGAGTATTATTTTTAATAAGTTAATGAGTAGGTACAATTTCAGGTATTTCTTGAATAAACAGACAGAATAAATGAGAATTAACGTCCTCGATAATGAAGCCAAGTGACTTAGTTTTAACTTTAATGAGTTAGATAGATTCTCTCAAGATCATAAAACTTGTTGACAAGTGCCAATTGGAGCAAAACGTGCGTTAGGTGAGATTTCTTTCTGACTACCTCCAACCACCTAACATCTCAGCATAGTGCACACCATTTCGAATCGATCAAACTAATAACCAAATTGTAATTTGATCGAAAAGATTCTATCAGTACGAAAGAACTAAGAAAATATAAATTGGTCACTACTCGAGCAATCAATTATAAATGAATAATGGTATTTACCTTTTTTGAATTTCAATAGCTTTTACTTCCATTTCTTCACGATTATTCAATATTTGTTGAATTTCTGGGTAATGACCTATTATTCCATAGATAAAATATACACAATACAATTCTTACTAACAACAGCATCATTAAGAAAAAATACAAAGTAATTTAATCATAAGGTCAAATTTTTATTGCCTTTAGAATAACATTTAATGAATTAATTATCAGTTTGGAGGTTGTGAGGATCATTAAGTTTTTGATTGAGATCCCGAACTGATTGATATTAGACCACCATTGAAAACCTGGAAACACTGGACGAATATTTCGTTCTATTGTTGAACTCTGTCAGCAGTGCTCATTTATGATCCCGGTTGCAGGATTCAAATCAAAGGGCGGTAGAGACAGGTATCTACCTCAGTACAATAAAAGATGATAGAGCAATTTCGCGGATTGGTTGAGGTCAGACATTAAGACCGTTGAATGCCGACTCGGTGATCTAGAGGTTAAGCGTTCTTGAGCGAGACTGAAGGCCCTGGGTTCGAACCCCGCGAGTAAGATCGTGGATGAGCACTGTTGAGGAGTCCTACAATAGAACCAAACGTACGTCCAGTGCTTCTAGTTTTCAATGGTGGTCTAACATCAATCGATTCATGATCTTAATCATAATTAATTAACCATCACAAATACGGCGGCCTGCTTGAATATCTGGGCTACCTGTTTCTGCTATCTGATTATTTCAACAAGTTATCTGTTTTTTATTTGTTTTAATTTATAATCATGTCCATTAATCGCATAACCTATTCTGGCGCTTTTATGAAAAGCTTACGACCTTTCGCTGCACAAGTTACGAAAAAGTACTATAAAAGACATCGTGGTGGTTGGCAATATGCGTTAAAAAGAATGAACATTAATAGTATGTCGATTCCCGAGCTTCTTAATTCTAACTGCCGGTCACTAATCAACAAAGTGGACTATCTGCAATTCCTACTTAGTCAAAATACGTATCGTAATTGTGGTGTCATCACAATTCAAGAATCTTGGTTGAATGGTTTACAGGATGACTGCCTTGTATCACTACGTGATTTTAAAATTTATCGTCAAGATCGATCGAACAATAAAAAGAGGTGTGGTGGCGGTGTAGCTACGTTTGTAAACATAAACTGGTGTCGATCTTCGTTTGTGTGTTTCAAGTTTTCAAATGACTTTATCGACTGTCTAACTCTAAGATGTCGTCCAAAACATCTAAATAAATACAAATATGTTTATGTTACCAATATCTACGTTACTCCAGATTGCACATCATCTGCACTATCTGATTTTTCTGATGAATTCACTGAGTTCGCTCTTACTGCCTTCAGTGATTCACTTTCAGTCGTATGTGGTGACTTCAATTCATGTGACTGTAGCTTCCTTACGTCACTGGGTCACCAAAATGTAGTGCATTTTCCTACCCGTTTAGATGCCTATCTAGACTTTGTCTTCACTAATGATGTGGGTATATATGCGACTCGTAAACGTGCTCCATTGTCTAGCTCAGATCACTGTATAATTCGTGTTCTACCTAAAGTATATGGAAAGCATGAGAAGAGTACACTCTTACGTCAAACCAAGAAAGTCAAATATAGGAATTACTGAGAAGAAAATATCCGAAATCTGAAAAGCATGTTTCATACGACAAACTGGGAATTATTTACAGATGACTCACTCGAAAACACTACTGATGTTATCACTTGTTACCTTAAATTCTGTTTTGATATTTGCTGTCCCACTGAAACATTTTTGTAAGTTTTGATCGATTTACATCTACACAACTAAAACGACTACGAAGGATAAAAGAAAGAATGTACAAGGAGAAGAACTCTAATGAAGTTCGTAAGCTAAATGGTCTGATGAAGCTAGAGATCGGACGTCTCAACTGCATGTTTACTCAAAAGCTCTTATCGTGCAGAAACACTCCAAGTATGTGGAAACTCTTTAAAGAACTTACAGGCGACAGACAGTTTAGAAGCGATAACCAGCTGAATGTTAGTGACTTAATTAAGTCTTTTGTTCGTCAGTCATCTGATGTGATGCTCCCTCTATCCACGGGTTTAAAAAGTAGCTGTGTTCCTACTTTCACTGAAACTGATGTACGAGGATGTCTCCGATCGCTTTATTCATCTAGATGTTTGGGACCTGATGGTATCCCAAACATCCTTTTTAAAAAATGTGCTGACGTTCTGTGTCATCCGTTCACAACTATATTTAACAGATCCTTCTCATCTAATCTCATACCGCAAATGTGGAGAAAGATGAAGATAATTCCTGTACCCAAGAAAGCATCTGGTGATAAGAATGTAAAATTTAGACCTATTGCAATAACTTCACCCTTCCTCAAAACCATGGAAAAATTATTAATACTTCCACTTCAGCTTGCGATAAAAGAGCATACTGACCCATACCAGTTTGCATACAGGCGCAAAAGAAGCACTTTAGATGCTGTTGCAGTTCTGCACCACAACATAGTGTTCAACTTAGAAAAGGGTAAGAAGTATGTTCGTTGTGCTTTTCTGGACTATACTTCAGCTTTTGACTCTATACCAAGACAACGTTTACTTAACAAGTTAATCAGCGTCAACACTGACAGCTGGATAACCAACTGGCTATGTTCCTACCTCTCTGGAAGGGAACAGTACACTGTGTTTGGAGGAAAGTGTTCGGAGTCTCTACTGTCTCAGGAAGGTGTACCACAAGGAGCTGTTCTTTCACCTCTTCTATTCTCTTTTTTTCTGCATGACCTGCCATCTTCCACAGAAAACACTTTTGTGAAGTATGCGGATGATCTCACTGTATGTATGCCTATATCTTCCTCTTTACATCCCGTAGAAATGAATGAGTTTTTGTCTCATATTGATTGTTGGTCTGTTGGTAATGGTCTCATACTTAATCCGTCTAAATGTCAAGCTGTTAACTTTAGCATGAGACATGAACGGAATATAAACACCATTTTGAGATCCCATAATGCTTGTGCCATCGGAGACTCTTTCATAAACTCAGTGTCGAAGGTCAATTATCTTGGTGTCACCTTTTCCTCTGATCTGTCTTGGTCTTCCCACGTTTTATCGTTATCGAAGAAGGTTTTCCGTCTGACCTACTACATAAAGAGATTGCATGCTCTTGGGATTACTCGTCATTTACTCTTACAATTTGTCAATTCTTGCATTTTACCTATTATTCTTTACTGTTCTCCATTATTCTTTCCCGGGCTTTTGAGAAAAGACTTTGCTGTATTGCGAAGAGTGCTGAAGGCAGTTAGCAAGATGTGTGGTGAATCTTTCGAGGCCATAATTAATATGGTTGTGGATAGACATTTAAAATCATGCGAACTCCTGGCAGGTGTTATTTTATCAGATACTAGCCATCCCCTTCACTCTTATCTTTCTCCTTGTATATCTTCTGGTAGAACGAGACGTAATTACATTAAAATCCATGCACGTAAGGAAAAGTATAAAAGTTCTATAATTCCTTACCTAGCAAATATACTATGTGACGAACAGGTTGTTAGAAATAACCTAGTTAATAACTTACATTCTTAACATGTCTTTAATTTTAAAAAGTTTGCACAGTTTTTTTTTTTGGTCTTTTTTTTTTAAAAAATTTCTTTTTGTATTTTCTACTGCCTATTTGTTCGTTTTTTTTTTCAGTAAGTAACTTGTTGAAATACCCTGTGCTGAGAATTCTATATTGTACCAAAAATATAATATTGAATAAAGCCATTAATAATAATAATAATAATAATAATATAAATATTTATGTAGAAAAGTGAAGATTCGGAAAATTGACTTTCTACATTTATTATTAATATGATTCTTCGAAAGTATCTAGGCGAACACAGATTGTAAGTTTAAGATAAATGTATAATGCATGACATATATTTATAAGGAAAAAATATCCTGGTAAAATCGGAATTTTCTCGTTTATATTCAATAATACACTACAGCTACAAACTAATATTCTAAAATTTTATAGTTCAATTTATGAATCAATTGAAGCTAGACCACCATAGAATTAAAACACATTCATAATATTTTGATTGAATTGGGATATCCATTGGGTTTCCTGAAGAAACATTTGCGCGTACAAAACAGGAAAATAGTGACCCTGACGGCTAATAAGAAACCGCTTTTCTTGAAACTACAATTCAATGGTGATTTGGCTAGCGATGTATTACGGGATCGATGGACTAGATCAGTAAAGAGAACGTTTAATGCTGCCAACCTCTGCCTATCGTATTCGACCCGATCGATGGTGATTCCGCAATTGAAGGATAAGTTACCTGGTTATGCCACTTCTATGTGTATCTACGAATTCAGCTGCTCCTGTGGAGAAAGCTATATTGGGCAACTGAACCAACGAGTTAGTGAACACCTCCCATCGTGGTTCGGAAAAGGGTACGTCAAAACAATACGCAGCTCGGTTCTATCACACTTGATCGATAGCGGTCATATAGTAGACAGAAACAAGTCGTTCAAAGTTATTTATCGGATTCCCACTAGTTTTCCTTATGGTGTTCGATCTCGTCTCTTACACAGCAGAAGCTATAGGAATCCGAACCAACAAGCCAAGTCTTTGTGTTCAGAAGAAATTTGTAACTCCCTTATCTCTCCCTTGGCCTTAATTAATAAATGAATTTATTTCTTTATTCCTTTTCTAACTTTCTCTTCGTTTATTATTTTTCTTCACACCCTCCTACCACTTTATTTTCTCTCAACTATACGTTTCATGGTCCAATTATCTGAACATTTCTTATTACGTCATCTTATAATTTTATAATTGTTATCGCAGTTTCTATATTTTTCTAATCATTGACCTATTTCAGATTATGTAACATTGATTTGAACCTTTATTATTATTGCTTATCAAAACTAATGCACCTGTTGTCACACCATCAACTTGTACTTTTCACATTTTACTTATTATGTAATCTTTTCCATTGTTATAAACTACCTTGATTGGTCTAATAATTTCGTATATGCATATAAATATAACTGTATATTAGAGTAAAGCCTGATGAGGATCTAATCGAAAACAATATTGTTCGCTCATATATGTTGTTCTAAATTTACAATATGGGAATATTTCAAATTTCAAAAGCATCAAATACAATCATTATCCAATCATTATTTTTTATAATTAGAGTAACAATGGAGCTTTTTCATGGGCGATAATCGTTTTTATTGTTGCATTATGAACAAGTTCGATCACTCCAAGTGGAAGATTCACACTACCTATTAGGTCAGACATGGAAAATTACTTAGTGCATTATTTAGCTGTAAGTGGGATTATTTAGGAAAATAACAGAACCTTGATGCCCTCTCAAAGCCAGGTTACTTAAACAGTTGATAAAAAACATTATTATTATTTTATTATTATTATTATTATTATTATTAATGGCTTTATTCAATATTATATTTTGGTACAATATAGAATTCTCAGCTAATAGTACAACCGGTCTTCAACTCCTCTCTTCAGTTGCCTTAAATTTTTAAACTTCATGAATGTGAAACTGCGAAAAGACGTTTCACCACTAAAGAGATTGGAAAGGCAATAAGTAACGTCAAATGAAAGAAACCACCATAACTTGACGGGTTAACTACGTAGATCTCCATGGTTAGTAATCTTAATTTATTATAGATACTGAATGAGATATTAAATACAACCTGAGTCAAGAAATAATCCTTTACGATCGATCTCTATCTCTTAACGTCCCAGTCTATAGAACGGTACATAAACTCTCTTGAAGTAACCAAAAAATAATCAATTTATCTAACATATTGTCTTAAAGTTGAGCTTACATAATCATCTAATAATTAATTTAATGATACAATTGATCTAGATAAATTTTTTATAAAATGTTGATGAACACTAGTTATAGAATATAACAAAAGTTGATTAAAAGTATAGATTGATTTCATTAAATAAGAATCTTGGAGTTACAAATCAGATATTGTCTTGTAGTATTCCTATGGATCACTGAAACATGAATCAATGAGTAAGAGATGCTAGTATAGGAGTTGTGGAGATTATTAAGTTTTTGATTGAGATCATGAATCAATTGATGTTAGACCATCACAATTGAAAACCTGGAAGCACTGGACGGCCGTTTCGTTCTAATGTGGGACTCCTCAGCAATGCGCATCCACGATCTCGCAAGCGGGATTCGAACCCAGGGCCTTCGGTCTCGCGCGCGAACGCTTAACCAACTGGACCACTGAGCCGGCACCCAGTGGTGATAGTTTCTAACATCAACCAATCCACGAAATTGCGCGACCAACTTTCATTGTACTGAGGTAGATAACTGTCTCTACCCGACAAGGATTAGCTCCACTGGTCACGGCTTCTCACTAGAACTCCGAGAATTCCCTCACGAAGCTAGTCACTAGTGAGCACATGTTGATTACTAGTATAGATGTTAGAAACTATCACCATTGGATGTCGGCTCAGTGGTCCAGTTGGTTAGGCGTTCGCGCGCGAGACCGAAGGCCCTGGGTTCGAATCCCGCTCGCGGGATCGTGGACGCGCACTGCTGAGGAGTCCCACAATAGGACGAAACGGCCGTTCAGTGCTTCCAGAGTAAGAGATGCATTCACAATCGCTATAGATTTACGTTGTTCATTCCAATCCATTCGTTAATATCGTATCAGCCAATTACATCAAATATAACGCAAAAGGTTCATTTTAGGGCCAATTAGTGCATAACTATAAGTATGATACGATATTCTTGTATTTGTTAACATGTATTATCAACATCAATCTATGATAATGAGTTAACTTTTAAGTTTTGATCTTGTGGTTACTGAACATCAAATTGATCAAAGTCATCACTCAGTAACTTGAAAACAAAATGTTAAAATTACAAATAACATTCGAAGAATCACTTCCAGACATAATCAATGAATGACACAACCATATATTTACAATAATAATTCAACTACTTACCACATGCTAAACTAACAGTTGAATTAATTGAATCCAATCTATTCTCTAATGTTTGTACATATGGTAAATTAATACGACAACGATGTTGTAATACATCATTACCAGTTTGTTCAATAACACATTCAAGATCATGTAATTGTTCACTTAAAATAGTATTAATTTTACACATTTCTTGTAATGATCTATCTAAGTTTCTTCGTTCATTTTGAATAATTTCTAATTGTGGATCAAGAATAGTATGATAGACTGATGTTTGTTGATTGGATAACTTCTGTGTATAGAAGAAATTGAAAAGTGAATAAATTTTGTAGAAAAAAATTACTGTTCATTTAAATGAAAACAGATGAAAAAGTATAGAGCAGAATGTTTTTTCTTCCAGAAATTATTGCCGCCAAATGCCCTAGTACGGTCGAGAGTGAGAACAGTCAGCTCTCTTTATCGAAATACTCTCATATGGCCACGTGCATACAAGCACTGTCAGGGAAGTTCTACTCACTGCCTTCTCGCGACATTACTGTTGTTTACGAAATCGAGAGGACGAAAAGTGAATGTCCGGTGAGGGCTTGGACCGGGTTGGTGGATACGGAGGATCTACCTAGGGGAGTCGGAAAACCCTGGTTCCAAACCAATACTGCACATGGACTCCAGGACCCTGAAGGAACAAATGGCGTGTGAACCTATTGTTAGTCACCGGCTACCACGGATCTGCCTCTCACGACGTTGCTCCACTGCCTTATGGACTAGACGCTTAGGTCAAAGGCTCCAGGTGTGGCCTCCTATGAAAACCACCTGCTTCGGTTTAGGCACCCGGAAAGTATCCCAGGCCTCACACAAATCATTCGATTTATGTGGCGCATATCTGTTTCGTGCCTCCTTGTACTACTGTTTATGTGTTTAAATAAACAAATAATAAGCAATGAAATGAATGAATATCAGCCCTTGTTCAATAACCTACTATTCGCGTAATATATTATCATGAGATAAGAGTTATTTATGATTTTATGGAATATTAGAAATTCTAACAAATGTTTGATCATTAAACCAAACATCTTCATGGATAATCAGAAGTATGATGCTCAAGTGTTCGGCACGTGGCAGAAAAAAATAATTTCTGAAGCTTAAGATAACAAACGGAATATTGTTGTGGTTATAATAAAGAAATTCATTTCAGAGACTTATTTGAATATTTACGTTAGCGCTAAGGAATGTGATTGATCAGTTTCTTGTTATATGTATATCTTGTGTATATTGCTTAGATTGTTGTAACATGAGATGCTGCGGATTGGAGGTTAGCAAATTATCGATCGATCCTAAGACGCGTAAGAACGACCTAGAGCCTAATTGGTCCCGCTTCCCTGTCTAGCCCAGCCAGTTGAGTCCAAAACGCAAGTCTCAGCCTCTGAGATATGAATAATTATATTTCAAGCATACTCTGTTTATATACCAATCAACCAGACCTCATCATACCATAAAATAGAATACAACATCTGTACAATATTTGACAAATGAAATAAACATTGACCAATAGGAAATGTCCATTTAAAGTCCAAGGACACCATTAGACTTAACAGGATAATTATTGGTATATTTTTCTGAATATCCCAACAAGATATTGCCGTTAATTCACAAGTATATCAATCAACGTTGGATAGTGGTTAACAGTGACATCTATGGAGAGCATCTCATTCTATTTAGGACTCTCCAGCTGGATGTACCTGCACCCTGATATTGATATTAACATCGGGACTCTAACACAGTACCTTTCGTTTCAAATGCTCAACGCGTTATCCACTTATTACTGAGTTCAAATAAATGATGAAGTAGTTTTCAAGAGATTAACTTCTTGCTTACAAATCGATTAAACTTCCAGTAGTTAGATTTAACTTAATTTAAAGATGAATTTTGAAAAACACCTACAGATGCATGTTCACACATAAGCTCGTTTACGTTTTAAGCAATAAAAAGGTTTCAGGATTGAAAAATTATCATAGTATTGTTTCTGTATAGTTTTCTACCTGCATATAATATGTCACAGTGTTGTGAACGAGAACATAGGTGGGAACAACGTATGCAACCTAATACGAAATGACCGAGTTCTTTGGTAAAATATGCAAATCATACGTTCAATACTTCATCTGTAAATCCTCCATCAATCGCCTCAAACTTTAATGTTACTTCGTTGCCACAACAAGTATTCTCTGTTGCCGTCCTCTTCTATACGATCTTCCTAGCCTTCTGCCGCCAAGAATTCCACATGTGATTGGCGTTATATACTACTTATGTTGATATAAGTAGCACACACCACAACCACCAAGCTTGGAAAAAAACGAAGTTGTTCAAAAGTGAAAGATGTGGCTATTCTTATGTCAATATCAAGAGTACTGTAGTTGAAACTACCAAAAAACCGGTTGATGAATCTACAGATTTTGATTTACTGAAATAGTTATGGTAAGCCTGAACTATAACTGTATACTAATTACAAACCTGTTAATCAAATTTTACACTTTAAATATGCTGGTTAGGCAAATGCTGTAATTTTTTTATTTACGGAACATTAGGATTCTGTAATTCACGTATATAATCATGTGAGTTTTTGAGTCAGATAGATATAGTTTATATTGATTTCTTTATTTTGATATCCTGACAGACGTTTGTAGATAGGCTTTGTATACGCGCCAATAAGACTTATTATATCAAGTTATTTATAGGCTCAAGCATAGCAACTCAAAGATCATTTCAGTGGCATAATGGTTTACATCAAAGAAGTTCATTATTCACAATTATGATCAAGGAAACGGTTATTATCATCATGAATAGCTTATACAAAAAAAATTACCCATATTTATTCGTTTTTCAACATTCAATCAACCAATAAATCAATCAATCAATCATTATTAATAATAATCAAAAAAACTTACTGTAACAATTTTATTACAATTATTCAAATCCAATGTAAATTTTCGATTGAATTCATTGAATATTTGATAAAACGATTTTATTGATTTGCGCATTTCTTCAATTTGATAAAGTTTTGTCTTTAATAAACTTAGTTTTTTATCATCTATTATTCATAGTTTGATGAAAAATAAACCAAACAGAGAAACAGAAAAAAGAAGTTAATTCAAAAAAACAAAAAAACAAAGAGGAGTAATCAAAAGAATATATTATTGATCAATGTATAATGAATAGATTAATAGGCACTTAAATCAGTTCGAGTTCCCACACCACATTAACACAGAGATGCAATTGTCGAATCGAATCGCATTGTGGTAGAATTAGTAAAACTATAAGCAATAATCGGAAAGATTAGGCTTTGAAGATGTTATTCAAGGAGTATAGTATAGTGAAATAAATTTGGAGAGAGAAAAAAAGGGACATGAAGAATTCAAAAGATTAGAATTTGGGAGAACATAAAGAGTGGATGCACCTGAGCCACTACAAATGATTTTGAGCCATGTCATTCAAGGTCTCTAACCATCGGTTACCATAATCTCGCAGATCCCAACTACGTAGTCTACACCTACCAACATGGCTCAGTTCACCTTTCAGTGACTTCATGGATTTGTGCCATGTTTTGGTTTGACCGTCCCTAGCTTTCTTCCAACCTACACCATAAAACATAGCCCGTCGAGGCAGTTGGTGGTTGGGTATACTTAACCCATGTCCCAGCCATCTCAAATGATGACGTTTACTTCATTAATTGATATATATGTCAGCTACAACGCAGGACCAGGCGCATACATGCATCGATCAAAGCTGCTACATCTCATTAGCACGAACAGGTTGTTAAACTTAACCTAGTCAATAACTTGCATTTCTAACATGTCTTTAATTTTAAAAGTTGTACAGTTTTTCAGGGTTTTTTTAAAAACATTTTTTCCTTTCTTTTTTCCTTGTTTTTTTTTGTAAAAGAAACTTGTTGAAATAGCTTGTACTGAGAATTCTATATTGTATCAAAATATAATATTGAATAAAGCCATTAATAATAATAATAATAATAATAATAATAATAATAATAATAATAATAATAATAAACACCAGATTCATAGTAGTTAATTCAATGGAGTTAATATACAAAAGAAAGATTGCGTATACGGATTGAGTATAGGAAGAAAGAATTAGTTCGTAGAAATAAAGATATGAAGTGATTTTAATCTCATAGTTTAAGGAAAGACAGGGAGTGCATACACCGATGCCATTGTGATTGATTCTGAGCCTCGTCACTCAAAGTCTCCAACCATTGGTTACGATAGTCCAGCGAACCCCAACCAAGTAGTCTGCATCTACCAACATGGCTCAGACTAGAAGTTAGTGACTTCAAGCACTGATGCCTCTATGAGCTTTCAAGATCACTGTATATATATATATATATATATATAAACAGACTTATCTATTTTTGAAGGATATTCAAATTAGCAATTATAATGAATAAAAAGTATGATTAAAAAGGATTTCGAAAAGAATACATTAGTTAATGCCTAATTAATTTCAGCGATAAATAGAGAAATAGACAAAGAGATGAATTATAAACGACGTATTAAATTAAGTCAATTAAAAAACTGAAACGCAAAAGTATCAGAAATGTAAGAGGGAAAAAAGAATAAAAGAAATGAGTTCGAATAATATTGAAGAGATCTAGTTCATACAAATGAATACACGGCAATAAATTTTTAGAAAGTAAGTAACAGGATAACAAGAATATGAAACTAAGTTACTGTGATAAATATATTGATCTATGCATATTAAAATGTACTGAAGATATTAGAAGCTGAGTCCGAATAACAATATATAAGTAGATTTAATGTAATTTATAGATATCAAACATGATTGTAGCTGCCACCTTGACATGACGATCAAACTTTTGCGTTGTGATGATTTAATCAACTAAGACTGGATAAAAAACCAGTTCCTACAGGTTTTATATGCCAAGCAGGTTGGTTAAAAGCAGTAAACTCATAATCTGAAGTCAATGTCGTACAGAGTTATCCTCAGATAACCCATATTTGCGGCGATGCTACCCTTTCACAAAGAAAGTACATGGTTAGAAAACAAAAATGCTTCACTCGACCCCATGGATTCCTATTGTTTACTATAAAACCTTAAAAGTGCTGAGCTAACCCATCGAGAACTATTCACAGGCAGATCGTATGTAACCGGCCTCAAGTAGTTGTCCCTTGTGCTATGTGGTCAAACATCAAAAGTCGTCGAGACCGCCCACAACCTAATTTGTTTTTTAGATACTTTGCAAAGAATTAACCTTTCATGGTGTAAACAGCTAAAAATAGGGAACCGCCTCCATACCATTAACAGTGCTTAGGATCACATTGTTCATATAGATTCCAAACAATCAAATACATTCATATAACATTACAGATACTCTTTATTGAAGGCAGAATAAAAATAAAGACAATTTCCTCAAAATAACTGCTAAATCTTTCGAGTAAAAACCTTAGCAAGGATAAACACTTTCAAGTAAACACTATTTACATAAATTTTAACAAAAAAAGTTAATTTACACGGTTAAGTCAATCGAAGGAAAAAAATAATCAACTAAGTTTTACGGGCTTATCAACCGTAATACAGGTTATAAGCAAAGATGAATGGTTCTTAGCGGTAGGATCCAGTAGGCGCGTTTCATTCTATTTGGGACTAGTTAGCTGAATATACCCGCATTCCACAGTTGTTGTTCACTATGGGACTCCGACCCAGTACCGTTCGCTTCAAACATCATCACATTATCCACTTAGCTACTGAATCCTAAAAGCCACTTGCTAGCCATTATCTTTGCTTATAATGATTGTGAATTAAGACAACAACGAGGCAATCCGTACAGGATGCTCATATATCAATAGGAGACTGATTAATTGCAGTTCTAAACAGCAATGGGAAGATAAAAGCAAACAATATCAAGTGAATTCAAATTTTACTTCGTAGTCAAAACTATCTCTTTGATGAAAAGATGATTTCTGTAAATTGACTTTCATAGTATTTATTTATCTGAAATTGACTGATTCTTTTTTTACCTTGAGATCATGAACCCATTGATGTTAGACCACCATTGAAAACCTAGAGCCACTGGACGGTCGTTTTGTCCTATCGTAGAACTCTTCAGCAGTGCGCATCCACAAAACCAGAGTCTTCAGTCTCACACGTGAACGTTTAATCTCTAGACCAATGAGTCGATATCCAACGGTCCTAATGTCTAATCTCAACCAATTCGCGAAATTGCTTTATCATCTTTTATTGTACTGAGGTAGATACCTGTCTCTACCGGCCCTGGATTCGAACCCTACAACCGTGATCGTGAATGCGCACTGCTGACATAGTTCAACAATAAGACGAAACGTCCGTCCAGTGTTTCCAGGTTTTCAATGGTGGTCTAATAACAATCAGTTCGGGATCTCAATCAAAAACGTAATAATCTCCAAAACCCTATATTGATCTTTCTTTCTTTACCATTTTAATTACTTATGAAAATATATTTCACTTTACTAGATCAGTTTTTGACTGATTTTGTTTGTTTTGTTCTTTTTTTTTAGAATAACGAACATATACTAATTTGCATTAAACCATAGAACAATTTGTGACAATGTCGAAAATGAAATATATTTTTATTGTGATACACAATATGTTTTATTATGATAACTGACTTAGTTTTAAATAGGGAATAGAATCATGAAATACTAATATATTTAATTTTTTTTTTCTGTATAAATCATAAACAAAACAAAAAATGAACAGAAATTTTGAAAACTGTCATATTTCGTATTTTATCATTATTATTATTATTATTATTATTATTATTATTATTATTATTATTATTATTATTATTATTATTATTCAATCATCAATAATGCAAAATAAGTTCAAATGATTAATAATTTTTTTTAAGAAATAATTGTTTTATTGAAAAGATTTTGTGGATAATGTTTCAAATTTTGTACTGTAATCGTTATAAATTTATCCAATTGGAGTTCGACTTCGAGAAGAGTTGTAGATGATTGCTATAGAATAGGCTAACACTAGAACGAAACATTATTTTTCATTTTATTTGAACACATAAATATATTGGTACAAAGGGGAACCGAATACATATGCGCCATACAAGTCACTCGAATTGTGTATGGGCTATGATACTGTCCGGGTTCCCAAACTGAAGTGAGTGGTTTTCTTAAGGGCCACACCCCGAGTCTTCGACCTAAAGGTCTAATCCATAAGGCAGTGGAGCAACGTCAGGAGATGCAGTCCCATGGTAGCCAGATATTCATCTGCATATTAACAGTCCATCAACATCAGTGCATATATGTACAATCATACTAAACAAATATGAGACTTCCAAAAAGGATGTTCGACAATTCACCTGACAATTTTCCTATTACTTACAAAATATAAGCAACTCGAAGTATCAACCCCTTTTCCAAAGATTAAATGGTTAAAATTGAAGTAAGAAAACATCTTAAATAACTTACTTAGATTTATTGTATTCGAAGATAATTTTGAATTAGTTACTGGTAAATCAATACGTTCAAATGCTTCTCTGAAAGCATCTGCTTGTACACCAGAACTTTTTAATGCTTGAAATAAAGTAACTAGATAATTCACATGAGCTTCTTTCTCAGTTAATTCATCTGACAACTGATGATTAACTGTGCTATTATGATTAACAGTTTGTGGTTGTATAGTTTTTCTCAATGTATCTGTTGTTGTATTTGGTGTACCAGATGTACAATTAGTCAGATGACATTGTTGAAGATTCTTTTTTTGATTGTTTAATTCATCTTCAGTGAATTTGTCCGTACAACTTCTAAAATATGTAATTAGATCAATGGAAATGAAATGAACAGACTATAATCGTGTACATTTGTACACAAATAAGCCTACTATATTTGAATTTTCAGCAATTATTGATACAACTATTAGTTAAAATATGAAATCATATTTAGACATTAACCCTGAAAAAACTTTGTTTTAAATGACAGCGCTAAGCGTCTACGAAAAAATACAACAGTATAGTGAAAGGAATATGGAGCCAAGAATCAAATCAATAAATGGCATTAGACGATAGTTAGGAAGATAAAAAAGTAAACCATTGATTGTGTAATCAGTAATCGGAAGGTTAAGTGCTTTCTAAGGTATATAAAGGTCCTAGGTTCAATAAACGTCTGGAACGTGGATGTACACTACTACTACTACACTAATTCCTGTCTTCCAATAGTTCAGTTCGAGATGTTAACTATGAAACACGCCGATAATGTTCTCACCTAGTGTAATATCCATAAACACTAATTACTGATCTCTGATATCTTAAGAATTAAATTTATGTAGCATACAGATGGGCTTTGTGAATTAATTACATCTCTTAGCTTGAAAACCATTTTGTTTTCTTTGCATAAAACTATCCCAATTTAAGTAGTATTTATAGATGAGGTGCTTAATAATGTATAACATGTATATTGAACACCAATCAGAAACTCTTTGATTGACTGAAGCTTATTGGTTGACACTTTGAACCTGAACTCAGTAATAAAACTCACAGTCAAATTTAGAAATATATACATATGTGAAACAGAGGGAAAAAACAGTTTTAAACTTAATGATTGAAATGTTCAATCACCGCTGCTTTGATACTGCATATTGTATGTATCATTAACTTAAACAAATTTGTCAACAAATACATAGTAGATTATTTTCATCCGGTTAGTATAAAGTTGTAATCTTGAAAGAACTGATAATCCCTGACGGATTCAATCCTGTGTCACTTAGCACGCAATGTTGAGTCACTTAGACTGATGGCCACATCGCAACTTGGTTGACAGGATTCGATCTGCACTAAGAAGGACCTGATATACCCAGTGATCAATCAGTTGTATAAACAATTGATTTATGTTTGCGATTTCACACAACATTAGAATATTGGATTATTAGATCAGTAAGACTAAACACTAGACTAACGGATTATGTCTGCTCATAGCTGCTCTTAGGTATCAGAAAACAGTATTAGTAAATGGATAATTTATGGCAAAGAAAACAATAATATCACAAACTATCAACGGATTTAGAATACTTATAATTAATTAATTAAAGTTTTCTACAGATCAATATACCTGTAAATTGAAAAAAGGACAAAACACAAATTTGTCCTCATGGATATCTATTATCCGTCTTCTGAGAACTTTTAAAGAATCGAAGAGGATGCTTAGGAGTCCCTACATTATTCTTAGTTGTTTACTTATTTAGGATATGAATTAGGAGTTCAGGTTTAGTATTTTCATCATTGGCATTAGTTATAATGCAGAAATGCTCTGTAGTCATGTGAATGAATAAATTTAGCGAATAAACCCAAGAGAAGCAAAAAGATTAGTTCGTTCATAAAATATAATATAGACGATTTAATGCTTATTTCAGGATTAAGAGTTTAAGATTAAGATTTACAGATAATACCGATTAGCCCACAGACAGAATTCAGAATCCAATACATTTAACGCGATCAATTTTACTGTATAGTGGCAAACAGTAAACATTTGCCAACATTTTAAACGCTTTAGGAAGTATATAAAGATATTTTCACTAACCTCTATGTTTGATATGTGAATTTCGCACACAAAAAAAACTAAAAACCGCATTCACATTTACCATAAGATTAACATAAAATTTGATCTTTTATTTTAAACATCTAGGCTACTTTATATAGTAGTATAATGGGATTTTCTATCTTCCCTTATCAACCAATCACATTTTAGTATGATGCGGATATTCATTATTGAACAGAAGTATTATAACTCTGACTTCAAACCGTGTAGATTCTGTTTCTTTCTGGACAAACAAATATCATCTATACATTTTAGTACATCTTCATAATTTAATTATTTTATTGAATATTGACTTAATTTATTCAAAAAATTCAATTTTTTTTATATTTTTAAGTTGATCAGAACTTTTCCTAATTGGATTTTACATTATTACATAATACCTTCCCCCCCCCCCCCGATTACAAGATAATCAATGATCATCTTGTAAAACCTACAGCATTTTTATTCTAATAAAATAAATCAATAACTCAGTATGTTATCTCAAATATTGAATACACCTTTCTTTTCTGTTAATTTGTGATTCATTTTCTATATGTGTGTTGTAACCGGGTATGTATAGAGATAGGAATGGAGTTGACACAAAAAAAGATAATATTTTTCTTAATACGTAAAAAGTTTATTATAGATAAAATAAATTATCATTAGAAGTTATTACATAAGCTGACATAAACTCACACACACATACATACATACATACAAGTGAATATAAACACAAGTATAAACATAGATGTAATTTTGTCTAACCATTGATTGTCTATAAAAGCGTAGTAACAATATTATACTGATGTTCTTTACATGATTTAGTGTGAAATATATACGTGTAAACGAAGGGGGTTTTAACAGTTCCGATGGAAAAATA
The DNA here is from genome assembly GCA_944470205.2 of Schistosoma margrebowiei. Classification (NCBI taxonomy): domain Eukaryota; kingdom Metazoa; phylum Platyhelminthes; class Trematoda; order Strigeidida; family Schistosomatidae; genus Schistosoma; species Schistosoma margrebowiei. The sequence continues at coordinate 8,781,738 of OX104025.1, forward strand.
CAGAGGATCATTTTTTTTGTACAAAAAAACCCCCAATCACAAAAGTCATACAGAAAAGTGACAGTTTTATACTACTATTGATGTGTGAATGTGTAATACACCAATTGATAATCGGCTAAAATAATTCGTACACGTTTAATTGAATACGATAATTTAAAAAAATGAATGTCCAGTTTAATTATGATATTCTATAACGGTGGGAAGTGAGACAGAGAGAATGATAATGTTGTCGTATACTTTCGGTGAATACACATAATGAGTTTAAAATGTTTTATGATGATTGAGCTAACCATGGTTGAAAAACTAATAAATAACACTGCTTAGATTGATATCATGAATGGATCAATGTTAGAGCACTACCACTACCACCACCACCACTGAAAACTTGGAAGCACTGGATGACAGTTTCATTTCAATATGGTATTCTACAAAGGCCTTCCAGTGCTTCAAGATTTTCAATGATGGTCTAACATTGATTCATTCATGATATCAATCTACGCTCAACAATCTCCATAACACCTTACTAATAAAAAAGATAACAAAAAGAGAAGAGGATAATGGGTTTATTATATACCTATATACACATTACTGTTATAATAATCCAAGTATGTGAAATATGATTTATTTTCAACTGTCTAGAACTTCATTGAAACAAAATAGGAAATTAAAATAAACCCAATTCTTGTCAGTGTTGATTAATAAGGTTGAAAAAAGGTAGAATGGTAATACAAATAGAAAAATACTCGAGCTATGGTAAAAATACAAAAAATTTGGAAAAAAACAAAACAAAAATAAAAACAGTACCATAGAAACAAAATAAAGACAAGTTTTCATATATAATTTCTTTTCTACAAAATAATTGTTAATGTTATGATATGTCTATTGTAAAAACTAAGTATACTCATATGATAAACATTAGTCAGAAGAAGTAATATATTGTTGAATGAAGAAGTAGAAGGATAGGAATGGTCGATGAACTAAATGACTAAAAAATGACATTATGCTTCCTTCACGTATGGACACACGCATACATACAAACATGAAATGTTCAAAGTTACAACAAACTAAAATATGATCATCGGAATCGATTAGTGAAGATTGTTAAATTTGATTGAAATCATGAACTGATCTAAGTGAGATAACCACTGAAAGCCTGTGAGCAGTGGATAGTTGTTTTGTCTTAGTGTGAATCAACTTAGGAGGCACGTACACGATCCATTTCCACACGGTAATCGATCTCAAGATATTCGGTCTGGTGTGAAAACACTTAACCTCTAAGCCAGTGAGTTGGCATCGGATGGTGTTGATGGTTACATTCAATCAATCCCCAACGCTAGATCGGTTCATGATTTCAATGAAATCTAACAATATCAACAACCCCAATACTATTTATTTATTTATTTCAACACATAGATATTGGTACAAAAAGGCACCAAATACATATGCGCCACACAAATCTCATTCGATATGTGTGAGGGCTGTGATACTGCCCGGGTGCTCAGACCGAAGCAGGTGATTTTCTTAGGGGGGCACACCCTGAGCCTTCGATCTGAGGGTCTGATCCACAAGGCAGTGGAGCATCGTAAGGAGATGCAGTCCCATGGAAGCCGGTGACCAACAATTGGTTCATACGCCATTTGTTCCCGCAGGATACTGGAGCCCATGTACATCATTGGTTTGGGATCCGGTTAAAGCGCCAGACATTCGCTTTCGCTTTTCGTTCTCTCATTTTCGTAAACAACACTCTCGCCACGAGAAGGTAGTGAGTAGGACTTCCCTGGCAGAGGCTATATACACGTGGCCGTGTGAGAGCATTTCGAGAGGGAGAGCGGACTCTCCCCACTCTCGGCCGTACCAGGGCATTATTATATAATCAATAGACATTAGATTCGAGAAGAAATTCCCACAGTTTTATTGTGATAAGCCGTAACCAGTGGAGTTTAACCGAGTCAAGTGTGATACAGTTACTTACCAATGATAATGAAAGATCTTCGCAAAATGTTGTGAACTGATTGAGATTAGACATAAACACTTCTGAATACCGACTCAGTGGCTTGGAATTTAAGTGTTCATGTGCTAGACCGGATGTTTCGAGTTCGATTGCTGTGTGGATGTTTGCTCTTGAGTAGTTTTATAGTAGGATAAAATTACCTTCTATTACTTGCAGGTTTTCAATGCTGGTCTAACTTAGATCGGTTCATGATTTTAGATAAACTATAATCACTGAATACAGAGATGAATTTTCCAAACTTATTACTAATTGGAGTGGATATTTGGGAGAAGTGAAACTTCTAGGACTATTCCGTGAATAACAACGATACAGATTTTTGTTGTATGCTTATTAAATACCTGTGTCATAGTACTTTTGTACTGATCTTACTGTAAGGTATAATTGATATTCGTTAACTGTGGTCATATGCTTAACCGTTCATAAATTATTGTTAATTACTTACTGATCTTTTGTTCAGTTTTGGATCATTTATGGTTCGATGTTGTATATATTGTGATTTATTATCTACGGTGTTTTGTGGTTATGTCTGTAAATCGATTAGTATTTGAGTCATGATAATAGAGAAGAGTAGAGATGAAATCTGCTGTTTCCTGTTGAGACAATGAGGGTATATAGGGAGTTTAAGGGCCAAAATGCATTAAGATTCTCTGATAACTATTAATGATCAGTGATGTTACTGGAGTGAGTGTCATTAGTCCAAAAGGCATAAAGTGAATGCATCATTAGCAGAAACTATAATCAACAACTCGTGAAACCACCTAATCCGATCACGCTGGTAAAAATAAGACTTTTTTTGAATTCATAACAAGAAGATTATGAAGTAACATGATTAGGCTAACAGAATAACCAAAATCCGGTACACATAATAAACTTTAAAAGAAAACAGTTCAATGGGGGTGTAAATCAGAAATATCCAAACAAAGAGATAAACAGTGGATTAAAAAAATAATAAGACTGATTTGGAGTACATTAAACTTTGGTATAACATGCAAGATCTGAAATACTTATCACTTAATAATTCGATTTGACGGAATTCGACTGTATCGTCGAGTTTAATTTTCAGTTCTTATTAACGAAACACTAATAGTCGCTTAGCTGTCTCTTTACACTTTAGAAGTATTTTAAATAAAACTGATCAAATGTATTTCATTCACTTGGTTAACACCGGTTTATCGAATAACCTGTTTATGATCACAAGGAAACACTAATGAGGAGCACCCAGTTTGAAATAGATGTTCATTACTTTTTTATTCTTTAATGGTTCTCCACTTAAAATCATTTCACCATATAAACCACATGTTTTCATTTAAAAGGCATTAGTGATAAATAAAATGAAAGAGCTTAGTTCTTTTTTTATGAGAAATTTAGAATATCAGTGAATTTGAAAGAAAGAAAGAAAACGAGAAGCAAAATTGCATTCTTCATACATTTTCCATTCTGCTAACTTTATTCATTAACAAAGTATAATTCATGTGATTCTACCATGCCATTCGACAATATAAATAAAGTTTCTCTCAGATTATTTATTACCACCTTAAATACAATCAATGATACATTACAGAATCTTTCCAATCCTCTAAAATTTACTTACATTGTATGAATAAATTCTATTTATTTTACACTAAAATCGCTTGACTACAATATTCAAATACTAATATAAGTAATTTCAGTAGCTGAGATCATAAGTCAGTGAAAGATAGACCACCATGGAAAACCTAGAACCACAGGACGGCCGTTTCGTTCCACTACAGGACTCTTCAGCAGTACACATCCATTATCAGTCTCGCGCACGAACGATTAACCTCTAGATCACTAAGCTGGTCGACCGGTATCCAACGGTGCTAATGTCTAACCTCAAATAATCCACCAAAATCAGCGACACATCCACCATTGTCTTCAGTGAGTTATTATCTCACAACAGACCCTGTTGAACTCCATTGGTCACTGCTTCTCACTAGAACTCCAGGTAATACCTCTTGAAGCCAGTCGCTAGTGTGTATATGATGATTATTATTATCAGAAGTGGTTTTGTGGGGATTTTAGTAATTTTTCTAATTGAATTCATGAGTGGATGTGGACTGCTGAGGAGTCCCACACTAGGACGAAACGACCTCTAATCCACGAAATTGAGTGACACATCTACATTGTCTTCAGTGAGTTACTACTTCACAACATACCCGGTTGAACTACTTATATACGTGTTAAACCATTCAACAACAACAAAAGAAAAAGATAAACCGAGATTCATTCAAATATCATTTGTTCAGTTATTTATTCATTGAAACATTCAATGTTAAATGTTTATTTAACAGAATGAGACAAAACAAACAACCAAACTACAATCTGATTATCTAAACATTCGAGTAAACAACTTTGTTTTATTATTAAAATCTATAGAAATCAATACACTGGTACATAGTTTTTTATAACCCAAATAAACCTATTCAATAATTAAATGGTTAAGTCTATAGGAAAGTTCAATAAAACGTTAATAATAAATAGAAAATATCACAATATTTATCTCTCTACATTAGAACATCATCCCTAATTCTATATTAAAATATAACCAATTATTATGTGTTATAATATTGACATTTAAAGTAGTGATAGGCAAAAGAAAACAAAATATCAGGATCAATATTTGTTTTATTGATTAAATATGATTGAATTGTGCCAGATTAATAAAAGTAACATGTATAATAACTAACACACTCATCATTACCATTTTTTGGCGACCGGCTTGAATATCAGGGCTACCTGTTTCTGACATCAACATATCTCAATAAGTTACCTATATTTCGTTTGTTTTAACACATCATTATGGCTCCTAATCGCACAACTTACAGAAAGGTACAATCAGAGACATTGTGTTGAATGTCAATATGCATTGAAACGAATGATCATTGTTCAGATTTCGATTCCTGAATTGTTAACATCATCTAACTGGTAATAAATTAATATTTATCGTTAGGATAGATGAAGAAATAAGGAAAGGAAAGTTTTTGAAATACTTTGTGTCGAGAATTCTATAATGTACCAAAAATATAATATTGAATAAAGTCATTGATAATAATAATAATAATAACAGAGATGAAACTAATGTGAATTTTTCAAAAAAGCCTTCAAAAACTGATAGAATCTGTGCAAAAAGATAAGTTTTTGATTGGGATCATGAACCCATTGATGTTAGAACACCGTTGGAAACCTGGAAGCACAGAACAGTCATCTCGTCCTATTGTAAAACTCCCCAGAAGTGCACATCTACGACCCCGCTCGCGGGATTCTGACCCAAGGCCTTCAGTCTCGCGCACGAATGCTTAGCCTACTGGACCACTGAGCCGGCACCCAATGATGTTAGTGTCTATAACACCAACCAAACCACGAAACTGTGCGACCATCTTCCATTATACTGAGGTAGATACCTGTCTCTACTCGACACGAATTAGCTCCACTGGCCACGACTTCCAGGTTTCCAACGGTGGTCTAACATCAATCGGTTCATGATCTCAATCAAAAACTTAATAATCTTCACAACCCCTATACTAGCAAAAAGATAAGATTGATGAAGAATTGAATAGAATTAAGTAAATACTTACAGAAAATAGTTTCCCCCCTATGTTCATTCCTAATAAACTGAAACCAAGATGCTAGACGCCAAAAACTCTTACGGTAGCAAAAAAAAGATTTTGTTTATGAAAATTGAACTCTAAAATGGTACAATTGCAGACATCTTGAAAAATCGATTGTTAAATTTGTTGAAATAGAGATTCTATTCATTTTAAAATACAGATTACATTATTTAGTAGGTACCCGATCAAAGAAGTACCGCTTTAGACCAATTCAGTATGTGTTTACCAGTTAATAAACCTGCTCTCGTGGAGGGTGTTATATAAGCTATATAAAGTGTACTCTTTCCAAATGCATATTGCAAAATTATCCGGTATGCTTATGTAAAGGTTACTCTATAAATCAGTCAGTAGTTCTATCATTTAGTATTGATGAAATCCAGTCAACTATCGCTCCCAGAATCTTCACCTAAAACTATTCACTAAGTCAGAAGAACTGGGTCAAAGGATGATCAGATAAACATGGTTTGATAGTAGGGCTTGATCTTTGTGTTCAGAAGTGATATGTTTGATCTGTTATTTTACCATGATTTTAACAGTCATTTTATTCTGTAAGATGTGTTAAACACAATCTTGATCATTCATTTATCTTTCTTATATTCGTCAATTGGATGGTTATATTCCGCTCTCTTTTCATTTATGCTATTTGTATTATGATTTGATTAATACAAAACGTGATTCGATAATTGAAATAGATTTTATTTAACTTTTGGTATCATTTACTAATGGCTCATCGATTTCCTATTTTATTATAGACTACCATATATAAAAAATAACCATAAATACAATTGTATGGCTTCAGTGAATGACATCAAGGAAAAGAAAACTTTCATCTCGCGAATGACATTACTTTATCTAATTACGAAATGAGTTTTTTCATTGCATCGAAGTTCCATTGGGAGATATTGTAACCTAAGGATCAATTAAGGTCAACCTGGAGTGAAGTTGAGAGGGCGCCGATGATGCTTGACTATAAACACGTTTTACTATGAATCATTTGTAGTTGGAGAACGAAGAGAATCGTATTATAAATTCAGTGATCAAATATCAAAGTGTTTATTATGTTTTATGATTACCATGTCATAATGAATCACAAATGGTCACTACTAAGGTGACACAAAAAAGAATGACGAGACTGTTGGATTTTTCCCTGTCTGAGAAGGTTCAATGTATATGATCTCAGTCTGTAAAAACATTTTCAAAACATTTAGCTTCGCAGTATCCTAAATATTTCTTTCATGAAGGTAAAATACATACTTCAGAATGATAAAACATATCAATTAGAGGAAAATATTGGTACAAAGAAAGTCGTTAAGAATAACACTATAAACTAGCATTCAGTACTGGTTAGTTGCAGTGTTTCAATTTGATACTGATAAAAAAATCCGTATTGCAATACTTAGAAATAAGACACCTAAGCCATTATTGATTAGCTCTGTTGGCGAAGAAACCAATCAATCCGTTATGATAACTAACATTTATACGGTTATGTCATTTTCTAGGTTAAAAAGCTTACTAATTACAGTACAGCCCATAAATCGATTTTTGCAGTAGAATGATTCAGTATCAATTCACTAAAATATCTATTTTCAAAAAAACGTACGCCCATCTGAGGATTTACAAATGAGATCTCACTGCTGACCGCAATCTATATAGCGACCTATGTTTTTACTCAAATAAAACAGATCATTCCTTATACCCCTCAATTTAACCATGTCGCTTTCATCACAAATGGATCTTAATTGGGCAACCATTTAAAAACAGGAAGCACTGAACTTCTGTTATGTCCTCATATGGGACTCCTCAGCAGTGCCCATCCACTACCCAAAAGAGGGTATAGAACCTAGGAACTCCATGCATTGTGGCGAACATTTAACCTTTAGATCACTCAGTCATCCACTCAATCATTTACATTTCCAGCTTCAATCAATGCACAATAATGCAAAACCATCTCCCAATGTAATTAATGTGTGCGACAGATTTGATCTAAAATATATGCTGTATCAGTACAATGCGCGGCAAACAGTCTGATGACACACACACACTTGTCAAGGCTTACATAAATGAAAATAAATGAAGGTCTATTAAATAAAAGATTTGATAAATATTAAATAATGTGCACTAGTTTAAGCATTAAGATGAATTGAAGATTATTAAACAGGGGAGGATTCAAGGTTATAATTTGTTTTTGTAAACACACAACATTAACCTAGAATCTTCCAATGATCAAGGCATTCATAAACGTAAAAGCAGGTTCCTAATAATTTCTATATCAAGTTTCCAAAAGTGTATATAATATCGTTCCTGTGGCTCGTTTAAACTAGAACAGTTTGGTTTTGCACTTCCTTCGTTTCTACCAGGACGTGTGACGCTGACTGATTCTTAAGCATATATATATATGAATCGCAACCATGTCAAAACCATTTTGAAGCCATGAATTACTCAGAACATTAAACAAAATATATACAATGAGAAAAAAAGCAAGATTAGTCTGATCAAGTCATCAGAAACGTATAATTTTCATTTAACCAAAAATACCTACCTTGTTAATAAACCATTTTCTTTGGCATGTGTTACATTTGGCGAGTTACGTGTCACAATACCTGGTACCATTTCTGAAACTTCAAATATTGTACTATTAACATTGCTATTATTGTTATTAGCCATTGTTGAAGTAATAGTGCCAGTGGTTGTTGCAATTGTACTGATTTTATTCAACGGTGATAAACCAGTCAGTATTATTGTTGATGGTTGATTTTGTTGACGTTTCTTTTGTTGTTCAAATATAGCTATGTTTATATATGATAAAAAGTTAAGACACATTATTTTTCTTAGCAAAAACATCGAATCAAAGTTTATTGTTATTATTAATTTAAAAGGACAGTATACTAGTATTGTTGTTGCAACTTCGCTTTAATGCAGTGACAACTTGCAAAATAGACATGAATTTGCTTGTTATATCTCTCACAGAATGATTTCAGTTAGGATAGGATTGAAGAATGGAGAGAGTTAGACAGTTGTTTCGTTATGGCACGAGATTCCTTAAAAGTTCGCATAAATGACCCCATCAGAGATGGAAACCAAGACCTGCAGATTTCACAACGAACGCTTGACTAATCGAACTACTGGGTCAGCATTAAATGGTACAACTATAACTTATAAGAGTTTGGAATATAGTTCAATGATCCACTAACGCTATTATTGACAAGTATTTCACTTCTGACATGGTAAAACTCCACTATCCACAACTTATTATTAGAATTTCATAAACATCTTAAAGTGAGTTACAAGTGGGGAGACTGTCATAATCTTAGTTAAATGGGTTTTATGGTGGCTGGTTTAATTTTTAAGTTGTCTTAGTATCGTGTTTATCTTATTTAGGTGCTACTGAAAGCCAAGAAGCATTGAATAACTTTTTCTTTACGGTATAAAACTTCTTAATCAGATCGCTCCCAGTGAAATCGATCTGTAATAAATTCCACCCACAAATTAAACCAATTTCAACAAATTCCACTCACATTTGATATAATTTTAAGTGAAATCAATAGTTCTAGGATAACACTGCAATAATTTAGAGAAAAATTAAAAGTTTGTTGAAAATGTATCGTAGACGTTTGCTAACAAAATGATGAGTTCACTGCACAACAGTTTGCTCCTTAGTACCTTATGTTTGTGAAATGTCGCCTTTAAAAACAGAAAATATTCATAGGTCACTAGTATTTTACTATAGGTGCCTTCAAATTATTACTCGTATATGTTGGGAAGATGGACTGAGAAATGTTATATTAGGCGCAGAGTACTATGTAAGGATGCTCATTTATTGATGAGACAGTGGATATCGACTGAAGTGTTTGGGATAGCATTATTTGTGCTCGACCACTATTTGCCCTGATATGCGACGACAGCTGGTTTCAGAGTAGGTTGAAAGAAGATTACAGAATTTCAAACCAAAACGTGGCATTATTTCATGAATTTATTAACATTTGGACTGAGTCGTGTTGTAAGGAGCAAACTACCTGGTTGGGGTCAACGTGATTTTCGTAACCAAACGTTGGAGACGTTTAATGATACAGTTCAGAATCTGTCCCGGTGGCGTAGATGCATTTACTCTTTGTTTTCTCTTAAATCTTCAGTTTCAAAACTATCTTGTACTATTTCTATCTGACAAATTTATTATTTCCACTCAAATTATACTGTCTACGTCTAATCTTTTCTGTAACTATTGATAACGTAAATACTTCTACTAATCTGAGATTTGTCTTGATAATTTCTTTTCTCTCTACTAATGTTATGTCGAAACTTGAATAGATACACACATATGACTGGTTCTACGTGACATGTAACTAATAATATATTATAGTGTAACAAGTTTTTCATTCTAAATTGTTTTCTTTTGAAAGTTACAATACTTATAGTCTCCTAATTCGATATGATTATTCATTGTAAACGTGGTAAGGAAAGTATGAATAGAGTTATTATAAATCCATTATTTGATACATAACAATGTAGGACAGTCGCAATTAAATAGGAAAAACTATTCAAATGCGAATCAGTAGATTGATGGTTATGTGTCTGTAAGGATAAAATATGAAGGTCTTAGAGTTTCGGCTTTATATGGCCATCAAGATGATTAGTTATAAAAAGACCCTAGTATTAGAAGTGTTCGAAAATGCAAAAGTTTTCCAATCGCTTCAAACAGTTCTTAATGTAAACTAACATCAAGTTAATTATTTCCTTAAAAAATAAACTATAATTCTTTCAAAATATTAGATTGTCAAGCAAATTTCTATTTTGATACTCGTTTCAACTTCTGTGTACAATTGGCTTTTAGATTCTTCTCTATAGTAGAGCATTCAAACTATTACTGATAATTCATTCAATTCTAATTCTGATATTCTATTTCTACAAACTTACTAATTTGCATAAACTAATGACTATCGAGGTTCAATAATTCAGTGAATAACTGTTTAAGCGTTTGAAGCGAAAGATAAAGAGTTCTGGGTCTCGGTGTAAGTATCAACACTATAATTCAGATATATTCAGATAAGTCCTAAGGAACGAAACGTGAGTCCTGGATTGTAGCGCTAGCCACTAACTGAATTTACTTGAACACAACTGATTTGCTATTTCATTCTTTTTTATTATTAAATCTTGGAGAATTCCATCTTCACTAGTCAAAATACTATTGTAGTTAAAATTCCAACAAGTTTGTCGTCTCTACAAAGAGCATGAGTACTTCTATTAGTTAGAGATGTTAACCTAACTAATATTTATTGCTAAATTCAACTTAAGTGATTGAAAAACGGAAATTGATATTTCTAAAAATAAGAATAAATTTCAAATGAAATTTGCATACACAGTAAACAATCTTGGCGTCTCGATGTTTATGACTATCATAACTAATATAGACCACCAACTTGTTAGTCAAATAAAACAAATTAATAGTCTTAGTTTTACTTAACTTATTTGGTTATTCTATCTACTTTGGTAAAGCTCAGTATTTGTCCTTCACAAAAATGATAAATTAATCTAAGTTAAACCAGCATTGAAAACCTGCAAGTAATAGAAGGTAATTTTATCCTACTATAAAACTACTCAAGAGCAAACATCCACACAGCAATCGGACTCAAAACATCCGGTCTAGCACATGAACACTTAAATTCCAAGCCACTGAGTCGGCATTCAGAAGTGTTTATGTCTAATCTCAATCAGTTCACAACATTTTGCGAAGACCTTTCATTATCTTTGGTAAGTAACTGTATCACACCTGACTCGGTTAAACTCCACTGGTTACGGCTTATCACAATAAAACTGTGGGAATTTCTTCTCGAATCTAGTGTCTATTGATTATATGATAATTAATAGTATTGGGGTTGTTGATATTATTAAATTTCATTGAAATCATGAACATATCTAGGTTAGAATACCATTTTTTTATTTGTTTCTTTTTCGCACTGCTCTCTTCAGTTTGACTGAGTGGATATATATAAGTGGCTGAAATGCATAATTGTGAACTTGCTTCAGCAGTAAATACTACTGTGTTCTTGTTTGATAACAATATAATCATTTCTTGTTTTGTTAAGATTTATATACATTGTGTCGAGGGATACAGACGGAAAGGTCGAAATGGGCGGATTTTTGAAAACTACTTATTTTACGGTAAATGATTACATCTATTTTTTATTTTTTATTTATCAAATATTTGGTTGATGGTGCTTTTTGATTTTCCTATTTGTAAAACTCTATGTAAGTCATTAACTGATTATATGCCTCTTATTGTTCCTGAACTACAATTAACTACTACATTTGACCCAGTGATGTACGGTGATTTCCTATTCATATGTTGTGATCCTATAAATGATCTATATTATCATGTCAGCTTTTAAGTTCTACTAATACGAAATAAATTTTCCAATGTCTTCTCATTCCGATCAGGTAGGTAGCGGCAAAACTTAATTTGTTTCGGCCAATCAGAGTCAGTATATTTACTGGACACGACATGTGAAAAGGTTACTAGTATTATTTGTCGTTTGAGAATCTATCATTAGTTGACTGAATGATCTAGTGATCTTGTTAAGTGGCCATATAAAAGTTGGTTTAGTGATACATCGAAAATAGAACATTATAAGTAGAGTCAATAAAAAACCAAAGAATATGGGACAATTGTTCCGTGTTCGTTTAAGAATTCTTAACAGGTTTGCGCTAATATAGCCAAACAGTATCGTAACTGATAGCTTTGAGTCTGGCTGTCACTGACATTTCAGACTACTAAACCAAAATCCAATGTTTCATAATGTCGAATTCAACCAAGTCGTCATATCCTATGATCCTCATATAATACGAATAAATGAGTTCTTAATAGATAACAATACTATTGCACGGTTTCTTACGAGTGTTAGTTATTTAAATTAGAATAAAAGGTAACTGTATCTAGCTTATCTCATCTCATTGTCATAAAAAAGGTTTTCAGAACATAAACTAATATCTACTGAATATTGTAAATGATATACGAGTTATCGACAAGAAATCTGTAAGTTTTACTGAATGAATTAAGTCTTAGCTAAGCATAAGAAAAGTGTTTATATCTATTTATCGATCAATGAGGAATAAATACTGGACAATGGCTTGATTAGTTTCAAGTAAGATTAATTTATAAATTAATAATTAAATGAGTCTAATTCTGTTTATCTATTTAAACAATTCAGTCTTTAGGTACACCAGACTCATTGAGATCTTGTACTGTTAATATTTTAAATAATAATAATGGTAATAATAATAATGACAGGTATTATGTATAAATTGCATTGTATTACCTTGATGAACTTCAGGTGGACAAGTGCAAATTAATCCGGAGCCTTGTACATGTTCAACACGTGTATGACGTGTTAATGTATTTGAATCAACATGAGTACCAGTAATTGAAGCATTAACAGGTACTCCAGTATTAACTACACCTATTTGTTGTATATTATGCTTATTTGATGTCATTATATTACGTGGTAATGTATTATCATTTTGTATTTGTTGATGTTGTTGTTGTTGTTGTGATCCAGTATTGAGTTTACTTGGTGATGAGTTACCTGTTGAGCATTGTTGATATTGTGAAGGATATTGAACAAACATTAAACCAGCTGGTGTTTGAATAATTTGTGGTCTTGATGATATATTCGGATCGATTTGAATAGCTTGATGATTTAATTTAAGTTGACGTAGTAAATCATTTGTTGGTAAAGCATAATAAATTGTATACGGTTGTTGTGGTTGGTTAGTACTACTGCTAATATTAGTAGTAGTAGCAGCAGTGATATTAGTCGAATCTTCATTTTGTATAGTTGTTGATGAATTTAGCTTTGATGAATTTAATGTTACATGATTACCAGAAACGGATGTATAATGAATTCCACTAGTGGAAATACCGCTTGTAACTGAACCAATGGCAACATTAATTGTTGAAGGTACTTGTGTTGAATGAACAATGGTTGTTGTTGGAGTAGCCGTCGTTGGAAGTGTCAGTGGTGATCCGATTGCATGAACTTTAACTATAAATATTGTTTAAAGAAAAAAAAGAAGCATAAAGTGTTTAATGTCATGTAGATTTATGAATGATTAATCATTATTTCTATGAAGAATAAACACTGAAAGTTTGGGATTTCTCAAATAGGAGTGAAGTTATCAACTAAATTTTAAAGAGGGATGAAGTTTCAACTGCCATATTTGTCAACCTATAACGACTATGTTACGAATTGTGACACGTTCTACTACGTCTGCTATCGGGATATACGATATTGTTTTGATCATGATTAGATGATAATCACCTAACTAAAACATTAAGTCTATATTGATTCAAACGGAAATGTGTATGTTTAATTGTTATGTTGGTGATCAATGGTGGTTATCATTACAACTATAGGGATCAATAAAATTTCACTTTGAAAGTCTACCACTGGGACTAAGTTAGACGATGGTGAGGTCATTCTTTATTTAGCTATCAATCAATATAAACTGCACCCTCCATGAAAGTATGACTCTTCCTAATAATTTATTTCTCTGTTTCCACTTTGCGTTACTGTACAGTATATATGCTTTATTCACTGTTTTTGACTGATTGCATTTAGTATCAATATGGGGATCTGTGAAGATCGTAGTATTTTAACATTCGAATTTACGGAGCAATCTATGCTCGACAGTCATTGAAAATCTAGAAGTAGTAAACGGTCCTTTCGTCTTAGTATAGGACTCCTCAGAAGTATGCGTCTAACTTCGATTGAAGGGTTGCACGAGATCATGAATCGATTGAAATTAGACACTTACACCATTGGATGCCGGCTTAGAGGTCTAACGTTTTAGCGTAGATGTGCAAGGCCAAATGTCCTAGGTTCGAATCCCGCGTGCAGCGTCGTGAATGCGTACTTCTGAGGAGTCCCATATCAGAACGAAACGGCCGTATAGTGCTTCCAGGTTTTCAGTGATTACATTTAACCCATATTTTTTAATAATTATAATACTAAAACAAATGAAATATTAAAGACCAAATTTTATTTGTTTTAATTATCGTTCCTACAATCATACTCTGTTAGACAGCAATACGGAATGTACTAGGAACAAACAACTGTAGTCCAAATAAATTATCCACAACAAGATTATTGTTATTATAATGTCAACCAGACCAGTTTTGAATTCATTTGAATATTGAACGACCTGTCATCGAATAATTAGTTTTATCTTGTTCACCACTGTTCCTTTCAAAATAGAAACCAACTAATGCGATCATTCTATGTCACAGATACTTAATTACTTACTTACGCCTGTTACTCCTAATGGAGCATAGGCCGCCAACCAGCATTCTCCAACCCACTCTGTCCTGGCCCTTCTTTTCTGGTTCCATCCAATTCTTGTTCATTCTTCTCATGTTTATTTCCATTTCCCGGTGTAATGTGTTCTTCTTTCGTCTTCTCCTACTCCTTTGCCCTTCAGGATTCCATGTGAGGGCTTGTCTTGTGACGCAGTTGGGTGCTTCCCTCAATTTATGTCCTATCCACTTCCATCACTTCTTCCTGATTTCTTCCTCCGCTGGGATCTGGTTTGTTCTCTCCCACAGTACGTTGTTTCTAATAGTGTCCGGTCAACGGATCTGAAGTATTTTGCGTAGACAACTGTTAATAAACACCTGTATTTTCTGGATGATGGCTTTCGTAGTTCTACAGATTTCCGCCCCATACAGTAGAACTGTCTTGACATTTGTATTGGAAATCCTGACCTTGGTGTTGGTTGATAGACAGTTGTTTTGAGTTCCAGATGTTCTTCAGTTGTAAATATGCTGCTCTTGCTTTGCCGATCCGCGCCTTCACATCTGCATCAGATCCACCATGATCATCAATGATGCTGCCCAGATATGTAAAGGTTTTTACATCTTCCAAATCTTCTCCGTCAATTGTGACTGGGTTGGTGCATGCTGTATTGTATCGGAGAATTTTGCTTCCCCCTTTGTGTATATTGTGACCTACAGCTCCTGAGGCTGTTGTCACAGATATATATTCTTAAATAAATACAATATTCACTAGACGTGAAACTTAACAGAAATAATCTAAAATGAAAAGTAGTTCGAGTTAAAGTTTAATAATTTTAATGGGAAGACATGTGGAATAATTCTTACATAATTAAATACTTTAGTCATAAGCCATTAAATCAACCACATACGTTCTTTTACTTCAAGTCGGTAAACTTTAACTATATAAACTTGTTATTGTGAATCACATAAGTGTTCTGGGAGTAGAAATTCCTGACACATTGTGATTAACAAAACACTCTAGAATAATAGTTAATCACTTCAGTTTACAGTGCATGTTTAGCGATATGTCTTGTCGATTGAACGCTACTTGTTATATCTGGTCGTTGCTGATTGTTATATCGGAATCGATTACCACTTATACCAGTCTATGTGCTCTTATTTTCGCGTTGTGGGAATTGCAGTGATTCCTCGCTTCACACGTATAAGTGAAGAGTTGTTAACCCCAACAACACAACCACGACGACTCTAGTCAGAAACGCACTCACTCATATATTGATTCATACACCCATTTTTGATTAATAGTTAGGATGAAATCACATATATGATAAATACTTAGGGTTATAACAAATCATATGCTGAGTATAGTTCATGTTAACTTAATACAAGAATGCCGTATGTTATACAGAATAAAAGATCACACTGGGAAAACAAAACAAATACTACATTGAATAATCAATACATTGAATCAAAACGGAAGTAATACTGACCAAAAATCAATAATTTGTAAATCAATCTAATTTTGACTTTTCTTCCCATCATATCATTTAGTAACGTAACTAAATGAATAGAATTAAGATCTATTTTACTGAAGATATATTTGTACACAAAGTATTGTTTAACACTTATGATTAAGAAGTGACAATATAAGTTTAAAGCAATTAGTCCCTTTTATAAATTTCGATAGAACAATGAGAAGATAAAGTTGATCTTAAAAATGTTATGTATTTGCGTTATACATTTCGAACAATCTGGTCACACATATACTTTTATATGACATTTTATATGACGTTTTATATGACAACCAATAAAGGTCAATTAAATGAAAGTTCAAGTAAAACAGTAACAAAGGGGAGAGAAACAATTTTATATCGTATAGAAAGAATAAGTAATTGTCGCCATAGAATGACTTAAGGATTACCAAGGTAAATTTAAGGGTACGACAAATTGTTTTTGTACACATAAAGGGGGTTTAAACTTAGGAATAGCCAAGGGGCTTTAATAAACTTGAGAATTCATCCTTGACAATTTCTATATTAATGTCAATTTTGTGCCGCATTTAAATCATATGTTTCACTATCGATGAACCTGGTTTTCTACCTCCCACGTTGATCGGATCATTGAACACACATTATTCGAAATGTATAGCGCAAATACAACACATTTTTTAGATCAACTCCGTCTTCTCATTGTTCTATCGAGACAATATAAGTGTTGTTAGGATTCAAACTAGGAAACGGAGAAAATAATCATCAGTAGTAATTTTGTTGACTCGACTTTACGAAAGATAATCACCTCAATAATTTTTACTTCGAAATAATTTATTGGATATTATTATGATCTAAAGAATTATTAAACAATCATTTAGTCATTCTTTGTATAATCTCGCCAAGATTCATTCAACATCGCCAAAGTCAATTAAACTTTAAATTTTCAAGTTATTAAATCAGTTGATTCACTTTTATTTCACTGATTGAAATCATGAGTCAATTAAAGCTAGGCCACCATGAAAAACCTGGGAACACTGGACTCTCCCTTCTTATAATAATAGTCTGCTCACTAACGACTGACTTCAAGAGATACTCCTGAAGTTCTAGTGAGAAGCCGTTACCAGTGGAGTTCAACCAGATCTGTTGTGAGATATCAGCTCACTGAAGACACTGGTATACGGTGGCGCAACTTCGTGGGTTGGTTGGAGTTAGATATTAGCACCGTTGGATAGCGGTTCAGTGGTCTAGTTGGTAAAGCGCTCGGCGCTAGACTGATAGGTGGTGGGTTGGAATCTCGTGGAGTGCGGGATCGTGGATGAGCACTGCTAAGGAGTCCGACACTAGGACGAAACGACAGTCCAGTGCTTCCAGGTTTTCCATGGTGGTCTAGCTTCGATTGACTCATGATTTCAATCAGTGAAATTTCTAAAATCTCCACAAAACCCCTTCTCATTTTTATTTGTAGGTTATATTTAAGATATTAAAAAACAGGAGCAATTGACAACAGGTTAGTTTCAGTAGAGTGTACCAACATTATTTAATATATTTATTTGAACACATAAATATTAGTAGAAAAGGGCACCGAATACATATGCACCACACAAGTCAATTGATTTGTGTGTAGGCTGTGATACTACCCAGATGCCCAGAACGAAGCAGGTGGTTTTCTTAGGCAGAAAACTGTTCCACACCAGGAATCGAACACCGGGTCGCCTGACTGAGAGCCAGGAGTCCTAACCGCTAGACTACGCCATGTGTACCAACAACCCCTTCAGAGATCAAACCTTTGATTTTGAAATTTCATAAAGAGTAGCCAACTATTGGAAACATTAAATCAATCATGTATATATTTAACTGAAATTCCTAGCTTTGATTCCCGATGGGATTGTGTTTACCTAATCCTAGAGTGTCTCATACTATAACGAAACAGTTATCTAGTGCTTCTTCGTTTTCAATAATTACCTTACTAAGATCATTCCGTGGTGTACACTATGATCCTCAGAAGTGTTTTTTTATCTCGGTGTTTTATATCCTGATTAGTTGGACCTTTACAATTATAATATTCCTCCACTACTAGTAGTACTCATTCTCTCTTCAAAAAAATAAATAAATACAATAAACATTTGATAAAATTTTGAAAGCCCGATGTTTCCCGGGAAATAAATTTGTTTTTTCCTTCTTTAGTTAGATTTAAAACCTTTCCAAGTTTTTTTTTTAAAGAAATGTACATAATAACAAATAATCAATATTTTTTTTATTAAAACCCGATAAACCATTAATTGGAAAAGTTCACATGGATATAGCACAGCATGTGTCATGTGATCTAAGAAACAACAAACCCGCCACGTGATTTGTCTTTGTTCAAAATATTACGTTTTTTTTTAATGCATATTAATGTTACCAATGTTTACGCACTAGTCTTGGAAGGATGGTTTATTACTAATATGATATTATAATTATTATTAATAGTATAAAAACGGGCATTGGTTAAAGAATGTTTGATATTATTCAAGGACTTAATATGAGTCCCTTAGCCGTAAACATTCTTGATCTTGACAGGAATTCAAAAATTGATCATTTTCATATCTTATAGATAACACTAACTCTTTAATCAGCTAAGTCATAACTAAATTGCCCATATGTTTTATGTAATACATGGACTATGCAGGACAATGCACTTTATTGAATTTGGAATTCATCGACCCGACATATTGATGTTAATAGCTATCTACACTTAGTAGTTCGATCGATCAAGTGTTGTGATTCGCTGAACGGAAGGTTTTGAGCTTGAACATCAACATTAGGATGCAGGTACACCCATCAGCTGATGAGTTCCATATAGGATTACACGAGTCTTCTGAATTTCACTATTAGAATCCATCTATCATAAAAAATGTGTAGGGTAATGAGTACTTGAAAGCTATCTGTACACAATGCATACACATCAATAAAGGCTAATTAATTTTCAGTCTTACATACTAATAAAAAGATAATCCAGGCCCTTACTAATAAATAGTTCATATTTTGGACTTAGGAAAACCTTTGACATAGTTTTATTATCACCCTTAAACTAAATGCTAAAATTTATTTTGTCTTGAAAATTAAAACGAACATAGGAGTAAGATCTGTTTAATTTGAAATATGGATCAATTTATCATAAGTGATGCAGTTGAGTAGTAAAAATGTCCTAACTCTAGTCTCTACAGTTTAATTAATATCATGTAATATGTTCGTATGAGGTAGGCTTAATATTATCTACATACATTGGATCTAATTATAATACTGAACACATAAACTCTATGCCATCATTAGTCCAGTTGTGAATTCATATTTACATAACTATCTAATCCTGATACGCAAGAAACCTAAGGAACTAATTAAGGATATAGACATTGTCTTTAAAGCCCTTCATCGCTAATGTCTGTCCATAAATCCAGTTTAATTTAAGGTCAATCTATTATAAATAAAGAATTAACTTAAATCCTCAGTCACGTGAAAGTTGTTGATAAAATACATACCGATAATCATTAATCCCACTATAGTTCATCTGTAAGGTGAAATGAAATGTAAGGTGACAGAAATCGTTGGTTAATATTATATTTAGTTTAATGTCAAATATCAGTGATGTGTGAATGAGCTACTTTTTTTGTAATAATCAACTCATAAACTAATGGTTTTCTTTCTGGAATATCTAAGTTAACCATCGATATATCCTATAACAAATTCTATACATTTTATTGCTAGACCATTCGGTTCTTTACTGTATAACAATAGACGAATGAGTAAAATAATGTATTGAAACAATTCCGTTATATCCGAGCGAAGATTAAATCACAACTAACTTCTGAGACATATTAATTGACTAATATTATCTATACATTTTTATGTTATAACTATTCAATAATTAGATTATGTATATTTATATTCCTCTTATTATAAGCTTCATTTTGACCTATAATTTATTATTGTACGATTTACTGTTCTTAAGCTATGTTCAGTTTATTGACTACTGCCTCCCACGTTCACAGCCACTTTTTGACTTTATTGTGTACAAATGTTATTTCCTGTTTTATAGTGCGTTGCGGTGTTTGTTTGATATATAATCCCAGTATGTCTGAAATAAGTGATTTGATTCGATTCGCATAATGGAAGCTGGTATTGGTGTTCTGGATTCAAGTGGACATAGGACCAATAAGCACGCTAGTCTGCTCATACCACTCGAAAGTCATTGGTTTGGCACAGTGCTAAGATTGCACATAGTCGTATTTTTATTGGTGGATAAATTACGTGATAAAAAGCCGGACATAAGGTCACAACAAATTCAAATAAGTACTATCAATTAAATGCACAATAATTGAACTTTTCATTAGATTCTACATTATTTTGTGTATTGGAAGTAGTTAGTAAATTAAATTAGTTAATAATATAACTATCCCTAAAGCAAATTGTAAATCGCATTTAGTCTTTTTTACAATGTTTTCCAAGGATATAAGTAAAATCTAAGGTGTATGTGTTAATCTTTGCGTGAAGCTATTACTGAAATAAAAAACAAACATATAATGGAATTATATCTGAAACATTCATAACTAAAGTGTAAATGAACATCAGTAATTAATTGACATTTTTTTAGAATTTAGGATTACATAATTTACAGAAATAAACTTTAGGAATTATCATAAGGGGTTTTGTGAAGATTTTAGAAATTTCACTGATTGGAATCATGAGTCAATTGAAGCTAGACCACCATGGAAAACCTGGAAGCACTGGACGGGCGTTTCGTCCTAGTATGGGACTCCTCAGCATTAGAATGGTGGAGAAAATGTGTAGCTCAGGTGGATGATTTCGATGGAGTTTTGTTCTCTGAGCTCGATGGTTTGGTCATGGATCTTTCATCGTACTTCCGAACGACATCATCAGCACACACTTCAGATAGAAGTGTGTTTCACAGCTTGTCCAGTACACCTCGATGTTGATAGGTTCTTACCAACAAAACTCCATCAAAACCAGCATTCGAATATCCTGTAGTTAGTAGAATGACGAAAACAGAATCTATCATGATTACTGATTATCATCAAAAGTGACTTGGCCTTTTAAGTTTATTAAAAAGCCTGATATCAGTTTGGGATGACTAGAAATTGTCACATCAACATTTAGTTGAGAAATATATTGACAATAAAATTCTAAGTAAAGTATTTTTTATACCAATGATAAATGTTATTCTTAGTAGGATTCATTGTGATATACATATAACTGGTCTATTAAGCAGAAACGAATTACAGTCTGTGAAGTAAGTTCACTTTAAGGTTTGACATAAAGCTGTAGAAATTCATTATGTAATGATTTAATAAGGTCAATCAAATAGTTAATCAGTTTTTGATTGAGATCATGAACCGATTGATGTTAAACCACCACTGAAAACTTGGAAGCACTGAACGAACGTTTTGTCCTATTGTAGGACTCCTCAACAGTGAGCATTCACTGTCCAGCCTCGCGAGATTCCAACCCAGGACCTATCAGTCTCTCGCGCGAACGCTTAACCTCTAGACCACTGAGCCGGTTGGCCGGTATCCAACGGTCTTAATGTCTAATCTCAACCAATTTGCGAAATTCCGCGGCTATTGCACGGAGGTAGATACCTGTTTCTATCCGCCCTAGGTTCAAATCTTGCGAACGGGATCGTAGATGCTCACTGCTGAGGAGCCACAATATAGCACGAAACGTTCGTCCAGTGCTTCCAGATTTACCATGGTGGTCTACCTCCAATTAACTCAATTATTAAAATTACAATAATATCCACAAAAACCACTTCTGATATTAAAAACCAATCTATTGAAAATATAGTTTAATCACTAGAAAAGTTATGATATTACTAAATAAATATACTTTATTATAAATTGTAGGTACTTATTAATGGATATAGTAACTTTGTAACAGGATACCCTGTAGATACTATGCCTAATAAGACCTTTTATTCTGTGTATATTATTGTTCATTATAATCATTATAAGTAATATTCTAGAATACCTTTTCTTCATATTAGTTGAACACTAAATGATTTAAATATTTCGAATTGTTTTACAATATTCAATAAATAAAAGAGAATTACAATCTGATAGATATCTGTCTATGAAAAACTTTGATCGAGTATGTTGATATATATCAGTATTATTGGTCTTTGTTTAATCTTATTAAAATATTGTTGATTTAGTGCTCTTATATTCACCTATGGATTGAATAAGTAAGCACAGAATGAAGTATTAAATCAACATTAACCAGTTGTATATCACATATATACTATTCATTATTTGATATCTTTGGAGACTTAGTAACATTTCAGACAATTGATACCTTATTTATAACTCGAGCTGTAATCAATAATTTATTGTTATTGTTATATATTCTGTATCTTGTGTTTTGGAAAATATACTTTGGCAATCAGCGTGAAGGTTGTCATGTCTTAATCGGTTTTACGTAGTTTCTAAATTTACAAACTTGTCATATTACATAATTATTCAAAGAAATAATGACAAAATCATTTATGCGGACTGGTTCTCCATTACTAAGTTTCAATTGATACAAGATATATGAAAACTTTTACATAAGAGGTTCCTCTAGTAATAACATTTAAAATAGAATTATTACGGTCCCAAACGTATATATTTATCTTCTCATGTATCATAAGCAGAGGTGAATGTTAGCTAGCAGTGGAGACCAAGACGCCAGTTTCGTCCTAATCGGGACCTGTCAGCTCGATGTACCTGCATCTGGTACTGGATTCGAGTCCAAGAGTGGACATCAACTCTGAGATGCTGGTGCATCCAACTGACGAGTCCCAAATAGGACGAAACGCGCGTCCTGAATTCCACTGCTAGGAACTATTCATCTTTGCTCAAATCACTAGCATTTTTTTCTCTACGACTGTTATTAAAACTTTAGTGGATCAACGTGTAGTTTCATGTTCAATTGATGGGTAGTGTAATAATTCTACTCGTTCACCTTCAATTATGTTTTAATAATTAATTGGATGAGACTATAATTTATAGACGATCTTTGAGCGACACTAGGCTGACCTTGAGAGGATTAAATATGGATTACAAACCTGTATGAGGAATTATAATTATGATTTAAAGTTGATGGTTAAGGTTAAGAATTAGATTTAGGGTTTTCATCACGAACTGACATCACCTATACTGCCAAAACTCTTTTTAGTCAAATGGATGAGTAAATTCAGCGCCAAAATGCAAGATCTGTTATCGTATGCCTGATTGGTTCATCCATAAATCATAGTCTCACCATTAATTGTTACGTATATCATCAACCAAGATTATAATATTCGTATAAACTTTGTGCAATTTTGGTAGTTATACAATTTTTCCACCAATATTTTAACTTCTAATCATCGACCTTAAGTTAAAGATAACTGAACCAATATGGACAAATTTTTTGGTCAATCGATTATTTATATTATTATCATTAAGTACAAAACCATGAAATTTGATATTTAAACAAAACTAACCAGGTTTCAGTGAATACATTGGATCTAGAAATGGTGTAGAACCTAGTTAATTCTTTCAGAGAATAAAAGTATTTACTTAGCCACATGAGCAACAATCTTGATTTTTTTTAAATTAAAAAAAACCATGCGCCATTTCCTAATGTTTAACACGAGTTAAACCACAGGATTAATGATAGCTAAACATACAACTTGATATAGAAGACAGCTAAGAAACCAATCATATTCAAGGTCATTAGGGAATATTGATTAGCCACATATACCTTTAACGCTTTTTATTTAAAATGGCATTAATATTTACGTGCAACACAATGTAAGACATCAAACATTTTATGTAAGGGTTCCAGAATCTGATACAGAGACACAGTACAGTCTAGTCTTGAAAGGGCTTAACAGGTTTTTTCACTGGTATCTTTGATCTTAAGCTTTGTTGTGGGCTTTGAACATCCAGCATGTGCTAGACCATAATTTATGGATGAACCAATTAGATTTAGGATAACAGGTCTTGGATTTTGACGCGAAATCCATTCATCAATTTGGCTAAATAGTGATTTTGGCAGATTAGTTTATGTCGTATCGTGACGAAGACCCTAAATCTAATTCCTTAACCTGACTATCAACTGTAAATCATATTATTAATTCCTTACACTAGTTTTTAATCCTTATTTTAGCGCTAGTAAGTAGGTGGACATTCCCTGGGTTATTTTAGCGTTGCTCAAAGGCTTACTGTAACATGTTACTTCTTAATACCTACTTTCTATTTGCGTACACCTAATCTTTTCTACCAGACCTGAGTTAGCACTACTCTTACTATATTGGGATTTGTCTTGAAATAATTTTATCTCGTGCAGATATGGTATGATAACTTGAAGTAATGCACATATGTGTCAGGTTCTACGTTGTATATTACTGGCTCTGTGTGTATCTAACTTACAACACAATGCAGACCTGCATCAATCATCACCACTAATTTAATAATAAAATAAGGAGTTCATTATTTGAATAACAAACAGATCATTGCCTTTATTATTGACGGTGAATCAATTGTTAATATTTAGTTGTGGTTACCAATGGACTTTACAACATAATTTTTATTCTCCTTGAGATTCATTCACTGAATATTTCTGCAATTACTGTAAATGAAACTCAAACTCAATAGCTACTAGGGGAACTATTAAGATAATATCAAAGACTTGAAATATTGTAGTTACTATTTGACCAATCATTGAATGTAGATCTAATTACTGCATCTTAGATACTTCAGTACAAGTAATGAATATGATTTTATGTTGTTACGATGCTACCTGTGTTTTAATTAGTTTACTTATAGGGATAGCTTTCAGTCGAATGAAACTGTGACATGTTTGATGAGTGTACTACTATCTTAATAAGTGCCGTTTTACTCACTAAGACTAGACCTCAAATGTATTGGGCTAATAGTAAAATTTTGATCCCAGTGATAGCCACTGCCATAAATAGATCAAACCTTCTTGCTTTGTTCCTTTGTACTATTCGAACTTAGGTTAATTTAATTTGTTTATTTATTCTCTGAAGTAGTGGCCTACACGAAACGTTAAAAAATTAAGTAATTTTTCTACTCATTAGGATATTACAAATATATTATGTTTATTAATAAACGTCACAAACTAAAATATGACACGAAATTCATCGACTTCATTATATAATATTTAGATATAATTGAAAAGGACATTCCCACATTATGTTATTGATGCGCACTGCTGAGGATTTTCACACTAGGATGAAACGGCCGTCAAGTGCTTCCATATGTTCCATGATGGTCTAGCTTCAATTGACTCATGAACTCAACTATTAAATTACTACAATATCCACAAAACTCAAATCTGGTAAAGATATATACACTGAAATCATTTGAATTTTAAATTTCAAAATATGCTGATAAATATAACTGGTGGTGTAGGTCAAGGCAACAGAAATGTTGTAGAATCTATCACATATGCACAACTGTCAACGTTACCCTAGTTTTTATTGATACGATTGAAAAAATACTTGAACATAGGGATCTAGATCGATAATATTAGTAGTAGCAAAATCTTTCATAGAAAAATAATGGAAACAATTGACAATAGAGAATTGTTAAAAGGAAAGAATCCACTTATGCCAATGTAGATGACTATGACTAGTATCATTTAAAGTCTCTAATTGTTGATTACATTTAGCTCGACGAGTATAAGTTAAAACATTATAATATGTTATGTAGTTGAAAATGATAGTCATATTCCTTATGGAGTAATACCGTAATTCTAATAATACCTACATCCGTTAGCACGGAACATTGAAATAAGCCATGATTGAGCGTAAGCAAAACACACCTTAACTATCCCAAATAATATGTAATTGAAAATTCGTCGACTGACTCACCATATTTGCTTATTAATCTATACTAATCTATGTAATATTATGCTAAACTGGAGATCTGACTTCCTTGGTTTCGACGCCGAAGTGAGTAAAGGCTCTCAATAATGAGGAGTCCCGGATTGAGATAAAACAGTTGTTCAGATCTCATTCATTTTCAATTGTTCCCCAGCTGATGTTGATTCATGATGAAAATTACTTCCATATTGCAAACAGTATCTAAAAAATATTTTCATAAGCCCCAAATGCCCTGGTACGACCGAGAGTGGGGAGAGTCCGCTCTCCCTCTCGAAATGCTCTCACATGGTCACGCGTATATAGCCTCTGCCAGGGAAGTCCTACTCACTGCCTTCTCGTGGCGGGGGTGTTGTTTACGAAAATGAGAGGACAAAAAGCGAATGTCTGGCGCTTTAACCGGATCCCAAACCAATGATGCACATGGACTCCAGTATCCTGCGGGAACAAATGGCGTATGAACCAGTTGTTGGTCACCGGCTTCCATGGGACTGCATCTCCGTACGATGCTCCGCTGCCTTGTGGATCAGACCCTCAGGTCGAAGGCTCGGAGTGTGGCCCCCTAAGAAAACCACCTGTTTCGGTTTGGGCACCCGGGCAGTATCAAAGCCCTCACACATATCGAATGAAATTTGTGTGGCGCATATGTATTTGGTGCCTCTTTGTACAAATATCTATGTGTTGAAATAAATAAACTGATTATTTATCCTTTGTTTTATTTATCTTTGTTAATGACAAAACCGTTACTGAACGTTACTTATGTGAGCGTGCAACTCACAAACCTTTTGAAAATTATTGATGACAAGTCTTAAAATCTTACCGGTTTTTTAAAAGGTTTCCAGTTCTCACCGAGATATACATGCAATTCTGAAGGAATCTATACACTTTATGGGATCCGAACCCGCGCCATCCAACTTCACAATTTAAGGCGTTATTGCTGAAATTTTTGGACAGCGACTGACGTCCCAGTACGGGTTAGAGTCCTTTAAAGAACATCAGTTACCTTCAAGACTGAAAGTACACCTTGCTGACAAGTGAAAATAGTATGAAACCTAGGTCAAACAGGTTTTTCTGCTGACTAAAATTGACTACAGAGTATAGTATAATAAACACGTTGTTGAGCTATTAGATTAGTGAGCATATAACAAATTGATTTACAGAATTTAATCAGCACCAAAGAATTCGACAAACATGACATTGGTCAAGATATAACCGGTATTCAATTAATTCACTTCTTTTTAATACAAAAATCAATCTGATTCATGTAAGTTTGTACGTGATTTCGTGATTTCTGGAGTATAACCCTATAATCGTTTATAGAGTGAGACAAAGAATTTAATTCAGAAAATAGACCTGATGATGATTGATTAGAACAAAATGACTTTAGATTTTTACAAAAATTAAATGATTTCTCAATGTTTTCATTTTAAAAAAATATTGAAAATGAATAGATCTAAGCTCTATTATTGTTGAAATACATAGAATTTCAGTAGTGTATACATAGTTAAGTCATAATTGATTAATCACTGAGTGTTGATCAATGTCATGTGTGTCAAGTCCTTATTTAGTGCAGATCGAATGATACCGACCACGTTGCAATGCGGCCACCAGTCTAGGGGACTCGACATTGTGTGCACTATATATTGAGATCAGATGGTGGTTGGAGGCAGTCGACAGGAAATCCTGGACCCGGGTTTCATGCTACTTGGCACTCATCAGCAAAGTTTACCTGTAATCAGGTCAGTCGCGGCCCGGATAGCTCAGTGGTAACGTCTCTGACTGTGAAGCTGGGTGACACAGGATGGAATCCATCAGGGAGCACCAGTTCCCTCAAGATTACAGATACACCCTGCTAAAGAGTGCTAAGTAGCACGAAACCCGGGTCCAGGGTTTCCTGTCGACTACCTCCAACCATCATCTAATCTCAACATAGTTAGGTAATCACTCTACTAGGCGTTACTATGTGGTCTAATCTAATATACACGGTATACAGGAAACTATATGTAAAATAACTCACGTACACTTCCTACCATAAAATTAGAAAATGTCATCATGAAGAAATTCGGTAAGATAATGTTACCAATGTTACCGTATCATGATTATTATGTTTAAATTATCTAAAATTCTTAACACCACCCTAATATTTGACAAGTATACAGATTCCTGAGGTCAAATGAATTGATACTTTTCTAATGAAAATCATTGTAACAATTATTTTCTTTTAATCATCAGAAGTATAACAAATATTTATCTATTTATAGTGGTACTACTTCTGTCTGAAACAAGCTCCTTTCCTGTTAATTTCAGTCGATAGAAGTTTATTGTTGAAAAGTCTAATTGATTTATTTGTTAATCCTTTCAATAAAATCTAAATAAACTGATACATGATGAGTAGTTGTTAGTTATGTCCGATACATAGTCGAAACCCAAATGTTCTCATTTAAATTCATTCCTACCTCTAAAATACCAAGTACAGAGTTTGATAGTCATAGTAAAAATATCAGTGTGAAACTGGATTAGTTCTTTCTTTTTTTAAATGATAAAACAAACATTTCCTCAATGTGAGTGTGTGTATTGTGGTTTATAAAATTACTATATCACCTTAATTTTCACTTATCGTTTATTATTACTTTGATGTTTGAGGCATTTTTTCCCCTGTAAATGTGAGTTAGTGATTAATGTATTGTTTATCATTATGTTGTTATAACAAACACACACACACACATATATATCTATTTTCTATGAGTCGTCTTATTTTTATGTTTATGTATGTGTATGATCATAACATGTCTACATTACACATGTCTGTCTAAGAATCTGTCTGCTCTTATTTATACTTATCACCAGTCTGTTTATATGGTACTATGATATTCCTCCTAAAAGGATAAATGTACATAGAAATTGAATGACTGTCTGTACTACTACAAGAAGTTTGTTTAAAATTCAATTCCCAAGATATTTTATTTGATATAAATTCTTTAAGTAACAAGATAGTTTATAGTTATAGTAAGCGAGACAACTAATCTTTATTGTGAATTCAATGTGTATGATGAGGTGAACATAATAAAGCCAATAAATTCCCATGTTCGAATCACAATATCAAAGTTTAGTAGAACAAATTGACTGTATTTAAACTAATTGAAATGCTGAAATATATACAGGTCATGAACCGATTGATGTTAGACCATCACTGAAAAGCTGGAAGCACTGGACGGCCGTTTTGTCCTATTGTGGGACTCCTCAGCAGTGCGCATCCACGATCCCGCCTCTCAAGATTCCAACCCAGGACCTAACGGTCCCGCACACGAACGTTTAAGCTATAGACCAGTGTGCAGGCTGGCCGGGACCCAACGGTCTTAATGTCTAAATAATCCATAAAATTGACTGATATATCCACCATTGTCTTCAGTGAGTTACTATCTCACAACGGATCTGGTCATTGCTTCTCACTAGAACTCCAGAAAATATCTCTTGAAGCCAGTCACTAATCATTTCATTGACCTTAGTAAAACAAGAATAATCACTGTCTGTGACATGATTAGTTTAGATTATCCTTTTGAGTAGTAACGGAAACCACCATTTCTACTGATCGTTAACAAAATTCATTTTACGTTATCCAGTCACACAATCAGAGCTATTAATCAACATTTGAAAGGAAATGCAAAACACAAAATGTAACAACAATCAAACCTTGGACACCAATATTGGTGAATTATGAAGTCTAGTCATTCCCCTTACTGACAATGTTACATCATATGATCAATCAATATTAGTCTCTACTGATTTTCTTACTATAAAGTACGTAACTTTCGAATGATGGATCGTCCAGTAATCAAAATCTGAATGAGTGATCATATCAGATCTAATGAGAGTGTAATAACCTTAAAGACTGAATACTTGAATCAGATTTATTTGAACTAGGGTTAAGAGATCTTTTAATGAATCAGGCAAGTACCCGAAGGTTCATGAGCGAAGAGAAATGAGATCTTTACTTATTACAACCATACTGGTAAATAATATTACCAAACCAGCAAATCTATATTTTAATAAGTGTAATCACAGAGCTTTTGTAGCTAGTGATTTCTAAATAGTCGAAGATAGGCTAACTATTAGAGTAAATAGATGGAAGTGTGAGCACTTACTGCCAGTATTTGATTGTTGAGGATAATAGACAAGAAATTGAGCATTACCACCAATATGTGCTGCGTTAGCCACAGTAGGATGTGTTCCAGAAGGAGCTAGGAGTTGTGCAATACGAGCTGCATTATTGCTAGAATCAGTTGTTAAGCATTCCGGTGTAATTACACTAGCTAACATCAAATTATTATGAGCATTGCCACTGTTTGTAGCACCAGTTGTAGTATTAATGGTACCAATTGGTACGGCATGTGTATTTTTCCCATGTGCTTGTACTATATTTAAAGCTTGACGAGGATAAGCAATCATTTGATATGTTTGATTATTCGGTAAACTATTACTTCCAGGTGCATTATGGCCTTTTATCGATGTATTTGCAATCAATATAGGACGATAATTAGCTCCAAATTGTGATTGTTGAACAGTACCAGTACCAGTGGTAGTATTAACTTGTTCGACAACTCGTGGAAGTGTTTGTATTTCATGTAATGTATTTGTTCCTAATGGATAGTGAGCAATCAGTCCACGATTACCATGTACATAAGTTTCCATAACAGCCGGTACACCAGCTGCGTGTACAACTGTATGCATTGATTTTTGCATACCTGCTATATTATGACTTAATTGTGGTCTATGTCCACTTGATTGATTTTGTTGACCACTTAAAATATTTTGTGTACTTGTTATAAGACATTGACCACAAGGTACTGCTGTAGGATTAACTGAAGCCAGTGGTGAGTTAGTCACATTTGTATTTGTATCCATTGTGGTTAATGATTGACTTGAGATAAGCAGTTGAGAACGTTGACTGGACATAATCACAAAAATAATAGAAATTTACTAGGAAGGAGAAAAAAAATTAGGAAGTGATATTTTAGCATACTAAATGAAATATATAACAAATATCTTTGACAAATGATACAATAAAAATAAACATATGGATAAATCAGAAAATCTCCACACACTAATTACCTGTTAAAAGAAAAATAGACCTAGAATTACTGCTTAATTAATCTGATGAAGATTGTTATGATCGTGAGATGGTGGAGAAGATTTGTAGCTCAGGTGGATGATTTTGATGGAGTTGTTAATGAGTGTTTAGAAGCACGAAGCTTAGACCTACAGTTACTTATCAACTTAACAATTCAGTATGAATCGATCATAACAATTTTTTGATGGAGTTTTGTTCTCTGAGCTGGATGGTTTGGTTTTGGAGCTTTCATCGTTCTTCTGAACGATAAAGAAGTAAACAATGGAAAATTTAAGGTTAATAAGAACCAATCAACGTCGAGGTGTACAGAACAAGCTGTGAAACGCGTATGGAGAAATTCGAACACTTCACTTCCATCTAAAGTTTGTGCTGATGATGTCGTTCAGAAGAACGATGAAAGCTCCAAAACCAAACCATCCAGCTCAGAGAACAAAACTCCATCAAAAAATTGTTATGATCGATTCATACTGAATTGTTAAGTTGATAAGTAACTGTAGGTCTAAGCTTCGTGCTTCTAAACACTCATTAATAATGGCTGTTTTAATATATGCTAATAGATTCATATCTAGCCTCCATATGATTACGTGTGAAATTTAGTTAAAGATTAGTAACATGTATTCTCTCTAAACTCTATGATTACTCAGGTGAACATAGTACGTATATAATCAATGGTACTCAGTTAGCAATAATGAATATATAGCACGAAATATGTTAATAATCAATCATTAATTTTATGTACATATATAGTAGGTTTCATTTATCATAAATTTTCGTAATTCTTAAACAGGAGTTTCTTCCGTGTCAGAACCGAAACCAACAAGTGTCAATTATGCTGTTCAAATATTCTGAAACCCCTTCACCTTGCTTGCATGGAGTGACAGTAAGAATAACTATTCGGAGAGATATTCATGAATTGCGCCATTAGTAATTCAGTCATATACAGCGCAGAGCCTGATTCATGTGTCCATCGGTTCAATTTACTACACCATATTAACATAGTAAGATAAAATTATCAAGCCGAATTCTAGAGTAGTAGTAGTAGTAGTGTCAGAAATGGTGGAGAATTTACAATGTGAATAATAATTATTACCTAGGTGTATGATGTTAACAGGCTTTTCTCTTCAAAACATTCACTCAAGAAGAGAAGTTATGGTTGCTAAATTTATTTATTTCATTTAAATACATAAACATTGGTACAAGAAGGCACCAGGTATATATGCACTACATAAATCATTCAATTTGTGTGAGGGCTGGGATACTGCTCGGGTGCCTAAACCGTAGTAGGTGGTTTTCATAGGCGGCCACACCCGAAAGGGAGAGCTGACTCTCCCCACTCTCGGCCGTAACAGGGCATTTGGGGGCAAAGTTTAAGTAAATAGGATGTCGCTGCCAGGATAAGTGAAGCATAAAACCGGGATATTTTTGTGTTTAAACAGATCGATCTATTATTGGTCAGTGGTTGACTACCGGTATATCCAGTTCTGCAGTTAGTCAGCTGTATGAACTACCTTGCTTGAGCTAGAAGTCCTTATGATCGGTCTCAAGTAGATTTTCCACTATGTAATAATTTTATAAAACTTCTAAACTGCAAGAGTGAATACAAACTCTTGCTTTTCAGCATGACTTTGTTATTACTCGGCAGAGGAAAGTGTGTGTGAAGCATGAAAATTTCTTAAGAACCACTAGGAAATTCATGGAGAATCGCAACTCAAATACCAATGTCAGATATATCTCCTGATATATGTTTGAAGTTGGAATGAGTAAACAATATGTCTAGACATTTCAAGATGTTTTTTAACTTTCTAAATAACGTTTGACATTCATGAACCTAATGCAACTTAGTATTTTGAGCTAACAATGTATTATGATGTAATGTGAAGATAATCCATATTAGACATAAAATGGTCATAATGGTTTATCATACTCAAAAATGATTTAGAGTCATTACAATGATATAATTCCGTAATAATTTCTTTGAACATTCTGTATGGAACTATGAATTCATTAACTGATTTTGACTTTTGAACTGAGCTAGAAGGTTATATAGTACAGCGCCGAAATTAAATTTTAAAATATCCAAACAGAATGACATTTAATTGATCAATAAATACAGACAAACATATCTAGCCATGCTAAGTACAAAAGACTAAGTCAAATTGTAAAATGTGTTACGCTTTTGGTTCCAATTAATGAATTCAATTGTACATGTGTCAATAAACTCTTACTTTGATTTAATCTGCCTCTCTATCACACAGTGGGATTACTGGGTGTAAATGTATCACACATGGTTGAATATCGTGATCTTGTAAGGTTTACAAATCGTGTTTTTTTCGTTATGTTCTACAGTTATATATACTACACTAAGTGAAACTACAGAATATTGTGAAGAAATAAAAGAGGGAACGATTATATTTCGAAAAATACATCATGACTACTAGTTATTATAAACATCACAATAACATAGTCATTCAGCAGTTTATTTTACTGAACCACTATAAAAATAACAGGATATAATCGCAATGAGATTTGTTTCATGAGTTTTACTTCATCTGTAAATACTTGTGTACTGTTGAAGATAATTAGACATTATTAATTTATCAAATTGAAGGACTCTTAACAATTGGGTTTATATAGAACTGCTTGTAAACAGAGTGGGCATATTATCCCTGGTAAATGTTTTGATACCGACTGTTAGATTGTTAAATCAAAGTGACCGTGATTAAATTAGGATGATTTCGTTTTATTAAGGTTTCGTCAAGTGGAATTACCTGGATTCTAATCAATACTAGTATTCTCACTTAGGATTAGACCAATCCCCACCAATATCAAAGCCTAATCAGTTTTCTTCGTAAATCACAATATGTCGTTGCTTTAACGTGTGTGTCACTTGTTATAAGTCTTGGAACACACAACTATTTCTTTACATTAATTAAATTGGCCAGTTTCTGACTATAAATGAGTTGTAAATTTCCACTTAAATCTGGTTTTGTTTAGTAAGTCGATGAGACATTTTTCGTTTTATCTGGAGACTCTGGGTGACATGGCTCAGAATCGATCACAATGGCATGGGTTTATATACTCGTTGTCTTCCCTTAAACTATGAGATTAAAATTACTTTATAACTTTTTTTCTACGAACTAATTCTTTCTTCCTGTACTATATCCATACATAAAATCTTTCCTTTATATACTGTTGTTACTGCTGTTATGGGTATGAGAGCTGGTGTCACTTCCCGGATGCCCACACTGTGGAAGGGTATTTCCTGAAAAACCTGAAAAAGAAGTTGGATTAATGTCGGCCTTAACGACCTGGGAGCGTGACCGCAAAACCCAAGGGACAACTGCTTGAGGCCGGTCACGCACAGCCTTTTTGTGGGGTTTTTCAACGTGTTAGCTCCGTCTTTCAAACGGCCTTACCGCCGGAGACAGAAATCCGTGAGGTAAGGTGAGTTGTGACATTTTTAGAGTCGACCTTTTCTAATCCCTTCCCTCCTTGTTAGAAGGCAGCATCGCTGCAGATGCTGGTTGTCCGAGGGAAACAACTTACTGCTGTCACACCCGTCTACAGTCAGCAGTACGACTTCGCCCTCAGACCTTGAGTTTCTGCTTTTAGTCTTACGGTTCTCCAATCGACCTGCCTGACATGGTAGAACCTACAAGAACATATGTTACAGCCAATATAGATCTGTTGGGTCATCGCGATAGGCAAGCTTGACCAACGCGTCAAGGTAGCAGGTACGGTCGGGCTTTATATACTACACCATTGAGTTAACTGTTTCTATGAATCCGGTATTCGTCTTGCTGTGCCAATGTGATGTGGCAACTTGGATCGATGCATGTATGTGCCTGGTCCTACGTTGTAACTGACTGACTGAGATTGAATTATCTCGACGCAACCGAATTTAAGCATTCCAAAATTAGAAATTCAAATTGACCGTTCATTTTTTTAAGCAAAAGAAAAACGTTTTGAATCACTGGATATCAGTAGCCAGTAATTGTTCAATGGATGACAATTATTACTGAGATAAATACCAATTTTAATTTTCATACCCATAATGCCAAAGTATAACAACCATAGGAAATAATCTAATTCCCCATACAATTATTATGTTAAACTAAATCAACTTATTACTCTTAAAGCTGGCCAAAATTCAGTCAGTAACAACGTAGAACTTCGTACGTACGTACATCAGTTCGAGTTGCCACACCACATTAGGACAGAGATGAATTTTTCGATTCAAATCCCGTAGTGGTAGAGGCGGTAAAAGTATAAGCAGTAATCGGAATGATTAGGGTTTGAAGATGTTATTTAAAGAGTATAATCCAGTGAAATAAATCTGGAAAGAGAAAAAAGACATAAAGAATTCAAAAGATTAGAATTTGGGAGAACACAACGAGTGGATGCACCTGAGCAACTGCAAAGGATTTTGAGTCATGCCATTGAAGGTTTATAACCATCAGCTGCTATCATCTCGCGGTCCCCAACCAGGTAGTCTACACCTACCAACATGACTCAGTTCACTTGTCAGTGACTTCATGGATTTGTGCCATGTTTTGGTCTGGCCGCCCCTAGATTGCTTCCATCCTACTCCTACACCTCGTGGCAGTCGGTGGTTGGGCATACGTAACACGTGTTCAAGCCATCTGAACTGATGAAGTTTCACTACTTCATCAATTGATTTGCCATCCCTACCTAATACCCGTTTCCTGACAACTACGTTACTTACTCGATGGACAGAAGGTAAAATACAAACTGCTACAAATAAATTCCATACCCATTGCACAAACTACTTTTTTTAAATTCAATGGCTTAATAAGTAACGAATTGATGCTTGAAACGGAAATTAGTACATTTAAGTCTGAATGTAAGTATCAACACTAGGATATAAATGAATTAAAATAACAATTCCTATATAGGACTAAACAAAAGTTCTAAATTCCATTGATAGCTATCAAATATCAAGGTTAATTCGCTTATGATACACATATACTAATCAAAATCGATTAAACTACTATTTTTAACATTAACAAAATAGAAAAATACAAATTCTTACAAACACATTGATTTCATTCGATAAAATATACTGAAATATCCCAAGTTTATCGATTAATTTTTAGTAACCAATGAGCATGTTCAATTAGATAACATCTCTACTGGAATTATTGATTTGAATTTAGTCTTATGAAGAAATAAATGTCAAAGATGTATCGATTATTTTTGGTAATAAAAAAATACAGGAAAAAAAAAAGAAGAAAGATATCCCAGGTCAAAGATTGAAAGATAATATTCAATAAAAGTCATTGATGGGAAAATAATCAACAAAAAATTGAACAGCAAACAAAAATTAGAGAAAATTAAGAATTTGAATAAAAATATGCATTTGATCCCAAGAAAAAAATATTTACATTTTTTTGGGGTACTTTTAAAAATGTGAAACTATGGTAACTAACATGATTTAAATTGTTTTATCATGATTTATATAGATTTACTTAAAATGAGACAAAATTTGAATATAGATAGACCATATTGATAATTATATTTACATTTATATTTAAGTGAAAAGCATTAATTAATGACTATTATTCATAGATTAAATGGATTTTGTTTAAATAAGATTTTCTGTTGTTAAAAAATAACTAATAATGTATTCACTTAGTGTTATTTTACTTGTATCTTCCCATTGTTATTTAGGACTGCACAATTTATCAGTCTCATGTTGGCACATGTGTATTCTTTGCGAAGTGCCTAGATATAGCCTTAAGTCACAAGCTTTATAAGCAAAGATGAATAGTGCGTTTCATCCTATTTGGAACACGTCAGCTGGATGTACATGTACATCTCAGAGTTGATTTTCACTCTGGGACTCGAATGCAGTAACGTTCGCTTCAAATGCCATCGCGTTATCCATTTAGCTAGTGAGTCCTGATAGCCACCTGATTGTGAAATGGGGTGATTAATTAAACCAAATGCAATTTAAATAATGAACAGTTATTAAAAGATTTTGTAGAGTTAAGTTTAATTTGTACATGATATTTATCGTAGATTTAGTCAGTCATAATGAATAGAGAATCTGATACATGTTTGAAGTAGCCAAAGTTACCAGATCAGATTATCACAACGAGATGACACACACGCACACACAACAAAACATCGCAGGTTGATATTGACAGTGGTTGAGCATACATGATAAGTATTATAGACTGATTACCATTAAATACCAGGTTGAAAACCATTTTTAAGCTGAATAAAAAGTTCATTCATTTTCCAAAATAGATTGTTAGAAAACCGTTGCCAGTTAATTTACTAACATTGCATCATTTGGAATATGATTGAAAACGAATGTGTTATGCCTAATTATTGGCTGGTCAATAAATGAAGACAGACACTTGCAGCTATGCTAAATATATGAGACTATCCTGTTTTGTAAAATTAGACCCATATTTTTGTCTTCACCTTCTTTCTATTGTTGATAAAACTCTTATTAAGATTTGTACGTGATTCTCGATCGATCGGCCAGATAATTAAATAGAGTGTATTACACGATCAAGCGTCGGATACTAATAGTATTGTGGACAATTCAATTCTTTTTCGATTATAGCAATACGTTTTCTTTCAGAACTATAAGAGTACCCAACAGTGAACACAATCAGAATTTCATGTAATTTAACTAGGATCTTTCATTTTCGTTGAAAACATTTGACTATTCACAATATCTATCTCGTTGGACTCACATAGTCTAGTGAGGTAGTGACTAACATGATGTACATTCTATCTATTTGCCTATCTTTTTGTAGTAGGACTCACGAACATACATTTGAATGCATATTGATAACTTTAAGAAAACATCAGCTTAACTACTAGTTATGTGTTATCAGCATCTATCGGTAACTTGTAATCATTCTTTTTACATCGGACACAACAAACTTCAAAACATCTAATCGATATTTATCAGCTGAGATGAATATAATGTTCCAAATATTTGTCAAAATATCATTTAAACAATAGCAGGGGTAAAATAAAAGTGTTTCGAATTGAGGAGATGAATATGATATTCTTTATTGATGAGTCACTAACATCTAGGTGTCAGTAATTTACAGAATTGTCGGATTTTTTTTCTGTAGTTAGTCGGACATCTAAAATTAGAAACTGAAGCTAGATAATTTATATAACTCAGCAACCATATAGAAGTTCACGTACTATACTACAAGACAACATTGATTATTTGAAGGTCAGTTGTTCTACTTAACTGATAAACTGAAAGCAATTGAGGTAGCTTTGAAGCCTGTGATTCAACATACATAAAACTTGATTACTTGAACCATTAAGTTACATTCACATGTTATTTGGTCAGTGTGAGATGATCGTTACGTGTGCATTCACGTTCATCATAGAAATTGAAACTACGCTCAGTTCCAAATTTGTATATCGCTTTTCTTTGAACATCAATTGTAATCTTCAAGCGTATCTATGACATAGTCGTCATATACTAACTACTGATATACTCAAGTCTATTCTTCAAATATTAAGATCAAACCAATAGCAAGCATGATTATCGAATGTTAAAAAAAACAACTTAAGATTCTAACTAATAATGAATATTGAATAATTAAGTCCGGATAGTTTATCTCTTTATAAAACAAGGATAAATGGTAAAAACGTAAACCTAATTATAAAGTATGATTTGATCTATTTCTCTAAGAATCTACCATGGGAATTACTTATGCAGTAAAAAAATCGTCTAAATCAAACTAAGCATTTTTACTTAAAAATGATACTAAACTTCTCGACCAAAAAAAGAATCTAGTCTACCGTTACTGCTGTAGTCATTGTTTTGTCGTGAATTGAGCATTTTAGGTGTGCGTGCGTGTGTGTTTAAAACCCCTGTACAATGCAAACATATACATCTGATTTAGTTTTACATTTAATTAGTATTTATTCGGTCTCAAAGGAATTAAAAGTAATCTCTATCCACTATTATAAATATGATCACTTTAACAGTATTGATTTTAATAGAAATTACTGATATACTGGCTAGAAGTTTTATTTGTCTCTAATAAAATTGGAATGGTAAATTTCTTGGTTAAACATTGAATAATCATATAGGTATTTTAGTAAGAATGGATTGTAACTAACAGTGAAATCGATAGAGTCTGTTTCATTATTATTTTCATTGGTTTATTATATACAGTTGGAATCCTCAAGACCGAAGGAGGACAGGAAGACTAAATAATAAATTACACCGAGAAATGGAGACAGACGTAAGAAGAATAAACAAAAATTGGATAGAATTACAAAAGAAGACCCAGGACAGAGTGGATTGGAGAATGCTGGTAGGTGGCCTATGCTCCGTTGGAAGTAACAGGCATAAGTAAGTAATTATATATAGAGAGAAAACAACTACTTTTAGTCAACTGATTGTTACGTTAACATTTAAAAATTATATTAATCATGAACTGGCTGATATCAGGCAAATGTCATTCTGAAAATAAATGACGTGATATATGTTTCAATCGATCGAAGGACACGAAGCATATATTGTAGGTGAAATCATGACTTTCAGGCGGTTCAACTGAGATCAAACTGTGACAAATGCAACCAGTAAGTTAATCTGATCTTCATAAAAACCCCATTATCTAAAATCATATAAGTCACTTCACTAATAACTTTCATCAAGATTTTCGTAAAATTCCAGTGAGAAGTCATGCTTGGGGAGAATTCGGGCATATCAACAGTGAAACAACTATCAGTAGTGGTACTAGATTATAATGGGATATATAGCGAATTAAATGAAATTGTGATTGTACCACTGGTGAAACTAGTGATTAAAATCTAAAGGTCCTAAGTTTGATTCCTAGTGAAGTCACGATTGAGTGCTAATGAAGAGTTCTATACTAGAATGAGATGGTTGTCAAGTTATTCCTTCCATTATTTTCATTGATACTTCAAAGATGATCAGTTTGTGATGAATACAATCTATAAAACAAATATACTCCTTTTAATTAACATATTAAAAATTATCCGTAGTTGTTATAATCTCTTTCTTACAGTATAACCCAGCTATTCCTATTGCTTAGTATTCTTCGACACCGACTCACTCGACAAGACCCCAAATCAGAACACGGTTGAACAGGAAAGAGGTTATATTCCAAATAACAAGGTTAGATGGAAGCAAGATGCAAGCCAGAAGCACAATAGGGAAAACGTCAGTATATTTATAGTTTTTACATAAGAAGATTCCAGAGTATTCTCCAACAATCGACTAGTGCTGATTGGATAAGAATTAGCCAATCAGCCTGCACCAAAGCAATCATGTATTGAGCATGCTTTAATCTAGTCTATGTCCCGCTAACACCTCCCCTCTGAGCAGATTCGTAGGATCTGGTGCTAGGGTCCAACTGCAACCGAGGGACTGGCCTGTGCTTTCGATTAGTCCATCGTCTGGGCAATAGAGAAGTATCACTCTTTTCTTGCATAGAAACTGACGTGTCTATTCCCGGCGTTTTGATTTCGAAGGTGTCTAGCAGAACATCAAGAGGTAATCGATATTGAATTTTGTTGCTGGCTATCGAAGTTGCTTTCAGTTGGTTAGCATGACGTACCCAAACTTCCGAGCCAACTGACACCTCGTAAACCACACTCCCCTTCTTTTTCAAAATCCGACCAGCTGTCCATGTAGGATGTTTCCCACGATAGTCCATAGCAAGTACTTTTTGTCCCACCATGAACAATCGTCTTTGTGCCCCATGATGTCGGTTAAACTGATTCTCCATCGATAGGTTTCGTTGGGGTTCAATAGCTGGCGTAGGACGGATGATATGGGAATGTGTTGGTATCTTTCTTTTCAGTTTTCCTGGTAACCTTTCACCTGTCTTCTTTGGAAGTACTGGGGTGTCCAATGATGAACACGATACGTTACAAACACTGTTAATTGGTACATCCATTATTCCAAGTTTGTCTAACATATCTAGACCAAGAAGATCAAGGTTCGGCCGTTCTGTTAGGTAACATATTCCTGTACAGTTAGTTCCATTGAAGGAAAATTCACACTGTAATTCACCAACCAGTTTTAGCACACCACCTGATGCGTTTTTAGCCGTTTTCTTAGATGGTTTCATTGGCGGTTTACCCAGCAAGTTATACGTTTCTCTAGACACTAACGTGATATCTGATGCCGTGTCAATTTGGAGACGAGCTGATATGCCGTTTATCTGGATGGTAACATACTTTCTTCGAATGTCATAGTTTGTTTGAAAGGCAGCCACCAGAGAAAGAGATTTAGACTCGGCTGATTTCACAAGTCGAGGACGTTTATGCTTCTTCTTAGGCTGAGACGTACGCTTCGGTGGACAATGACCTTCTTTATGTCCACGTTTGTTGCACGCCTGACATTTATGCTTCTTGAATGGACAGAAACGTGCATAATGCCAATCACCGCATAACCAGCATGCAGCCCTTGGTTTGTTACGAGTTGTTACCGGCTTCTGAACTTTTAACCTAGTAATAGTATTTACACTACCGCAGGTTAAATTAGGATTTACCTGTTCAATCAACTGGTTGTCGTGTCTGATGCTTTGTAGACGCTTACACTCA
Source organism: Schistosoma margrebowiei (assembly GCA_944470205.2). Taxonomy (NCBI): domain Eukaryota; kingdom Metazoa; phylum Platyhelminthes; class Trematoda; order Strigeidida; family Schistosomatidae; genus Schistosoma; species Schistosoma margrebowiei. The sequence goes on from OX104025.1 coordinate 8,823,791, forward strand.
TCTGTCAATGTTCTGAGTGTGACGTTTGGGTCTTGATCCAGCCGAGCTAAAAGTCTAGTCCTGACCTCAGCATCTTGTGGTGACTGAAGAGCTTTGATGAATATTAAGCATTTAAATTGGTCATCAGTCAACGAGCGTAACTTGAAACGTTCACATTCTCTGTTGACGATGTCTGCTAAAACACCATATTCATCAGCTTCGCGTTTCACCAAATTTAGACACCGATATCGAATACTAAACAACGAGGATGACTCGCCGAATATCTCTGACAACTGAAATACCGTCTCCTCGAAACTGAGCTCTCGAGGTAACTTTGGCAATATATGGTCAGCAAAACGTGCATGTTCATTGCTTCCCAACTTACGTACCAACAATCGGGTCTTCCACGCATCGTCTTGGTTACAGAATTCTGTTCTAAATGTATCTTCCCAACGTTTGAACCACGTGAGGAAAGTATTTCCACTTTTGGGATCATAGATGAATTCTGGGATGCTGCTAGCAACTGCATCACAAGACGTACTTGAAGTAGCATGTGAACTCGAGCTGCGGATACTGAGCTGTTGAGTCAGAGTCTCCAACAACCGCATTTGTGCATCAAGTTGTGCTTGCTGTTGTTGTAGTATTCGGTTAAGCTGGTCATCTGATATGGGCATCTTGAATTTGTTTTCCTTTTTTCCCGTCGCCACTGTTATAATCTCTTTCTTACAGTATAACCCAGCTATTCCTATTGCTTAGTATTTTTCGACACCGATTCACTCGACAAGACCCCAAATCAGAACACGGTTGAACAGGAAAGAGGTTATATTCCAAATAACAAGGTTAGATGGAAGCAAGATGCAAGCCAGAAGCACAATAGGGAAAACGTCAGTATATTTATAGTTTTTACATAAGAAGATTCCAGAGTATTCTCCAACAATCGACTAGTGCTGATTGGATAAGAATTAGCCAATCAGCCTGCACCAAAGCAATCATGTATTGAGCATGCTTTAATCTAGTCTATGTCCCGCTAACACCTCCCCTCTGAGCAGATTCGTAGGATCTGGTGCTAGGGTCCAACTGCAACCGAGGGACTGGCCTGTGCTTTCGATTAGTCCATCGTCTGGGCAATAGAGAAGTATCACTCTTTTCTTGCATAGAAACTGACGTGTCTATTCCCGGCGTTTTGATTTCGAAGGTGTCTAGCAGAACATCAAGAGGTAATCGATATTGAATTTTGTTGCTGGCTATCGAAGTTGCTTTCAGTTGGTTAGCATGACGTACCCAAACTTCCGAGCCAACTGACACCTCGTAAACCACACTCCCCTTCTTTTTCAAAATCCGACCAGCTGTCCATGTAGGATGTTTCCCACGATAGTCCATAGCAAGTACTTTTTGTCCCACCATGAACAATCGTCTTTGTGCCCCATGATGTCGGTTAAACTGATTCTCCATCGATAGGTTTCGTTGGGGTTCAATAGCTGGCGTAGGACGGATGATATGGGAATGTGTTGGTATCTTTCTTTTCAGTTTTCCTGGTAACCTTTCACCTGTCTTCTTTGGAAGTACTGGGGTGTCCAATGATGAACACGATACGTTACAAACACTGTTAATTGGTACATCCATTATTCCAAGTTTGTCTAACATATCTAGACCAAGAAGATCAAGGTTCGGCCGTTCTGTTAGGTAACATATTCCTGTACAGTTAGTTCCATTGAAGGAAAATTCACACTGTAATTCACCAACCAGTTTTAGCACACCACCTGATGCGTTTTTAGCCGTTTTCTTAGATGGTTTCATTGGCGGTTTACCCAGCAAGTTATACGTTTCTCTAGACACTAACGTGATATCTGATGCCGTGTCAATTTGGAGACGAGCTGATATGCCGTTTATCTGGATGGTAACATACTTTCTTCGAATGTCATAGTTTGTTTGAAAGGCAGCCACCAGAGAAAGAGATTTAGACTCGGCTGATTTCACAAGTCGAGGACGTTTATGCTTCTTCTTAGGCTGAGACGTACGCTTCGGTGGACAATGACCTTCTTTATGTCCACGTTTGTTGCACGCCTGACATTTATGCTTCTTGAATGGACAGAAACGTGCATAATGCCAATCACCGCATAACCAGCATGCAGCCCTTGGTTTGTTACGAGTTGTTACCGGCTTCTGAACTTTTAACCTAGTAATAGTATTTACACTACCGCAGGTTAAATTAGGATTTACCTGTTCAATCAACTGGTTGTCGTGTCTGATGCTTTGTAGACGCTTACACTCATCTGTCAATGTTCTGAGTGTGACGTTTGGGTCTTGATCCAGCCGAGCTAAAAGTCTAGTCCTGACCTCAGCATCTTGTGGTGACTGAAGAGCTTTGATGAATATTAAACATTTAAATTGGTCATCAGTCAACGAGCGTAACTTGAAACGTTCACATTCTCTGTTGACGATGTCTGCTAAAACACCATATTCATCAGCTTCGCGTTTCACCAAATTTAGACACCGATATCGAATACTAAACAACGAGGATGACTCGCCGAATATCTCTGACAACTGAAATACCGTCTCCTCGAAACTGAGCTCTCGAGGTAACTTTGGCAATATATGGTCAGCAAAACGTGCATGTTCATTGCTTCCCAACTTACGTACCAACAATCGGGTCTTCCACGCATCGTCTTGGTTACAGAATTCTGTTCTAAATGTATCTTCCCAACGTTTGAACCACGTGAGGAAAGTATTTCCACTTTTGGGATCATAGATGAATTCTGGGATGCTGCTAGCAACTGCATCACAAGACGTACTTGAAATAGCATGTGAACTCGAGCTGCGGATACTGAGCTGTTGAGTCAGAGTCTCCAACAACCGCATTTGTGCATCAAGTTGTGCTTGCTGTTGTTGTAGTATTCGGTTAAGCTGGTCATCTGATATGGGCATCTTGAATTTGTTTTCCTTTTTTCCCGTCGCCACTGTTATAATCTCTTTCTTACAGTATAACCCAGCTATTCCTATTGCTTAGTATTTTTCGACACCGATTCACTCGACAAGACCCCAAATCAGAACACGGTTGAACAGGAAAGAGGTTATATTCCAAATAACAAGGTTAGATGGAAGCAAGATGCAAGCCAGAAGCACAATAGGGAAAACGTCAGTATATTTATAGTTTTTACATAAGAAGATTCCAGAGTATTCTCCAACAATCGACTAGTGCTGATTGGATAAGAATTAGCCAATCAGCCTGCACCAAAGCAATCATGTATTGAGCATGCTTTAATCTAGTCTATGTCCCGCTAACACCTCCCCTCTGAGCAGATTCGTAGGATCTGGTGCTAGGGTCCAACTGCAACCGAGGGACTGGCCTGTGCTTTCGATTAGTCCATCGTCTGGGCAATAGAGAAGTATCACTCTTTTCTTGCATAGAAACTGACGTGTCTATTCCCGGCGTTTTGATTTCGAAGGTGTCTAGCAGAACATCAAGAGGTAATCGATATTGAATTTTGTTGCTGGCTATCGAAGTTGCTTTCAGTTGGTTAGCATGACGTACCCAAACTTCCGAGCCAACTGACACCTCGTAAACCACACTCCCCTTCTTTTTCAAAATCCGACCAGCTGTCCATGTAGGATGTTTCCCACGATAGTCCATAGCAAGTACTTTTTGTCCCACCATGAACAATCGTCTTTGTGCCCCATGATGTCGGTTAAACTGATTCTCCATCGATAGGTTTCGTTGGGGTTCAATAGCTGGCGTAGGACGGATGATATGGGAATGTGTTGGTATCTTTCTTTTCAGTTTTCCTGGTAACCTTTCACCTGTCTTCTTTGGAAGTACTGGGGTGTCCAATGATGAACACGATACGTTACAAACACTGTTAATTGGTACATCCATTATTCCAAGTTTGTCTAACATATCTAGACCAAGAAGATCAAGGTTCGGCCGTTCTGTTAGGTAACATATTCCTGTACAGTTAGTTCCATTGAAGGAAAATTCACACTGTAATTCACCAACCAGTTTTAGCACACCACCTGATGCGTTTTTAGCCGTTTTCTTAGATGGTTTCATTGGCGGTTTACCCAGCAAGTTATACGTTTCTCTAGACACTAACGTGATATCTGATGCCGTGTCAATTTGGAGACGAGCTGATATGCCGTTTATCTGGATGGTAACATACTTTCTTCGAATGTCATAGTTTGTTTGAAAGGCAGCCACCAGAGAAAGAGATTTAGACTCGGCTGATTTCACAAGTCGAGGACGTTTATGCTTCTTCTTAGGCTGAGACGTACGCTTCGGTGGACAATGACCTTCTTTATGTCCACGTTTGTTGCACGCCTGACATTTATGCTTCTTGAATGGACAGAAACGTGCATAATGCCAATCACCGCATAACCAGCATGCAGCCCTTGGTTTGTTACGAGTTGTTACCGGCTTCTGAACTTTTAACCTAGTAATAGTATTTACACTACCGCAGGTTAAATTAGGATTTACCTGTTCAATCAACTGGTTGTCGTGTCTGATGCTTTGTAGACGCTTACACTCATCTGTCAATGTTCTGAGTGTGACGTTTGGGTCTTGATCCAGCCGAGCTAAAAGTCTAGTCCTGACCTCAGCATCTTGTGGTGACTGAAGAGCTTTGATGAATATTAAACATTTAAATTGGTCATCAGTCAACGAGCGTAACTTGAAACGTTCACATTCTCTGTTGACGATGTCTGCTAAAACACCATATTCATCAGCTTCGCGTTTCACCAAATTTAGACACCGATATCGAATACTAAACAACGAGGATGACTCGCCGAATATCTCTGACAACTGAAATACCGTCTCCTCGAAACTGAGCTCTCGAGGTAACTTTGGCAATATATGGTCAGCAAAACGTGCATGTTCATTGCTTCCCAACTTACGTACCAACAATCGGGTCTTCCACGCATCGTCTTGGTTACAGAATTCTGTTCTAAATGTATCTTCCCAACGTTTGAACCACGTGAGGAAAGTATTTCCACTTTTGGGATCATAGATGAATTCTGGGATGCTGCTAGCAACTGCATCACAAGACGTACTTGAAATAGCATGTGAACTCGAGCTGCGGATACTGAGCTGTTGAGTCAGAGTCTCCAACAACCGCATTTGTGCATCAAGTTGTGCTTGCTGTTGTTGTAGTATTCGGTTAAGCTGGTCATCTGATATGGGCATCTTGAATTTGTTTTCCTTTTTTCCCGTCGCCACTGTTATAATCTCTTTCTTACAGTATAACCCAGCTATTCCTATTGCTTAGTATTTTTCGACACCGATTCACTCGACAAGACCCCAAATCAGAACACGGTTGAACAGGAAAGAGGTTATATTCCAAATAACAAGGTTAGATGGAAGCAAGATGCAAGCCAGAAGCACAATAGGGAAAACGTCAGTATATTTATAGTTTTTACATAAGAAGATTCCAGAGTATTCTCCAACAATCGACTAGTGCTGATTGGATAAGAATTAGCCAATCAGCCTGCACCAAAGCAATCATGTATTGAGCATGCTTTAATCTAGTCTATGTCCCGCTAACAGTAGTCTACAATATGATTTGTGTTTTGCACTGTTTCATTATCAGCTCTTAAGAACCTTTTATCACTAAGCGTACGTTTATCGGCACATTTTCATGTAATATAATCATTGATAAAACAGCGAAATACTGAAAAAATTTTATTGTCTAAATAATACCCTGTTTTATAGTTAGCAACATAAATTAGAATACTGACAAGTAGAAAATCTTTATTATGGAAAACATCCATTTGTGAAATGGTAAGATTAGGGACTGAAAAAAAATTAATGATTTTATTTCATAAAATATAGATATTTGTTAACTCTCATAACTAGTAAGTAATCATAAATGGTATATAAATAAAATGAATTTGGAATAAAGTAAACCGGTAAAGTTTGCTTACAACTGTTATAGCTCGGTGGTAATCTCTCAGACTGTGAAGCTAGGTGACCTAGATTCTAGTTCATAGGAACTATCAGATCCTACATAATTACATGTTCGTCTTGCTGATGAGTGATAACTAGCACGAAACCGTGGTCAAACAGGGCATCCTGCTGACTGGCTCCAACCATCTAACATATCAAATGATCGTTCTGTATAATTCATTCTGAAAAGAGTGAACTACTTGGTTCCTGACTAGGATTTAGAGTTAAGGTCAAAATTTTCTATGATTTACAACTAGTGTGAAGAGTTTGGATTAAGGTTTAGGGTTGAATTAAGACGTTTCGACTTAGGGATAGGAGCTAGTTATCAACTTAAGATTAGAGTTGAAAAATGCTAACGTAGTCCTATGTATAAACACTCATGAATCTAGTTCTTTCAGTTTAATTATTGAAAACCTTTAAGTTACTAACAAAGTTTCATTATCCATATTCAAATGTTATACAGAATTTGTCTTTTTTCATTAAAAAAACCTAATTACTTTCTAATCGTTATTTCTAGCCATTTAAAGTCATTACTGGTAGTCTTATCACGTTTATCAATCTGAAGTGTCTTAGTGGTTAAATAATGGTAGTTTATACTTTTTTTAACTTATTACCTAGTATGATAATATGCTATCTGTTATTGGGTTTTGAATTACGCGCAAAACTCCATTTAGCTCTCTCTAGAATCTGATTGGTTCATCAATAAACTATACTTTTACCGTAATTACGACGATCTAAGTTGTTGTAAAGAAGTGTAATGCATAGAGCTATCAATGCATTAAAAATAATCAATTATTTTGTTCAGTTAAATTAAACTTAGATTAGATGGTAGATAAATAATATATCAATAAGAGTACATTCAATCTTATGTCATTTGAGTTGTTTCCCATTAATGATACAAAAGTTTATCTCCTCAAATATTATCAATTGTTAATCAATACTGCACATGAATCAACATTTTGGTGATGTGCAGATAATTTGATTTTCTAATAATTAAGTATTAAATATGCTGATTAAATACTATCAGACAACTTAGTTATTGGTAATGTGAACAGTTCATTTATTAAGGTTAATTATATTGTACAATATGAGAACTGAACACGAGTTCGTGTGAGAAATGGTAAGATCATTACACATCAACAAAAACTATCCTTGACTGTCAGTATGAGGTTGACTAGAATGTTAAATTTCATTCTAATCACGAACTGGTATAAGCCAGACCACCATTGATAACTTAGAAGCACGGAAAGGCCTTTTCGTCCTAGCATGGAACTGCGAAACAGTGTGCATTCACGACGCTGCATATGGGAACCAAGCCCAGGTCCTTCAACCACGTATGTGAACGCTTAACCTTGATAAGCCTTCTAACTGAACGCTAGATTCGATTCCTAAGCTCTTGCTGGTAACCACCAGGCTAGATCTACACATCAACTTGAACACGCGAGAGAAAGTACGAAATATAGAAGAAACGCTTTACTCCAAAGGTTCGTTTATGTACAGAAATTCTGGTTTTTTTTTTTGTAGTATTTCAAATGGCCTTGGGTTTCCGGAAAATTCAGGAACGCTACTACACATAGTAACAGTATAGGTAATCATCCAATCAGAAACTCGACATGTGACCTTTAACTTTCTAGATGTTTCTGGCAAGACTTCTTTTGAATGCTGACTGCATAAGATGCTTCTCATTGCTTTCAGAGCCTTCGTTGGCTTTTTTCGGTGAGTTTTCTAGATCTCCCCAACAAACTTCTAGACCACTGAGCTGGGATTCGACGGTGTCCTTAATAATATGTTGCGTTTATCATTTGATTTATGGTAGTTTCCGTCAGTAAGAATCTACGATAATAGGGTAGTGTAGTTTCTATGACCAAGGAAAAATATGTCGTTTTTCGTTAATCATTTGCGGTTTTAATATAACTTTCATTGCTTATATTTACTCGGTCAGCCATGTGCTCCATTTCAAGTTGCCACATCATTTTAGCATAGAAAAACGCCAGGTTAGAAGTTGTAACGATATCAGTGGTAGTAGATAGGATTCGAAAAGGAAGAGTGAATTGCTGGAATAAAAACGTTTAAGATAATTTTAAGACTTAGGATTTAAGGGAAAGCGCCTGAGCCATTTTGGTCGATTCTGGTTTATGTAACTCAACATCTCCAACAGCCGAACCTCAACTAGGTAGTCTACGCCTACTAGGTACAGGTAATGTATAAATGTCGGTAACTTTATGGACCGAGGTCACATTTTGGTTTGGTTGGTCCAACCTAACCCTACACCATCTAATACCACGCATCCATTTAACCGATGATTCAGTCTAAATAATACATATTTGAAGTGATGTCAATATTTGGCTAGTTCTACGATGCGAAAACTTACCAGACTGAGACATCACAAAATGGGATAAAGCACTAGTTCGATGCTTCTTAATCTGCATCGATGCTACATCTAACGTCAGTCCATGATTAAATTTACCTGAGAATAGTGTAAAATTTTCAGTAAACAACAGTATAAAGTTTACTGATCAATTTTTTAAACGTCAACAATAAAAAAACATCATTTCATATTTATAAAATAAAATATATCTTGTATGGATCTAGGTACTCGGAAGTAACGAAATAAGTTATCAGTGGAAACATATGGTACGTCAATATTTTTGTGTTTACCATAATATTATATTGAGTATAAAAAAGTGTTCCACATGTCATATGGTATTATTCAGCAATCTAATCAATTATGGAAGATCGTTTCATTATTCGTCTCACTACTAATAAATTCCAAAAATATTGAGAATTATTATTATTACTATTGTGGTTCATGCTACTGACGTCGACAGACATAAGTAATATGTACCACCAATCGAAAGTGGAATGCCTAGAGGCAGAAGGTTGAAAAAATCGAACGAGAACAGAGAGTGACCGATAGGGAAACGAAGGAACAACAAAGTCTGAGACAATTGATGGATATTTTGCTAATGAAGTATTTACTATATAGTTATCAGATTTTGCCAAGATATTCTGTAAACATGTTGTTCCATTTGTGTTCTCGTTCACTACACTAGCATTGTTATTATTTCATAATTGCATGCACTAATTATGATTATTATTATCACTACGGACATTAGGTAGGGGAGCAGTGGTGTTTGTTCATCGTTATTCATATGTACGATCTAATCAATCAAGATGGTGATAAAAATGTATAAAATTCAATACAATAAAAAATCACTAGAAATTTGTGTATTTCTAATGATATTTATTGAATTTGGCAGTCAATAAGTGATTGATTTACTGTTATAATACTTAGTTGTCAAAACTGAAGTATTTGTTCAAACGTCTTATCAAATGTTATATATGATAGATTCTATTGTAACTAGTAATAGAACAGTAGACCCGGATTTCATCCTGTTCGAAACTTATCAGACGAATTTACTTCCATCTAACTGTTGATTTTTACAGTATGGCTCAAACGCAGTTCCTTTCGCTTTTGATTCCTAATAGCTACTAACTTGTTTAAAGGTATTTGTAGATGAACCAACTTAACAAGACATAAAAGAATTCAAGAATACAGTTCACTTTATAGATTTTCACCTACTAATCAAGTAAAGATCTAAACTACAGATTACTATTTCATATGTTTATAAAATATGAGTAGTTTAGTAAGTCTTCATGTTATCTGAATGCAGTATTCATTACGAACTGGAGTCATTTAAAGAAACAATGAGAGCTTGAAGCACTGGACCAATACATGACTTTACATCAGTTTCCTGCCCCCAAACGCCCTGGTATGGCCGAGAGTGGGGTGGGCCCTCCCTCCCTCTCGAAATGCTCTCACACGGCCACGCGTATATAGCCTCTGCCAGGGAAGTCCTACTCACTGCCTTCTCGTGGCGGGGGTGTTGTTTACGAAATTGAGAGGACGAAATGCGAATGTCTGGCGCTTTAACCGGACTCCAAACCAATGGTGCACATGGGCTCCAGTATCCTGCGGGAACAAATGGCGTATGAACCAATTGTTGGTCACCCGCCTCCATGGGACTGCATCTCCTCACGATGCTCTATTGCCTTGTGGGTCAGACCTTTAGGTCTAAGGCTTGGGATGTGGCCCTCTAAGAAAACCACCTGCTTCGGTTTGGGCTACCGGGCACTATCTCAGCCTTCACACAAATTGAATGATTTATGTGGCGCATATGTATTCGGTGCCTCCTTGTACCAATGTTTATGTGTTTAAATAAATCAGTAAATAAATTTGATAGGATGGAAATACTTTTAAATAACTCAACATAATTTCCATGTTGTTCATGTGAACTACCGAGAAAAACGATTAATCTATAAAAATATACGTTCACATGTTTGTTTCTGTTCAAGAGTTTACATGAAAGAAACTGATCCCTATTGGTTTGATTCAGATTACGACTTAACTAGCAGATTTCAGTCTATCGAGATCTCAGACCTCCATCGAAAACCTGGAATCACTGGACGGCCGTTTCGTCCTAGTATGGGACTGCTTGGTAGTGCGTATCCACAATCTCACACGTGGGACTCGAACCCAGGACACTCAGTCTCGAGCGAACGCTTAACCTCTGGACTACTGAGTAGGCATTCAACGGTGTTTCAATCTACACTAAGGACTAGACAAAAATGAATTGGTCACTACTCAGTGATAATGTCACAGGCATTAGCATTAATACAGCACCATTTCTGTCCAACTAAAGTACAATGAATTCGTTCTATCATAACTCTGTAATAGTGCTTTTTTGGAAATAGACAGAATGAATCTTGGAATTTTGTTGCAAAACCTATAAAGCATTTTGATTTGTTTGATTTTATAGCATGAGATAATTTCACAATAGTACCTATTTCCGCCTGATCTAAGTTGAATTAAACCATTTGGTTGTATTGAATTTAAATGTACATTGTAGTTTATGAACAATGCAGTGTTTTCAGGGAATCTAAGCATGATTTAATGCCTCTTAGAAAATAAGCTAACCAAACTCAAGTGATTTGGAGGCTTTGCTAAAACTGCAACTTCGAAGCGAAATATAATATTATTAGTGTTTTAGAGTTGGCTATCAATGGACTGAAATTTAAGAAAAGTCTAAACATTAGTCAATTTCAATGGTTAAGATCATGAGTCAGTTGAAGCTAGACCGCCATGGAAAACTTGGGAGCACTGGACGGCCGTTATGTCCTATTGTAGGACTCCTCAGCAGTGTGCATCCACGACCTCACCCCTTGCGAGATTCAAACCCAGGACCTGTCAGTCTCTCGCGCGAGCTCTTAACCATTATACCACTCATGATCTTAGCCATTGAAATTACTATAATATCCACAAAAACCCATCTGATATTCGTCAATTTACTGAAGCACAATTCAAACAAACCAATCTTGTTCGTATCATGAAATCTTGGTTGGAAATGATGTAACTGTGAGCTAATTTCCAGATAAATAAAGTTCATAGTCCTGAATGATAATGATGTCAGTCAATTATACGGAACGTGGGACCTGGGACATCTATGCATTAGTTTTAGTGGTCACATCGAATCAGTACGGTGAGGTGTTAGAGTGGTAGAAATGGTAACAATATCAGTAATACTAATAGTATTAGTAGGAAACGTTAGGCAGATCCTAAGATCTGTAACTAACGTAAAAAATTGAACGGATGCATCAGAGCTATTATGACCCAACATTCCCAACCACTCGTTACGTTAATCACGTGGACCCCAACCAGATAGCTTGTTATAACGAGGACCATATGCAACTAACCACCCATGCAAACATGTAACCGTCGGGCTTCATTTATTCTAAGCTAGCACCATACTTATGTAGTCAGTTTGCTCAGCCAGATAGCATCACTAGCCCTTAAATATAAAGTGTAGCTCGTAACCAAGCACACGAATCTGTACCTGGTAAATGAGTTAAGAAATAGATAAAAAATAATCTAAAAAGCCAAATATTGATCGTACTAATAAAACTGGCCCATTACTGAATGGGTAAATACGTTGTAAACCAATTATCATCTATTTACTTTTATTGTAAACCTTATTGCACAAGATTTAATGTAACAATCAAATCAATAAAAAGTGGTTATTTTATTGTCAACTCACTCACTCTCTTCAATAATAAAAACATGGTTGGTTCGATTGCTATTTTGATTCAGTCTAACATACTTCTTTAATACAATCTACTTTTTTTAACATAATATTCTTTAATCCATTCATAGTGTACTGATAACATTAAATCAAAAGTGTATAAGATGAGAATGTATATCCTTTTGAGAAGAATATTCAGTGTTTGATCCAGAAAACAAAAATGATAGATATAAACAGATAGAATGGGAAAGTAACATGGATAACTTCATCTATTCTATTCGACCAAGAATTATCGATACAGAACCATTATATTAATTGTTATTTTATCATTATTTGTATTCATCAATATGATTCTTTTCATTAATTTCCCAAACTTAGCATCACGTCGTGCATCGATTTGCAGCGTATAATTTTGTCGATTTTCAGTTCCACACTTGCTCACCAACTAACGAGCTCATAAACTTATGATAATGATATTTATCATTACCTCGTTTGCCAAGGTTATTTACACGTAAGGTATGTATGCCTTCAATTTGTTGATGTGTGTGTACGTAGGCAAATCAGACAAATTTTTCTAAGGGAAACTATCGTAATCAAGTTCATAAATAGAACTGTTTTGATTGGTTGATTAATTGTCATTTAGTAGTTTGATTATCATTCTCTCCCCTAACGATCTAACCTCACTACCACCTACGCTTACAAATACAATCTTTTTCATAAATGTAATCGATTATCTATTGGATTAGGTTTTATACAATCAATTTGAGGGTCATTGGTTAATTTTGTCAGATCGGTTAGAAACACTAACACAAATACATCCCTGATAGGAATCTATCAATCTTATTACATAAAGTTTTATAAAAATACGTGTATTATTGCATGACATTACTTGTCAAAGGAACGTAGCAACAAAATTATTAAATCTATGTATGTATGTGCATATATAGTATCATGATATGATTTGACCATCATAGGAATATGTTACAGATTTCCAACTGAAAGTTTAAATTCGAAATTAATCAGATTTAAGACAGTGATAACAACACATCGATCGCGAAATTTTATTCTATCTACCCTCATACAGTTTTATCATCATTGATAATGCTTTTGATTGAGAATATGGAAATGACAAAATATTGGACGTTGGCACGAATTTCATTAATCTACATAGTTAAACAGCATTTTGCCATTATGGCCAATGTCAGTTAGTGATGAAAACCGTAACTTTATTTCCTAATCTAAAATTTAAACTCTGAATCTCAATTCCTCATACTCATTTATAACCCTCTTTGAACTCTAGTAATAGGAGAGTCGCTTCAAGGTCACTTTAGCGATCAACTTAATTAAGGGGTTGGTGACGATGAATAAGTGACCGAAAACAGCGTAGCTACACGGCAATTTTTAGGATTTCTCTACCGTTTGATGACTTTATCTCAAATATCGGAAAGGAACGTAACAATATTTTTGTCGCACCTGTGTCTGGGTTAGTGCAGTTCAGATTCAGATTTGTGTAGTTAGGACAGAAGGCCTACGGTTTATGTTATTCCTTTTCTAGTAGGTTTCTGTGATTGTCTAGTCTTCTCTTGAAATAGTCAATTGAAGGTGAGAACACCAATGCTCCAGGTGGGCAGTGGTTTTAAGATCGTGACTCACTGTCACTCAAAGATCCTTGTGAGACCGGACCACCGGTACCTATTTACCTTTGTATCTCTAAGGTGCATATAGACACACTTTGCCGCGTCGATAGGCATTAACCACTCTTTAGACTAGCCAATCACAATACTTAAGTCTGCCTGAAGTGCACATGTACTTGTGTCTCCCGTTATTTCTTGCCAAACTTTTACATCATCTGCGTATAATAATATTGGAGACTCAACTATACTTAGGAGATTATTTACATACAGTATGAAAAGTAAAGGACCTAGTGCAGAACCTTGCAGTACTCCACTAAGTACTGGTCTCGAGGTGGAGCACTTCGAATTTACTCTTACTTTCTGTCTACAACCTACTAGGAAATCCTTAAGCCATTTTAGGAGAGATCTGGCAGTGCTTTACTGAAGTCTATGAGGACAAAATCCACTGATTTTCTATTATCTAGAGCCTTAATCCATTTCTCACTTGCTATAAGGGGGTTTGCTGTTTAACAAGTTGTTGGTTTCCACGAATGTCATTATGGTCTTTTTATTACTCTTTCCAGCATTTTAACTACGACACTTGTGAGGTTGAAAAGTCTGTAGTTCGATGGAAGTTATCTTGGTCCTGTTTTATATATTGGAGTGGCGATTGCATCCTTCCAGTCCGTAGATAACACACCTTGGTCAAGTGACATATTACATATCATAGAGAGACTAAAATATATTGTGCAACTCGTCTCGGGATTTTGTGGTTTAGTTCATCCGGTCCTGTTGACTTTTCCGTGTCTAAAGTGCTAAGAGCCTTAAGTACACTGTCTTGATCAAAGTGCACGATGAGCAGACGGTTGATTGATAACGAGCAAAATGAGATGTATCCGAATTGCTCCGCCTTTCTTTTGTACAAGTATATGTGGCATTTACTTGTTGAGTCTTTGGTTCTAAAATGTATTAGGGAAACAAGAGCTTCACTGTCAGAGCAGTGTGAATCAGTCTGAAGACATTATGAATAGTAGTACTATAGTTTCAAGTAGGCTTAAAATTTCGTTTGACATGTCTTTGACACAGTCTAATTAAATTGTTAAATTCATGTGAATCAAATCTCTTTTAAGCAACTATGATGCATAACTATCACATTTATTGTAAAATCAAGTATTTTATGACGCATTTAAAGTCTGTTATAACAAAACAACATTATTCCGTGCACTTGAAATATGAGTTGTCTAGAGGTCAAGCGCCTGCACATCATATTGAATGTTCTGCATTTTATTCCTGCGTGCGTAATCGTGAGTGCGCACCACTGTGTAGTGGCATAATGAAATGAAACGACTGTTCAGTGCTTGCAGGTTTTCAATGATGGTCTAAGATTAATCAGTCCATGATTTAAGTGAAAGTTAATGGTTTATCTAGGTGGCGATCCTCACAAACTATTTATAACTTTTAAACCTGATGGGTAACTGAATCAGATTGAGAAATTCATCTCAGATTTGCTTTCTTATTGAAGAGTATTTATCTTGATTTAAATGAACACTTCAATAGGCTGGTGATCTCATAAGCACAGTCTATTCATTCAAATATTTAAAGTGCTAGTGTGATATTTTTATGACGTGATAACTGCTTTGTATATTACTACATGCCTTATTCGAACCCAAATGTACAGTAATTTTTAAAAAAGTGCACTTCCATCTATTGTCATCCAAAGCGGATCCACTCTTAGCACTCAGAGTGTGTTTTAAACAAATCCGGAAATTTATGAATTCATCCCAGATAGTGTTGCAAAGTTCTGTCATATGTTTTTGCATTTTGACTATGTCGCAGTAAATTATTTTATAGAATTGGTGCCACTGATGTGAATTCGCAGAAATGCACCATGGCCTACGTTTAGCGAATCTTTCATAACCAATAAGGCTATTAGAAGATTGGAACAAACGTTTTCGGTAGATGAGTTACATGTAACATCCTACTCAACATGTTTATAAAGGTGGAGAATACATCACAGTAACTTCCGATGAATTCTTCTTGCATCATTTTAGCCTCAAAGTGATAATGCGATGAATAATTGTTGTGATCATTTCACACTCAACAGTAAATTCGTAGCAAGATACTAGTATGAATATCGGTAAAATTATAATGAGGCACTAAATATGTTCGTTGGGAGCCTAGTTACCTTGAGGTTATCTGAAAACGGGTGAACTTTATGATAATTGGTAAATAAATAACTAAAAACTGAATTAACGGAATGTCGACTTACTGACTTGAGCTGAAATTTGTTATTTTCGAGATTCAGGCGTGGTTTCATTTCGTTGTGCAAATATAACGTAGTGAGTGTTTGTATGTAATGATGATTTCTGGATCACTCTGAGCCTAATTCGGATCGCAAACATAATACCTTCGAGTATATTCATTACTTTCTCTCTGATTTGAGTACGAATTGGACAGTAACAATTCAAATACTAATAATTATCACAACTATGTAACATTCTACAAATACTTAAGTGTGCTTGCATATTTAAGCCAAATAGCTGTGCTCTGAAACGTTTTGCCAGTTGATTGTACCATAGGTATCTTTCAAAAAAAGAGAGAAAGTTAATTTATATTTTGAAAATTATGTTCTGTTTCTGACTAGCTGCAACATCAACTAAGCAGAAGCTATAAGCCTGCTCTTGATCAACAGGTATTCAGTGATTTTAGTGACTATATTTCACGAAATATCTCAGCGAATATTGTAAAATGAATATGTGGTGTTTGGGCAACTAATATCTTAATAATATCATTTTCAAACTCTTCTTTTGATCACAAAAAAGCAGCCGTAAGCTCCTGAATAAATTCACTATGGCTGTGTAAGTGATTAAACTGAATATAATATCAGTAGGCGCTTCTTAAATAATTTATTAATCCTTCTAAATCGGTTTATTGAAGTGCTTCGAAAACCTGAGATTTAAAATTCAATCTCTTCCAATACATTGATCGTCACATCTTTTTCTAATAGTTGTGCACCAAACTCCTTCGATCACTCTCGTGGAAAAGGTCTGCTACTTGAAAACTAATCTGGATTAAGCACATTGTGTGTAACATTTGGTGTCACTCAAATGACGCAGGTGAATGACATACTACGAAACACTACTCAATATATTTACTCAGAAAGGAAAACTTGATCACATAACTTATAGATTTTATCTAATAAGGTCCGCGAAAAGTAAACATAAGTTTCTATACAACTTTATGAAGGAAGAGGCATACTCCAATTTGAATACCTGGAATTTGGACCCGTTAATAATTCATAGTTATCTTGTCATCTTCAACTTCAAAAATGCGGACTAGTAAGTTCAGTAAGAACTGAGGTATAAATGTTCATTAATTTTTATAGTTAGATGATTGGATTTAATAGCATATACAGTAGTAATGAACAATTAATTGTAATGGAATCGAATAAACACAGCAGGGATAAAATTATGACATAATCGTATTAACACCGAAATTAGACCCTTTCGTAATTAGATTAGATTTTTATCAGCACTGGCCCTAGGATCGCCAACAAATGTATCAAGAATCACATGAAACTGATCTAATATGCATAGTATTGAAATGAATTTAAACTGTTCAACGTTAATCAGTCAGCACATTCTAGGTATTTATACTTCAGCGTGATGATGAAATATGATTAACAGATAACTACATAGACAGGCAGTCGAACAATGTAATGTTGGGAAGATTCAAACAAAAGGCACTTGAATTATTCAGAGAGATCTACACAAATTACCCATGGAAGTTCATTTGATGTACTAGATGGTCATATACTTGTAGTGAACGGGAACTAAGGTGGGGACAACAAATTTTATGTTTAGTACAAAATTACCGAGTTCTTTCATGTAATGTGAAAACCATGCATTCAATACTTCATTTGCAAATCTTCCATCAAATGTCTCAAGCGTCACCGTTCCTTCACTGCTAACACAATTTTTCTCTATCCTCGTTCTCCTCGATTCAAACTTCCCAGCCTTACGCTGTCAGATATTCCACTTCTGACTGGTGTTATATACTACTGATGTTGACAAAAATAAGTAGCATACGTCACATAGTCAGATATCGTATTCCAAAACTGTTATGCAGTTGTATGAATTTAAAATGTCTGTATTAATCACTATATGTAGACAGCTAGCATAATAGTTTTGGTAAGCTGGTGACCTATTGGCTAATTATAATGTCTCGTGTTTGACATTAGATGTATTAAGCTTTGTTGACTGATTTTTACTATACTCTAGTTATTGCTCGGTATATTAAGTAATTCATTATTTTACCCTGTCAAGTAAACTGTATTGGTTGCTTTTTGCATATTGATGGTGCAAATTTATGTTACTTGTCCAGACTTTGACTAACTTAAGACTCTATGTTCGTATTTGTACGGTTTAATGATTCCTATTCACTTATTTGTGTGATGATTCCAAATATAATAAGTTCATTTGTGCTCACCTTGTTCTATTTGATGTAAATTGCACTATTTGGGGAATTCCTAGTTAGTACAATAATTCGAATATTCCTAATTGTCACAATGGCGTCGCGTTGGAGCCTGTGATTGAACTGTTGGAGGTATAATGAAATCCTAAAGCTTGCGAGGATTATATGGAAAGGTTTGAAATATGGCGTGTGACCAGAGAAGTTGTTCAAGATAATAAAATCGAGGTTCATTTTCTTACATTCGTATGAAAGGATGCTTATAGCCTACTAAAAACTTTTGAACTCCTAAGTAAGCCTATTTCAATTCACGACGCAACTTTCAAAGAACTACTACCGAATCATGTAACATGTATTAATTACGATTTCCATGTGTAGCTGTGAGAGCGGTTGATTGCAGGGATTGACATACCAAATCTGGAAAACCAGATAATACAAATGCCAAAGTTATTCTCCAACATGCTATAACTGTGTGCATTTATTATGAAACAGTGCATGAAACTGACCTTCAGGACATCAAGATTCCTATTACAATGCCTAGTTAATTTAATCTGATTACTGCCCAAGGCCATGCAAGCAGGCGTTTAACTAACGGTAAACTTCGTTCTTGCAAAAACATGGATACAAACTGGTTGAGTAGAAAAACAGGTTACAGAGGTGAGTACAGGTTCGGCGAATGCTTATTTGTAGAAAATTTCACTTACGCAATTCATGTGTCTTTGGTCATGCTAAATGCTTTAGGTGTAGCAAAGTGGCAGGCATCCAGTCGGTTTGTGAAACTACCGTTCATTTTGCCGCAGGTAATACTAGACTTTGTATTTTGGATCCTATTGATTTCATTGATTAATAGTCATGTGCTATACTTATTTACAACTTTGAGTAATTCCCTTCCTATCCAAAATGGTAATGTGTGTCCAGTGTTGCTCTTCGCGAATTTATTGTTGACACTGACAATATAAAGTTTGTCATTTCAGTCGGAAAGCCGAAGTCACTACATCTCAATGCTGCGAATAAATCCAACAAAGTTTATATTTCAGGTATTACTGGTCACAAACGTACTACGCTTATGTGCTATAATTTGCTGATTAGAGGCAATAAGTCTTCAGTCTTTTATTGTGAATTCATTATCACTGACTGCATACAATCTATCCAGAGTCTAGAAAATTAAAGAATGCCTCAAGTCTGGCTCTCCTTCTTGATCATTGAAGACCGTTCTATTGAACTGCTTGGTCACACACTAACTACGGGATCAAAGTGCGAAGAGTTACACACGATTTTAAAGCTCTCTCGTCCTAGTGTGCCAGCAAGAAATTTAATGAACTTGAAAATAAACAGCAATTACTGCTTCAAAATTAAATGACCTGATGAGGAAAGTAGATAATATCTTTCAGTGCAAAGTTAACAGATCGCATGCAAAAGTAAGAATAATGAAAATTGTTCAACCACAAAAATCTTTGTCAATGAACTGATTTTCTACCATCTACGAAAGGTTTATCAGAGATGGTCCATAAATCTACGGCCTATGTCTAAGCCAGTCACAAAAATCGTATATGTTACAAGGACTTTCGTGAGTCTGATCCAATCCCCATTTTGCATTATAATACTAATGAGTATATTCTAAATCATACAAAAACTATACCCATTACACACACGCGCTTTAAAGAAGACGTAAGACAGATTACAGAAATCTCGATTCCCACTGAAGCTGTAGCGGTTGTGGTATTTTTAATAACTGATGATTTCTTTGTGCTTGATTGTCCGCTTGTTACGAATACAAGATATGTGCTTATCTAGTTCTACCTGCCTTAAATTGCACTATTTCGGAAATTCTTAGTTCAGAAATTCGAATGTTTCTAACTATCGTAGTTTGATAGCTCGTTGATTCGTTTAGAATTACGTCCTTAGAAAATCGCTTCTTACACTTCTATCACTGAAAAAGACCTATACATTGACTTTCGTAATACTCTTGAAGTTCCCTGTTAGAATGGCTGGCAGCCTGACTACGTAGTTCCCTAAACGGTTTTCAGTGTTTACTTTATACCTCGTTTGGAAGTCACTCGTACGTTCAGTTTCTGTGGTAGTATTGGTTCTCAGTCACACGATTTCTAGATCCAAATACGAGAATTGAGAAGAGTTACATTCAGCACTTAACACTCAGAGATGATCAGAGGTGGATAACGCGGGGACCCTAAATTCCTCGGTCGAAAAGCTGTGGTCACTATGTAGCTTCTACCTTTTCATAATAAATATATAATTCTGTCTTCAGCCGTAATGTGTTCTTCAGAAGTCAGAAACAGCATATTCCTGACTATTATGACGAGACAAGTCAGAATAGATTGATCTGGCTTGAACATAGAATCTTATAGATTAGCCATATCCTGGCAAATGTACGCATTTGGGATTAAATCTACTATATTAGTGGCAAGATAAATGGAATTGGTACTTACCTAAACAACAAATCAGATATTAATAAACCTGACGTAATGAACATCTTGAAACTTCTGTTGGAACAAATCCAAAGAAGGGAAATTAAAAAGGTTCTATGACCAAAAAATATATCTTACCCGCTTGACTTGGAATCTTCAAGCATGTAACGTGTGTGATGAAAAGGACTGTGGGGGATACGATCACAATGAGTCACCTCGCGCATAGTTCTTCCAAACCTTAGAGAACACTGATGCAGTTTTTGACAAATTACACAAAAAAATAATATGAACTTAAGACAACACGGAAGAGTTCATAAAAACTCCGTTTCGGAATTACCACTATTTGAATCAGTAAGTTATTAAACTCAATATCACGAGTCAAAGCGATTTTGCGCTCGACTAAACCTATCAAAAGATCACCTGAAAATCACTATAGTTTATTAATTCATCAGAATGATTACTTTGTTACTACTCAATCATTTCCATTATTAACTAAATTTTCATCCCTCCTGCTTATAAAACTAATATACACAGAATCATCACTCTTCCTAACCAGTAGACTCATTTGAAAACCCAGATGTAAATCCTAAGGAATAGATGATTTTCTAATTCTATTATCAATGTTCAAAGTTGTATATGGTTACTTCAGCTGAGGTATATGTTTTCATTGTTAAATATTTGAACCTTTAAACCAGTTACAAATAGCTGTGATGAAGTGTTACCACGGATTTTCATTTGATAGTGTGTATTGGGAAAAAACGTAGCTGTTTGCACCAACTACTGAAATTTATATTTATGTGCACTTTTAAGCGCGCAGTTTGTGTGTGATGTTTTTATTGGCTTTATTAGTTTTCGTTAGATTTTTATCCTCATCATCTTTAGGTAAGTTAGAATATAGATATCGAACCAATTTTTAATCAGACTTTAGTACTTCGTTATCAATCTTGGATGGCGACTCATGGATTTTTACAAGTTCAAAAACTATTTATCTTGGACGACCTTTAAAGCTGCGATGTTCAGCTACCAGTCCGGATAATATAACTATCAGCCGAAAGGAGTATGACAGAAATGTAACGACACTACTGGTAGCAAAATTCGGAAGCGAAGTTCAGTGGGAAATCGGTGAAACTGGGTTCTCTGAATCTGGTGTTTATGAATGTATCTCTAGAGGGATCTCAAATATACTCACAGTGTATATATATTCAAGTACGCCCAATTTCGTTTTGGTCTTGGTATATCAAAATAGGTTTATTGAAAAGCACAATCCAAATTTGTGACGAATTCGTCTTTCTTAGTTACTTAAGAACATATGTATATATTTTTATGTTTTAAAGAAATAGCTTTCCAAAATTCGAAGGACCAAGTGCAGATGATTTATTGTGGTGATCTATAAATTGACGTTGGATTTCAAGCGCTTGGTTGCAGCGATATATTGACAATAGTCAGCGAAGTAGCATTCATGGAAGTAGTTTTCAGTCCTCGAACGTCAAGATAGGACATCGGGTGATTTTTAATGCTCTGAGGATCCAGTCTTTTTGTCAGTGCGCCGATGAAATATGGTCATAGTAGTTGACATACTGGAGAATCTCACTGTTTCATGACTTCGTGCGAGAAATGAAATTTTGTGTGTAAACAATATGATCTTAAACTTTCAACCCTTTAAGGGTGTTCTCCCACACAATCTATCCCAAGAAAAAAACACGGCACATCAACACAACTATCATCGGTTGTTCAACGGTAAAATACTAACAAATCACCCCTTAACCTATGGTAAGATGGTGGGAATTAGTTGATGAGTCTCAGTCTGTCTTCTCAAAGACAATCAGAAAAACTTCTTTGTTTTATCCCATTGCCAGTGAACCCAGTTCTTGAGTATCTCCCTCATATATAAACAAGAAACTATACAATCGAATCCAATATTTTATGCGAGACCTCTTATGCGTTAGATATACTATCTTGAACATATTTTCATGTGTGGCAAAATGCTTTACAAGTTACCTGAAGGATTCAGAAGCCCGTAACGACAATTGCCTTATGGTCGTTTAACTTGACTTTTAAGATCCTATGATTTCGTTAGAAATCTGTTTGTTCACTCAAAGGAGCTCACAAGTCTTCCTGTAGTAGTGTTTTATTAACTGCTGTAAGCATGTAACCTAATACTTTACTGTGGTTTACAACAATATGACGTATGACCTCTTTATTTTCATAAGGTCATTTACTCAAAGTGTAAGGAGAAATATGCTTAGGATTAACTCTCGAGAAACCCCAATCTTCACAGCATCTTATGAGAATAGTGTGCCGTTTACTTTCACGCATTGCCTACTGTCACTGAAAAAGTCATTAATTCAATCTTTGAGTGTGCAACTCATACCAAAACGTCTTTGTAGGACCCATTCGAGGAACTTTATTATGGGTCTAATAAAAAATTGTGATTTATTGCTGCAGTGCAAAATTCTCTTAAAATACGATTGGTTAAACATGAATAATCTGCACTAAAAAGTTTATTGTCTTGCCACAGAGTATGGTAAAAATTCGATTAATCTTTTTGATTAACTTTGCTACAATACTAGTAAAACTGACAGAGTCATTATCAAGTGTTTATCTATAATTTTATAAACTATATTAATTGTTTAATCATTTCAATCTCTCAGTAGCTTCAACGGACTCAGTGGCATGTCAAATGACATAACCGGTGTTTTCTTAACTATATCTATCAGAGCTCCTATAATTTGGTGGTAGATATTATCAGGCTCACTAGACTTGTTTGGTTTGAGATGTTAGAGTAGTCTCTTTTCATATTTTTTCTTAGTAAGCAAAACATTCAACAACAGTTTTCTAATGGTTGGTGTTTTACTACCACCAATAGGAAACACTTTGACAGAAATTACGATTTTTCAATCTTCACTTACTATCACCAGAGTCTTACGGAAGAAGTGGTGAAATTTTATAAGTTCTTTGATTTATTCTATTTAAGTAGAAAAACAACCTTCCAAGGCTGTTTTGGAAATCCTAGTCTAGTATATCTTTAAAAAATAATTTAGGATTTACTATCAATGGCATGTATGAGCTCACAGTCTTGCCGAAACTGAATCAAAGCTTTTTGAAGCAAGTGGAGATGAATAAGTTCCAGGTTTTATTTAACGTGCGGAAAGCTTTTCTGTCATCCATGGCGTAACTTTGGCAGATCTACGTGTAGTGATGCTGTGGATTCAAATCCAAATTTGTACTGACTGCCTGTTGTAGGTAACGCTAGACCATACAGTGGCGGCTTTATATCTATATCTGATTTACTGCCACATTTACTTGAAAGCTTCATGATTACTTTTTAATAAAAGGTTCTGAAAGTGTTTTCTACGCTTGACAAGCCGTTAGAATCGTTTATACATCCATGGAGTGTGATTCTATAGCCTACTTGCGATTAGTCATGGTTTAAAGGGGTTTAAAACATTTCCAAATGTGATTTTGAAATTACCCCACACTTTCTAGATCGTCTGTTTTATAATAACTAAACACCGAAGTGTCTGCACGCCAAGCATTTGAATATTAGGAGGCAAAGTCATGTCTTTTTATTTATTTGTCAGTGCAATCATAATTCTCTTGCCTTCCGATTTCTAGATGAAACCATCGGTTGTAAAAGTATACACACACTTTTTTTCAATTTTAGTTATTGGGACAAATGATGTCACTGTGCCAACATTAGAATATCTAGATAAAATAGGAAACTTTAACTTTACAAGAAGACAGCTGGATGATAATACATTTCTAGATATGGATCGCAATTGGATGTCATGTACATGTGTTGTTGGGAGTGTAAATTTATTAAATATTGTCACTGTCACTTGGAAAGGAGGTCTTTTTGGTGATCGGTCAGTTAACCATAGCCAAATAAACCAAATTTATTCCCGGATAACAACAAGAGACCCATCAATTAGAGCCATTAGAGCCCGTCTTCGACTTAATTTGCCACGTAAGTTCAAATTCATTGGCAGAAAGGTCAGCATAAAAGCCTAAAAAATGCTTTGTCATATGGCAACTTATTATTAGATATAGAGTAGTCATTATCTTATGTTTTAGAACGTCTAGTCAGCAAATAAACTCCATTTGTGTTGATTTTAGTAATAATAATCAAATACAGTTCAAATGCGTTTGTTGTTTGGACTTTATTTTCAGTAAACAGATAATTTACTACTACGACTGGGAACACAAGTAGTTAGGTTTTCTATTTATCCTTACGTTTTTTAAAACATGACAATAGAGAACAGTATTTTACGAATCGTTAGAAGATAAGAGCTTAGACTGTATTGCTTTGGAAACAACCTTTGACCCACTTCGAGTCATAAACGACATATTTTCGTTACGTAGTTGTATCTGGGTACACAATTTGTCCACACCAATACTTCATCTGGTTATATTTTACACACCAATTCAACAGGAGTCGGTCGACATATGAAACTTACTGTAAGTTAATTGGTAGGCAGTTTTGAAGATTTATGCAGCATTAGTTACAAACTAAAAATGTATTATTGCTTCAAGATCGGGTTTTACAATTATTAGAGTGGTAGAAAAAGTTCACTTATCAACTTTAGTATAATATAAACATACACCTTAAATCATGATTCACGGATTTAACTGAAGAACTTTACATAATTACCAGTTATCGAAAATTATCTGAATTTCCTTACAAATATTGCAGAGAAGACCTAAGTGGATTCAACGACAGCTCACTCTGACAGGACACATCAAATTATTTATTACAGGCTATATTAATTCGAAAACGAACCATTATGATCTCATTGCACGATATTTTACACTAGATAAATGATCAGTCAACTAAATATGACCTCTCATAGGTCATCTATGAAAGTTTACTTTGATTTAAGTTAGTTGGTGGGGAACTGTGAACTTAGTTTTTGCTCTAATCGACACTAGTCACCAAGGCATATTTGCGATCTTGTAGTAATTGATGCTTTCTGGAGGTTTCTAACCCGGATCACTCAACTTCGCAGTCCGAAAAGTAACCAATGAGCAATTCAGACTACAGCTAACCTGTGTGAGTGAGGTATTTATAAAGCTGTTTACTCAGGTGTTTATCAAACTACATGCAGTTGCATATATATTTATATACCTTCAGTAACCTTAAGCTAAATTAGCTTTATATTCAAGGAGCTTTAGAGTACCATCACTTTGGTGAAATACATATTGTTTCTTAATTTGGGTAAACTGAAAAAAATTAATTTTTTGATTGATGAAAGTTTAAATCCTTACTTAGTACTGGTTAAAATGATAATAATTAGTTTATCTTTGGAAGTTGATGGCAATAATATTTCAAAAGTGCACTTCTTTGACGATTAACAATATTTTTTTTAATGTTTTTATTTATCAATATTTTAGTTCTTGATCAACGAATATTTGGTCAGTATCAGTGTTTATTTAGTTTTTCAAAGTCAGAAAATGCTGTAGCAACAGTTCATTTAAATGGTAATCATCATTGCATTAAGTTGATCACCATGTAAATACGTTCTTTTTCTTCAGATATAATTACATTTATTAAGCAAATATATGTGAAATTTTTATACACCATCTGTGAATAGTTGTTTAAATCATTTATTTTTATACGATTAACTGAATATTCTGTTTCATTATATGTAAAAAAGGAAAACTCAATAGCTTAACTGAATGTTTTTACAAATCCCTCATACTAACAATAGTTTTTGGAGGTAATTCTTGAATTTTTATCAAAAAAAGACTATAATGAGTGCTTTTTAAGCAACAGTAGAATTCAAGATTCGCGTTTCATCCTATTTGGGACACGTCAGCTGGATATACTTGCATCCAAGAGTTGATTTTCACTTTGGGACTTGAACCCAGGACCGTTCGCTTCAAAGTCCATCGCGTTCTCCACCTAGCTAGTGAGTCCTGATAGCCACCTGCTTGTGCAATGGGGTGAAGTTTAAATTCACTTGATGTTGTTTTACTTGTATCTTTCCACTGTTATCAATTACAATCCTAAATAACAATCGGAAGATACAAATAAAACAACACCAAGTGAATGTAATGAGTGCTGTTCAAATGTATCTGATATTAGGGAGTTACCTTCCAATAATATTAGGAGATGATTAATTAATATTGGAAATTGATTGAAGATTTAGATGTATATAATTTCCTTAGGATTTAGCGGTTCAAAGACTAAGCTCTCACAGTGAGATCCGAATGTCATAGATTCGATCTCCAGTAGAGTCATGAGTGAGGATTTTTGGAGAATTCCTACACCATGGTGGTTTTCAATGATTATTCAACTAAGATCAGTCTCTGATAAAACAACCTCCTCGAATTGCCTTTGGTAAGAATGATTTTCGTCTCACCCTGAATGATTTGAAATAATATAGTTGAACTTCTGATGCATTATTACTTGAAATAATACATAGTCCAGTCTCGGTATTCTTCATAATATATCAAAGAATATTGCTGAATCTCCGTTAAACAGTCTGTCTCTAGTATCATTGAAATGAAAATAAAAATGGGGATACTCTTTATTCTCAATTATTGAAAATTTTCACTGGCGATTGGTCTGCTATTCGATAACATTATGAGACCAAAATAGACGTATTGGTCTTGTGTTCTGGTTATAAGCACTAACTATAGTCTGTGAATAATGTTGAATAATATTTTGATTGTGAACAGTGATAGTAAATTTATTGGGGCTAGGTAGGAGTGAAACTGTTAAATTGAATCTATCTGGAACTTTTCATAACCACATTTAAGAATTTGAAGCAATTAGCCCCTTTGATAAATTTCGACGGTATAATAAGAAAACGATTATCAGAACTATATGATGATATATTAGCGCAATAAATTTCAAACAATCTGATCACACATATACTTGTTAAGAACACTTATATATAAAAACAAAAGGTTAGCTAGACTAGAAATGGAGGATAAGAGGATACGGGTCATAAGATTGATCTTTACTCGGCTTTTGCGGTGTTGTACAAAAATGTAAAAAAGTGTAAAGTAAGGTTTATTGAAGCCTTGGCCATACGAAAATTCATACTCCCTCTGTATATTCAAAAACAGTTCAGTCTCACGTTAAACCTTTCCTGGTACTATTAACTTATTATCCAGAGTGATGAGGTTTCAAATTGTTTTCACATTACTTCTTCATTATCTTTGTCTCCTCTTACCCTCCATTTCTAGTTTAGTTGACCGTTTATTTTTATATATGAATGTTCTTAACATGTATATTTGTAATCAGATTGTTCGTAATGTATTGCGCTAATATATCATCACATAATTCTGATAATCTTCGTTTTCTTATTACACTATCGAAACATTTAAAAATATTGCCACTGAATATTATTATTTACAACAGTTTTGTGTCCAAGTTATTTATAGAGAATTAATGATTACCTCTAAGTGGTAGCAATATAACGTTTAAGTTTAAAATATAAATTGCTAATGAAAATCAAAGAATCATGAACTTGAATTCATAGTATTGGTGTGTCACAGTTACACTGTATTCATTAACTGACACGGTTATAAACTAAGATCGAACTCTTCCTTTAATCTTACATGTATATAGAATTTGACTTAATGTGAGATACTTTTATTATGCACTGCTAATGTTCAGTTCACGTTTGATGGGGAATATTTTCGACAAGTTGATGGTATAGCCATGGATAGCTCTTTGGGGCCTCTCTTAGCTGATGTATTTATGTCATATGTGGAAAATATGACGAGTGAGCTTATTAGCGAGGCAGCTTTATATAGAAGATATATGGATGATATACTAATTATATGTGCAAAAGATTATGAAGTCTTCCGGTTACTAGATAAACTCAATAGAGTTCAAAACGATATCGTGTTGACTTATGAAGCAGAAAATAACGGCCAGTTGGCCTTTTTACACTTACTCTTGAATCGAAGGGAGGATGGTACTATAAGACAGTCAGTATATAGGAAACCAACTTGGACGGCACAATACATAAATTTCCATAGTTTCTGTCCATTGCAATACAAGGAGGCTTGATCAAGTGTCTCTTTAAGAGGATTCAAAGAATTTGCACTGCTGACACGGTTGGAAAAGATGAAAAGTTACTGTCTGACACATTAATAGAAAATGGTTACCCACCAAAGTTTATTAATAGGTGCAAAAGTCAGTTAATGCCAAGACCTCTTGTTTATTCAATATGAGATACGCTTATTGACGATATTTTTATTAGAAGAACCATAATTCATAAATAATCATTTGACAGTAGCCGAATGGTTTCACTCTTTTCTCCTCTTACGATAAACAACTCTTCCATGTGTTTTCATTGTATGCTATACTACTAATTGTTTTTTTTTTAACTTTTTTTAATTTTAGTACCTCCTATTTTACGTCTGATTTATGATCCCCCACCGTTACCTCCGTCTAATTCATCTGGCCGTTATACGTGTATGAGTAGTCCATGTCAATTATCAGTTAATGAAAATGATTCAAATTGGACAAATGCTTGTGAAATTGTTGTAGCTTATCCATTAGTAAAACCTAAAAATTTTGCTTGGGCATGGACACAACCACAATGGGCAGGTTACATTATAAGACGAGTGCAAGAAGTGGGCAAAGCAAATGTACTTTCTGATTTTTCGATGTTATTAAACGATGGGGAAACAGACGGATATGGACCATGGCAAGTATTAGAGCGTAGGCGTAGATTAACTACTATTGATAATGAAGTGAAGAATTCCGATCTAGCTAAATCTGGCCCCATTTTATTTTGGTGTTGGGCTAAAAATGACATTGGAGAGACAACAACGTGGTGGCCTGGTCCTGTTGAAAATTATGGATATTCAAGTAAGTATTCAGAAGAATGACGTAAATTATATTCTATGTAATACGTAATTTGTTTTAAGTAATAATTATCATTTAAACAAACTATTCTCATGGATCTAATAAAAACTAATAGCAGTTTAATAATTAAACGTTTCCAGCAATACATTTCTAGCATACATATATTCATAGTATGCTAGATTTGATACTTAACAAAGATAATGTTAGTCAGTTCTATCTATCTCTGTAAAATTAAAGCATGATTAGAAAAGAAACTGTTTCTGCCTTATAACATAATAATTTTGTTTACATCATAATTGTGAGGACAGAAAGCTGTTCTCATGTAGATTTAGACAACTATCCAACATTGTTCATCTTAAGAATTCTAACATTTATCTTAAGTTCTCTCAATAAGTAGCATTTTAATCAAATCGGTGTGAAGGAATGCAATAGCTAACATGTACTAAACCTTATTTGCTAATAAAAACCTATCAGTAATGGTATTTATAGATGAGAATTCAATCTGTATCCAATAAATAATGGTTATATATATATAATTGACTTCCTCGTTTGGGCTTTTTCAATGCTAGTCTATAAATTTTCACAATGTTTAACGTTTGGTTCAAGATGGTTTCAGAGTATTTTTTTAAAACGTTATATTCACAAATTACAATGTAAGTTCATAAATTACTCATCACGAAAATAAGAAAAGTTATTTTTCCTTTAGACCAGATTGGGCTTAAAGTTTTCTGCACTAAGTTTGATATGTAATTCCTGTGTAGTTTGTCGTTACAGAAAACTGCCGCGTTGTATATCACAATAAATTTATACTACATCGGTCAATCACAGAATTATTACCTTGGTATCTCTATACCTAGTTGTGTAGCTACTATGCTGGAGTATTGACAGTTGTATATCATTTATCGATACAGTAGTCAATTACAACATTTGATACTAAGTAAAACTGAAGCCTAGTGAGTGATAAGTTTTCTAGTTCAGATAACATTAGAATGAACCGATTTTTGAAATACACTACTGGAGGGAGTTGATCAGAAGGACAAATGTAGATACATCTATGATTTGTTTATATTTGAATTCTGCTTGGAAATTAGCTTCTCCTACTCTTTTCGGTCATTTCATTTCTACACTGGGCTAGGTATATCATAGGAATTGTTTATCGTAACTGAATCAGAAAGTAGGACAAAGCAGTTACATTGACAGTGCTGTTTCAAAGCTTATATTTCTACCAATTTCCCAAATTAAATAATCATCTTTGTATAAAAAGAATTAGCTTACCAATTAAGGCGGCTATCTTAAATAGCCTAAAATAATTTGGTTAGAAAATCCATTTTTGCAAAAGCCGTAGATAGTATTACTTATCACTAGTAAGCACTAATTGGTAGTAAAGAAATCGATTGCGAATATATTAGATTGGTATTAACGTATATACGCCTAATCAAACGAGTGACTGCATTTATATGAACTAAATAAGCATTTACATGGGTATAAGAGTGAGTATTGATCAGGCACTTTTAGTTTCAGTTATATGGGATTACGTTCAATTCAAAACCTAAGTGGTTTAGACTACTTAACTAAGCGATCTGAATCTTAATACTGACAATAATGGAATTCGGTGAAAGCAAGCAAACAGGAAGATTATTATTGACTGCCCCTAATCCGAAAATATGACTTTTTCCATAATTGTATAATCATAATACAGCAGATGATATTGAGTAAAGTTGTTCATCTTCCCCAAATGCCCTAGTACTGTCGAAGGTAAGGATAGTCCGCTTTTTTTCTCGAAATGCTCTCATATGGTCAGGAATCTCTACTCATTTTCCTCTCGTGAAGTTTTATTTATGAAATCGAGAGGATATAAAGCGAATGTCCGGCGCTTAAACAGGGTTATTGGGTACCGGAAATCTACTTGAAGGATTTGGGGAACTCAACCAACAGTCCACATGAGCTCCAGGATCCTGATGGAACAAACGGTGCATGAACTTGTTCTTGTTCGCAGGTTATCATCGGACCATACTTCCTAGCGTTGCTCCACTGCTTTGTGGATCAGATCTGTTGGCCGAAGTTCAGGGAAGTGGCCCTTAAGAAAACCACCTCTTTCAATTTGGGAACCCGGACGGTATCCGAGCCAACGCACAAATTTAATGTTAACAACTTTGTGTGGCGCATATATCTTTTGCTACCTATTTACCGACGTTTATGCTCTTAAATATAAGTAAAATTTTGCTATCTTTCAACCGTTTAGTGGGTGATATAGTTAGTGTTTGAAATAAAAAGTAAGAGGTCCAAGTCCCAGTGTGAATATCAATATATATATAGAGAGTTTTCCGACAGTCAATATTAAGGATATCATTTGATCAGTCTCTATTGGCGCATAAGCATTATGAGCTGATGATATCGATAAGGCTGCTTAATATAAATTTTAATAAAACTGGACGGTAATGAACCATGAACCGATAAGTCAAATCACCGATGGAAACTTGGAAGCACTGAAAGACGGTTTCGTCTTACTACGGGATTCTCCAGCAGTGTCTAGTGACTGAGAATTTCTTTCTAGCAAATTTTTGTTATTAGATAATAATTAGCATAAATTATTATTTCCTTTAGTTGGTGATAATCAGTATTATTCAAAATTATTTTATTTTTAACAGTTTGGTCATCTGTTTGGTGGCCTTTACTTGGTGTTTCACTTGAATTATTAAGTTTAGTCATAGTATTTGCATTTTTCCGTTATTGTCGTCGACAAAGAATTCGTTATGGGCTAAATAATGATACAACGGAGACTGTAGCTTCATTCGGTCGTTCACGTCTACTAGACATAGATGTAGATGGAGATCAAGTTGAAATGATGAAAGTAATTAATCCTGCATCTATAACCACATCATCGACA
This sequence comes from Schistosoma margrebowiei, assembly GCA_944470205.2. Lineage (NCBI taxonomy): Eukaryota > Metazoa > Platyhelminthes > Trematoda > Strigeidida > Schistosomatidae > Schistosoma > Schistosoma margrebowiei. The sequence goes on from OX104025.1 coordinate 8,856,011, forward strand.
TCATCCAATTCATCATATAATTTGCATACTCGTGGACCGATACCTTATATACGTTTATGTAATCAAAAAACTAATCATATGAAGGATAAATATACCGCTAATACTACTACTACTGTTGCTACTACTACGGATAATCATGGCAATGATAACAATAATAATCATTATTTAACAAAAGCCAACATAAATAATCAAGTGACCGGTGGTTATTCAAATTCTAGTTTAATTCAAGATTCAATAGATGCTGAAGTTGATGCTATGGTGGTCAATGTACAAAAATTATCAAATGAACATGACTTAAATGTTGATGATGATTATTTTTGGGATTCTGATACTGGGAATAACGATGAAGATAAACGAATTAAAATAAGGAGTAATCATCAAACACTTGCTTAGTGTTATAAATATATATTGTACGTGGAAGAAAAAGTAAGCTCCATTTAATTTTACTGATATTATGTCTTTATAATAAAATTGATGGATTATTACTAAGAGTGGATCTAAGATGTATGCTTCATTCTATATGGGACGTGTCAGTCTGACGTACCTGCATTCCAGTGTCCATGTTGAGACTTGAACTCAGTACCTTTCAATTTAAAACGTGTAATCAAATGATTATATCGAGTCAATCCGAAAAGAATGCAGATATCCTAACAAAAACTGATCAAAATTTGATCTTCATTATGAACAATGGGATAATTCAAATCCTTACTATTAATAGTATGAATTTTATTAAAATAATTTGACCGATTAATTTGGTTAATTAATTCATTTTCACTTCAACAGTTAAGATCATGAGTCAACTGGAACTAGACCACCATGGAAAACCTGGAAGCAGTGGGCGGCCGTTTTTTCCTATTGTAGGGCTCCTCATTAGTGCTCATCCACGATCCTCCCTCGTGAGATTCGAACAGTTTGTCCTCTCCCACAGTAGACCGATAGACACTGAGTATCTTGAGTAGACAACTATTTATAAATACTTGTACCTTCTTGATGATGGTTGTAGTTCTCCAAGTTTCAGCTCCGTACAGTAGAACTGTCTTGACGTTCGTATTGAAGCTTCTGACTTTGATATTGGTTGATAGTCGTTTTGAGTTCCATATGTTCTTCAATCGTAGTAATGCGGTCCTTGCTTTGCCAATCCTCGCCTTTACGTCTGCATCAGATCCTCTTTGTTTATCAATGATGCTTCCCAGGTTTAAATTAATTTATGCTTCCATTGATGAAAGTAATGAATTGATAGTTGACATAAACTGATTTAAAGAATGTCATTAGAAGAAAAAATATTATGAATATTTGTAAATAATCTAAATTTAATCTTTAAGAAATAAAATTTCATTCCATGTCATTGTATATATTGTTTATTTTAATTTCAATTCTTTTGATTTTGGACTAATCTATAGAATTTATTTAACATGAAATTACAGATTTAGATCAAACTTAAATTTTGGGGATATTTATTGATTTATTTGTTGTTGTTGTTGTTGATAAGGTTCAATAGTTGGTTTAGTCTCCATGTCTAAACTTATTTCTCTATACGAAATTCATTGTATGTAGTAGCTGATAGTTATTTATTTCACAGTTAATACCATTATAACCATTGTAACTCTGAAAGTACTGAACAAATGTTTCGTTCTGTTATAAGATTCTTGAACAGTGAGCATTTAGAAAATGCCCCATATAGTAATTAATCATATGCTTTCTGGTGACTAATTTTGAGAAGTAATTTCGAAGTTCTAATGAAAAATAGAGTTCAACTATGTCCAAGTACATTGGCAGATGGTTGCGCGACATTATAAATTGATGTAAGTTAACTATATAAACCATAGGATGCCAGCTCAGTAATCGAAAGGTTAAGCATTCAGGTGTGAAAGCAAAGATCTTAAGTTTTAGTCTTAATGCTAAGATTGTCGATGGTCACCACTAAGTAGTCCCACACTGTGGAAAACATCTGTTCATTATAAAATCGAAACACTTCCACATATCTTCTAGAATGATTATAAGTATTCGTTAGCCTATAAGTTTTTTTTTCATTTTATTTATTGTTTCCATGTAATTCGTTCTTTTTAAAATTCACTTATATTTTTACTTTTTGAATTCATTAACCATTAGAATTTAGTGATCATTTGGAATGAAAAAGAAAAACTTAATCTAACAAAAGTATGATTTATAAATCTGAAATGTCTACAACTGCATATCATGATCATGAACTTATCAACTTATAGTTTCAATTGAAGAATTAGTTCTCTTTAACTCTATTTATATCTTAATGGAATGTTATCTATCCATTCAAATACATTACGTTTTCATTCAAATATTAATAAAATATGTGTATCACAATAATAATAATAATAATAATAATTATTATTATTATTATTATTATAATAAAATTATGAGGAAATATGAATATATATATACATATATAACAGATTAATATTGGTGGGATTCGATCCGAAAATGAGGTTAGTTCAATTATAATTTTTTTTAAAAATAAATAAACAATTATTGTTTATTATTAATATTATTGTTTCATTCATTCATGATTGACAACGTTTAATCACTATGATTATTGCATTTATTCAAATGGATTAATGATTGTTTATTTGTATATTTAAACTTCTTTCATCTTTTAATCATTTCATTATAATTGTGCAATAAATAGAGAGAGAAATGTCTTGGATATTTCATTCCTTAAATAATATACTTGAAGGCTTATGTTGTACATTATTATTATTATTATTATTATTATTATTATTATTATTTTATACAGAATTATGTTTTTTTATATTTACAAGTCATCTTGCTGTTATTCATTCAACTGAATAAGCTCTAATTTACAGTTGTCAACTGTAAAATTCCTCTGCATATTTTATTGTGATATTTAACATGACTATTATTATTATTATTGTTATTATTATTACTAATTGTTTACCTGACCTAATCATATCTCTTTACAATGACGTTGCTATCTCTTTGATTCTTATTGTCAATTAACTATTTATTGGTGTCTCTTTTTCTTTTCTGTTTTCTTTATGTTCTCAAAATTTTATCAAATTTTTACATTTTCAACTGGATTTCAATCATACAAGTTTCATATGTATGTACATTTGTTTGTGTGTGTGTGTGCACGCGTCTGCATTTACTTTCTTTTCTGTTCAGATTATGCTGTGAATGTCAATAAAACCATTGAAAGTGAATTCGTTTTTGAAAAGTCCTAATTCTAAATTAATGCCTTGTTACATATTAATTATTAGTATATACTTAGGATATTGACTGATTCCTTGATGAATTATTTATACAGGATAAAGTAAATGAAATATTTGTTTACTTGGGTAAAATACTACTATTTTTGTTTATTTAAAGGATTAAATTTATTCCAAAAAAGAAATCGGTAGCAAATACTCATGTCTGTTTAAATTAAAGAAAGAACTTCTCTAACAATGAATCAAGCTTTCAATAACGACCATTGAAACAAAGAATAAATTCAATTGAAATCATAAACTGATCTAAGTTAGACCAGCATTAAAAACCTGGAGGAATTAAACGTTCGTTTTATTCGAGTATGGGATTACTCAGTAGTTTACATTCACAATTCCGTACATTGGAATCGAATACAAGACCTCCAATATTGCACGTGAATTTTTAACCTCTAAACCATTAAGTCAGTGTTGATGTCTAGTTTTAATCATTCTATGACGCTTCTTGACTATCATTGATTGTCTTCAGTGGACAAATGTCTCATAATTGACACAGTTTGATTCTGCTGGTTACGGCTTCTGACTAGAACTCTGAATCCAGTCACTAGTGAGCACATGATAATTATCAGTATTTGGGTTGTTGATATTGTTGAATTTCATTGAAATCAAAAACTTGTCTAAGTTAAAACACCACTGATAACTTATAAACACTTTTGAAGCTAGATATTAACACCATTGGATACCGGTCCAGTAATGAATAAAATTAGGTAGTAACTATTTAGGTAGATTAGGATTTAAGAGCGAAATAGTTGGAGACTGAATAAAGCTCACTTTAATAAATAGGTAGATTCACATATTATCAACTATTTCATTTTTTTCAACATTCAGTGGTAGGGATACTGTTTGTTTTCTACATAAACTGAACGAGTCCAAACTGTTATCACTTACCATCTTAAGATCAAGTGGTTGGCTGAGGCCGATCATACGCTTAGTCAAGGCTTAGTCAAAATGGCAAATATATGTATACCCACGATTTGTGTACATTTTTCTCGGTTTGTCCACCAAAACTTCCTAGTCATTCTAAGTCTTCTCACTCATGTAATTAGTTGGTCAAACTTCTATGAATCATACATAGTTCTCTATGAATCGGATGACTGAGGAATGCGATGTAATTGTAAATATAGCGTTTATGTTTAAGTTCAATCCACATGAAAGTTTTATACACCTTTGTATAATTTATTCTAGTAGAATCTTGGTAGTACAAAACCTGAAACATTTTCAGTCGTCTTATTAATATTGTTGTTTAATTGTGCTGAATAAATATTTCTTTAAGAAGATCAATGCAGATACAAATGCACTAAGTGTTCAAACATGTGAAATATATTTCTTGATTTCAATTGTATTACACTAATTGTGGTTCTGACGGACAAAGGAACTTTAGTTTCCTTAATTTTAAAGACGATATTTATTGAAGAATCAGGCTGACATTAAAACGATTGGATTTTTCTTTATCCTTAAAGTTAAATTTTGAACAAAAGTAGTAATTGGTTTATATGTGATCAAAATATGTACTTAGTATATCTAGGTGCATATAGAATGTTAAGAAACAAATTATCTCTGTATGTAACCATGTTGGAACTTGAATCTAAATTAGTGATAACACGATTACTAGAGCTTATTGTTGATTGAAAGACAACTACTGAACAAACTATTGGCTTTTATATCCATTTTTTTAAAATTATGAATAATGTCGTGTGACAAGTTTGAGGAGTATAGCGGCGGACGGTGTAAAAAATTGATCATTAATGTATGGGCTGGTGTAAATAATAAATTTAAACCACAGTTGTTTTAATTTTATTCAAAGAATTATAGACGGTAAAAAACAAAACATTTAAATGACTAAAAATTACTGCAAAACTTAAATCTTTATTATCTAATAACAAAAATAACTTCATAGTAATCTTAATCAGTCATTTGAGCTCAACTTAACAGTCATTGAGAACGGCTGATATCAGTTAATATTATAAATCAACATCAAATTATACAATAGTCATTATATAAATCATCCTTATAATTATCATTTATTGACTTTTTTCAATAGATTATGAAAGTAATATGACTCAAAATTTAAATCAGTAAACTCTTATTTGTTGACTAAATGGTATAATGTTTACCCAAAGTTCTTCTATTCGATTGTATGAATATTTATACCGGGAAGTCACAAAGTTGAAATAAATCAACTATTTAATATTTTATAGTTGAATTCATGAATCAGTTGAAGCTAGACCACCATGGAAAACCTGGAAGCACTGGATGGCCGTTTCGTCCTAGTATAGAACTTCTCAACACAATTGAATACCGGCCGACTCAGTGGTCTAGAGGTTAAGCATTCACACGCTAGACTGATAGATCCTGGATTAGAATCTCGTGGGGCGAGATCGAGGAATCGCATACTACAACAAAACGGCCGTCCAGTGCTTCTAGGTTATCCATATTGATCTAGCTTCAATTGATTTATAAATTCAACTTATACAAATTACTAAAATCTCCACAAAACCCATCCAATATTATTTTTTAAAAGATTTGTAAACCATTGGGAATTTCTGACGAGAGCATTATTCAATTATGATGTATTTACATGTTTATAAATCGTCTATTGTTACATTTTTTTCTTTTTCTTTTTTTTTCTTAAAAATTACATAATATGTATTCACTTGGTATTGTTTGGCTTATATCTTCCCAATTGAGGTTTAAGACTGAAATTGATCAGTCTGTTATTGGCATATGTATTTTATTGATTTTCATTTGTCCATTTAAATCGATGATACCAACCATAATATTTATCACCAGCTAAATGATTTGTATAAATTATATTCTTTTCAGTTAAATGAAATACTTTCTTTATTATATTTAATATCATTAATTCAATATCATATTGTAACCATCTAGGTGTATAACCATCACGTGATGACCGAGCTATAGTAATTATATTTGGTTGATATGGGATTGTTAATAAAATTTGTGTAAAATGTATAGCTAATTTTAATAAATCATTTGATATTGGTAAAAATTCATCTACTAATGATTGATTAGGTAAATTATGTCCTAAACATAAATGTATTTCTGGTATATATTGATAAGTTATTAATGAATTAGTAAAACAAATACCTACATATTTTAATACATTAATTTGATTATATGTAATTGTATTATTTATAAATAATTCATTTAATTTCATTAGATATAATGTATAATTATAACAGAATATATCAGTGATTTGAAGAGTTTTATTGATTTTCTTTATTATCATCATTAATTGATTATGATCAATTATTGATTTATAATTATTTCTTAAATGTATATTCATATAAATATGTTCAAGTAACCAACGATAAATTTGATCAATATGTATTTCATTAATATAATTAATTGGACAAAATATTAATGAAATAATTGAATTCATTGTATGAATAAAATTTATATTTAAACCAGATTTTAATAAATTATGTGTAACTAAATGTACACCAAAAAAATCTTCATCAATATCAAGTATTAATGGTAAATAATCATCACGATGATGATGAGGAGGAGGTGGAGGATTTGGTTGATTTACTTGGTGATAAAATGTCATTGGTTTAGAATGATTTATTAAATTTAAATTTAATAATTTATTTAATGACCAATAATTTGAATAACGTAAAATATTTGATGCTGTTAATGAATTTAATTCAATATAATGATATAACCATGTTTTAGGACATTGATTTGATAATAATATAAAATCATTTAAAGGATTAACTTGATTACGAGTTTTACAATGATCTTCTTCTTCATCATCATTATCAATATTATTATCAGTAGTATTAATATTAAGACACATACAAATTTGTTTTGTATTATTAATTGTTGTTATACCTAAACTAGATGTATATGCATAACTTGTATTAAATGTCCAATATGGATATATAATATATACAGTTTGAATAAGATTCGTAATAATTGCACTCTAAAATTGAACAACATAAAAGAAAGTAAACTATAAAGTAACTCTTTAAAAAACTGTGATTTATTTGTTATTGAACATTTATATTCAAATTTAATTATATTTATTAGTAATATTATATGCTTAAACACTAGAATTATCAACATAGCCACACTTGATGAAGAAAATCTGGAATATGTAGAAAACTTCAAGTACTTGGGTAGCGTCATCAATGAATAAGCAGGATATAGATGCAGGATAGACAAATCAAAAACATCATTCATACAATCCAAGAAAATATCGAACTCAAAACAACTGTCAACTAATATCAAAGTCACAATCTCCAATACGATCATCAAGACAGTGAGTTCTGCTACACGGAGCTGAAATTTCGAGAACTACCACAATCATCATCAAAAAGATAAAAGTATTTATAAACAGTTGTCCACGCAAAATACTCTATATCTGTTTATCCGATATCATCAACAACAACCTGCTATGACTGATAACAAACCAGGTTCCGAATGAGGAGGAAATTAGGAAAAGATGTTGGAGGTGGATAGGACACACATTGAGGAAATCATCAAACTGAATCATGAGGCAAGCCTCAACGTGGAATCCTGAGGTGGAGTGGAAAAGAGGAAGGCCGAATAACACACTGCATCGAGAATTGGAAGTAGACATGAGAAGGATGAATAGGAAGTGGAAAGAATTGGGAAGGATTGCCCAGGAGGGGGTTGGATGGATAATGCTTGTGTGTGGCCTATGCTCCTCGACGAGGGATTACAGATGTAAGTAAGTAAGTAAAAACTAGAATATTCGTAAATTGAGTCTTTTCATCTGGGTGAACGTGATAAATAGTCATACTTTTTGTAACCTTAACTTCAGGAAATACGAAGTGCATACATAAGTCGGTAATAAGCTAAGAGACAAATCAGGATGTTTCATCACTCCATTAAGTCGATTGCTGTTGGATTGAACCACAAAAGTAGATACAGAGTATTTGATTGAAGTGAACATGATATCATAATCCTTCGTTTGTGACGTTGATTAATCTAGTCCATAATCGGTTATAATGAAGCAGATTCATTCACTCCTTGTCTTTTCTTAGATCTTGAATTTGAGTATTATATTATATTTTTTTATGTTTCAGGAGTTCATTATTTCTTTTCAAATCATATCGTCTATATTACTAATTTATTACACTTTCATGGACACTGTTAATACTCCAAATATTTTGAAATTTGTCTTGATAATTCCATCTCATTGTGGTGACCGTTGCAACTATTTCCCAGAATCTATGAATATTCCACAATGACAATCGAAAACATCAATAACTTCACCATAAAATGTATTTTAACATCAAAAGCACAGTAATACATGTATATACATTCCAAAACTGGAATTATTTGAGAAATTTATCAATTAATTGTTTAACATTGTTGAACGGGTAATAGAAAATGAAATTCATTATTAGAAAAACATATTAAGAAAAATATAGAAACAAGTATATAAAGAAATTTAGAATAAAAGGTAAATAGCAACAGTTCTATTACATGAATTGAAAACTTTTTACATAATCCATTGCAATACAACCAAATTTTGAAAAGCTAAATAAACATACTTTACATGATCTACTTAAGAAATCATTGTTTTTACAAGTTAATAAAATAAAACATTAGACTAGTTAAGAAACTGTCACTCACAAGAGAGGTATAAATCCCTCTGTTTCAAGGAATACATTTTGAAGAAAAACTCAAATACAACATTAAACCAAATATCATTCTAACCTGAGGACTTTGCAATAAGAAAAGAGCGAATCCATCGTATATTCAGTTTCAGGCTAAGTATTTCTGTCTTCAACAGCATTTACCTTCTTATATGACGTTACTACTCAGATAACATACTTCTGTGAAGATGGCTAACCATGATGAAGAGTTTAGTCATGAAAACTCCTAGATATATTAGATATTAGTAATTACAGATACGCCACGAAAAATATTTGATGTATAAGGAATTTTCACAGATTTAAATCATGAGTCAGTTGAAGCTAGACCACCATTGAAAACCTGGAAGCACTGGACGGCCGTTTCGTCCCAGTATGGGACTCCTCAGCAGTGCGCATCCATGATCCCGCACCACGCGGGGCTCGAACCCAGAACCTACTGGCTTCGCGCGCGAGCACTTAACCATTAGACCACTGAGCCGGCATCCAACGGTGTTAATGTCTAACTTCAACCAATCCAAGAAGTCGCGCCACCGTACACCATTGTCTTCAGTGAGCTGATATCTCACAACAGACCTGGTTGAACTCCACTGGTAACGGCTTCCCACTAGAACTCCAGGAGTATCTCTTGAAGTCAGTCACTAGTGAGCAGATGATTATTATCAGAAGGGGTTTGTGGAGATTTTAGAAATTTTCACAGATTTAAATCATGAGTCAGTTGAAGCTAGACCACCATTGAAAACCTGGAAGCACTGGACTAATTATAAAAAGATTTGTCTTGTTGAGATGAACCTAGCGACCAGTAACCAAAAACTTCATTATGAGGCATCTAAACCTCTTAAATACAGAAAAAGTATTTTATTCATTAGTCTAATTATGATTGTCCATCTCTGTAATCGATTGGGCAAGCACATACCTGTATTTATGCACCATTTCAATATCAAACGGTAGATGAGATATTTGAAAAAAGACAGGTTATTCGAGGAAGTCGATTATATTCAGGGTCACAGTATAGGTCATTTGTTTGGGTTGGAAGTTCAATCATATATGATAGATGAGCATGACGACTGGGTTCGCAAATTAAATCTTCACGTTCACTTTAGTCTTTTTATTTACATAATAGACTTGATATACCACAGTAACTATATGATATAAAAGAACCGGACAGTAGAATTCGACAATATCACAAGCTGAACTATTCACGATAGAGCTTTGAGGTTTCTGCATGAATTAGAAAATGTATCACTCGTTATTAACCGCTAGATAAACAACTTATTAATAGGATAACATTATATATCGATTAAAGCACTTTAGACTAATGCAAACAAGTCATTTCCATTATCGGTAAATAAAAATACTGTTGAGTGAATGAGGATAAAAACTCTGTGAATGTTTGGGGTCAGTACCTTTTCAGTGTGACAATAACCATCCTTTCTTGAGTGTTCAACAAGTGTACAGTATCAAGAATTTTCAAGGATTTTTTTGTGTATTTAATGGGTAGGTGTTGTACATGGGAGTATAATTTTCACTGGAGATTTCATTCCATTAATCTAATGCTATCTGCTTGTCTTTTGTGAACACTCCGCTCTAGCGTATCCCAGTTTGACGGATGAAAAAAGCAGGTAAACTGAAAGTTAGAACTTGAAATGAAATCTTTGGTTTGCATTGTGCTCACGCATGCAGTACTCAATCAGTAAATTAACAGGAGATTTTCTGAAAATACTTGATACTATATACTTATTGAACGGATCGAGAAATAGATGAGTTGCACATTTACAAAAATGTATCCTATCTCATTTCCTATCAGTGAAGTCTTAACTTCATTTACCTTTGCACTCATTGATTAGTAATAAAAAATGAAATTCCCAAGGTTATTTTAGGAGCGACTGAAATGATACAGTGTAGAATAGTATATCTTATTAAGAAAAGTACTTTAACTATAACTACTAGCGAAAAACATTTTCTACTAACTATGAATAGATTGATACTGAAATTGAAATCTAACATAATGATGAACAAGAGACTGGTTATTCCCAATAATCAGTTTATTGTATAGAGGTTTCACAGTTGATGATTTGGGTGTCCCAGCTTTATAGGAGTACTTCAAATAAAACATTTGCAGCAACTAGCATTCTTACACGTTGACATGATTTACCCTTACTTTTGGACGGATGAATTAATTTAATCTTCCCATTCATTTAGTCATTTATATGCGACTTTGAGCATGTGTGTATAATCGTACATATGTATTTTATGGTTCCTATAGATGTTAACTTACGTTTTAATTAAATCATAACGTCTGTCTGAGTAAAAGTATGCCTGAAATAAATTGATTTAACTTAATTGGTATTTAACTTCTTATTACTGCGGTAGCTCAAACGGCATTATTCTAAGTGGAATATACCAAATCAATCGGAGAATTTATGTTCATGGCTTCTTCATCATTCTTTATTGAGTCATGTCGTGGGGTAAAGCACCAACATTAGCTGAAATGTTTACATCAAACTAGTCAGTCTTAAAATGAATGAAATATCACATTCATCGATTACTAATTCCCAACTAATTTGATGATATATAGTCCTGTATGAATTTACTCGAATTCTATTGATCATATTACGATTCACCCAGGTATCTAAGTAACTCGAAACTTGATATTTCATACAGATCTCCTACAACTAACTAATACATTAAGATTTTACTTTATTACAATTGTAATAGATTCCCACAAGGAATCTGTGTATTATTGATTTTATATCAACCATTCAGTCAATACAAAATGAAATTCAACAAAAATAATCCTTATTTCATTTATCCCAAAAAATCTAAATAAGCAAAGGGGGAAATTTGATTTATTACATTCTTGAATATATATATATATATATATATATATATATATATATATATATATATATATATATACTAGAGGTGAAGTGATATATACCATTTTTTTGTGAAATCTACAACAACAATTCTATACACCTTCTACAGTTTGTAAAGAGACTAGAAAAGACTGTTCGCAATATGATTTCTTGTTTGTTTGTTTTTTTTTAAGTAAAAAGAAAATGTGTTAAGTTTCTGTTATTCCATAACTTGTCTAAAGTGTAGGAAAATGCAAGCTCAACCTCTCTTTATTACAATTCAACACATAAACAAACACATACAAACATTCACTTCTTAAGTGAATTTCACCAATAAAGCTGATTTCTTGTTTTCTTTATCCTATTTTAGTCGATTATCGTTCTTTTTTTATACATGTAGTCGGAACTCGGTGACATTTACACATTTATTGCTTCGAAAAATGTCAATAGTGATAAATTTTTTTATATTCTTCAGTATCTATGTGTCTAGAATTTACTTCATACATCTTGAAATAAAGCGATATGTCACCTGATATTAGATCGTGATTGGCCAATAAGAAAAAACGGATATATAGGACTTTGCCTAACAATACAACACTGTCTTAAAATATCATTAATTCTAGTCTATAATCTAATGTAAGGTATTCTCAATGTGTATATAGTTGATCCAAATCCATTAGATCAAAATACTTCTCACTTAGTTCTGTCATAGAGAAGAGAAATCTTCCAGTAATCAGATCATATTTCAAAATGAAATGTATTTTTTTCTATGATGAATTATTGTCCAGACTGAAATCTTACTTAAGTGTCGTTTCTATAATAGACATCAAATTCTGATGTGAATTAATTTGTTAAGGAAGATATTTTCAAAGTAACATAAGTAAAATTGACAAACGTTATAATTTACGCCTGAAACTCTTCGTCAAGGAGCATAGGCCACACACAAGCATTATCCATCCAACCCCCTCCTGGGCAATCCTTCCCAATTCTTTCCACTTCCTATTCATCCTTCTCATGTCTACTTCCAATTCTCGATGCAGTGTGTTATTCGGTCTTCCTCTTTTCCACTCCACCTCAGGATTCCACGTTGAGGCTTGCCTCATGATTCAGTTCGATGATTTCCTCAATGTGTGTCCTATCCACTTCCAACATCTTTTCCTAATTTCCTCCTCATTCGGAACCTGATTTGTTATCAGTCATAACAAGTTGTTGTTGATGGTATCGGATAAACAGATATAGAGTATTTTGCGTGGGCAATTGTTTATAAATGCTTTAACCTTATTGATGATGATTGTGGTAGTTCTCAAAATTTCAGCTCCATATAGCAGAACTCACTGTCTTGATGATCGTATTGGAGAGTGTGACTTTGATATTAGTTGACAGTTGTTTTGAGTTCGATATTTTCTTGGATTGCATGAATGAATTTTTTTATTTGCCAAACCTTGCCTTTACGTGTGTATCAGATCGTCCTTGTTCATTGATGATGTTTCCCAAATACGTGAAAGATTCCACCTCTTCTAGAATTTGTCCATCAAGTATGATTGGGTTGGTGTTCTCCGTGTTGTATTTGAAGATCTTTCTTCTTCCATCGTGTATGTTGAGATCTATTGATGCAGAGGCTTCTGCTGCACTGTTCGTCTTTACCTGCATTTGTTGGTATTTAATTAGATAGAAGACCCAGATCATCTGAGAAGTGCGAATCGTTTAGTTCCGTGCAAACTGTCCACTGCTTTTCATGCTTCCCCTCGTATGTAAAGGTCATCATAATCCAGTCAACCACCAGATGAAAAAGAAAGGTTGGGAGTAAGCATCGTTATCTGACTCCAGTCCTCACTTGCAATGCGTCTGTCAGGTGTTCTCCATGCACCATTTTGCAGTGTAGTCCGTCGTATGAACTCCGTGTGATTTTGAGGATTTTCTCGGGTACACCATAGTGTCGAAGAAGGTTCCGAAATGTTCTCTTATCCACGCTGTCAAATTCTTTCTCCTAATCACGGAATTTGATGTATAATGACGAGTTCCATCCAATTAACTGTTCAACGATGATCCGTAGTGTCGAGATTTGGTCTGTGCACGACTGATCCTTACAGAATCCAGCCTGTTGATCTCATATCACGTAAGAACCAGAAGTAACAGATTGTTAGTTTATGAAATAAATACACTTATGGTATAACGTTTATTTAAACGTTATACCGTTAGTGTGTTTATTTCATTCACGAACAATCTATGTTACCTCTGGTTCTTGTATGATATTTATTTATCATTGAGGCATATCGAAACATGAAAGACATACTTTTGAGGGAAATGCCTCCAATGTTATTGAGCTCATTGTCGTAATGTAAAAAAACTAATATATTTGAATAAAAATAAAGTGAATTCGGAGTAGAAAATTTCCTTTTCGACTAAATCATTTACTTAAGCTATGCATTCGTATTTATACTTATATGGAAAATATATGTCTATAGAAGGATTTAGAAAATGCATCATAAATTGATTTGAGAATCTTATTATTAGACGACGTTACGCAATAATCAAGGGGTAAGAAAAGAATCTAAGGATAAAAATAATTTACGGGTCTGAATTATGAAAGATAATTGTCCAATTGACAGATATGAAGAAAAACGAGAAACGTAAAGGTCACAATAATAACAACGTAATAATAATCATGAAAAATTATTAAAGAATAATAATAACTGATCATGGTTTAAAACTACAAAACACTAATTTTTAAAAAAAACGTTACAGAGGGGAATCAGGATCAAGGAAGAATGAGAAGTTGGACGTATCGTTTTCTCACGCAGAGTTCGAGCTTGAATTGACGAATCGCCGATGCCTCAGTAGTTAGTAAGTTTTTGATTCGACATCCCTTTGATCCCGTCCCTTTTAAAAGAAGACTCCTTCGGAGCTATGTGTTCAGAGTTGATTAGATGCTGCTGTATTGAACTGGTAATTTTTTGCATTCTCCTTTTAAAAGCCATTCCGGGTAGTGTTCTGAGATGCGCTTGGAAAAAGATCATCTTATGTGGCCAATTTAACCTGCTCCACATGAAAAAGTAAACTTATAGATGCACATTGATGTGTCCCAAAGTGGAAGTTTTTCCTTAACATATCTATAGATGGTAAGCCGGTTTGAGAAAACAATTCGGAGCTTAACTGAGTAGAAAGTTTTATTCAACAACCATACCTCCTTTATATTGGTTATTCATAAAAAGAGTTTTCTTTTTTACCCTCTCTAACTCTGGTGAATATCGATTTTACGTCGAATGTCAACGCTCTCATGGCTACTGACATTCATCAGAAGTGTATATAGTGAGTGACAACTCAGGTGGGGAAACCAAAATTATGGTAAAATTTATACACTAAATACATCGTTTGAAAATCTTCTTTACGTTTCATTACCATGTATATAAAATGCATATTCAAATAATGACAATTTACAAGTTTTAAAATAATGAACATTGAACTAAATAAAACAAAACTATTAGATTGAGATCATGAACTGATTGATGGTAAACCACCATTGAAAACCTGGAAGCATTGGATGGCCGTTTCGCCCTATTAAGGGACTACTCAACAGTGCGCACTCACTACCCCACTCACGGGATCCAAACCCAGGGCTTTCAGTCTCGCGCTCAAACGCTTAACCTACTGAACCACTGAGCTTGCATCCAATGGTGTTAATGTCTAGCCTCAACATCAATCGGTTCATGATCTTAATCAAAAACTTAACAGTCTCTACAACCACTAAACTGATAAAACTATTAGAATCTGATCAATAGAACAAGATCTCATTGTAAAAATTGATTTTTGTTACAATTTCACTGTTTAATTCATGATATTATTGAAAAAATACTAGACAATATTGAACTGTAAAAGTGTCCATTAACAACGTTACCTTCAAAACACATTCAGTAATTTGTGGGTATTGTGTCTATTTCTTAGATCCTTTCATGTTGAAATTCATCTTTAAAAATATATCATATATGTAGAATCAGTAGATGTACAATAGAGTTCATGTTACTGTTCATGAACGCGTCAAAGTATATTATAATTGAAATCTTTCAGATATAATATATTGCTGTCATATACATCTTGTACTTTTCTAGTTTAATAAAATTAATACCTTTCTTGTACATACCTGAATAAATTCATCATTGGTTTGCATTAATGTTTTCATTTCATTAGTTGAATGAGGAATATGACCAATTGGAAATTCATCTACTAATTCTGGATAATCCATATCACTATGGGCATCAATATGAAGCTAAAACAATAACAATAACAACAACAACACAATCCTTAAGATTGTTTCATTTGTAATAGTTAATAAAATGAGCATATACATTTCTGACAGAAATCATACACCTATTAAAAGTGAATGAGAACACAAGTGGGGACAATCGAAAATATATTTAAACATAAACTACAAAACATCTTAGTAGAATCTTAAAAAAAACTTATACAATAAATACTTCATTTACTAAATGTCAGTCAATTGTCTCAGACTTCATTGTTATTTTGTTTTCATACAAATCATTATTTGTTCTCATTCTCTTTTATTGAATCTTATTAACTTTCTACTGTCAGGCATTTCATTTTCGACTGATGATACATACTACTTATATCTGTCGATATCAGTAGCATACATCATAGTAATTTTGAACAAATACTTTATATTATTCAGGTTAGAGTTTTATGTAGTTTATCTCCCAAAATTACCTTAATTAGACAATGTCCAGTAATTCACTAATCTACTACAGATTTGTTAGATAAGCTTTGAATCACAATTTTTCTTTAATGTGACGAATGTTTAAATCAAGGAAACTGAGCAGGGATTCTTGTTCATTTTGGACATGTCACTATACAAATATGACTGGGATATCTGTTGAGGTTCTACCAAGAAAGTTATACGTTGAAATTTTGGCTTAATTAGCTACACAATAAAATTAGAGATGTATAAGCAGGGAAAAAACTATCGACCATATTGTTGATTAATAGAGACAGTGATATTGGAGTTTGATGGTATAATGCTATAAAATATTTAGTTTTGCACTTTTAAATAAATAGTGAAAAAAAGTTACACAACACATTTACATATATCAAAGAAAATAAGCATCAAAGATTAAATGCCATTTTACGCAAGTTCTTTGTATTGTGGGAGAGAACAAACCAGAACAAACCACCAACAGTGGAAGAAATCAGGAAGAAGTGATAGAAGTGGATAGGACACATATTGAGGAA
Source organism: Schistosoma margrebowiei (assembly GCA_944470205.2). Taxonomy (NCBI): domain Eukaryota; kingdom Metazoa; phylum Platyhelminthes; class Trematoda; order Strigeidida; family Schistosomatidae; genus Schistosoma; species Schistosoma margrebowiei. Next base: position 8,873,012 of record OX104025.1, read on the forward strand.
AGCACCGAATTGCATCATAAGGCAATTCCTCACATGGAATCCTCAAGGCCAAAGGAGAAGAGAAAAACTAAAGAACACATTACTCTGAGAGGTGGAGAAAGATATGAGAAGAATGAACAAGAATTGGATAGAACTAGAAAGGAAGGCTCAAGACAGATTGGGTTGTAGAATGCTGGTTGGCAGCTTATGCTCCACTGCGAGTAAAAGGCGTTAATAAGAACGTTTTCTTCTTCTCAACAAATGTCAGGAAATAAAAGGTGTATATCCTAAACTGTATTCTGAGAATCATTGTTGAGTTCATTATATCATAGTCATTTTTCATTATCTTTCATTCGTATACGAGGAAATGACCCTATTTCATGCCATTATCTTTACCATTATGTATGTTAAATGTTTAAAAAAATGTTTTAACAACTCCAAAGCTTTCATTTCACTGATTTAATCATAAGCGAATCGTTATAAATATGAACAAATCAAGTGGATTTCCAGAGTAATTAATAACAACAAATGAATATATTCCAACTAATTCTGTACATCACGATATATGTAACGATCATTAGACTACAGTAATACAGTAACTGACAGACATCTTTAGTAAATTGGTTATTTATCCATTTACGGTATTATAAATTGATGGTATTAAAATTTTTAAAAACCGGGTGTGTTGTGAGATAGTAACTCACTGAAGACAATGGTGGATGGCCGCGCAATTTCGTACATTGGTTAAAGTTAAACATTAGCAACGTTGGATGCTGGCCGGCTTAGTGGTCTAGAGATTGGATGATCGTATGCAAGACCTAGGATTCTAGGTTCAAATCTCGCAGGCAGGATCATGGATGCACACTGCTGAGAAGACCCATGGTAGGACGAAACGTCCATCCAGTGCTTCCAGGTTCCCCATGATGGTCTAGCTTTAATTGACTCATGAAATCAACTATAAAAGTATGTATTTAAAGTCTTGTAAATATACCAAGAGATTTATAATCAATCTATTATTTTTTATATGCTGAAAATTAACTCTAAAATGCAAGTACATTCAGCTGACGAGTCCCAAATAGGACGAAACACTCATCCTGACTTCCACACTACTAGCTAATATCCATTTTTGCTCATTATGTTATTTAGTATTTTTTAAGTAATTCATAGTTACATAATTGATCAAGGGTTACATTTATCAGCTTTTTATTCTACATACAAACGAAATCTATTGTTTTGTTTGACGGAATACATGTAAGTATTAAATAGTCTTAAACCCCGCGGGGCGGGGTCGTGAATATGAACTTCTGATGAGTCCAACAGTAGGATGAAACAGCCGTCCAGTGCTTCCAGGTTTTCCATGGTGGTCTAGCTTCAATTGACTCATGATCTCAACTGTTTAAATTACTACAATCTCCACAAAACTCCTTCTGATATTAAATAAATATGTCATCTTATAACAAAATCTATTGAAATTTTCATTAATTAGCCATAAATGATGCTTTTGTTTTAGAAAGTCAAATAGTTTAGTTAAATTCATGAGATCGTATATTTCAAAAATGGAGACAAATTCAAATTTCTCAACAGTGTGAATGTATAGCTTATATTCTAGACTAACCTTAGCTAATGATTTAGATAGGTTTTGTTCAATATTACATCAAAGCCTAATAAATGAAGAGGACTGTAACTGAACTAGAGATAAAACTACATAAAGTCATTTGAAGTAACCAGCTTTGTCCTTCTATCAGAAATGAATGTATTATAAGCAGAGATGGATAGTGGCTAGCAGTGGAATCCAGGACGCGCGTTTCGTCCTGTTTGGGACTCGTCAGCTGGTTGTACCTGCATCTCAGAGTTGATGTTCACTTTGGGACTCGAACCCAGTACCTTTCGCTTCAAACGCCATCGCGTTATCCACTTAGCTACTGAGTCCTGATAGCCACTTGCTTGTGCAATGGGGTGAAGTTTAATTCACTTGATATTGTTTTATTTGAATCTTCCCATTGATGTTTTAGGACTGAAGTTGATCAGTCTCTTATGGAACATCAACTCTGAGATGCAGGTACATCCAGCTGACGAGTCCCAAACAGGACGAAACGCGCGTCCTGGATTCCACTGCTAGCCACTATCCATCTCTGCTTATAATGCTTGTAAATTAAGGCAATATCGAGGCATACGCACAGTATGCACATATGTCAATAAGAGACTGATCAACTTCAGTCCTAAAACATCAATGGGAAGATTCAAATAAAACAATATCAAGAGAAATGAATGTAGTTTGAAGATATCGAACAAGAAGATTTTCAGATTTTGTAATTCAAGTTAGTCAGAAAATGAATATATTGTTGACCACATTGATATGTTTAATTAAGTTTTAATGCTGCTGTTGTATTTTTTAGTTCCATAAAGTATGAAATCATTGCAACCGAGTACATTCTTTTTTATCTAATTTACATCATGGCTTGACTTTAATTAGATAACCATTGAAAAATGGGAAATACAGAACAACATTTTCATTGTAGTATGAGATTTTTCAGGTATTGAAAGTAGGATTTTCACATCTGAAAAAGAACGTTCAACCTATGAACTAAGGATTCACTGTCAAGTGGTTTACATTTGCGATTTCAATCAGTTCACGATATTCTGCAAGCATCTTTCATTGACATTATAGAATAACTGGCTAACATGCAATATTATTGAACTTCACTAATCATAATTTCTCACTAGAATTGTTTTAACTTTTCTAAAGATTAGTCGCTAACTAGCATTTGATTATCGATATTAATGTAATTCGACTATCTACACAAACCCTTTACACTAAAGCTGATGGTCAAATAAATCGAAAGGGTTTTTTTGGTACTAACTATTGTTCTGTTAATGAATTCACAGATGGTTGAGTTTCCATGTGTAAAGTGACCAATCCCAGCTTCATACATACACTTAATATAGTAATACGATTAAAATTGAAATATCATAAATTAAGCTTTGAAAATTAGTTTGATTAATTAACAAATTACTGTGTATTAATGATCAACTCTCTCCCAGAGAGACATGATCACCTACTAGTTGAAAGCTTTTACCCACACGGTTAGTCAAACCAGTACTGTATTAGATGTCCAGTGTTAACACTGAATGAAGTTCAAGTTATATTGCCAATTTAGAGAGGTTGAGAAAAATAAATTATCAGACCTTGATTTAACTTCTAAAGGTCTATATGATAGCTCTAAGAAATGCGAGCCACCCGGAATTTACTGAAATCAATTTGATATAAAAACTAGTTTATAATTGTTACATAGAACTTCAATTCTTTCGACTTACAATAACCGAAATGCTCTCTCTTGTCAAAATATTTAAATAGAATTTTATATTACTGATAAGTAAGTAAACGTATCTAACAAACAGTTATAAATGTAATTTCAATAATTTAGATCATGAGTCAGTTGAAGCTAAACCACCATGGAAAACTTGGGAACACTGGACGGCCGATTCGTCCTATTGTTGGACTCCTCATCAGTGCACATCCACGATGCAACCTCGAGAGATTCCAACACAGGATTTATCAGTTTCGCTTGTGAACGCTTAACCACTAGACTATCGAGCTGGCCGGTATCCAACGGTCTTAATGTCTAACTTTAACCAATACTTTCTGATCCCCACTCACTTGCTTTTCTAACAGACTAAGTATACATATGGTCTTACATCTTTAATGAATGACATCATTTGAGAGGAAATTGTCATTGTTGTGTAACGTTTTTAAAATATTTACATTTGAAGAGCAGGTTACTTGCATTAGCTGTTCAACACAATTTGTTCTAGTCATTACTCTGTTTTTTTCCCCAAATTGTTCACTTTTTACTAACTGTAGTTCGTATCTGGACTAGTTTTCGTCTGATACTATTCTGAGTGTTCTCTTATTAATCTACATTAATTTCATTAGTTTTACAGTATTACACAGTGTCATGTTAGTCAACTTATCTTTTTCCTATTCAATAATGAATGAGTATGTTTTTATCGTTTTAAGGTACACTGAATAGTGACCGATAAACCCTTGTATAGACTTTCTTTAGGTTGACTAAACTTCACCAATAAAACTGGTGTTTGAATGATCCTAGATTAAGATCCACTATATTTAATGGTAAGTGGTTCTTGAACCAAATCAGTATGAAACTCTGAAACCCTGACACTTAATAATCAGTTAGTCAGTCAGTCAGCTACAACGTAGGACCAGGCAAATATGTGCATTGTTCCAATTTGCCATACCTCATTAACACAGCAATATGAACACCGAATTCATAGAAGTAGTTAATTCAGCGGTAGTAATATATAAAAGAAAGATTGCATATAAGGATATAGTACATGAAGAAAGAATTAGTTCGTAGAAAGAAAGATCTGAAGCAATTTTAATATTATAGTTTAAGGGAAGACGGGGAGTGTATTTAAAATTTTAAGGAAACTGATACATTTTGTATGACTTTAAATCCCGCCACCCACTGTCAGAGACCTTGATTCTGACCTCACTACCTCCAACGATTGTAAACTAGATATAAAGCGTTCAGACTATAACATTCAACCGGCTAACAAGTTTCGTACGGAGTGAAGTAGTGAGAAATGACATCCATATATTGCTAACCTTTTTATATTTTTCATAAGTCATTAATATGATTCATCGAAACAGCAAGTCATAAATACCTTGGGAGATTATTTTCTTTTTGTAATTTTCATACACAAAATTGGTGACACCAAAATCTGAGGCTCGTGATATCAATAATGAACGAGTCGTATTCTGCTAATCGACTGTCAAACGATGAAAGCTAGGATCTTTCTCACAAGTGACACGCAGCAACTTGTAATTATGACTCACTGACCATCTTGAGACTGCGTAAAAGCCTTCTGTCAGCCGAACACATACATAGGATTTACAACCACTACCAACAGGCTTTGTAGACATATGGATAAAGACTTTACTTCCAAACAAACCCTCATTATTGATCACTGAGTGTGACACTTCCTTTTGCATACAAATTTTATGTGAAAATCATTTGTGTTTCGATAACTGCATCGTATTATGAAATGTCAGAAAGTCACATTCTAATAGTCTCTCATGCGTTCCGCTTCCGTTAGAAATCCTACACCAACGAACATTTCTCTGAAAATCAAATCAGTCTTACCAATTGAAATAGAAATGGCTGACAACAAAGTTAACTAAGACTGACATTTCACAGGTTGAAATCATGAGTTAATTGATGCTAAACCACCATGGAAAATCTGGAGTCACTGCACGGCCGTTTCGCCCTAGTATGGGACTCCTCAGCAGTGCGCATCAACGATCTCGCACACCGCGAGATTCGACCCCAGAACTCATCAGTCTCGCGCCAGGCGCCTAACCAAATAGACTACTGAGCAGGTATCCGACGCTGTTAATGTCTAAACTCACGGGGGGGGTCGTGGATGCGCACTGCTGAGGAGTCCCATACTAAGACGAAACTGCCGTCCAGTGCTTTCAGGTTTTCCATGGTGTTCTAGCTTCAACTGACTCGTGATTTCAACCAGTGAAATGTCTAAAAATCTATACAAAACCCATTCTGATAAGACTGATATTGACAAACCAAATTCACAACTTTCATAGGTCCGGTAATCGTCATTTCATTGGCCGGCTAAAATGACGATTTTGATTAGTTGGAAAACGGTACAGCTGATTAATGAGAGATGGGGAGTTTCGAAATAAATTTCATACCCTTAAAAAACTATCGACAATTAAAAAATGTTAAACGTGTATATGTGATCAGATTGTCCGAAATGTATTGCTCTAATAATAGCATATAGTTCTCATAATCTTCATTTTCTTATTACACTATTCAAATTTTCATGATAAACAAATCTCATTCGTATAATCATAAGAACATTTCGTCGAAGAGATGTCTCAATCTCCTATTTATTCATTCCATGAAATATCCTAATGTAAAATATAGTCCTTGTATAATTAAAAAGTGAAGATGGTCTACTTGAAAATCTGGGCCACCTGTTCCTGCCATTAAGATATTTCAACAAGTTATCTGTTTTCTTGTTTGTTTTAACAGATCATTGCGTAAATTAATTGCACAACCTATTCAGGTGAGTTTGTGGAAAGTTCACAACCTTTCACTATATAAGTTAGGAAAGAGCACAATCAGACATTGTGATTGCTAATAATATACATCGAAAAGAATGTACATTATTCAGATGTTGATTCCTGGAACTGCTAACCTCTAACTGGCAATCACTCAATATTTATCGTCAGGATTGATCAAGAAATAAGAAACGGAAACATATTGAAATACTTTGTCCTGAGTATTCTATATTGTACCAAAAACATCATATTGAATAAAGCTACTAACACTACTATTACTACTACTACTACTACTACTACTACTAATAATAATAATAATAATAATAATAATAATAATAATAATCTACTCATTTGGATTCTACACAGATAATTATCACAATATTCTCTCAGAAATTAATACACACACTTACCAAAACAGCTTTCTTATTATTAAATGATTTGGCAGCATCAAACCAATAAGGAATGACTATAAATATATCAAATAAACATAATTCAAATAAGTACAAATTAGGTCGGGAAAATCAAAGATAAAATGACTGTTGAAAAACAAATTACTTTAAGATAGGTCAACTATTATCAATTCTACTTTTGATGATGATTAATTTGTTATGAAGGATATTAAGAAGTACAATTAATCAACCTTTGTTACCAAAAGCAGAAAAACAGACGGCGGCTTTCTTGAGCATCTGGGCTTCCTGTTCCTTCCACCTAGATATTTCAACAAGTGCGTTTCTGAAAAGTGTACAAATTTTCTTTGTCAGAGTTACAAAAAGCCGAATAAGAGATATTGTGGTCGCTGGCAATATGCAGCGAAAAGAATATACATTATTCAGATGTTCATTTACTGGACTGCTAACATCTAACTGGTGATCACTCAATATTTATCGTCAAAAAGTAAGAAACGGAAACTTGTCGATATACTTTGCGATGAGAATTCTATATTGTACCAAAAATATCATATTGAATAAAGCTAATAATAATAATAATAATAATAATAATAATAATAATAATAATAATAATAATAATAATAATAAGTATACTACTGTTGAGTAGCTTGTTGTAATATAACCAGTTTTTAAGATAATTGATATCTGAATAACAATGGAAAAGATGGATGCATTTTTAATTCAATTTTGATGTTCACATTGAAATTCGAACCCTTTATTTTTTACTATAAACACTCATACCTAATTGACGTTAATAATGAGTCTAAATAGATACTAACTTGTGCAAAGCACATGAATTTTATTTGTAAAGGACGAAACACCTATCTTGAATACCACTACCATCTATAATCCAATTTTATTGAGAGCTAGTAACAAATAGCAAAATTAAAACAATCTATTCAGAATACGGATATGTAAACCACTAAATCTAATCTTTTCAATTAAATAGTATTTGAAATAATTGTTTTGCATTAACTCACATGTAGTCCTCTAGATACTCAAATCTTTTCTAGAATAATGAAGCTATCAGATAATTAATACCATTTTACTATAACTTACAAGCAACAATGATGTATTTATAATTAATTGATTACTGAGTATTGGCGAATATCAAGTCGTTCTTGGTTCGAAGCCAGTTCTATCGATGCAGTCAAGTTTCATACACTAGTCAACTTAACTCGACACCACGTGGATTATGTTGAGTTGTAATCTTATGGTGTTTGATTGCAGTTGATCGATAGAATTCGATCAGCGCTGTGAAAGACTTGAATTACATGACATTGGTCATCACTCAATGATCACTGTATTGTAAATGCATCTCAGTCCTAAAGAAAGTCAATCGCTATCCACAAGCTCATTCCTAACGTTCCCGACTGTGAATCAGAGTGACATAGGACCAAATCCTCCAGTGAGCATCAGTTCTCTCGAAATTACAGATAAGCTTTTCTCCTGAGTGCCAAATAGTATGAAACCTAGGTTCGAGGTCTTCTATCGATTTCCAGCAACTATCACCCAGCATTCATACATGTTATATACATTTGAAGAAATGAATAGCCCATCAAATAGCAACAAAACATTGACTAGATAAAGTTAACAAATAAAAACACTATAAAACAAATTATATTATAATTGTATAGTATGTAATGAAAATTCCCTTTAGAGTTGTAAAACGTGATATATTTAGCATAAGACGGATTGATAATCCAGAATGATTTAATTTGACGTCAGCCAAAAAAAAGTTCTTGGCAGACAGTTCTTGAAATTTCCTGGTGCATAATATATCTGTTCGTTTCTCCTTTCATTCATCTGCATATATTTATCTTACTTACGCCTGTTAATCCCAATGGAGCATAGATCGGTTATCAGCATTCTACAACCCACTCTGTTCTGGGCCTTCCTTTCCAGTTCTATCCAATTGTTGTTCATTCTTCTCATATCTGTCTCTATTTCCCGGCTTAATGTGTTCTTTGGTCTTACTCTTCTCCTTTATTTGATCTTGAGGATTTCAAGTGAGGACTTGCCTTATGATGCAGTTGGATGCTTTCCCCAATATGTGTACTATCCACTTCTATCACTTCTTCCTGATTTCTTCCTCCGTTGGGATCTGGTTTGTTCTCTCCCACAATAAGTGGTTGCTGGTTGTATCTGGCCAACGGATTCGAAATACTTTGCGTAAACAACTGTTAATAAACACCTGTATCTTCTGGACGATGCGTTTCGTAGTTCTTCAGGTTTCCGCCCCATACAGTAGAACTGTCTTGACATTTGTATTGAAAACCCTGACCTTGGTGTTGGTTGATAGACAGTTGTTTTGAGTTCCAGATGTTCTTCAATTGTAAATATGCTGCTCTTGTTTTACCGATCCGTGCTTTCACATCCGCATCAGACCCACCATGTTCATCAATGATGCTGCCCAAATATGTAAAGGTTTTTACATCCTCCAAATCTTCTCAGTCAATTGTGATTGGATTGATGCATGCTGTGTTGTATCGTAGAATCTTGGTTTTTCCTTTGTGTATATTAAGACCTAATGCTGCCACACTGGTCATCTTCTCCTGCATTTGTTGCTGCGTGTGCGACAGAAGAGGCAGATTATCTGCGAAGTCTAGATCGTCCAGTTTCAGCCTAGCTGTCCAATATATATATATATATATATATATATATATATATATATATATATATATAGCTAACGAATTTTAAGTGGAACAAAACACAAATCCCGATTTCCACTGCTAACCATAATAATTATACTCTAAATATCTTAACTATACTTTACGTAACAAGTTAATTGAATACTTATTTACTAATTTTACCTATACAATATAAGTAAGCTGATAATAGTAACTATTTGACTGATTTCAAAAAATGAATCATTTCTTATGACAACCATTCATGATGATATAATTCTTTTACATGAAATCAAATATATAGTTAATCTACTTAAAGTATTCATCAGTAGCCTATACTCCTCAATGAGCCGTAAAAGGCTTACATTTGTAATATTCTCTAAAAAAATAAATAATCGTTTTTTTACTAAACTTAAATAACAACAATATAAATCTCACCTTCATGATGTTCTTCCACAATATAAACATGTAAATTGGTTAATTGATTAAATGTTAACAATTTTGAATTGTTTAATATATCATCATTATTCATTTGTATTGTTACCGTCCAATTATTATATACATCATATTTATATAGTAGCCATAGTAACATAAATGTGTTTAGGATACCAAAAATGATAATAATTTTATGAAATGACATGAATGAAAAAAAAATCACTGATTGAACTGAAAAGTAAAAATAAAAATGGATTTAAATTAGTGTATTTAATAAAATTATATTATTATCAGAAAGGAAGGGGGGTTGTGGAGATTGTAATAATTTTTAATAGTTGAATTCATGATTCGATTAAAGCTAGATCACCATGAAAAACTTGGAAATAGTGGATGGCCGTTTCGTCCTAGTATGGGACTTCTTAGTAGTGTGCATACACGATCCCACACGTTGGACTCAAACCAAGAACCTTCGGTCATGTGGGTGAAACCTTGGCTTCTGGATCGCTGAGCCGATCGGCATCCAACGGTTTTATTGTCTAACTACAACCAATCTACGATACTGCGTGACCGTCTACCATTGTTTTCAGTGAGTAATTGCCTCCACACTAGACACAGTTGAACTCCACTGTGTACGGCTTTTCACTAGAACTCTAAAAAATACTTCATGAAGCCAGCAATAATGAGCGCATGATGATAATTATCAGAAGAGGGTTTCTGTGAATATTGCAGTAATTCGTAGTAGTTGGATTGATGAATTGATTAAAGGTAGACAACCCCGGAAAAATTTTATTATATTACATGGCATGAATATAAGCAAAATATTCATGGATCTAGCATGAAAATGGTTGAGTTAAAGTGAGTTGTAATAAAAGAGATTTTTTGTGAAAACTTTGTTTATTTAATGGGTTTGAGTTCCAAAGTTAATATCAACTCTGAGGTTCGGGTACACCCAGCCGACGAATTCCGAATAGGACGAAACTGGCGTCATGGATTCCACTGGTTATGATAATTGTGACTTAGTGGCAGTATTGAGACAATTTGCACAGCATGCATAGTTGGGTGATTACTGAATTCTATCCGAAGTCAGCGTTTTTTAGCCTTCTAGTGTTGATTGAATTCTAGCAATCAAGCTGCAATGACGTCATTCGTCTAAGTGGTTTGATACCATGTGTGCCATATTTAGATGTTAAATGGTTGGAATCGACGTCTCATGTCATTTAGCACCTAACAGTAAAACTCACTTTCAGTTTCATCAAATAAAAAACTATGAATATCGTAGTCCAACAAGAGTTCAGTTGCAGCCTAAATAACTCACTAATAACATCTCAGAGTGTAAAGATGTATGTCTAGGGTTCGAACACCCTCCCCAGGAGTTATCATTTCTCTTGAAATTTGAGGTGTACCTTTGTAACGAACCAAGGTCAAGTACGATTTCTTATTGATTACTTCCAACCATCAAATGGTTTAAATCGTATATCCATTGTCAATGAAAACTATCTCATTCCAAACTTACTGCACTATGTAGTTCGTAGATTCCTATTAAAACATTCAGAGATCTTAAAGAGGAAGAATGTAATTGTAACTTCTCAGCGAAAGAATTTGAAGTAAATCCGAAGTTTCACCTGACGATTTGGTCCAGGCTTTTCCTCTTTACTGTTTCACATTAACTCGGCATCAAAATACTGTGAAACTATTCGATCACATCTAGACGAAAGTTCTTATTTATCATTCAGAGGTCTGCTCTTAATTTACATATTAGTCAAAGAACAATTTTGTTTAGCTCGGTGGATTGTAAAGATTTTTCATAGGGAACTGACATTAATCCATTCATAGATCATACATAACTTGATTCTATTTCTTATATTTGAGTAAGCAATGAAAGCAATCACTTTTTCACTTGAAAGTATACAGTCAATATCCATGTTAAGTCTTGCTGATTTGGACGCTATATTCGTTCCTAAGCTATTTTAATAACCCACACGCTAGAACTATACAGCGGCCTGAACATCAGAACGAAGACGCCAAGTATGGAAGAAACACTTTACTCCAAGATTCGTTTTTGTACAGAAAACCATGGGTATTTATAGATGTTAGCATTTGTTAAACCAACATCATATTTCAGCCAATCCGTTAGCGACATATTATGCTACTGACCAATAGTAGCACGCCACGTTGAAATGCTAGAATGCTCTATCGTGATGTGATTGGCTAGGACTTTTCGGCTCCTTTTGGGCCTCTGGAGGCTGCGTTGAAGTTCTCCGAAAGCCTACTCAACAATCCATATTTCGAATCTTTAAATATGAAAGTATTATTAACCAGTCACATGTACCACTGAACGATGTAATTAGGTTAATATCACATATTCTAGTTGACAGACTTAGTTTTCTTTGGTCACAGTATTTGAAAATTTATAACACTTTTATATTAGAGATCACTATAACCAATTTTAACTGATTTCTTTCCGCATATATCTTGTTAACATACCAATTGAAGTTATGACCAAACATTCAAATTTACCAATTATTAACAAGGATTATATATTTTAATAGTTGAAATCATTAGTCAGTTGACGCTAGACCATCATGGTAAACTTAGAAGCACTAGACGGGTGTTTCATCCTGTTGTAGGACTCCTCAGTGGCAGTGCATATTCACGATACACGATTGTATAATTCATAAATAATTCAAAAAATTCATGAAATACAAGATTTATTATGCATAAACAAACATCAATTGTGAATTACCTTAATATGCTAACTAGTATTTCAATCATTTTAATGTATCTAGCTTTATAAAAATTTATACTGGTGCTGAAATTCGAATTAATAGTGTGTGATAGTTTAATGGTCAGCATTTGTTTAAAATTTATAATCACAATTGATTAATCACTGGGTGGTGATCAATATCATGTGTGTCAACTTATTAATGCAGATCGAATGCTACCGACTAAGTTGCATTGTGGCCACTAGTCTAGGTGACTCAAAATTGCGTGCACTATGACGAGATAAGATGGTGGTTGGAGGTAGTCGATCTGTACTAAGAAGGACTTGACACACATAACATTAATCACCACACAGTGATCAATCAATTGTGATTACATCTCAATCCTACAGGAGGTAGGTCGCTGACCGGATAGCCCAGTGGTAACGTCTTTGATTGTGAAGATGGGTGACACGGGATCGAATCTGTCATGAAGCACCAGTTCCCTCAAGATTACAGCTACATCTTGGTGACGAGTGCCAAGTAGCACGAAACCCGCGTCCATGGTTTCCTGTTGACTACCTCTAACCACCATCTTAAAGTTAATAATCGTTAGACATCAAAGAGGAAGAATATATTTGTAAAATCTCAGCGAATAAATTTGAAGTGAATCCAACGTTACGACTGACAGTCTGGTCCAAGCGTTTTCAACGAAATAACTGGTATACCTCTCCAGTATAGTTAGGCAATGTTAACCTGAACTAACCAAACTCATTAGCTTATATGTATATGAAGAGAAAACAATGAATTACAACGAATTAAAAGTATTCAACTAATATTTTCCTTCTTGCTTTGTTTCAATAAAACAGTAGCTTGTCGAATATACTCAGTTGCTTATCAGTTAAGTAAATTTATTGTTCTCACTATATAATTTAAAAAGCCATCACTTAAGTAACACGTGAAATTATTCCTGAAAAGAGGAACCAAAACTCATGAATGCAATACTACATAACTCTCGTTATATGCTAAAGACAATATGTAAAAAAATTTTAGTATGCAAAGGCAAAAACAAACAACTTGAATATAATTAGCCGTAACACCTACTACTATTACTACTCAAAGGGAATCACAAGAAGTAGATCATGTTGCTAACTAGTATTTAGTAGTAATTGTCAGTTTTAATTTATATGTTAAGATTTGCACTCGCGATGTGGCTATTCTCTTAGCAATAACAAGTGTCTAAGAAGTCAAGGACTATTGCATTGATTAGAAAGTACTAATGTTGATCAACACTGTCATGAGGTGAATAGCACTGAAAGTTATCAAACTAGTTCCCAATTTTAAGGTTTAGTCATTAGTTTTAGTAATATCATTTGTCATATTATGCAATCACTTTGTAATATATTACATATAAATTTATTATGCAATTTATTGACAAATTACACTCAGTCAGTCAGTCAGTAACAACGTAGAACTTCGTATATACGAGTTGCCATACCACATTAGCACGCAAATACAATGGTTGATTCAAATCCCATTGTGGTAGAGTTAGTAAAAGTATAAGCAGTAATCGAAATGATTAGGCTTTCAAGATGTTATTCAAGGAGCATAATACAGTGAAATAAATTTGGAAAGAGAAAAATGGGACATAAAGAATTCAGAAGATTAGAATTTGTGAGAACACAAAGAGTGGATGCACCTGAGCCATTGCAAACGATTTTGAGCCATGTCATTCAAGGTCCTTAACCATCGGTTGCTATCATTTTGTGGGTCCCAAACAGGTAGTCTACACCTATCAACATGGCTCAGTCCATTTGTCAGTGACTTCATGGATTTGTGCTATGTTTTGGTCTAGCTGCCCCTAGCTTTCTTCTAACCTACTCCTACACCATAAATCATCGCACGTCGGGACAGATTACACTGATTATCATTATACACAACAAAGATGATTATTAAGGTGTAAAGGGTTTATCTATTAAGATAACCTTCTAAAAATTATTCTAATTTATAAACAATTAAAATGTAATAATGATTTAGATGAACTTGTTTACATTATGATTAAATGTATACAACTGAATTATATTTTATGCATTCCTAGATTAGTAAATTGTATAGAATGAATGAAACATTGAGTGAATTTAATCTAATTTCTGGATATGGAATTTATAATTTTTGACAGAAGGGGTTTTGTGGAGGTCATCTCGCAATGTTTAACTACCCGAATACTCCTTTTACTCTGAATTAAACATTGTAAAATCGTGTTTCACTTGTAGGAGATCATAGAAACGTATATTTCAGAAAACTATAGGAACTGAAAAGATAACAGCAAAGAGAATACAGCATCAGACTATTCGAAACAGACAGAATATGTATACATATTCATTCAGAATGACATACGGAAACACAATACAATATTCAACTATTCAATCAAGTGTTCAAAGCTAAATGTAACGATGTTTACTATAATACATGACTTCTCGCCAGTTAATAGTTCAAAAAAGTTCCAAGGATACATAAGACGGGTCTACTATAAATCCATTAGTTACAAATGTTATATTGGTGAGTGGATAACGCGATGGCGTTTGAAGCGACTGGTGCTGGGTTCGAGTCCCAAAGTGAACATTAACTCTGAGATTCAGGTACATCCAACTGACGAGTCCCAAATAGGATGAAATGCGCGTCCTGGATTCCACTGCTAGCCACCATCCATCACTGCTTATAAATGTCATAGTACAAGATTTATATCATTATGAAATGATTAGAAAAATCCAATCGATTAAAGAGAACAATGTTCAACTACTTTTACAGTTCACTAGTATCATTACATATAACTATTTCCATTGGATTCAGTATCACTTCAAGACTAACACAGGCTATCAAGCTTCCTGTCGTATCCAAACTGAAGCTGAAACTTCATGACATAACTTATGATTATATTCTATTACCATTACAGAATTTATGAAATTTACTCAAAACTAAAATGATAATAAAATCCCATTGAATGTATAGAATTCAGTATTACCATTATAGTGTTTCCATGCATAAATTTATAAACAATTTAATTTATTACCAAACGTTGAATGAAGTTTTACATGATGAAAGTATTTCTTTTCTAAGTCAACAAATTTCAGAGAGAGGTTTTGTGGATATTATAGTAATTCAGTCGATGAATTCATGAGTCAATTGAAGCTAGACTGTCATGAAAAACCTGGAAGCACTGAAAGACCGTTTCGTCCTAGTATATGATTCCTCAGTAGTGAGTATCCACGATCTTGCGCGCGGGATTCGAACTCAAAACTTTCGATCTTGCTGCTGAAATCTTAACCTCTAAATCATTGAGTCGGTATTCAATGATGTTCATATCTAACTTCAACCAATCAACTAAGAATAGTTTCCTTCATCAAATCATTTTTTAAAATATCATTCGAGAGAAAACTTTTATTTAATATTATATTAAAGCTTAATTAGTAAATAGGGCTGTTAAAAATGATATTTTTTTCAGTTTATCATTCTATTATATTGTAGTTCAATGACGACAGAAAAGTGTGTATCGTCACTTAGGGTAAACAACTTTGTCTTTCTATCTGAAATGAATATAACTTAAAGAGATCCAACAAGATAATTTTAAATTTCGTTGGTTTAAAATGTTTAGAAAATGAACATATTCTTGGCCACAACGATATGTCTAATCAAGTTTTAATGTCATTGTTGTGTTATTTAACTTCATAAAGTAGGGAATCGTCATAAGTGAACACAGTGACTTATATGTAACTTACATCACAGATTGACTACAATTAGATTAAATTCAGTGTTAATTAATAGCTGATTACATGTTTAACTTTTTATTTTAGTTCATAGTGAAACAAGTCATTAGTTAAAAGATCGCTGATGTGTTCTCTACACAGGTCTTATTTTATAGTTCAATCATGACTCCTATTTCAGCGACATATATTTTAGTTGTATCAAGAATACGAATATAATTATATAAATGTATATGACTGGTTTAGTTAAAAGTCAGCGATGAACAAACATTTCCGCTACGAAAACCTTTGAATGAAATTTGAAACATTATTCTATCTCAATATTGATTTCCAATTTTGAACATTTGAGTCAACTGGCGATTTACTACTGACACACTTTGAATTTCACATCAACAGTTGAGATTTCTTCTAATTTTGTGGACCAGTTAGATTTAGTAACAGTATTTCTTGATGATAAAGAACATATGGAAATCAAAACAACTATCAACCAATATCAAAGTCAGAATCATCAATACGAACGTTAAGACAGTTCTACTATACGAAGCTGAAACCTGGAGAACTACTATATCCATCATCAAAAAGTTAGAAGTATTTATTAATAGTTAACTCAATATTCGTTAACTGGATATCATCACCAACAGCCGTCTGTAAGAGAGGACAAACCAGCTTCCAGCGGAAGAGGAAATTAAGAAAAAATATTGGAAGTGTATAGGACGTACATTTTGAAAATCATCAAACTGCATTACGAGGCAAACTCTAACATTGAATTCTGGAGGGAAGTAGAAAAGAGGAATGCCAAAGAACACATTACGTCGGGAAATAGAAGCAGATATGAAAAGGATGAATAACAATTGAAAAGATCTGGAAATGATTACCCAGGACAGAGCTAGATGAAGAGTGCTGTGAGCAGCCTATGCTCCTCCACGAAGAGTAACAGGTGTAAGTATGTAAGTAAATTTCTTGATGACCAGCAAATATATGATTATATTATTGACTGGTTTTCATTGATCATGATGCTTATTACAACTATCGAAAATAAATCCATGTAAAATAAATCGCTAGTCTAAATCAACTTTTAACGTTATAAAATTTTATACAAGTAATTAGTAGAAAATTGTTCACTAACGGATTTGTGTAATTTGAATGACCATTTTGAAAGTCAGAGATCGGTGAATAGTTGCTTTTTCCCTGTGCATGATTCGCTATCAGTTTATTAGCACAACTGTACATGAAATGCAAATCAAGTAAATTTAGGCATCATGATGGGAGTGAAATCTATAGATAACCTAGTCAGAGTCCATTGAGTGATTCACAGTCTTGTTATTCAAAATAACATATCAAACATAACTAGATACAGTTGTTATCATGAAACGATTTTGAAATATACAAGAATTGGTAATGACATCACTTATTGATCTTAATTCATTGGCTTAAATATAACTTACGGATGTTGAAGACTATGTTTCTTTAACTTTTCTAGTAAAGCAAGTATTCCGAATAATCGTAAGGCATCTGCTTCATTTATTTTGATGAATCAATTCATTACAGGTTGATCATTAATATTCTTAATAACTAAATATCACCAAATTGGGGGTTTTGTGGAGATTGTAGTAATTTTATAGTTGAATTCATGAGTCGATTAAAAGTAGACTACTATGGAAAACCTGGAAGCACTGGACGGCCGTTTCATCCTAGTATGGGATTCGTCAGTAGTGTGCATCCACGATTCCACACACCGGCTCAGTAGTCTAGAGGTCAAGCGTTCGCGCGCGAAACCGAAGGTTCTAGGTTCGTATCCTGAGTGCGGGATCATGGATACGCACTGGTGACGAATCCCATACTAAGACGAATTAGCCGTCTAGTGCTTCCTGGTTTTCTACAGTAGTCTAGCTTTAATCAACTCATAAATTCAACTATTAAATTAAATATCAATTATAAAATCCAATTTTTCTTTTTAATCTCAATGAAAGCCAACCATCATTAATGACAATAATGTTAAATTCTACTGACATACATTTTTGTTTTTCATAAGCATTTTCAACTTTGTTTTAATAATAAATGACTATTCAAATATATGCAGCATTACAGTGATAATATAGAGTTGAAATAATGTAATTCAACGAATCCATTGTTAAACTTTATCTATGTATATATAAATATAAACAAGTCTTGTTGATATCTATACACCTAATCTGTAATAAATAATTGGCTAGTTGCTTGTACATATCTAATGTTATTCGAATATAAGACTTACATGAAAGAGATGTAGTGGTAGCCGTCGTCGTCGTCGTTGTCGTCGTCGTCGTAGTAGTAGTAGTGATAGCAGTAGTAGTAGTATTTATTATCAATTTTAATTAATTCCTTATTCAATTTACTGTCTATATTATTCGTTGAGGTTTCTAAAAGTGACCTTCACTAGTAAACGATGATTGGATGAAATAACTCAATCAACCCTTACTAATTTATTTAGTTTCTAAGATTTTTTTACTGACTACTTCATAATTTATCAGTCGATAGAGAACCATTTTTTATGAAACTAAAGTGGTTATTTGTATTTTCAATCTAACTGAAGGTTTATATTTTATTCGATCGAATAAATATGATAGGCATCTCTTGATTTGTAGGTTGCTGATGAACCTAGTTATATAGGAAAACATGTGTAGACTATAATACTGTTGATATCACCTTCAGTATTTCAATGACCTGTGCTGATTTCATCATTTGAAACTTTTCTTTCATCTAAGTGATGAAGTGAATTGTTTTGTTTACGCATAATTCCACAAATAAAATCTCAACCGTAAATGTTATCGGATACATTCAGCATCCAATAGAATATAACTATAGAGTATTGATTATTCGGAAATGCTATTGATGAAAATCAATAAATTATCCTATCATGTCACTGTAATCTCACTTCTCTACATTATTCATTCTTCAATAGGTTTTCCTAGCCCTTCTACTTTAATTCCTTGGTTTCTAACTGATGCTCCGTGTGATTGTAGTTCTAGTGACAAATTTTCTTTCAAAACAATTTATCCTTCCATTTCTAGTTGTATTGCATGTTCGAGTCTCCGCATTAATGTTTAGGAATGCACAATTGATCAGTCACTTATTGGCATATGTGCATCCTGTGAAGATTGCCTATATATTGTCTTATATCACAAACATTTATGTTCGTAACATATCACATTCTTTTCTGTATCAACCTGATCATGCCAATGATCACGTAATTCTTTTCAAAATTAAAACAGGACTCAGTAGCTGATTGGATAACACAATGACGTTTGAAGCGAACGGTATTGTGTTCGAATCGTGGAGTGAATATCAACTGTAGGATACAGGTACATCCAAATGATGACACCCAAATGGAACAAAATGCGCATCCTTCATTCCACTACTAGCCACCATCCATCTTTGTTTAGAATGCTTGTGAACTACGGCAATATAGAGGCAATCCTCACAGGATGCACATATGCCAATAAGTGATTGATCAATTATACAGTCATAAACATCAATGCGGAGATTCAAGTAAAACAATACCAAGTGAAATTACATTTTATTGTCTATTTACATAGATCATAAAATATTTCAGATTGAATATAGTCCATATTCCCTATTATGATAAAATTGTTGATCATGTGTTAAAGTTCTCCTATCTGATATACGTTTACAGTTTTCTTTCAAACAAAATAACTAGTTTACCTACGTTCGATGTCAAATTTTAGACAAAATTTAAGTGTATGAGTAATAAGAATCTGAGATAAGCACTTCATTACTACCTGGGAAAACATAAAGAAAACAATTGATTATATAGGAGTATTTCAATCCATAAACTTTTGTAAGTAGTATTGTAGTGAACAAGAATATGAATGTGGACAACTGAATGTATTTATGCACAAAATTACAGAACATCTTACTAAAATCTGAGAACTATACCGTAAATAGTTAACATTCAAAATATCAATTAATTGCCTTAAACTTGACTGTTTCTTTTGTAAATATCAGTCCATCATTTCAGATTTCATTATTCCTGCATTTTCATACCAATTACCTTCTGTTTCCGTTCTTTCCTATTCGATCTTCTACTGAAATACATTCGATTACTGAGTATTGTCATACACTACTTATGTAGATATAAGTAGCTCATACCACAGTATCACTACATAGTGTGTTGTCATGATGTTAAAATACGAAAGAGTAACACTAGTGGTGCTAACATTGAAGAAAATCAATATGTCTAAGATTGTGAAGCCACTCAAAGAATGTGTAGATTAATAATATATTCAATATAATTTGCCTAATGATATTATTCGATAAATAGCTTCAGTTCATCAGTTAACTAAAATGGTATAACTGTATAACTTATGTAGTTTTACATTTAAGTTGCATCATTCGATCACTTTCTATAGTAATCTATCCTAATCTGGTTTTCAGGTTACCCTGCTTTCCAAGTACACTTAAAAGAGAGATGCAATCTTATCGGAATAACATGATCACATATACTGTAGTGAACAAGAACACCAGTGGGGACAGTCGAACACATTTGATTCGAAATTACAGGACATGTTGGTAAAATCTAACAATCAAATAGTAAATACGTAATTTGCAAAATGTCCATCAATTGTCTCATAATGACTCAGACTTCATTGTTCTTGCCTTTTCATACAAATTGCATTCTGTTCCCATTCTTTACTATTCGATCCTCTTATTTCTCTACTGCCAGACCTTCTGTTCACGAGTAACGTCATATACTACTTATGTCAGTATAAGTAGCACACACCACAATACGAGTGGAAACCAATTTGTTACAAATAGGAAATCTACTCCACAAAAATGGCGACTTATTATCAGCCATCATTAAAGCTAATGAAACACAATAAGTAATTCAACATCCAGTAAATAGTTTTATGATTTTGGAATATGTTCAAGATGTAAAACTAAGTTGTGTAGGGTTTTACGTTATTTCACCAACTCTAAAATTGTTTAAAGATTTATAGCTTTAAAGCATTTTGAGTTAAATAGTATAAAAGATTTTCAACCATAGATTATGATCCATTTGAATACCTCAAGTAAGAGATACTAATTGTAAATAACCATTAAACCATTAAATTCAAGTATTATTGTCAGACACTTTTATATTTATATTATTATTTACAATGTTGTACATTCTTTTGTAGTCCGTTCATCACTTATTGTACACTAAAGTTATTCAAATTAACATTCCATATGACAAGTACTTCTATTCTAGATTGATTACATGCCATATGAAAAATGACTTATCATTAATGAATATGGAAGCAATAACATAATCATAAATCTTATGGTGACGTATATTCAGTGATTTTTGTGAAGACAAAATAAAAACCGTCACGGTTTTACTCTTGTGATTTGTTGCATAGCCTTCTGACACTACGTTGGACTTTTGGCACGGATTATTATTATATAATACTATTGCACTTTGTCTTCCTTATTACGCCGTTGGTGCAATCACTTGCAGAGGAGTCTTCGTCAATCAAGTGAACTCAATTTGTGGTTGTTATCTCACGAGGCAGCTTACAAGTAACATTCATTCCATAATAACTGTTATTATCTGTTTGTTTATTATACCATTTGTATCCTAACTGTATGTATTTACCCTTGGTTTTACTGGCAGACAGACACCTAGGGCTTCTACTGTTAACTCTCTTGATATATTATTATTAACCTAGTGTATCGATATATCTTGTATAGGCTCCTTTTGCTGGGAACCACCACAATCTTTTCACTGTATGTACTCATATCATAAAATGTGAAACTTATGTCCGAAAATAAACTATATTGATGTTTATTTCGAATTAACAGCAGAATGTGTCAAGTTGTTGTATTTTATTAATACGTTTCATATGGAAAATAATCACTTGACTTATAGCGAACAAATGGAATGTTCCGTATAAATACTACATCAACAATCAAGTAATTTGTTTACAAAAATATGGATCTTTTTAGATTTATTTTGCCATGAATTTTTTTAGATTATTCCTTTATTGATATGTTTTTGACTGAGTTTCAGCACGTCTCGTTTAGCAAGATAGGTATCCTTAGTCATTATGTTACCAGTTTTTATAAAGTAAATGGAATGTGTTTAGAGGTAAAATCTAGGATATGCGGCTTGTCTTAGTTAGAACCTTTCAGCTGAATGTACTTGCATCCCAGAGTTGATGTTCACTCCGGGACTCGAACTCAGTACCATTCGCTCAACTCTGGGATGCAGGTACATCCAGCTGACGACTCCCAAATAGAACAAAACGCGCGTCAAACAAGATTCCACTGCTAGACACCATCCGTTTTTGCTTAAAACGCTAGTGACTTAAGGCTATATCGAGGCAATCCTCACAGGTTGAACATATGCCAACATAAGACCGATCAGTCGCAGTCCTAAATAACAATGGGAAGATACATTCAAACAACACCAAGTGAATTTGAAGTTGAATATCGTTATACGGGGCAGGATCGTAGATGCGCACTGCTGAGGAGTCCCATTCTAAAACGAAACAGACGTCCAGTGCTTCTAAGTTATCCATGATGGTCTAGCTTCAACTGACTCATGAACTCAACTATTAAAATTATTATAATATCCACGAAACCCCTTTTTGATGACAACCAATTCATTGTTTAATAAGCTATTACATAACATATTGGTAAAATATGAGAATCATACATTAAATACCTAATTTTTATATTTTTCATCGATTATCCTACATATTCTGTACGATTCTTCCATTCCACTTTTTTCTTTAAAAAAATTCAACTTGATCTTTTTAATTTTCTGTTATTCGATATCTTATTTCCGATTAGAGTTATATACTACTCATATCTGTCAATAAAAGTAGTATTTTTTTAAGTTCTGTGGAAACAATAATGATAATAAGAGTAATAAAAATAATCTGCAAACAATTTGAAACCTCATCACTCTGCATAATAAGCTAATATTACCAGAGGACAAGAACGATTAACTTTCCTTCCTAGATATACTTCTGAGTAGAAGAGAAGACGGCTCAATCAAACGATCCAATTTTACAAAACAAGCATAGACAGGTCAATACCGTACTTATTATAGTTATTGCCCCGTGCAATACAAACGGGGTTTAATAAGGTACCTATTCAACAGGCTTGATCGTATTTGTACAAATTACGCCATTGATGATTATGTTAGGTTGCTAAAAAGCATTAATGGAGATTGGTTGTGCTCTGAACTTCATAAATATGTGGAAGGTTCATGGTACAGTGACACCTACTCTAGCTATGGTAGAGAAAAAGACTGTCTATATCACCTTACCATTTAGAGGTGATTCAAATAACCTTTTATAGAAACAATGGATTAGATCAGTCATTAACAAGACATATTGTGCAGTGAAGGTCATTATCAAGAAAACAACAAGATTCATGCTTCAACGAAAACATAAAAGACAAGAAAACGATTGCGGTTACATTCCACCAATTTAAATGTGTGTGATCACACATACAAAGGGAGGAGTAGTCTTGATCTCAAAATTAGAATTTGTGAACATGTACCTAAATGGTTGCAGAAACAAATACCATCAAGTGACATAATAAGAGCAGAGGATAAACATCCATCATCCTCTACTGCCAAACACATAATTGAAACAGGTCATATGATCTTAACTCGGAATTTGTGGTGTTGTACAAAAGTGTAAAAGGGTGTATACTAAGGTTTATTGAAGCCTTAGATGTACGAAAATTTATACCCCCTAACTTTATTCAAAAATCTACTATGGTAATACAAGCATATTATCCAGAGTGATGACGTTTCAAATTGTTTGCACATTATAATTATTACTTTTATTATTATTCACCATGTCTCCTCTTATTCTCCATTTCTAGTCCAGTTGACCAAATATGGTTTTATATATGAATATTCATAACCAGTGTATTGCGTATGATCAGATTGTTCGAAAGGTATTGGGCTATGATATATCATCACATAATTCTGATAATCTTCGAATTCTAATTGTACATACTGACGCCTGTTACTCCTAATGGAGCATAGGCCGCCGACCACCATTCTCCAACCCACTCTGTCCTAGGCCTTCTTTTCTAATTCCATCCAATTCTTGTTCATTTTTCTCATGTCTATTTCCATTTCCCGGTGTAATGTGTTCTTTCCTCTTCCTCTTTACCTTTGGCCTTGAGGATTCCATGTGAGGGCTTGTCTTGTGACGCGGTTGGGTGCTTTCCTCAATGTGTATCCTATCCACTTCCAGCGCTTCTTCCTGATGCTCAGGGTTGTGGTGTTTATTAATCAACACAGTGGATTCGACTCGATCGAACTGATATTGATGTGAATCGATAGTGTGTGGAGAATAACCGAAGTGATTGGTATTAGCTAATGTGTCTTATTGGATGATTTGTAATTCGGCTTGAGAAGTGACGACCTAATTACATAAAGAATAGAAACAAGTGAATCTGCATCATGAGTGTCTGTTGATAGTCTATCGAATGTTCAGTGTTGTGTATGTGGAGTGAGAATGTGTTACATGTGGTAGAGAGTGTAGTTGATGTAAGCAGACAGAGAGGGATGTAGGTATGTATGTGGATATTGAGGTGTTGTAATGGTAAAATGTGTGGCGTCACGTCCCGTGACCCCCATTGTGAGATGTGGCCAATAACCGTACACCTGAGGCTAGCGCCCATCCAACCAGGTCATCTGCTCAGCACCACACACAACCACAAGGCTGTGTGCAGTACCTCTCCGCAGTTATGACGTGGAGACTGGGTGGGAAACCCGCACTTGGCGGACAACACTCTCTGTTCAGTGCCCGGGGAGTTCTCCCAGAGTCAGTGAGTGACTGTTTATTTTTCACGCACTCTTCAACAAACTCCGAAATAACCACCGGTCCGCGACAATTGCGTTCTGTTGCATTTACTCATTTAAAATATACTGGTTGATAATCGTTAAAAGGGCTTCATTTGCACATCATCACACAAATTATTCTTATTCCCATCTCGACTTTGATCAATCGTCGACATCCTAAATTCTCATTGACTTGTGCTTGCTGTTTGTTCTCTTCCTACAGTAGTTTGAGCGTTTCGCATTTATTTATACCCATATTTATTTAAGTAGTATATTAACATTGGTAATAAAATTATTCACGATCTATTTATCTTACTACGTATGCCTCAATTTATTCATCTTCTTGCGTTCAGATGCTTTGATTTAGATGAATATTTCGTTTATTGTTTCATAAGTGTGTATATCAAAGCTTATTTAGTTGCTTAAGCCTGGTAATCCTCATAAAGGAGCATATGCCACACACTAGCATTCTCCATTCAACTCTGTCCTGGACAATCCTTTCCAGTTCCTATTTATCCTCTTCATGTCTGCTTCCGATTCCCGTTGTAGTGTGTTCTTTAGTCCTTCACTTTTTCGTCTTCTCTCAACATTCCAAGTTGGCGCTTGTCTCGTGATGCAGTTTGATGATATCCGTAATGTGTGTCCTATCCACTTCCAATTTCTCCCACAGTAGGCTGATGTTGATGATATTCGACCAACGGATATTGAGTATATTGCGTAGATAATTGTTTAGAGATACTTGTACTTCTTGGTGATTATTGTGGTAGTTCTTCATATTTCAACAGAACTGTCTTGACCATCATATTGAAGATTCTGACTTCGATATTGGTTGACAGTTGTTTTGAGTTCTATATGTTATTCAATTATAGGAATGCTGTCCTTGCGTTGCCAATTCTCGCCTTTACGTCTGCATCAGATCCTCCTTGTTCATCGATGATGCAACCCAGATACATGAAAGATTCCACATCTTCCAGAGATTCTCCATCAAATGAGATTGGGTTGGTGTTCTCCGTGTTGCATTTGACGATCTTGCTTGTTCCCTTGTGTGTGTTGAGGTCTACTGATGCAGAGGCTGCTGCTTCACTGTTTGTCTTCATCTACATGTGTTGATGTGTATGGGGTAATAGGGCCAGGTAATCTGAGAAGTCCAAGTATTCTAACTGGTTCCGAACTGTCTATTGTATTCCGTGTTTTCCCTCAGATGTCGAGGTCTCCATAATCCAGTCGATCACCAGAAGAAAGATGATGGGGGAGAGTATGAAGTGTTGTCTGACTCCAGTCCTCACTTGGAATGCACATGTCAGCTGTCCTCCATGCATCACTTTGCTGTGTAGTTCTTCTTATCAAGTTAGTTTTCCTTTGATCCCTTTCCAATTGTCCTCCACAGTACTTTCTTCATAACCGTTGTTGTCCATTCCGGTTTCGGAGTTTAGACCTCGCATCAGGATTGTCAGGTGCTTTCCAAGGCACTTCGCTATTATCGATTGCAGTCTCTCGTAGAACTGATCTCTATCGTCGTTGTTGCTGTCATTAGTGGGTGTGTAACACAGGATAGCATTCTTTGTGATCCCCTCCTTCTTTGTATAAAGGATGTTTTGATGATCCTGGATCCGTGAGATTCCCATCTTATAAGTGCATTTCGCGACTCATTGGAAAGTGTCAGAGCAGCTGCCTGAGTGTGTGTAACACTTTCCTTTTCGTGACTGCAGTACAGCAGCATCTCGCCCGTATCCAATCTTTGCTGTCCAGTTTGGGTCCAATGAGTTTCGCTGATTGCGAGTATAACCGAGTTGTATTTCGTCATTTCCGTAGCTATTTGACTGGTCCTCCTGGTCTCCCACATTCTCCGGACATTCCATACACCTATAAAAAATGTTTCTTCAATTGTTAGAAGTGCCATCAGCCTCATGACTTTGAAAGAGTCTCGGCTTTCATCATGAAGCATAATAATTGTTCGTTCGACTGGCAGAGTAGAGTTGAAGATACTGAATCCAAGTCCAATTATGAACACAAACATTAGGATCCAGGCACATACAACTGGTGGGCCACAAATAGGATGAAACTCACATCCTCGCGTTCACCGCTAGCCACTATTTAATGTTACTCAAAATCTTGTGGTTTGTTTGAAATATGGAGAGGATAGTGTCAGAGGGCACATGTATGGTGTACTACTTATTCGGACAGATATAAGTAATATATATCCAGATTGGGAAGTATGATTATTGCTGACAGTAGAAGGAACATAAGGAGAAGATAAAGAAAAGCAATCCAGTTTAAGTTGCAACAGAAATGAAAGAAGAATGAAGCTTGTAAAAGACTATTCAAGGAAGATACACAAATAATGAATTCAATGTGTTAGTTTCACATTTCACAATTGCAATGTGTGATTTTGCTAAATAGAAAAAATTAGTTTACTCTAAGTATTTATTCATTACACATATAGTAAAATGCGACTAATTCATTGCAACCATTGGGGGGTTGTAATATTCAAAATGTGAGAAAATTAACTTGAGGTTAATATATGAGAGAGGTGAATGAACTTGATCTCCTGTTGTGCAGAGGTATGTGAAATACAGTGTTGTACTTACTTACTTACGCCTGTTACTCCTAATGGAGCATAGGCCGCCGACCACCATTCTCCAACCCACTCTGTCCTAGGCCTTCTTTTCTAATTCCATCCAATTCTTGTTCATTTTTCTCATGTCTATTTCCATTTCCCGGTGTAATGTGTTCTTTCCTCTTCCTCTTTACCTTTGGCCTTGAGGATTCCATGTGAGGGCTTGTCTTGTGACGCGGTTGGGTGCTTTCCTCAATGTGTATCCTATCCACTTCCAGCGCTTCTTCCTGATGCTCAGGGTTGTGGTGTTTATTAATCAACACAGTGGATTCGACTCGATCGAACTGATATTGATGTGAATCGATAGTGTGTGGAGAATAACCGAAGTGATTGGTATTAGCTAATGTGTCTTATTGGATGATTTGTAATTCGGCTTGAGAAGTGACGACCTAATTACATAAAGAATAGAAACAAGTGAATCTGCATCATGAGTGTCTGTTGATAGTCTATCGAATGTTCAGTGTTGTGTATGTGGAGTGAGAATGTGTTACATGTGGTAGAGAGTGTAGTTGATGTAAGCAGACAGAGAGGGATGTAGGTATGTATGTGGATATTGAGGTGTTGTAATGGTAAAATGTGTGGCGTCGCGTCCCGTGACCCCCATTGTGAGATGTGGCCAATAACCGTACACCTGAGGCTAGCGCCCATCCAACCAGGTCATCTGCTCAGCACCACACACAACCACAAGGCTGTGTGCAGTACCTCTCCGCAGTTATGACGTGGAGACTGGGTGGGAAACCCGCACTTGGCGGACAACACTCTCTGTTCAGTGCCCGGGGAGTTCTCCCAGAGTCAGTGAGTGACTGTTTATTTTTCACGCACTCTTCAACAAACTCCGAAATAACCACCGGTCCGCGACAGATGCGTTCTGTTGCATTTACTCATTTAAAATATACTGGTTGATAATCGTTAAAAGGGCTTCATTTGCACATCATCACACAAATTATTCTTATTCCCATCTCGACTTTGATCAATCGTCGACATCCTAAATTCTCATTGACTTGTGCTTGCTGTTTGTTCTCTTCCTACAGTAGTTTGAGCGTTTCGCATTTATTTATACCCATATTTATTTAAGTAGTATATTAACATTGGTAATAAAATTATTCACGATCTATTTATCTTACTACGTATGCCTCAATTTATTCATCTTCTTGCGTTCAGATGCTTTGATTTAGATGAATATTTCGTTTATTGTTTCATAAGTGTGTATATCAAAGCTTATTTAGTTGCTTAAGCCTGGTAATCCTCATAAAGGAGCATATGCCACACACTAGCATTCTCCATTCAACTCTGTCCTGGACAATCCTTTCCAGTTCCTATTTATCCTCTTCATGTCTGCTTCCGATTCCCGTTGTAGTGTGTTCTTTAGTCCTTCACTTTTTCGTCTTCTCTCAACATTCCAAGTTGGCGCTTGTCTCGTGATGCAGTTTGATGATATCCGTAATGTGTGTCCTATCCACTTCCAATTTCTCCCACAGTAGGCTGATGTTGATGATATTCGACCAACGGATATTGAGTATATTGCGTAGATAATTGTTTAGAGATACTTGTACTTCTTGGTGATTATTGTGGTAGTTCTTCATATTTCAACAGAACTGTCTTGACCATCATATTGAAGATTCTGACTTCGATATTGGTTGACAGTTGTTTTGAGTTCTATATGTTATTCAATTATAGGAATGCTGTCCTTGCGTTGCCAATTCTCGCCTTTACGTCTGCATCAGATCCTCCTTGTTCATCGATGATGCAACCCAGATACATGAAAGATTCCACATCTTCCAGAGATTCTCCATCAAATGAGATTGGGTTGGTGTTCTCCGTGTTGCATTTGACGATCTTGCTTGTTCCCTTGTGTGTGTTGAGGTCTACTGATGCAGAGGCTGCTGCTTCACTGTTTGTCTTCATCTACATGTGTTGATGTGTATGGGGTAATAGGGCCAGGTAATCTGAGAAGTCCAAGTATTCTAACTGGTTCCGAACTGTCTATTGTATTCCGTGTTTTCCCTCAGATGTCGAGGTCTCCATAATCCAGTCGATCACCAGAAGAAAGATGATGGGGGAGAGTATGAAGTGTTGTCTGACTCCAGTCCTCACTTGGAATGCACATGTCAGCTGTCCTCCATGCATCACTTTGCTGTGTAGTTCTTCTTATCAAGTTAGTTTTCCTTTGATCCCTTTCCAATTGTCCTCCACAGTACTTTCTTCATAACCGTTGTTGTCCATTCCGGTTTCGGAGTTTAGACCTCGCATCAGGATTGTCAGGTGCTTTCCAAGGCACTTCGCTATTATCGATTGCAGTCTCTCGTAGAACTGATCTCTATCGTCGTTGTTGCTGTCATTAGTGGGTGTGTAACACAGGATAGCATTCTTTGTGATCCCCTCCTTCTTTGTATAAAGGATGTTTTGATGATCCTGGATCCGTGAGATTCCCATCTTATAAGTGCATTTCGCGACTCATTGGAAAGTGTCAGAGCAGCTGCCTGAGTGTGTGTAACACTTTCCTTTTCGTGACTGCAGTACAGCAGCATCTCGCCCGTATCCAATCTTTGCTGTCCAGTTTGGGTCCAATGAGTTTCGCTGATTGCGAGTATAACCGAGTTGTATTTCGTCATTTCCGTAGCTATTTGACTGGTCCTCCTGGTCTCCCACATTCTCCGGACATTCCATACACCTATAAAAAATGTTTCTTCAATTGTTAGAAGTGCCATCAGCCTCATGACTTTGAAAGAGTCTCGGCTTTCATCATGAAGCATAATAATTGTTCGTTCGACTGGCAGAGTAGAGTTGAAGATACTGAATCCAAGTCCAATTATGAACACAAACATTAGGATCCAGGCACATACAACTGGTGGGCCACAAATAGGATGAAACTCACATCCTCGCGTTCACCGCTAGCCACTATTTAATGTTACTCAAAATCTTGTGGTTTGTTTGAAATATGGAGAGGATAGTGTCAGAGGGCACATGTATGGTGTACTACTTATTCGGACAGATATAAGTAATATATATCCAGATTGGGAAGTATGATTATTGCTGACAGTAGAAGGAACATAAGGAGAAGATAAAGAAAAGCAATCCAGTTTAAGTTGCAACAGAAATGAAAGAAGAATGAAGCTTGTAAAAGACTATTCAAGGAAGATACACAAATAATGAATTCAATGTGTTAGTTTCACATTTCACAATTGCAATGTGTGATTTTGCTAAATAGAAAAAATTAGTTTACTCTAAGTATTTATTCATTACACATATAGTAAAATGCGACTAATTCATTGCAACCATTGGGGGGTTGTAATATTCAAAATGTGAGAAAATTAACTTGAGGTTAATATATGAGAGAGGTGAATGAACTTGATCTCCTGTTGTGCAGAGGTATGTGAAATACAGTGTTGTACTTACTTACTTACGCCTGTTACTCCTAATGGAGCATAGGCCGCCGACCACCATTCTCCAACCCACTCTGTCCTAGGCCTTCTTTTCTAATTCCATCCAATTCTTGTTCATTTTTCTCATGTCTATTTTCATTTCCCGGTGTAATGTGTTCTTTCCTCTTCCTCTTTACCTTTGGCCTTGAGGATTCCATGTGAGGGCTTGTCTTGTGACGCGGTTGGGTGCTTTCCTCAATGTGTATCCTATCCACTTCCAGCGCTTCTTCCTGATGCTCAGGGTTGTGGTGTTTATTAATCAACACAGTGGATTCGACTCGATCGAACTGATATTGATGTGAATCGATAGTGTGTGGAGAATAACCGAAGTGATTGGCATTAGCTAATGTGTCTTATTGGATGATTTGTAATTCGGCTTGAGAAGTGACGACCTAATTACATAAAGAATAGAAACAAGTGAATCTGCATCATGAGTGTCTGTTGATAGTCTATCGAATGTTCAGTGTTGTGTATGTGGAGTGAGAATGTGTTACATGTGGTAGAGAGTGTAGTTGATGTAAGCAGACAGAGAGGGATGTAGGTATGTATGTGGATATTGAGGTGTTGTAATGGTAAAATGTGTGGCGTCACGTCCCGTGACCCCCATTGTGAGATGTGGCCAATAACCGTGCACCTGAGGCTAGCGCCCATCCAACCAGGTCATCTGCTCAGCACCACACACAGCCACAAGGCTGTGTGCAGTACCTCTCCGCAGTTATGACGTGGAGACTGGGTGGGAAACCCGCACTTGGCGGACAACACTCTCTGTTCAGTGCCCGGGGAGTTCTCCCAGAGTCAGTGAGTGACTGTTTATTTTTCACGCACTCTTCAACAAACTCCGAAATAACCACCGGTCCGCGACAGATGCGTTCTGTTGCATTTACTCATTTAAAATATACTGGTTGATAATCGTTAAAAGGGCTTCATTTGCACATCATCACACAAATTATTCTTATTCCCATCTCGACTTTGATCAATCGTCGACATCCTAAATTCTCATTGACTTGTGCTTGCTGTTTGTTCTCTTCCTACAGTAGTTTGAGCGTTTCGCATTTATTTATACCCATATTTATTTAAGTAGTATATTAACATTGGTAATAAAATTATTCACGATCTATTTATCTTACTACGTATGCCTCAATTTATTCATCTTCTTGCGTTCAGATGCTTTGATTTAGATGAATATTTCGTTTATTGTTTCATAAGTGTGTATATCAAAGCTTATTTAGTTGCTTAAGCCTGGTAATCCTCATAAAGGAGCATATGCCACACACTAGCATTCTCCATTCAACTCTGTCCTGGACAATCCTTTCCAGTTCCTATTTATCCTCTTCATGTCTGCTTCCGATTCCCGTTGTAGTGTGTTCTTTAGTCCTTCACTTTTTCGTCTTCTCTCAACATTCCAAGTTGGCGCTTGTCTCGTGATGCAGTTTGATGATATCCGTAATGTGTGTCCTATCCACTTCCAATTTCTCCCACAGTAGGCTGATGTTGATGATATTCGACCAACGGATATTGAGTATATTGCGTAGATAATTGTTTAGAGATACTTGTACTTCTTGGTGATTATTGTGGTAGTTCTTCATATTTCAACAGAACTGTCTTGACCATCATATTGAAGATTCTGACTTCGATATTGGTTGACAGTTGTTTTGAGTTCTATATGTTATTCAATTATAGGAATGCTGTCCTTGCGTTGCCAATTCTCGCCTTTACGTCTGCATCAGATCCTCCTTGTTCATCGATGATGCAACCCAGATACATGAAAGATTCCACATCTTCCAGAGATTCTCCATCAAATGAGATTGGGTTGGTGTTCTCCGTGTTGCATTTGACGATCTTGCTTGTTCCCTTGTGTGTGTTGAGGTCTACTGATGCAGAGGCTGCTGCTTCACTGTTTGTCTTCATCTACATGTGTTGATGTGTATGGGGTAATAGGGCCAGGTAATCTGAGAAGTCCAAGTATTCTAACTGGTTCCGAACTGTCTATTGTATTCCGTGTTTTCCCTCAGATGTCGAGGTCTCCATAATCCAGTCGATCACCAGAAGAAAGATGATGGGGGAGAGTATGAAGTGTTGTCTGACTCCAGTCCTCACTTGGAATGCACATGTCAGCTGTCCTCCATGCATCACTTTGCTGTGTAGTTCTTCTTATCAAGTTAGTTTTCCTTTGATCCCTTTCCAATTGTCCTCCACAGTACTTTCTTCATAACCGTTGTTGTCCATTCCGGTTTCGGAGTTTAGACCTCGCATCAGGATTGTCAGGTGCTTTCCAAGGCACTTCGCTATTATCGATTGCAGTCTCTCGTAGAACTGATCTCTATCGTCGTTGTTGCTGTCATTAGTGGGTGTGTAACACAG
The DNA here is from genome assembly GCA_944470205.2 of Schistosoma margrebowiei. NCBI lineage: Eukaryota > Metazoa > Platyhelminthes > Trematoda > Strigeidida > Schistosomatidae > Schistosoma > Schistosoma margrebowiei. Next base: position 8,906,313 of record OX104025.1, read on the forward strand.
GATAGCATTCTTTGTGATCCCCTCCTTCTTTGTATAAAGGATGTTTTGATGATCCTGGATCCGTGAGATTCCCATCTTATAAGTGCATTTCGCGACTCATTGGAAAGTGTCAGAGCAGCTGCCTGAGTGTGTGTAACACTTTCCTTTTCGTGACTGCAGTACAGCAGCATCTCGCCCGTATCCAATCTTTGCTGTCCAGTTTGGGTCCAATGAGTTTCGCTGATTGCGAGTATAACCGAGTTGTATTTCGTCATTTCCGTAGCTATTTGACTGGTCCTCCTGGTCTCCCACATTCTCCGGACATTTCATACACCTATAAAAAATGTTTCTTCAATTGTTAGAAGTGCCATCAGCCTCATGACTTTGAAAGAGTCTCGGCTTTCATCATGAAGCATAATAATTGTTCGTTCGACTGGCAGAGTAGAGTTGAAGATACTGAATCCAAGTCCAATTATGAACACAAACATTAGGATCCAGGCACATACAACTGGTGGGCCACAAATAGGATGAAACTCACATCCTCGCGTTCACCGCTAGCCACTATTTAATGTTACTCAAAATCTTGTGGTTTGTTTGAAATATGGAGAGGATAGTGTCAGAGGGCACATGTATGGTGTACTACTTATTCGGACAGATATAAGTAATATATATCCAGATTGGGAAGTATGATTATTGCTGACAGTAGAAGGAACATAAGGAGAAGATAAAGAAAAGCAATCCAGTTTAAGTTGCAACAGAAATGAAAGAAGAATGAAGCTTGTAAAAGACTATTCAAGGAAGATACACAAATAATGAATTCAATGTGTTAGTTTCACATTTCACAATTGCAATGTGTGATTTTGCTAAATAGAAAAAATTAGTTTACTCTAAGTATTTATTCATTACACATATAGTAAAATGCGACTAATTCATTGCAACCATTGGGGGGTTGTAATATTCAAAATGTGAGAAAATTAACTTGAGGTTAATATATGAGAGAGGTGAATGAACTTGATCTCCTGTTGTGCAGAGGTATGTGAAATACAGTGTTGTACTTACTTACTTACGCCTGTTACTCCTAATGGAGCATAGGCCGCCGACCACCATTCTCCAACCCACTCTGTCCTAGGCCTTCTTTTCTAATTCCATCCAATTCTTGTTCATTTTTCTCATGTCTATTTTCATTTCCCGGTGTAATGTGTTCTTTCCTCTTCCTCTTTACCTTTGGCCTTGAGGATTCCATGTGAGGGCTTGTCTTGTGACGCGGTTGGGTGCTTTCCTCAATGTGTATCCTATCCACTTCCAGCGCTTCTTCCTGATGCTCAGGGTTGTGGTGTTTATTAATCAACACAGTGGATTCGACTCGATCGAACTGATATTGATGTGAATCGATAGTGTGTGGAGAATAACCGAAGTGATTGGTATTAGCTAATGTGTCTTATTGGATGATTTGTAATTCGGCTTGAGAAGTGACGACCTAATTACATAAAGAATAGAAACAAGTGAATCTGCATCATGAGTGTCTGTTGATAGTCTATCGAATGTTCAGTGTTGTGTATGTGGAGTGAGAATGTGTTACATGTGGTAGAGAGTGTAGTTGATGTAAGCAGACAGAGAGGGACGTAGGTATGTATGTGGATATTGAGGTGTTGTAATGGTAAAATGTGTGGCGTCGCGTCCCGTGACCCCCATTGTGAGATGTGGCCAATAACCGTACACCTGAGGCTAGCGCCCATCCAACCAGGTCATCTGCTCAGCACCACACACAGCCACAAGGCTGTGTGCAGTACCTCTCCGCAGTTATGACGTGGAGACTGGGTGGGAAACCCGCACTTGGCGGACAACACTCTCTGTTCAGTGCCCGGGGAGTTCTCCCAGAGTCAGTGAGTGACTGTTTATTTTTCACGCACTCTTCAACAAACTCCGAAATAACCACCGGTCCGCGACAGATGCGTTCTGTTGCATTTACTCATTTAAAATATACTGGTTGATAATCGTTAAAAGGGCTTCATTTGCACATCATCACACAAATTATTCTTATTCCCATCTCGACTTTGATCAATCGTCGACATCCTAAATTCTCATTGACTTGTGCTTGCTGTTTGTTCTCTTCCTACAGTAGTTTGAGCGTTTCGCATTTATTTATACCCATATTTATTTAAGTAGTATATTAACATTGGTAATAAAATTATTCACGATCTATTTATCTTACTACGTATGCCTCAATTTATTCATCTTCTTGCGTTCAGATGCTTTGATTTAGATGAATATTTCGTTTATTGTTTCATAAGTGTGTATATCAAAGCTTATTTAGTTGCTTAAGCCTGGTAATCCTCATAAAGGAGCATATGCCACACACTAGCATTCTCCATTCAACTCTGTCCTGGACAATCCTTTCCAGTTCCTATTTATCCTCTTCATGTCTGCTTCCGATTCCCGTTGTAGTGTGTTCTTTAGTCCTTCACTTTTTCGTCTTCTCTCAACATTCCAAGTTGGCGCTTGTCTCGTGATGCAGTTTGATGATATCCGTAATGTGTGTCCTATCCACTTCCAATTTCTCCCACAGTAGGCTGATGTTGATGATATTCGACCAACGGATATTGAGTATATTGCGTAGATAATTGTTTAGAGATACTTGTACTTCTTGGTGATTATTGTGGTAGTTCTTCATATTTCAACAGAACTGTCTTGACCATCATATTGAAGATTCTGACTTCGATATTGGTTGACAGTTGTTTTGAGTTCTATATGTTATTCAATTATAGGAATGCTGTCCTTGCGTTGCCAATTCTCGCCTTTACGTCTGCATCAGATCCTCCTTGTTCATCGATGATGCAACCCAGATACATGAAAGATTCAACATCTTCCAGAGATTCTCCATCAAATGAGATTGGGTTGGTGTTCTCCGTGTTGCATTTGACGATCTTGCTTGTTCCCTTGTGTGTGTTGAGGTCTACTGATGCAGAGGCTGCTGCTTCACTGTTTGTCTTCATCTACATGTGTTGATGTGTATGGGGTAATAGGGCCAGGTAATCTGAGAAGTCCAAGTATTCTAACTGGTTCCGAACTGTCTATTGTATTCCGTGTTTTCCCTCAGATGTCGAGGTCTCCATAATCCAGTCGATCACCAGAAGAAAGATGATGGGGGAGAGTATGAAGTGTTGTCTGACTCCAGTCCTCACTTGGAATGCACATGTCAGCTGTCCTCCATGCATCACTTTGCTGTGTAGTTCTTCTTATCAAGTTAGTTTTCCTTTGATCCCTTTCCAATTGTCCTCCACAGTACTTTCTTCATAACCGTTGTTGTCCATTCCGGTTTCGGAGTTTAGACCTCGCATCAGGATTGTCAGGTGCTTTCCAAGGCACTTCGCTATTATCGATTGCAGTCTCTCGTAGAACTGATCTCTATCGTCGTTGTTGCTGTCATTAGTGGGTGTGTAACACAGGATAGCATTCTTTGTGATCCCCTCCTTCTTTGTATAAAGGATGTTTTGATGATCCTGGATCCGTGAGATTCCCATCTTATAAGTGCATTTCGCGACTCATTGGAAAGTGTCAGAGCAGCTGCCTGAGTGTGTGTAACACTTTCCTTTTCGTGACTGCAGTACAGCAGCATCTCGCCCGTATCCAATCTTTGCTGTCCAGTTTGGGTCCAATGAGTTTCGCTGATTGCGAGTATAACCGAGTTGTATTTCGTCATTTCCGTAGCTATTTGACTGGTCCTCCTGGTCTCCCACATTCTCCGGACATTCCATACACCTATAAAAAATGTTTCTTCAATTGTTAGAAGTGCCATCAGCCTCATGACTTTGAAAGAGTCTCGGCTTTCATCATGAAGCATAATAATTGTTCGTTCGACTGGCAGAGTAGAGTTGAAGATACTGAATCCAAGTCCAATTATGAACACAAACATTAGGATCCAGGCACATACAACTGGTGGGCCACAAATAGGATGAAACTCACATCCTCGCGTTCACCGCTAGCCACTATTTAATGTTACTCAAAATCTTGTGGTTTGTTTGAAATATGGAGAGGATAGTGTCAGAGGGCACATGTATGGTGTACTACTTATTCGGACAGATATAAGTAATATATATCCAGATTGGGAAGTATGATTATTGCTGACAGTAGAAGGAACATAAGGAGAAGATAAAGAAAAGCAATCCAGTTTAAGTTGCAACAGAAATGAAAGAAGAATGAAGCTTGTAAAAGACTATTCAAGGAAGATACACAAATAATGAATTCAATGTGTTAGTTTCACATTTCACAATTGCAATGTGTGATTTTGCTAAATAGAAAAAATTAGTTTACTCTAAGTATTTATTCATTACACATATAGTAAAATGCGACTAATTCATTGCAACCATTGGGGGGTTGTAATATTCAAAATGTGAGAAAATTAACTTGAGGTTAATATATGAGAGAGGTGAATGAACTTGATCTCCTGTTGTGCAGAGGTATGTGAAATACAGTGTTGTACTTACTTACTTACGCCTGTTACTCCTAATGGAGCATAGGCCGCCGACCACCATTCTCCAACCCACTCTGTCCTAGGCCTTCTTTTCTAATTCCATCCAATTCTTGTTCATTTTTCTCATGTCTATTTTCATTTCCCGGTGTAATGTGTTCTTTCCTCTTCCTCTTTACCTTTGGCCTTGAGGATTCCATGTGAGGGCTTGTCTTGTGACGCGGTTGGGTGCTTTCCTCAATGTGTATCCTATCCACTTCCAGCGCTTCTTCCTGATGCTCAGGGTTGTGGTGTTTATTAATCAACACAGTGGATTCGACTCGATCGAACTGATATTGATGTGAATCGATAGTGTGTGGAGAATAACCGAAGTGATTGGTATTAGCTAATGTGTCTTATTGGATGATTTGTAATTCGGCTTGAGAAGTGACGACCTAATTACATAAAGAATAGAAACAAGTGAATCTGCATCATGAGTGTCTGTTGATAGTCTATCGAATGTTCAGTGTTGTGTATGTGGAGTGAGAATGTGTTACATGTGGTAGAGAGTGTAGTTGATGTAAGCAGACAGAGAGGGACGTAGGTATGTATGTGGATATTGAGGTGTTGTAATGGTAAAATGTGTGGCGTCGCGTCCCGTGACCCCCATTGTGAGATGTGGCCAATAACCGTACACCTGAGGCTAGCGCCCATCCAACCAGGTCATCTGCTCAGCACCACACACAGCCACAAGGCTGTGTGCAGTACCTCTCCGCAGTTATGACGTGGAGACTGGGTGGGAAACCCGCACTTGGCGGACAACACTCTCTGTTCAGTGCCCGGGGAGTTCTCCCAGAGTCAGTGAGTGACTGTTTATTTTTCACGCACTCTTCAACAAACTCCGAAATAACCACCGGTCCGCGACAGATGCGTTCTGTTGCATTTACTCATTTAAAATATACTGGTTGATAATCGTTAAAAGGGCTTCATTTGCACATCATCACACAAATTATTCTTATTCCCATCTCGACTTTGATCAATCGTCGACATCCTAAATTCTCATTGACTTGTGCTTGCTGTTTGTTCTCTTCCTACAGTAGTTTGAGCGTTTCGCATTTATTTATACCCATATTTATTTAAGTAGTATATTAACATTGGTAATAAAATTATTCACGATCTATTTATCTTACTACGTATGCCTCAATTTATTCATCTTCTTGCGTTCAGATGCTTTGATTTAGATGAATATTTCGTTTATTGTTTCATAAGTGTGTATATCAAAGCTTATTTAGTTGCTTAAGCCTGGTAATCCTCATAAAGGAGCATATGCCACACACTAGCATTCTCCATTCAACTCTGTCCTGGACAATCCTTTCCAGTTCCTATTTATCCTCTTCATGTCTGCTTCCGATTCCCGTTGTAGTGTGTTCTTTAGTCCTTCACTTTTTCGTCTTCTCTCAACATTCCAAGTTGGCGCTTGTCTCGTGATGCAGTTTGATGATATCCGTAATGTGTGTCCTATCCACTTCCAATTTCTCCCACAGTAGGCTGATGTTGATGATATTCGACCAACGGATATTGAGTATATTGCGTAGATAATTGTTTAGAGATACTTGTACTTCTTGGTGATTATTGTGGTAGTTCTTCATATTTCAACAGAACTGTCTTGACCATCATATTGAAGATTCTGACTTCGATATTGGTTGACAGTTGTTTTGAGTTCTATATGTTATTCAATTATAGGAATGCTGTCCTTGCGTTGCCAATTCTCGCCTTTACGTCTGCATCAGATCCTCCTTGTTCATCGATGATGCAACCCAGATACATGAAAGATTCCACATCTTCCAGAGATTCTCCATCAAATGAGATTGGGTTGGTGTTCTCCGTGTTGCATTTGACGATCTTGCTTGTTCCCTTGTGTGTGTTGAGGTCTACTGATGCAGAGGCTGCTGCTTCACTGTTTGTCTTCATCTACATGTGTTGATGTGTATGGGGTAATAGGGCCAGGTAATCTGAGAAGTCCAAGTATTCTAACTGGTTCCGAACTGTCTATTGTATTCCGTGTTTTCCCTCAGATGTCGAGGTCTCCATAATCCAGTCGATCACCAGAAGAAAGATGATGGGGGAGAGTATGAAGTGTTGTCTGACTCCAGTCCTCACTTGGAATGCACATGTCAGCTGTCCTCCATGCATCACTTTGCTGTGTAGTTCTTCTTATCAAGTTAGTTTTCCTTTGATCCCTTTCCAATTGTCCTCCACAGTACTTTCTTCATAACCGTTGTTGTCCATTCCGGTTTCGGAGTTTAGACCTCGCATCAGGATTGTCAGGTGCTTTCCAAGGCACTTCGCTATTATCGATTGCAGTCTCTCGTAGAACTGATCTCTATCGTCGTTGTTGCTGTCATTAGTGGGTGTGTAACACAGGATAGCATTCTTTGTGATCCCCTCCTTCTTTGTATAAAGGATGTTTTGATGATCCTGGATCCGTGAGATTCCCATCTTATAAGTGCATTTCGCGACTCATTGGAAAGTGTCAGAGCAGCTGCCTGAGTGTGTGTAACACTTTCCTTTTCGTGACTGCAGTACAGCAGCATCTCGCCCGTATCCAATCTTTGCTGTCCAGTTTGGGTCCAATGAGTTTCGCTGATTGCGAGTACAACCGAGTTGTATTTCGTCATTTCCGTAGCTATTTGACTGGTCCTCCTGGTCTCCCACATTCTCCGGACATTCCATACACCTATAAAAAATGTTTCTTCAATTGTTAGAAGTGCCATCAGCCTCATGACTTTGAAAGAGTCTCGGCTTTCATCATGAAGCATAATAATTGTTCGTTCGACTGGCAGAGTAGAGTTTAATATTTTTATTCTGTATAGCGTTGTTTAACAAGTTTTTGCCGACCTCACGCACAACCCTCCTGCTGTACGTACGTTTGTGATAGTCAGGATCTCTAGAAGAGCTACTGGCGATTTTGCGTATATGAATACCAAATTTTTTATTCAATGGCTGAGCACATATTCATCCATTCTTTGAAGTATACAAACAGGTTCCGATCGGATATCATCAGAAATCCTTCTGAGTGTAATGTAATTTTAAATCACCGAAGCCTAAATGAATTTATTAGTGAACATTTCCCCATATGTTTTCTTCTTTGTAGAAATTTTATAAACTATAGACTGCATTCACTTTCATCATAGATACTAATACACATTCCTAAGTGTATTTACAAAGCGACGTTGTTTGCTGGTTGCTCACCCTATTTATTATACCTCTGTAACTTATTTTTGGTTTGACTATAAATAGAGTCACACCTGATCAAAACGAGTTGGTTCACTCTCTTTCTCCGGTTCACTTCGTTTCTCTGATTGTCTTTCAGGATCAATGAGTGTATGGAACACTCAAAATTCATCCTCTTGTTTGACTTATTTCATTCCGTTATTCTCTAACGTGAATTAAGTTGATAAAAATATACGAGGGTTTGTAGCATGTATATATCGAGAATGATGACCATATGATCTAATTGGAGTCAGATGCCGGGCCACTAAATAGTGAGACGCGAGTGGACCAAGTGTTCAAAGATCGTGATGTCGGTCTATTTGCATTTCTCTTCGGATATCCATACAGGCTAGTGCTCAGGTACTCGTTTACCAAGGACACGCATTGTGTAGTTAATGTAATCTGCTCCATGAGATCAAGTAAGCAGATGAATGCACATTGAGGTGGTCCAAAGTGGCAGTTTATTCTTCACCCTTTCTTGGTGGAGAAGACAGTTTGGGGCTCTGTTGAATAAAAGGTCATTATCAGGCGTCTGGATAGTCTGCTCTTCAATATCTCAGCTACCATATCTCTTTTGAATTCAATGTTCTGGAATAATAAAACTTTCTTCAAAACTGTGGCAGTATTTTTCAGTTTGGTGTTTTCGTTCTAGATCGTTATCCATGAACATGGGCGGAAAGCCATTGATATCGTCGAGAATAAACTTTTTTTTCTGAAATGTCTTCATTCTTTTTAACAAACCAATGGGCTTATTTCGAATTATTCCCATTGCTACTTACTTCTCTTCAATTACATTTCACTTTCAAATTCATCTATCAGCTGGTGTAGTCTTTACTTCATATCCATCAATCTTGACGTAGTTTGTATGACAATCTCGATGTTTATTCATCCTTTGAACAGTCAGACTCTAAATAAGAATCAAAGATCTAATTTTAGTTTGTTTATTTAATCCTGTTACTACCACACTGAATAAGTTGTACTGGTCACTGTCGAGTATATCAACGAACTTAGTTGTAGAGACGGTGTATAATATCAGATGACTTCATGGTTCCGACAATAGACTGATTGGGCGAAAGTAATTTCTTCACTGAAGATCAAACTTTTTCCGCATAGTTTAAGTAATAATCTTCATTAAATCAGAAGTATGAGTTTGTGAATTTTGTTAGAGACCAAGTGTTGTGGAGAATATTCAGAAATAATGTTGGTCAACGGTTAACGGATAACTTATGAATATCTACTCATAATCGGATTATTTAAAATAGGTGAATTGTTCGACTTTTCGTTAGTATCCTATTTATGATAGATAGTATTAGGTGTTCGAAAAAAACTCCTTAAATATTCTGTTTTGTACAGATTTCAAAGGGTTAATCACATTCATCTTATGTCACACGTTAAAAATGGTCCACTTGTATCACGTCAAATCAATGGAACAATACAATATATTTGAACTATCAGTACACGGAAAGAGTAGCATTCACGTATTAAGTATTTACCATTAGTTAAATCTCTTAACCATTACATTTTCATATTTTTAATGCTGATCGTATTTTATGATCTCGTTTACACTTTACTACTGTCTTATAATGTTCAGTAAATCATTATCATCATAGAAACAGATGCATTATTGATTGTATTTGTGGGAAATTCAGTATATTATTTGTCATTGTACAGCTTTAGGAATGAATTCGATAAAAAGAGAGCTCTTCACTGAACTACCCTATCTTGTTCTGACATTAGTTTGATTAAGAAATAAAACTCACGAAGTGTCCGTCAATTGATTAATGTGAATGTGAATTTGTTGACTTTAATAATAGAATAGGAAATCAGTTTAACAAATTCCATTACTTTTCTAGGAATATCCAATTAGAAAATGTTATTCGTTTTTCAGAGATTTCGTTGTACCATAATCTGGATACTGATGTGCTTATGAGTTTCACTTGGACCAAAAATATAATTGAGGTCAGACGAATTCAGACGGTTTTCATTGGTTTCTCACAACAAATACATGTACTGTTCTATGTTTGATGATTGATGAATGGTCGAAAATGTAAAGCCATCGGATTGAAAATAAATTCAGTTGTTTAGTACTCTTTCTGGAAATTGGAGATGTAATGTCCCATCCTTTCTGGTATCAGAAGCGTGTACCGAATAGGAGATCTTAATTACAGCTAAATAACCGTCTAGTACTCCTTGTTTTGACTAATTGTTGATGCTAATCACTCTCACATGTGTAGTTTGTTTCTATGAACAAATTATGTCTAAAGTAATGACTGTAGGGCCAAACGGAGTATACTTGAATCGTATACCCAGTCAGTTGTTCAAGGACATTCATCAAACGAAGATTTATTACATTGACGAATGTATTTAGAGTAGGTTTTAAAATAGCTAATCAGAAATGGATAGTGGAAAATGTGTGGCAAAATAGTAACTACTTATCAGTAGTATGGAATATAAAGTTTTATAAATCCATTTTGTAAAGTTTCATGAATGTTGAGATATCAACTTAATATAAAAATGAAGTTAATTTAGCGGTGAGACTATAATTTATGGAACGACGCTTAAGTGACCACGAGAGTGTTCACCTACTGACTAGGATTAAATGAGGGTTATGAAGCAGTGTAAAGAATTGTAATATGATTCATGGTTGATGGATAGTGTTAGGAATTAGATTTAGGGTTTTCATCACGAACTGACATCAACTAAAATGCCAAAAAGCTATGTAGCCAAATGGTTGAACGAATTTCGTGCCAGAATTTAAGACCTGTTATCTTATATCTGATTGGTTAGTCCATAAATTATAGTCTCGTCGAAAATACAAACAAATGCTGGAGAACATCTAAATTACTTTTATTCAATCAGGGACTTGAGGAAATTCATGAATAATTTAGAGATCATCTCATTCACACTCATCCTTAATCTGACTGGTCAATTACCTGAACTCTTACTAATAATAGTACCTTTTCAGAAAGCTAACAAAACTCAAGTTACTGATAACAATTTAAAGATCCCTTGATTTTTTGTAAACAGACCGATTTTCCTTACTGATTTTACCCATTTTCAAGTGTTGGAGATTGTGGTAGTCTATAAATTTCAAATGAAATAAGTATCTCAGGGATCTAGTTTACTGAGCATAATATTCATTACAACCCAATTTTCATCAGTATGATCTAGTTTATCATATGTTTCCCCCATGTTTTCAGTTATCATAACACGTCTATTTTTATAAACATATTATTACTTTCAGATCTTTGACTGAGAGTAATTGATAAGGTAACTGGTAGTTGTTTGACACTAGTTCTTTGTTCCATCCTATTCAACTTCTACTTTCTGATCATCATTGCTCATCTGTACAGATAGTAACCTGTCCACATGTCTAAATGAAACCATTTGAAAATGATTCAATGATTCAGTGTCATTGTAAAAAGATACACTACTTAATATTGTCTTGTTTGATAATGAACATTTGTAGATTGTTCAGCTTGAAATTTATTTATCATCTTAAAAACACAATTAATATGTACGAAAAATATTGTTTACAATGAATTTCTCATCAGGTACTCTACAATTATCTCAAATTCAAATGAATCATCCACAAAATTTGGTCAAGTTTAAGGCAGACTACACGATTTATAATTGTAACATATGAATCAGCGATTGTTGTTTGTCATATAAAATCAAATTTGCATTTAAGGTTGACAAGTTCATTTGACCTTTTAATAGTATTTGCATGGAGTCTTCTTTTAAGAAATTTAAAACAATCAGTCCCATTTGATAAATTTCAATGGGGTAATATAGAAGATGAAGATGATCAGAATTATGTGATGATATATCATAGCCCAATACATTTACAACAATCTGATCACACACAATATACTGGTTAAGAACATTTATATATAAAACAATGAAAGACCAACTAGACTAGAAATGGAGGATAAGAGGAAACAATGATAATAATAGGAGTAATAATAATAATGTGCATACAATTTGAAACCTCATCACTCTGGATAATAAGCTAATATTACCAGGGTAGGTTTAAGGTGAAACTAAACTGTCTTTGAATAAACAGAGGGGGTATAAATTTTTGTACATCTAAGGCTTCAATAAACCTTAGTGGTTAGTGGAGAGATTTTGTGTCTAAGATATCAGATCTTAGAGTGTTATTGCGTTCTATAAGCATTCTGTACATTTGTATTATGGTGAATATTATAGTAATCTCAATAATTGAGATCATGAGACAATTAAAGCAAAGTCGCCATGGGATCGTAGATAATACACTGAAGGATGCCGCCATAGAGACTTAAGTACTATCCTTCGTCCAGCAGTCTCCAAAGAAGTCCGTGACTTGATTTTAAACCCACCATTACCACAACCACACGCCAAATTAGGAAGAGATATAATGAACCGTCTATCATTGTCAGACGATCAAAGATCCCAAAGAATTTTCCAAGGAAAAACATTGGGTGTTATGTCGCCGTCACAAGTTTGACGTAACCTCCAAGTCCTAGTGGGTGACAACATAGGGAGTGAAGCAGTCCTAGAACAAGGTTGGATACAAGATCTCCTATGCTACGCCCAATACTGTTTTGATACACAAGATCCTGAAACCTCTATATCTCATTAAGCGCGTATAACCAGTCGAAAAAGGAAAAGACGTCAACCAAATGGATTACACACGATAAACCATACACAAAAAGGAGAAACATAAAAAGAACCAGTCAGAAAATTATTATTAGTATTGATGGATTTATACAACAACATATTCTGGTACAATATAGAATTATCAGCACAGGGTATTTCAACAAGTTTCTTACACAAAAACAGAAACAAAGACAAAAAGGGTTTAAAAAAATATGAAAAACCTGGATAACTTTTCAAATTAGCGACATGTTAACAATGCAGGTTATTGACTAGGTTAACTCTAACAACCTATTTTTCACAGAGTATATTTGCTAGGTAAGGTATTATAGAACGTTAATACGTTTGCTTGTGTGCATGGACTTTAATGTAATTACGTCTCGTTCTACCAAACGATATACAAGGAGAAAGACGAGAGTGAAGTGGAAGGTTAGTATATGATAAAATAACACCTGCCAGGAGTTTGCATGACTTTAGATGTCTATCTACAACCATATTAACTATTACCTCCAAAGATTCATCACACATCTTGCTAACTGCCTTCAGCACTCTCCGCAATACAGAAAAGTCTTTTCTCAAAAACCCGGGAAAGAATAATGGAGAACAGTAAAGAATAATGGGTAATATGTAAGAATTGACAAGTTGCAAGAGTAACTGACGAGTAATACCAAGAGCATGCAATCTCTTTATGTAGTAAGTCAGACGGAAAACCTTCTTCGATAACAATAAAACGTGAGAATGCCAAGAGAGATCAGAGGAAAAGGTAACACCAAAATAATTGACCTTCGACACTGTGTTTACCAAAGTCTCCAATGGCACAAGCATTACGGGATCTCAAAATGGTGTTTAGATGCTGTTCATGTCTCATGCTAAAGTTAATAGCTTGATATTTAGACAGATTAAGTATGAGACCATTACCAACAGACCAACAATCAATACAAGATAAAAACTCATTCATTTCTATGGGGTGTAAAGAGGAAGAGATAGGCATACATACCGTGAGATCATCCGCATATTTCACAATAGTGTTTTCTGTGGAAGATGGCAGATCATGCACAAAATAGAGAAAAGAAGAGCTAAAAGAACAGTTCCTTGTGGTATACCTTCATGAGACAGTAGAGACTCTGAACACTTTCCTACAAATACAATGTACTGTTCCCTTCCAGAGAGGTAGGAACATAGTCAGTTGGTTATCCAGCTATCAGTATTGGTGCTGAATAAATTTTTAATTAAACGTTGTCTTAGTATAGAATCAAAAGCTGAATTATAGTCCAGAAAAGTGAATCGAACATACTTCTTACCCTTTTCTAAGTTGAACACTATATTGTGATGCAGAACAGCAACAGCATCTAAGGTGCATCTTTTGCATCTGTAAGCAAACTGATACGGATCAATATGCTCTTTTATCGCAGGCTGAAGTGTAAGTATTTATAATTTTTCCATTGTTTTAAGGAAGGGTGAAGTTATTGCAATAGGTCTAACTTTCACATTCTTATCACCAGATACTTTCTTGGGTACAGGGATTATCTTCATCTTTCTCCACATTTTTAATATGAGATTAGATGAGAAGGATCTGGTAAAGATAGTCGTGAATGGATAACATAGGAGGTCGGCACATTTTTTTAAAAAGGATGTTTGGGATGCCATCAGGTCCTAAACATTGGAATGAATTAAGTGACTAGAGATATCTTCGGACATCAGTTTCAGTGAAACTAGGGACACAGCTATTATTTAAACATGTGGATAGAGGAAGCATCACATCAGATGACTGACGTACAAAAGACTTATTTGAGTCACAAACATTCAGCTGGTTATCGCTTCTAAACTGTCGGTCACCTATAAGTTCTTTAAAGAGTTTCCACATACTTAAAGAGTTTTTGCAAGACAAGAATTTATGAGTAAACATAGAGTTGAGACGTATAATCTCTAGGTTTATCAGACCATTTAGCTTACGAACTTCATTAGCGTTCTTCTCCTTGTATATCCTTTCTTTCACCTTCCGTAGTCGTTTTAGTCTTGAATATGTAAGTCGATTAAAACTTAATTTAAGGTAACAAGTGATAACATCAGTAGTGATGTTCAGTGAGTCATCTGTAAATAATTCCCAGTTAGTCGTACGAAACATGTTTTTCAGATTCCGGAGATTTTCTTCTGAGTAATTCCTATATTTGACTTTATTGGTTTGATGCAAAAGTGTACTCTTCCCATGCTTTCCATATACTTTAGGTAGAACACAAATTATACAGTGATCCGAGCTAGACAATGGAGCACGTTTACGAGTCACATATATACCCACATCATTAATGAAAACGAAGTCTAAATGAGCATCCAAACGAGTAGGAAAATCTGCTACATTTTGGTGACCTAGTCACGTGAGAGAGCTACAGTCACATAAATTGAAATCACCACATACAACTGAAAGTGAATCACTGAAGGCAGTAACAGCGAACTCAGTGAATTCACCAGCGAAAACAGATAGCGCAGATGATGTGCAGTCTGGAGTCACATAGATATCGGTAACATAAACATATTTGTATTTATTCAGATGTTTTGGACGACATCTTAGAGTTAGACAGTCGGCAATGTCACTTTAAAACTTGAAACATGCAAACGAAGATCGACACCAGTTCACGTTTACAAACGTAGCTACACCATTGCCACACCTTTTTTTATTGCTTGATCGATCCTGAAGATAAATTTTGAAATCATGTAGTGATACTAGACAGTCGTTCTGTAAATCATTTAACCAAGATTCTTGAATTGTGAAGACACCACAATTACGATGCATATTTTGACTTAGCAGGAATCGAAGATAGTCCACTTTGTTGATAAGCGATCGGCAGTTAGAATTTAGCAGCTCAAAAATCGACACACGATTAATTTTCATTCTCTTTAACGCATATTGCCAACCACCACGATGTCTTTTATATTACTTTTTGTAACTTGTGCAGCGAAAAGTCGTAGGCTTTTCATAAAAGCGCTTGAACAGGTTGTGAGATTAATAGACGTAATTATAAGTTAAAACAAAGAACTTGTTGAAAGGATTAGATGGCAGAAACAGGTAGCTTAGATATTCAATCAGGCTGCCAACATGATATCTAATCGCATCACAGAATACGAAAGAAGGAAGATTAAATAATGAATTCAACATAACGTTTGGGAATATATACCTGTCTTCCTGTACGAGTTGTTTCCAAAGTAAGTGAAGTAGTGGAATTAGGAACTAAATTTTGTGGGATCTATAAGTTTAGCATCTTCCATTGTAAGAGGTGTTGATGTCCCAGAAGTGGGTGAAGAATTAGCTGGAAACACAGAAAACTGTGTTGTGCAATGGTTGTTGTCTTCAGACATCGTTCGGTTGTCATCTGTTTCAGATTCTGAGAATGCAGGTTTTATCATGACAATTGGAGCTCTCTCTTTTTTCCATTCTTCTGGATTTTGAAATATTTTTCTTGTCACTCTACTACTTCATAGGGTGTTGTAAAGAATGTCTTACGGGAATCAACACGAACAAATACAAATAGATGTTTGCTAATTTTTTCTTTCAAGAAAATTGGTCAAGGCGCAACAGGCTTAACGTTATTCATATGGCTCTGTAGATGACCAACGTAGATTATCTATGTCGAAAATGATTGGAGGCCTGCTCGAGTTAGACGTGAATGATGTGACAAACAATGTAACATCGAAGTCACACCTCGTGGTCAGCACCTTACGTGAACAACCCCATTGACGCATCAAGGTACCATAGATGCTTTGAAGACTGTACAACACGGAGGACGCTAATAAAGAAATATATTAGTTAAAGTAGATACAGGCGAAAGTAAGATCACTACCGCATGGGCCAGTCCCTAGCATACGAGTAAATGATGCGCGTTGGTCGCCCCTGACCTTGACTAGGATCGATGATTTGCCCAATATTCAATGACCCAACTGCCGGATGATTTGGTTAGGGCTTAGCGACATTTCGCTGGCCCTACAGCTCATTAGTCTTTCGCAAAAAGAAGCGGGATTCGTACATAGAGATCTGCCCTTATGCATTGCTAGTTGACCCGGTGAGATCAAATTATTTTCACAAACGAGCTGTGCAGGTCTGCATTGGATGTCTTCCTTAATTGTAGAGCGTACGCTTAATAAGATCAAAGTTAGGAATTCACTCCATCTGGTTACACCAGACTGTACTATCAGTGGGTTTTTCAGTTGTCTGTGAAGTCGTTTCACTAGTACATTTGCTGCTGGATGGTATGCTGTTGTACTGATGTAATGGATTCCCAGAAGGCGTGTAAATTTATCGCAGAGGTTAGTTTAAAACTTTGAACCTCTATCGGGAGTAACTATATAAAATACACCAGTGGATTTCAACTGCCTGTAAGCATGCAGTGTCTAATAAATCAATCCCTTTGGTGAAGCAAATAGGATCGAGGTCGAAACGTGATAAAGTATCTGCCACAACACTTGACTTGTCTTTTACTAGAAGAATAACGATCGCTATTGTCACTAAAGGCGTAAGCCAAAGGTTAGTGATCAGTGAATATCACGGAACCTCAACCTTGCAGTAAGTGTTTAAAATGTTTAACTGCTAAGTTAATAGCCAATAATTCTCTGTCGAAAGTTCTGCATCCCGTCTGAGCTGGCTCTAGTTCTTTTGGAAAGAAAGTGAGTAGTTTGATTTCATTATTTACTCTCTGTTGTAGTACCGTACTTACTGCTGCCGAAGACGCTTCTGTACACAGAATAAGTGTTGCTTTCAGGTCAGAACTTAGGTAGGTTAGCATGATAGTAGAAGCAACTACTGTTTTAGCTGCAGAGAAAGCATCTTTCACTTCGGAGGATAATATGGACTTTCTGACTTTGCCTTTAAACGCCTCCGTTAAAGGTTATAAAATGGCTAAGCAGTTGGAATAAGCCGACGGTAAAAATTAAACATCTCCAAGGAACGTTGAAGTTTATTCAATGAATCTAGTTCTGGAAAAATTTTGATGGCTGCGATTTTTGTGTCTAGCGGTGTGATACCACGTTTGTCAATCGAGTGACCTATAAACTCTACGCTGTCGATTCCAAGAATGCATTTAGATGGATTAACAATTATACCAAATCCCTGAACTCTCTCGATTAGTTGATGTAGACGATCAGTATGTTCGTGGAACGAACTTCTTGTTATTAATACATCGTCAATATTTACGAAAACAAAACCCTAGGACTTTAGTAACCTCATCCATAAATCGTTGAAATGTCTGTGCAGCGTTCTTTAATCCAAATTGTATTCTCAGAAATTTAAATAAATCAAAACGAGTAACGATGGTTGTTATGCTATATTCGCGGTTGCTACTGGAGTCTGACGATACGCTCACACATGATCAAGTTCAGGAAAAAGGCGTTCACGTAACGTAAGCGGAAAATCGTTCAAATGGAGTAACGATCAGGTAACGCGAAGTTATTCGATGACAGAAAATCGCAGTGAGGTCACCAATTCTGGTTTCGCTTAGGTACCGTGTGAAGTGAGGATGCCCAGGGGCTACTTGACGGACGTATTATTCCGAGTTGCATCATGTGTTAAAATTAGGCTTTCACAACATTAAGCTTGTCCAGAGGTGATCGATGTGGACGTGGCGAAAGTGGTTGGCTTATTGTGGTGATTCTACGTACTACATAATGTTGGATCATGTTTTCCATATAGTCTGATTTCGTTATCTTGGAAAATTTAGATAAAATTTAGGCGAACATGTCGTTTAATGGGGTGTTGATTTTAGTACTACATATGTGACAGTTCGCCTGAATTCCCAGAAATTGAAGTTCTGTGCCAGAATCGATAAGTTTTCTTTTTTCACCATCAACTTATAAAATGTAGGACCTTGAGAAGTCTGCACCCGTTGTGGATAACGGAAATTGGCGATAATACCCAGATTAGACGACGTCTAATTTTTAATTCTAATCACAGGAGTTGTTCTCCAAATGTCATTATCTCAGTTTTATTGGTCGCTCGTGAGGAGTATTTTCCACTTTTAACAATAGGTCTCTTGACTAAGGTAACTGGAATAACACTGACTTCGGCTGCAGTGTCTACTAAGAATTTGTAGACGGAACTCTTGTCAAGGACGTGGAGGATGAGACTATGGGGCATTTCCAGTAACATTTGTCGTTACTACTGTCTGGTTATACGTTTCAGCAAGGAAAATTACTCCAAAAATTTTCAGAACGTAACATACTTCTTAGCTTTGTCACCATACTTTATATGGTACCAACAGATGTGGTCCTCATATTTGTTTGTTCTTGTGGTTCCTGTTATCACGAAATGCTGCCTGTCTTTTTTGGCAGTGTCATCAGGATTCTCAAACTACTATAAGTGGATGATCATGGGAACTGAACAGAAATACAGGGTCCCTTATATGTTTCAACGTTTTGGCGAAACTCATGTAGAGCATAGGACTGAAGCGTCAAAAAAATCCGCCGACTTCACGCTGGTAACTTTTTATGATAAACATTAGTATTATACCAACCTCGTACTTTCTAGGTGTCTCGAGTATTGTACACCTTAACGCCAGAAAATCACCAAAGCGGTAGCTTACGTGGTGCTTAAGGAGCATCCGTTCATTGTTATTCTGCTGCCGAAAAAGCACTTTGTCTTAACATTTCCTCCAGAACTATTTAAAATCGTTTCTAGTGTTTACTTAAGATTTAGCTAATAAACCCCAGTATTATGGACCCTAACATAAAGAAACCTTTCATCCCCTTAAAACTTGCTTTGAAAAAAAGCATGAATGAAGGCTTTAATTGTGCAACATGAGCACAAAAGATTAGTTGAAGAGTAAGATCTCATAATGGTGAATCACATTGGCCAGTATATCACTTATGCGTTTCAGTAGTTAACTGCACCTATAAGGATATTCATTCATGCTAATACGGAGAGCTTAAATAAAAATTTATGCAAGCGTTTTCATGGTTAGAACTGCTAAGTGCCGAAACAACTTACGGGAAAAAACAATAATGACAGTTCTAGTGAATCTCCTTAAAGAAGACTTGAAGATTACTTTAGTTCTGTATATACTGGTCCTACCTCATCACTTTTTCTGTATATCAGCCGACCTTTTACCTATTCGTGCTAGGAAGGAAAATAACAAGAATTGTGTTTCTCAGTATTTATAACTTCTCTTCTAAGTTCCAGACAAAAATAGCGCGGTACAAATAGTTCATTGATTTCGCTCATCTAAATTGAAGAGAGGGCGGAACTGGACATCATCACTGAGAAAATAGAGACATACAGCGACAGGTATCTTCATCTAGCAGTGCCATTTGAAACTAACAAGGTCGCTGTAAATGTTCAGTGACTAAAGATATGTTTGTTTTCAAGAATGATTAACAGAAATAGGTAACATGAACATTGTTAGGAACTTTACTATAGTACGAATTTATGATCGGTGGAAATGGCTTAATGCTCAGCGAGATCTATTGGTTCGAATAGTTCCAGATGGAATAGAAGACGCCCTCTAATAACGACCTTCTGTGTCTAGAAGCAGTGAATCACCGAGTCCTCCAATTTTGGATATGGTTAAACAAAAAAGCAAAAGGAAATGAGGTCGCCATAGGTATTTCTAGTTAGACAACACTTCATCCAGTAACACTTATAAATGAATCGTCCCCACCCAGTAAGATCAAAAGTCAGAAGCGAGGAGGTTCAAAGATATGTCTTGTAGACTATCAATATATCGAGAAACAACTGGTCTAAACTATTGCAGGAGAAGTTGAGCACGGCTTCCCCACTCGTGATCTGGAGCGGATGCATGTCCGAGCGCCTTCAGTTAGGTGAGTCCATTAAAACTAATATGGTCGGAGACTTGCAGAGCTATCGATTTTGGGGATTTATTTGCCTTTACATAAACATTAGCATATTGGTATGAAATACTATCGACGAGTTATAATAAATTAAGCTACTAAATACCGAGAGTATAAGCGTCTTAGAGGTGATCTATTAATGGCTTATAGTATTCCTAACACTTCTGGACATCCTCGTAAACACCTACTCAAGCTTAGTTCGAATACTAACCTAAGGGGTAACACCCAGAAACTGGAAACTCGACATAGCAAGACGGGATGTAGACGCAACTTCTACTCCTTAAGAGTTGTCAAAAGTTGGAATTCGCTGCCGGCCGAGCTAGTCCAAGCGACTTTTCAGGAGTCCTTCGAGAGGCAACTTGACCTATTCTTAAGGACCAAGGACAGTATCATACTATGATTTACCAATTTCTTTTCCTCTTTTATTGTTAACATACCTAGGTTCCTGCCTGGAGGATTTGGTGATCCCCTGCTACTAGACACGGAAGCCTGTTAAGCGAAAGCTTCTTCTATTCCGTCCACAACCATTTGAACCATTTGAACCATTTGATTTCGTTCTTGATTGGATTTTGGTTCAGTTGCAGCCAGATCATGCATGAAACTTCTAATATGTGTAGTTGATACTTGTAAGTTATCGTTATTCTTGATTGTTGCAGTGAGTTTGAGAAGACTGAAAAAGTCCGACCGCGCAGTATTTAAGTTGTGCCAAAGTAATGGCAACTGGCAGTTCGGGTGATAGCTATTATTGCCACTCTTGCGAGGCTGAGGTCGTCCCAAACTTGCAGGTTATTTTAAAATAACATTCGTTAATTATTGTTCAGGACTTTACATGCTCGGCATGTCACTCAGGTTTCATTGAAGTAATTAGCCCAGGGTAATTTACTTTCTGCTCCTTTCCTATTGTTTTCAGAAGTGGTTTATCATCGAATCAAACAGAAGTATATATCTGTCGTTCTAACCCTTATTTATGACAGTTAGATGCAATGCAGATGATAGGTCAGCTATTTGGAGGTTCTCTTAGCGACAACATTGTTCGCTATTTCGCAGCACCTAGGGATGACCTTAGTTCAACAGATGATGAGTCATTAGAAAGGGAAAATTTAGCCAGAAGGTCGCGACGATCAACAAGAAATTCAACTAATAGGTCGACACGAGAGCGTGTGTATACTCGTGTTCCGGATGGTCGTCATGCGTTTTCTACTCGCATCCAATTATCAAGTGTGGATCATCCATTCAGATTGCCATTCTTATCAAACTTTGCGTCAGCTGATGGAGATATGCAAAATTTTGTTTTTAATAGAGGTGAGTATGTTTCTCGAATATATATAAAGTAAATTAGTTTCATTGTTTATTATGCTATCATCATATTCGTCTAAGATTTTCTTAGGGCAACTAATGTATAAAGATTGAGATATTTATCTGACAGCAATTTTTTGGTAGTGGTTGCACTACTTTTAGTTCAATATAACGGTTGACTTTACTCAGGAAGTCACTAAAAGTGCTCGTTTATTCTGTGTTTCGATGAAAGTTGATCCACTCATCTCAACTTTTAGACATCTGGCTATCAATAGAACTGATTTTATACTCTGTACCTGTACTACACTATATTAGTATAGAGTGTTTACGGAAGCTATCAAATTTTGCAGTTTACACCGTAGACTGACCTCAGACAATAGATTATTGTCTAAGGCCGATCTGTGATGCAAACCACTGTTCTTTATGATTGTCAGTTAGGTATTAAATTAGTTATCAGCTAATGTATTTAATCTTGAGCTACTTTTTTCTGGCGTTACTACATGACTGCCTAAATATAGGTTCCGAACCTGTGACTTTCAGGCTGAAGTAGTGTACCCCAGCTACTAAACTGACTGTCTCCCGTTCAAACTTCTATGGTTAATTGAGAATACTTTCTAGTCATTTACTGTCTTTTTGTCGTGGCTACGGTGTTTTTTATAGTAGACGTCCAGTAGGGAAAAACTCAGTGGTTGCCAAACTAAACCAAAAGATTACTCTGTAAATTCATTTGTTACTGATTCGTATAAATTCAGCTTTTTTCTTTAGTGTATTAAAAGGTCAGATGTTGAAGAACAGATTACCTACTTAAAAAGCTTTAAGTGTTCAGACTGTCTTCTTGACAGCTGTAAACCACAATAGTCTGGTTATCACGTCCTCTTTTTGAGGTATTGATAGGTAATCATCTTTTAGATGCTCTTTTTGCTATCTTCCCTATTCATTTGACTCGCCTACCACCTGTTCATACTTCGAATAATGAAAGGCTAAGAGTGTGTTCATGAAAAAACTAGCTAGGAACTCACCCGATCATGAAAATCATCCCGAAAAAGCTTGGAGTGTTACCGATAGATCTGTCGAAAGAATTGTTATCTTTTAGTAGTTTTAGTCTGAAAGTTAAAAAAGGTCAATGCGTTTCGTAATCCTCCTAAATTGGTAGCTGCTCTGAAACCTATCTAGGGATTTCCATCAACTCTTAGGAAGAAAATGCAGCAGTACCTGTTGGGTTTACTTCAGAGGTCTACTAGGATGGTGGTCTATCTTTGATAGTTAAGCTGACTGGAAAAGTTTGGGAGTCAGATGTACTACCGTCTGCCTGATTTTAATTGATAATCGTCCCAGTTTATAAGGAAGGTTTAAAATCCTCCCGTAAAAAACAAGAATGGCTATGGCTAATATGTTGTCTAAAATATTAGTCTCAATAATCATCCGTCACTTATTTAGATCTCAAGAAGAGCAAACTCCAAAAACCGGGTTGGTTTCGTATGAATGTGGGTGTGTCAATCAGACATTATCATTGGTTAAGTTATGCAACACGTACCCATACGCATCCTTAATCGCTTTTCAGGAAACGAAAGTGACATTTGGATACTTTAACCGGGAGGTTTGCTTGGCAGTATCTGACTTTGAATCATCATTCGCGTCTCGGCGGTCTGCCGAGTGAGCGGTGATACTAAGTGTCGAGTATTAGGTACTTATACGAAAATAGTTGATGTAGTAACTATCGGCTGAAGTGATTGAGACAAAACAGAGTGTTATTAAACATCTCATGGTTATCTAATTTAACACAGCTTGAAGTAACGAAGTTGCTATATAACTAATAACATGTCTCCATATGCATAATTGGCCATTTTCGTTTTTTAAGCTATGCTTGATCAGTTTATCACTGTGATAATGAATGAGTTACAAGTGGGTCCACCACCTGCCCCAGAATCAGCCATTGCAGACTTACCTACAAATATTTTGACTGAAGAACAAGCATTAAAGTTAGGTATTTGTTCAATATGCTTTGACGATTTCAAAGAATCCGAATCAGTAATCAGACTACCATGTGCTCACACCTATCATCAAACTTGTGTTACAACATGGTTAAAACAGGTTAGTATTCTGTATATACTTTATTTTTTTGTAACAGTAAAAGAAAAACCTAATTTTTGATCTATTTTGAATATGTTTAACTCGGTTGGATCGATTCTGGTCACAGGTTTGAGCCTTGTTTTCTACCTAACAAATAGTGAGCAACAGGGTGAGACCTTTGACGTCTTACTCGTATAGTCTATGGTCTGGTGTGTAAATATACATGTGTTTTCTAATTTTAACTTTCATTTCAAGCTAAACATATAATTTGTAATCTAGTCAATTTAATTATAGCCTTTATTGTGGCTCTCTTTAATTGATCCCATGTAAATCATACTGCTTTTTACTTTCACTAAGTTGACCTTCCAAGTACGTTCTTGTGTAACGCTACTCATGAATCTTCACTGAAACTAAATCGATTGAACACCTACCTGGCTATTTATTATTGAATTTAGAGTCTTTAGATTATTGGTTCAAATTTGTTCTCTGCTATCACAATAGTTCAGTGAAAGTCTTGTTTTCCTTCACATAATATGTTCAACTACATGAATATGCTGCCAAGATTTATTTTATAGGCTTAGTGACAAATAAAGTCAATCTGAATTTCGTTTTCTGTATTGGTTACATGTACAATTTTAACGGGGCAGCCTTATCTATCTTGGTATTTACGTTCATTATTCATTTTGACATTGAATCGTATCTATGTCTAAATTATCACTTTATATATTTTTTCTCCGAATTGTGTTCATAAAAATACATGAATACAAAGTACTGACTTGTCTATTGAGAAACAACGATAGTTGATTGCCACTTCACTTTCACTTTTCTCAGCTTGATAATTTCCTTATTGTATTAATTCGAAGTGCGGCAACTTGGATCTAATGTCCTAAGTTCTGTGACAATAACGAAAGCAATTCTTTATATTCATTGTACTTGCTTGCAGATACCTCAACCATTTAGGTTGAAAAATTCCTACTGCACCTCGGTTAATGTCCTAAACCTTAATCAGTAGTCTGATGAGATCAGTGAAATGACCAATATGATTGAACTGATAGCTTACCCGCTCAATCTACCCTAGAATTATAATCGATCATGACTGGGGAAATAACTCAATCGATTATGAAGGAATTCAAACTGTTCGGTTACGAAATATGAAACTAAGGTTGCGCATTCGAGTAATTACCAAAAATAATGGCTACTTATGGGTAAAAATGTGACGGAAAAACAACCAATCATCTCAAATCATACCGTTATTTCTCAACAAAATAATGAATTCATGGAATACATTTATCTAACAAAATTGTTTTTGTTCTCTTGTAATGTTGAGACTGTATTTATAGAAGTTTGTTGCTAATAACTTATTATACTACGGGATTCGGTTGTGGATAGAAGAAAAGGAATACATGTTACGAGTGACTGTTTATTTCACAAATCTACTCACCGACCAATGAACTACAATCAAGGCCTTAACGCTTACTGGTCCCGAAACCCTCCCTATTCCGGTAGCCAATCAATGTATGCAGATTAAGTCTCTGTTGTACTTAGTTCAGTTAATAACTCAAAACTCATACTACAATATACTTGAAATGACTGACGTCACAGCACACCAAATAAGAAAGCATACTTAAGACACAATCATACCATAAATGGCAGCGGGTGGACCGGATAGTGTAAAGTTAATTAGCAATAACTAAGGTATAGTAGGACGTTTAGCGACAGTTAATAGGTCCGCTAAAGGCATAGAATAAGGGGAATATAGAAATGCAGCAATAAATTTATCTACTGATTATACAGCAAATTATAGATGATAATCATAAGCCGATAGTTCCAACCTCTTCAATATTTGTCTCATAACAAGATACATTTGATAGTCAAGAGTATCCTCATGACATCATTGGATATATCATCTGTATTGATTAATGCTCCTTCAGTACAAACAGTCGATTTTATTTGCAGTGAACTTATAAGGAGATGTATAGAAACTGTAATTTTTGTTTTTGTAATAAAACAGCTGATACTCAGGTTCATGATGAATGCCAACTTCTAATCCAACAATGAGTACGTACTAATGACAGTTAGATCATGCAGTCGTGTGATCAATAGTAGATCTTTTTTCAGTCATTTATTATTGTCAAGCTGGAGAATAGACCGCTCAAAAACTTAAGCAATCAACTAAAATCTTCTTGTTCCTCACATAAATAATAATTATTATCAATCACTTTATTCGATATTATATTTTTGGTAGAATATAGAATTCTCAGCACAAAGTATTTCAACAAGTTTCCTTTCCTTATTTCTTCATCTATCCTAACGATAAATATTGAGTTATCACCAGTTAGATGATGTTAGCAGTTCAGGAATCGAAATCTGAACAATGATCATTCTTTTCAATGCGTACTGACATCCAACACAATGTCTCTGATTGTAGTTTTTTGTAAGTTGTACGGTGAAAGTTTGTAAACTTCCCATAAACGCATCTAAATAGGTTATGCGATTAACAGCCATAATGATGTGTTAAAACAAACAAAATATAGGTAACTTGTTGAGATATGTTGATGTCAGAGACAGGTAGCCCAGACATTCAAGCAGGTCGCCAAAGTACTTTCATGGTACTGAAAAAAAATAATTTGCTTAACATTTCTAAAAACATTCAACTACATTTGTTGTAGAAAAAGAACCGAGGTAATAGCATCTCACTTTTTTATGCAATACTAACAAGATTAGATGAACTTTTAAGAATGGTTGTTTGCGTATAGAATAATCGATTGAACAATACATTCTGTTCGATATTTTTTATTATTTAAGTACAAGGGTATCCTCACTCAATGTGCTATAGTAACTTGTTCTTATTGATACCGTCAAAGATTATTTAAGTAACATCTGTAGCCATTCTTAATAAGTTTGGATATTATCTCGAATTCGTCCGCACCTAAACTATATAACAATGATGTGGAAGATGTTACTTTTGTTAAAGTCACAGTTCAAAACGTTGAGGAAAACTGTTAACAACCATCAATCAACCACTAATAAAAAATGTCTAAGTTTGCTGTATACACGTGTGTGTATCATTTTTGGTTGTGAAGCCAGTTATACAGAAAACAAAATTCAGCAAGTTCAACATTGTATCGCTGAACATTATCTGACATGGGTGAAAAGAAAAACAAGGTCGAACAAAGGTTCAATTTTCGCTCACTTGGTTGACAGCATCATGCTGATTCAAATACAGCTCTTCGTGTTATTCACCATATTCCATCATATTTACCGCATGATTTACGGTTCTTTGCATACTGATTTCATTCACTAACTTTTGTGTTCAAAAAATATTTGTACAATCCTCCCTAATTTGGCGATCGACAAAAGCCATAACAAAGCAGGTTGAAAAGAAACTTGGATTCCCTCCACTTTTCTCAGTTGTTCTAAATTCCACTTTTTATTAAGACATAATCTTTAATTCTTACATATAAGCATTACTAAACTAATTTGTTATCAAGATATTTTTGCTAATATTCTTATCAGGTGTTATGTAACCCGTTGACCATTGAACTGCATGTTTCCAATTTCTACAAGTAAATACTTTGATCATTATGGTTGTTTTACCCTGTTCCTTCCAATTTCTTAGTCATTCGATGTTTTCATAATCACGAGTGAAACTTATTATAAGTCATATATATTAGAGACTAATGGAAAGAAATTATTTCCCCCCCTATTCATCACATTACTTTTGTTGCAAAACAATAACAAAAAATTCGTACTTTTCAATTTCCGACTTTTTAGCATGGAACTTGTCCAGTTTGTCGAAAGGATTTATCCGGACGTGATACTTCACGATATGAAGATCCACCTCCAAACTTAACAGGAAATAGTAATGGTTCAAGCTCTTCCACTTCCTAGTCTTCATTATTTTTTCGATTTTTCTAAAAATAAATATAAAACCGCAAATTATATTCATTAAATTTGTCTATTTTCACACAAACACTTCAAAAACAATCCAGCTAATATATATAGTTATCGAAATGTGTCAGCGAGATGCTGTATAGTTTCATCATTTTCTCTCTTTTTCTCTCTCTTCCCATTGTGTAGCATATTTTTTCCTTGTGTATGTATGATAAACCCAACCAGCCCTGTGTTAATTTGTGTTTGGTAATTTTTCCCTGTTTCTTCTGAAATCCAACTTTTCTATCAAGATTTTTTTACCAAGATTGTTACATTATCTTACCCAATTAATTTCACACTGACTATTAAATGCATCCATCTTACTTTGTTTATCACTATTATTATTGTTCTTGTATTAACTAGCTTCGTGATAAGACTACTACTTGCTTTCTAATCCCCACTCCACCTTTTTGCAGAAATAAAGTGAATACTCAGAAGAGGGTTTTTCATACTTCTCTACTTGTATTGTAGTAATTGTCAATTAATTATCAATCAATAAAAATAAAATGACGAGACGATATTTCCTTTGGTTCAGTCTAATCGTTTATTTCGTCCGTTATTCAAATTCTCGCTTCATTATTTTATCTCATTATCAATTGCTATTCCGTATAGATATACAGATAAGTATTATTGAAATTTCAGTTTAGTACCTATGTCATATGAAGTAAACTTGAGTATATATAAAACTAATTTCCTTATTATATGTTTTGTTGACAATTTTAATATCTTTTTTACTTTATCTAAGATTTATTTCGATTCCTCGCTTATCTAAACAATCCGTAAAGGGACTTAACACTTATTTGATGACCTTGTCCCAGTATAAATCAATCTGACTGGACATGTCGATAATTAAGGTTGACTTTCAATTTCAGTCCTCATTATTGTATTAGCGAAATCCACTAACCAGTATTGTTTCCTCACCAATTAGCTTTAATGTTACTATATTTGTTCTCTATTTCCATTAAACGGACAAAATCCAGTTTAACAATGAATGTGTAATTTATGTCTTTAATAGATTTGTCGTAACACGTGAACTTCAGTTACATTCCATTCTACTGTTTGTTGGTTTTCAAATATGTCAAGTGCACTGTTCTTTGGTACAACACAATGATCAGTTTACGTTCCTTTACATAACATTTAAAGAAATGAATAGTTGGTCGATCATACTATTCTTTCTGAATTATTGGAAAACACAACTCCTACTTATACGCAGGTTGGAATTGGTATAAAGACTAACCCTTAAAATTGGGAACTATTGTAGTACCTCATGTCAGTGTTGATCAACATTAGTACTTTCTAATCAATGGCATAGTCTTTGAATTCTTATACACTTGTTATTGCTAAGAGAATAGCCACATCGCGAGTGCAAAACTTAACATATAAATTAAAACTGACAATTACTACTAAATACTAGTTAGCAACATGATCTACTTCTTGTGATTCCCTTTGAGTAGTAATAGTAGTAGGTGTTACGGCTAATTATATTCAAGTTGTTTGTTTTTGCCTTTGCATACTAAAATTTTTTTACATATTGTCTTTAGCATATAACGAGAGTTATGTAGTATTGCATTCATGAGTTTTGGTTCCTCTTTTCAGGAATAATTTCACGTGTTACTTAAGTGATGGCTTTTTAAATTATATAGTGAGAACAATAAATTTATTTAACTGATGAGCAACTGAGTATATTCGACAAGCTACTGTTTTATTGAAACAAAGCAAGAAGGAAAATATTAGCTGAATACTTTTAATACGTTGTAATTCATTGTTTTCTCTTCATATACATATAAGCTAATGAGTTTGGTTAGTTCAGGTTAGCATTGCCTAATAAATGAGATGTTAATCAATCATTATGGTCTAACTATACTGGAGAGGTATACCAGTTATTTCATTGAAAACGCTTGGACCAGATTGTCGGTCGAAACGTTGGATTTACTTCAAGTACATTCTTTCTCTTCACAATTATTAGTTATTTTGTACCCT
Source organism: Schistosoma margrebowiei (assembly GCA_944470205.2). Lineage (NCBI taxonomy): Eukaryota > Metazoa > Platyhelminthes > Trematoda > Strigeidida > Schistosomatidae > Schistosoma > Schistosoma margrebowiei. The sequence goes on from OX104025.1 coordinate 8,935,753, forward strand.
GAGGATTTTAAAATTACTTGGGCATATTAATTTTATTTATGAAGTTCTGCGGAGCGTGATTCTGAATATTTTCCATCGGTTAATCACATGTAGGTAAAACAGTCTTTTTGTATATATTGTAAACGAACGTTTCCTGTTATAGCATATCACTGGGTGATGATCATTGTCATATGTGTCCAGTCCTTATTAGTGCAGATCGAATGCTATCGACCAGGTTGCAATGTGACCATCAGTCTAGGTGATTCGACGTTGCGTGCACTATGTTGAAATTAGATGGTTGTTTGAAGGGAGCACCAGTTCCCACAAGATTACGGGTACACCCTGCTGACGAGTGCCAAGTGGCATGAAACCTGGGTCAATGGTTTCCTGTCGACTATCTCCACTATCTAAACTCCTTTTGAGAGTACTGCACATTCACAATTTCACCAGGAGTCGGACGTTGGACCTTTAGACCACTGAGCTAATACCCAGTCAAACATCTTCCATTATCTTCAGTGAGTAACCACCTTATATCTGACAGACTCCACTGATTAACGGCTTCTCACTGTAAATTCGCAAATTACCTCTTAAAATTAGTCATTAGTGACCATATGATAAGCTTCACATAGCGCAAATAAACCATAAAAAACCGGATTATACTAAAGTAATAATAATTCACCAGTATTATTATTTTAAAGTTAAATCTACTAATCACTATGAGCTGATTAGCTATGTGATCAACCTATAAGTTATGTAAGTATTGATTCACATATATTCTTTTAACCAGTCAAGTTACAATCTAAAAATAGTAGCGATATATTAATAAGATTTGTGAAACTAACAATAATCAATCAATAAAAATAAATCTATCAAATTAACAAAAACTTTTCTTGGAAAGAAAGGATTATTTCCGAATTAAAGTCAAACTCGACAACGTACGGTATAGTTTCTATGTATAATTAGTTTATTTATAACAATTACAAGTGCATAAAAGATAATCTCATTTTTTCGACTTATAATTTGATAGTAGTCTATATAAACCTTTGTGGTATTATGGAAGCAATTTTTATAGAAAATTCACATAAAGTAGCGAATTACCGAGCGAAAGAATGCTTGTTTAGTCGATAGAAGTGCTCCCAAATGTCCTGGTACAGTCGGGAGTGGGGAGAGTTAGCTCTCCCTCTCGAAATGTTGTCACATGACCATATGCATGCAACCACTGACAGGGAAGTCCTACTCACATCCTTCACGCGGCATCACTGTTGTTTACGAAAGTGATAGGACGGTAAGTGAATATTTATCAAACCTTAACAAGTTTTTAAATCATGTAAAAGAAGAATATCCACTGTAATTCATTACTTTCTTAAAATATATTTTTACTTTTTACTGTCTTCTGATTGACTAATAATTGAAATTGCTCAAACGCTTCTGATTGGCTCGTCCCTAAATTAGAGTCCCGCCGTCCCATCTGTTGTAACCTCTCTAAAATCCGCTGTGAACCGACCGTATGTTAGCATCGCGTATTGAGCTCGGATCCATGACCTTGAAATTGCCCAAACGCTTCTGATTGGCTCGTCCCTAAATTAGAGTCTCGCTACTTTGCACTGTAGTTCGTCGTATGAATTCCGGATGATGTTGACGAAGTTTGTATATAGTGGTGAATTCCATTCGGTTGATTGCTAAATGATTATCTTTGGTGTCCCGACTTGGACTTACGGAATCCAGCCTGTGTGTGAAGCATTTACTTCTTCATGACCGGAGTACAACAGCAACTCTCTTGAATCTAATCTTTCCCGCCTCACTTAGATCCAATTGGTCTCACTTATTTCGAGAACCGCCAATTTGTATCTCCTCATCTGCGCACCTATTTGATTGGTCCTCTCGGTCTACTACATTGTCCGGATATTCCATGTACTTATATAAATTGTTGCTCTGGTTGTTAGAAGGGGCATTGGCCTCGTAACAATTGAAGAATCACGGCTTTCAGTGTTTGGCGTCATAATTCTTCTGAACGAAGATTTTTCAACTCCCAGGACGGTTTAAATGGTATTTCCTGGTAAGTGTTTTTAGTAAAGTTTTTTCCTGTGTGATAAGGTTGCTGACCCTATTTCCAACCTTCCTCCTTTACTCCGGGCTTGGGATCGGCAGTAACCGTAGAAGAGCTACAGGCGTAGTTATGCCAAACACAAAGCCATATAAATAACTCAGTGTTATTTTGTCCTCAGTCGAGGGCCCCTTATGGTGTTGGGTGGTTCAAGGCATTTGGCAGTAATCCCTCTTTGACTTAGGTTTCGTGTTAGTTGCACGTATCAACAAAGCGTGGCTGCACTGATGAGAGAACTTGCTCTTCGGTCGATTCGAATCTGGGTCAGCTGTTTACACATCTGGGAAAGTACCATTGAACTGTTAAGGCTACGACTTACCTATTAGGCTGAGATATTTGCACTGGTTGATCAGTGAGCACACCTTTTGTATAACATTTGATTATATGTGAATTCATTGTAACATATTTTACTAAATTTAGTGTGGTCCTTTTTATGTGTATCGATTTAATAGGAGATGCACTTACATTTTAATTCTACATGATCTTTTATTTATATCGATTTTTTTATCACTTCCGTTAACCAACGATGATATATATGAATCGGCATATAAACGAATGACTTTGTTGGTAAGGTCTAACAAGAGAAAATCTTTGAGTTTGAATAAAACAAATCGCCTTCATTTACTACAATCATTCCTCCCGGTGTCAACTTTCATTTCCATTCATATCACAGTTCTGACATCAAATTCTAGCTCATTTACATGACAGTTACGTTTGCAATCAGATCAAGTACTATTTCCAAGTTTATAGTTTAATTTGGAACAGTTTTAGTTTAATATGACAGGGTAAGAATTAAGTCGTTGGGTTTTAATGCATTTGATAGTAAACGACCTATACAAATGACATTCTCCAATTGCTCATCATATTTAATCATATTATTTCCGTGTTAATAGTTTGTCTGTAAACATGTCATTTTATTAACCAAAAAGAAACTTATTTTCTGAAAGACGGTTATTTTGTCTTTTATGTCTTTTCAGTTTGACGCTAACGTTAATAATTCAGTTTCGTAGGTAGTTATCAGTCGATCACATAGTTTCATTACATTTATCAATCGCGGAGCGTTTTATTCATTCATGCTAACAATTATAAAACCTTGTTCACTTATTAAATCAGTTCATAAGCGTGAACATAAAAATCGATTGTTAAAATATTTACATTAGATAAATGGAAATCATTGTCCATCTAGTTGATTTAATCACAGATTGAACTTATCAGGGTACTTTTTATCAGAAGGGGTTTTGTGGAGATTTTAATAATTTCAATAGTTGAAATCATTAGTCAATTGAAGCTAGACCATCATGGAAAAGCTGGAAGTACTGGACGGCCATTTCGTCCTGCTATGGGACGCCTCAGCAGCGTGCATCCACGATCCTCCCCCGTGAGATTCGAACCCAGGACCTATCAGTCTCGCACGCGAGCGCTTAACCAATGGACCATCGAGTACTTTTTAATGGATCAGAACCTGAAAATAACTCATAAATCAATATAAAATACGGTTAAAAAAGAATGCTTCATACATGAAAATCTCAGCTCATGGAACAGTACAGTGTTTCCAAGTAATGATACAATGAAAGCCCTCAAATGCCCTGGTAGGCCCGAGAGTGGGGAGAGTCCGCTCTCCCTCTCCAAATGCTCTCACATGGCCAGGGAAGTCCTACTCACTGCATTCTCGTGGCGAGGGTGTTGTTTACGAAATTGAGAGGACAAAAAGCGAATGTCCGGCGCTTTAACCGGGTTGGTGGACATGGAGAGTCCACCTAGGAGAGTTGGAAAACCCTGAATCAAAACCAATGGCGCACTTGGGCTCCAGGATCCTGAAGGAACGAATGGCGTGTGAAATAATCGTTGGGACTGCATCTGCTTACGTTGCTCCAGTACCTTGTGGATCAGACCTTCAAGTCGAAGGTTCGGGGTGTGGCCTTTTAAGAAAACCACCTGCTTCGGTTTGAGCACCCGTACAGTATCACAGCCCTCACACATATCAAATGAGATTTGTGTGGCGCATATCTATTTGGTGCCCTCTTGTACTAATATCTATGTGTTAAAATAAATATAAAACAAATAAATAGATACAATGAAGAGTATTGAATTTCGTGCCTTATTAAATTCAGTCAAGACACTGCAGCCTGAAATCCCAAAATATTATTTGACGTAGATTCTAAACTCTTTAAATGCGGTTTCTCAAAATATTGTTGACTTTGTAGAATCTTTAACTAATCAAGTCTAAAAATACACGAAATAGCCGCATGAGAACCATGATGGTATTACTTTTAGTAAAAAGGCTACTTAGTTGCTTACATCGTTGTAAATCAAATTATGTAGCGAAATTTCACCTTAAAGAGTGGAACGGCATCTAATGACATCATTCCTTTTGAGGTTATACTGACGAATAATTGTAAAATAGCAAACTCAACTAAATTACAGGTGTTATGTTTATTGAGCATTTCAGCCATCCAGTAAACAGTTACACGTTATGGTGGAATTATTCATGGGATAAAAAAGGATATCCTTCTTATTTTTTCTTGAGAGATTGTTTGGTTTTGGTGTAACAGATCCTGATGGTCTAAGGTATTTGAGAAGACCACAAGTGATGATTGATTTGTTGTTTCTTGTGCAATACTCTTTAATACTTGATTTTTCCGGATATTTTATGATGTAACTCATTATTATTTTTCAGCATCTTGTAATTCGCCATAAATACAACTACTCAACTTCAGTACATGATATCATCGAAGAAACATTTTCTTCGTTTAGCGGAAATAAAAAGAAGTGAATATAAAGTGGACTCATCATTTTTATCGTCAAGAGTACCGTAAAGTAATTAGAACAAACTAAATATTTAAACTAATTATCATCAGAGATTAAGTTATTTTGAACATCATGTTCATTATAGACTGAAGTCATTTGGTAATCTGTTAAAAATGACTGAACGCAAAGTTCTAGATCAGACCACCTCAATATTTCATATCTGCGACATCCTGTGAGATAAAACTCAAGATTGAATGATCTTTTACAAATAGGATACATCTTTGGCTAGCCAAGTCATCTAATTATCCAAGTTTTGAACTCAATCTTTTAGTCATATAACATGATTTTGATGTAATATCACTAATAAGCTAATGCACCTTTAATGAAGTGAACTACCCTTCAGATCATGGTGTCATACAAAAAAATAAAATTAATACGTTCGAACGCTCATCGCTTATGAGAAATTCAGTATTACTAAGTTAGTCACATAGAGATGTTTGTTTACATGAAGAACTGTAGTGACTTGCTGAATAACTATCATAAACCATAGTCCACCAAACAGTTGTTTTGTTATTATTTGAGATTCATTTGCATTGTGTATTTAGTCAAAAGCTGTGATTTAGAACCATATATCGTAAATTGATTAGATTTAAAAATTTTACCTATTAGGTTCCTAAACATCAACTTCATTATTAAGTATTCGTCAGTAATATTAAGTACGTTTGGATTCAATCCTATGTCAGATAATGTGTGCAGCTTACTAAAAACTCAAATTAAATGAATCAGCTGTTAAGTGTTCACTGGTTTACAATGGTCCTTCAGTTGATATCAGTCAATGATTATAAATGTCTTCAAATTAAAAGACTAATATGATGGGGATCTTTAAACGATTACCGATGTGTTAGGATAAGTTTCAAATCATTTCTGTCTTTTAGTTATGAAAGAACACAAGTAAATTATGTAAAAAAAAAATATCCGTAAAACCCAAACTTGTTTGATTACATACTACACAGAGAGAGAAAAAAGTGTCCCAACTTATTTCTGGTATTAATAGATCATTTCTAATCTGATAAAAGTTTCGATAACCCTAAGTGATTACTTTGGAAATTAGACAGTTTTTTTTTAAAATATTCATCAAAGTTATTAGATTAGAATCTTGAGTAGTTACACTCATTAATTGTTGCTTTGATGATTATCAGCTGACTTCATTTCAAAATGCATATTTTATATGCTATATATATCAACATTTATCATTAAATAAATAATCTTTAATGTAATGATTATTGAGTATTTTAAGTTATGAACTATTCAGTTGTATACATTCACTCATTACATCACTTACTTTAACTGTAATGTGTACTCTATCTAATGTTCATTGAAATGGTTTAACTTTAATTGTGTATAATATTTGCATAAATCAATAATGATTACAGTTACAATTGCTTCTGTCATCCTTTTATTTAATAATAACCTTTGATGAAAACAATAATCAGTTAGGTAAGAGTTTGTCATGAATTAAAAAGTTACATCAGTTACAGTTACAATGTAGGACCAGGCACATATATGCATCAGTCCAAGTTGCTATACCTCATTAGCACAACAAGATGAACAAGGAATTCATAGTAGTTAATTCAATGGTGGTAATATATAAAAGAAAGATTGCATATAAGGATATAATGCGGGAAGAAAGAATTAGTTCGTAGAAAGAAAGATATGAAGCGATTTTAATCTCATAGTTTAAAGGAAGATGAAGTGTATACACCTGTACGTATGTGGTCGATTATGAGTCATGTCACGCACTCTCCAACCATTGGTTACAATAGTCACATGGACCCCGACCAAGTAGTCTGCATCTACTAACATGGCTAAGACTAGAAATTAGTAACTTCAAGCACTGATGCCACGTTTTGGTTTGACCGCCTCTAACATTCTTCCAACCATCTCCAACACTAGTCACCATTACGCATACACCTACAATGAGAATATACAATAGAAATTTTGGATTCAAATCTTAGAAATCGGGAAACTAACGACATGGTCAATAATTAAAAAAAAACATAACCCTCTTACATTTTTAATCTTTCAAACCTTATCAATAAACAATTTTTTTCATTGATTTATCATTGGTTGTTCCTTATTAATTGATGTTTGAATACAATCAATAATTCAAGGCATTTTTGTTCACATGAGTATATAATATCAATCAATAATTGATTTTGTCAAATAAAAGCAAACTCACGTGACTTATAATTTCAGGGCCATAAATTACGGTAATCAGGTTAGTTTACTACTGATAAAGACAATTTATAAGAGTTTGTAAGTGTCATTACCAAGGTTTGATTTGATAATTTCGAATAAATTGAGCATTGGGTTGATTGTTATAAATAAATAAATAATATATTTGTAATATCCCAATGAGTAGAAAATTAGATTTTCTGACGTTTCGTGACTTAGTGTAAGTCACTTCTTCAGAGAATAAATAACCAAATTAAAATTAATCCAAGTTTAAATAGTACAACGGAACAATGCAAGAATAATATTTGATCAATCAAAAAACTGGTCTGAACAAGTTGATGTCATGTCATTTCTGTCAAGGTGATTCATAAGTGATATGTATGTAAATTTGTGTATATGTATATGTGCATTGTTTAAGAATGAAAACTTGTGTGACCTTTATGGTAAGAAAGGATAGAGTTTAAATTTGTAATATGATAGTGTGAAATTGTAAATACGATCAGACTGAATGGTTAGGATAAATAGTCGAAGTAGGATGTATGGTAAGGCCTTCTTTTCTATTGAGAGAAGTAGGATTAAGCATTGTATGGAACGCCTCAGCTACCCTCCTTTCTTTGTAATTAGAAAAGCCTTTTTGCAATATTTTGATATTTTTAAAATCGATTTGGTTGTTGTTGAAAATGGCATGAACTGCTATTGCCGATTTAATTTGAAGTTGGTTCAATTCTACAGGATTGTTAGGAGGTTTCTTTGTGTACCTAATATGTTCTTTGGCTCTAGTCATGATTTCGCGGGATGACTCTCCAATATAATAGGCATCACAATCGATACAACCTAATTTGTAGATGCAGTTCTGTGTGGACATGAAAGGGGTTTTTTCTTTCAGGCGAACTAAAGTATTACGTAATGTGTTCGTTGTTTTGTAATACACTTTAATTCTGTGATGTTTTAAGATTCTTTGAAGTTCTTCTGTTGTGCCATGACGGTATGGTAGAACTACAGTACCAATCCATGGCATTTCATTCGAATCATTATTATAATGTAATAAACTGTTTTGTTTTAATATGCTTCTAATAATCTTCATAGGAAAATTATTAAATTGTAAGATACTAATTATATTCATTTGTTCTTTTTGTTTGTCTTCCTCTGATGTGATGATCTTGTTAGCTCTTCTAAAAAGATTTAAGGCTAGCGAGATCTTAGCACTGAAAGGATGTGCTGAATGGAAGTTAATATAACGATTTGAATGCGTCGGTTTTCGGTAAATGGATATGTTTAGACTTCCATTTGGATTTCTTTTTACTAAGCAATTCAAGAATGGTAGCTCACCATGTACATTTTCATTCGTGAATTTGATGTGCGATGAAAGTGTATTTCTTCATTTTGAAAAAGATCTTAGATGAGTCTTTTTTATAACAACAAATGTATCGTCTACATATCTAAGCCGAATTCGTGGTATAATATTGTGGGCGAAGATATTTGATTCTATGTATGCCATAAAAAGGTTGGCTACAATCGGGGACACGGGGTATCCCATCGCTACACCGTTTGTTTGAATAACATACCGTTAAAAGTAAATAGCGTTGAATTTAAGCACAGTTTTAAGGATTTCATGACTAGACTGATGCTCAACGGACATCTGTCAGGAAGAGCATTGTCGTTCTCAAGTAAACCACTAATGAATTCTAAGCATTTATCAATGGGAACACTTGTGTATAAAGAAACGACATCAAAGCTTACCATGATTTCATTCTTCTCGATGATTAATCCGGATAATTTTGATTTAAAGTCATATGTGTCTTTAATTATATTATGTAAGTTGAGTTGTAGTGGTTTTAATATATTGCTTAAATATTTCGATTATGCATATGTTGGGGTGTTTGTGAAGTCTACTATCGGTTTTAAAGGAATATCTGGTTTAAGAATTTTTGGTAAGCCATAAAACCATGAATCAGAAATAACCCCAGTTAGACAATCAAAGTGAAGTTCATGGATGGCACCAATAACTGAATCGGTATATGTTACTTGTAGTTCAGCAGAAGTAAGGTTTTTTGGAGGACAGACACATCTTCTAAATAAGGGCTTCCAAGATATGTATGTGAGACTCCTCAAATTGTTTATCTTGACGTTCCGTGTCGGCTCCTAATTATTCAAAAGAAATGTTCATTGTAGTCTTGTACGTCACCACTAATAAGTCTTCTAACTGAACGATAGAATTGAATTTCCAGACCCTTCTAATGACCCTGGGTTACATCTATGAGGCAATTTGAGCACAAGAGAAAAGTTGCGAAGTGTGAAAAGAACTCCCGTAAAACGTGCTATCGGAGTTTATTTGAAGGTAGGAGAGGTCTAAAAACAACAGCATACAATCCAGAGTCAGTGAGTATTTGAGGAGGAAGAACACAAAGGGTCAGCAACAATATATACATCTCAAAAATCGAACAACGCAGTTATGCTACCAAAAAGAGAAAGCTTACTTACAAAATAGTCTCACATCATTTTGCGTATCCAGTTTACTCAAGGTTTTTTCTTCTGCTTTCAGCACATTTATCTTTTTCTGCCCTGCAATAAAAAAACGGATTCACATTGATAACATTACACGTAAACATTTTTAGTACTATTACAAGCTTTAGGGTTGGTTGGTATTTATAGTATTCCAGACGGCCTTATGCTACTGTAAGATTCTGGAAACATAGTACCAGCGCAGACAATTGTCCAATCAGAAAAATAACTCATGACTCTTCACTTTCTAGATGTTTATAAGGAACTTCTGTTCAACACTGACTGGATAAAATGTTTCCCAGCCTTTACAGTGTCCCTTTAGAATGTTCCCTGGAATACTTTAAACCTCCCTAATGACCATCATATAACTTCCGTTGTTGTTGGATAGGCAAATATGTTTATTTGATAAGGATTTGATTTATAATTTTGACTTTTTTAAAAACACTTTGACAGGCGCTATAATCATAGAATGAACTTCATCACTTTATATAGCATTAGAACTAAGAAAATAAACTGATATTCATCATTTTTCCAGTTTATAAAGGTTAAAGACTAAACTACTTATTTAATTGTGTCAGTAGGTAAACTATCATGGAATATTTATATCTGTTTGTATAAAGTAAACCTTTCATAGTATTCGGTTATTTAATTTGTAAAATTATGTTCAGTTTGAAAATCAATTCAAGGAGCTGATTGAAATCAATGTAACAACTTGATAACTAACTGTCTCATTTTGATTTGGAATAGTTTGTTAGTCATAAGTAATAGATTATTTTTGATATGTAGGCAAAGGAAATAATGATTGATTGTTTGATTAGCCGGACATGTAGATAACCTGACAGGCATTAGATGATTTATATATTTTCTTAAATTGATTATTCATCGTTGAACAATTAGTTGAATGGAGTTCGTCACTAAACATCAACTTCCCTGATTATGAGAAGGTATTCGACAGTATGGATAAGAGAATATTATTATTAAGAAAAGGGATTGACTGGCATTTCAATCCTCCGGCTGCTAGTCATTGGAGAGGAGTATGGGAGTTCATGATTCTTTCTGTACATAGGGTATTGGGTGCTCTTGTAAAGGAACAATCTTTAACAGATGAATGCTTTGGAACTTTCATGATAGAGGCTGAGCGTATAATTAACAATAGACATTTGGTTCCCATTACAGACGACTTGAATGATCTCAATGCAATAACACCAGCAAAACTATAACTATCGAGCGAGAACGTTGCAGAATTTACTAATACTCTATCTTATGACAGGTATTCTAAGAGATGGAAGCAAGCAAATTACTTGGCACAAGTATTTTGGGAATGTTGGTCTAAGGAATATGTTTCGCTGTTGCAGCGTAGATACAAGTGGACCCAACTAGAGAGGAACATACGGAAGGGTGACTTAGTAATGATATGTTCTGACTTCTCCGAGAGAAACAAGTGGCCCTTATGTCTAGTACAGAGAGTGATACCAATTAACGATAGATTAGTGAGACAGGTAGAACTGAGGACAAGAAAGTGGATCCTAGTGAAAGATATTCGAAAACTATGTCTTCTTGAAGCTGTAGATGGTAGGTATCTACTCGGATCCTTAGGCGTACTGATGTAAGTCCTAGAGATTACGAGATTGTTGGTATATTCAGTGTTTGTGAAGATAAAACGAGTCTGAGAAGTCAATTTACGTGTAATAAAAGTTATTGTCTTAATTACAAACTTCGTATTCTTAAGAATGATATTTATTTGGATGGGAAAAAGAGAGAAAAGAAATGAACACCTAGTGAAAGGTTTAAACCATGATGATAATAATAATAGTTGTGTAATGAATATCGACCTCTAAAGTAAACCAACAATTTAGGAAAATAAGATAAAAATCCTTTAGTTCACTCACATGAATACATGTAGATTTATGTAATGGTATTAATATAAACATTTATGCAATAATAATTAAGAATGATGCTATAAAAGTCACAAATAATTGCAAAGGATAATCAAATACAAATTTCTATGTGTTATATATATGTATATATGGTGAAGATAAAATGGATCTGAGTTAATCTATTTGAGTTTACCGTGAAATTATTTGTTTCTAGTTATAGACTTTGGATATTTAGGAATAATATATGTTTAGAAGGATAAAATGAAATGAATATCTTGTGTGTTGAGGGACCAATAATGATATTATCAACAACAATAATTATAGATACGAACGTAAGCAGACTTCATATATTAAGATGAACAGAAAGAAAATAAAGTAAGATAGACGTTAAAAGTTTCAAGGGTTACATTTCGCCTTTCAGTCAATTAGATGGATGACGGACCTTGTTTGTACAAATCATTATTAGATACATTGATATTCAATAAGTGACATAATCCACTTTCGAAAGGAAAACCATCAAGGAGATTTCTGAACCCGGTTGCAGTTTCACTGCGACGGAGGTTCACTGGCTGTGTGTTCCACATGGTTGAGTAGCGAATAACGAAAAAATTACGGCGTAAGTTTATGTGGGTTCTTGGAATCGCTAGAATATTTTCCTTATTGCGTAGATTGTGGGATGAATTGGTGGATACCGAAGAGTAGGAAGTATCGTTAATAAGCTGGTAGATAAAGACAAGGTTTAATTTGATACGTCTGATCCAGATAAGTTTTAATTTGAGTTGTCAACATCTTTGGTGATAGTCTTTGTTGTCGGAATACCCCAGAACAGCTTTGGTGAACCTTATTTAAACACCTTCAATTTAAACCAGGTCATTATGCCTGCAATTACTGTAAACTAAAATACCATATTCAAAAATGGGTAAGAAACATTTTTTGTGTAAGAAAAATCTCGATTCGATATTATTGAAGTTCATCATTGTGAATCCGATGAGCTTTCTAGCTTTGGATACTTGAGATGCAATGTGTTCAGAAAAGTTCAGACTGTTGCTATATCTTAAACCCAAGTCACGAACAGTGTTGAGAGGTTTCACTAAATGTTTGTGTATAGTCAGATTTATGTTAATGCAGCGGCCAATGTGAATAAATCCACTTTTGTCAACGTTAAGTGATGAATTCCACGAACAGTGCGTTCGTATAACTTGGTTATTTCTTGTAGGATTACCGCTAAAATATAGCTGTCTTTAGTGTGAGAAGAAAATGAATAAACTAATTTTAGGTCATTGGCAAAAAGGAAAGGTTTACCATACTGAAAGAGGAACACACACATTGATAGAAAGGAGGAAGATTAATGGACTGATCACACTTCGTTATATAACTCCACTGGTTACATTCACAGGTTTAGAGTAGCAAGATCCGAAGGGAACGATTTGGCAACGTTCTTCTAAAAATGATTTGAGCCGAGATAAAAGAGGATTCTGTATGCTGAATGAAGAGAGTTTTAGAAGAAGAAGTTTGTGTGAGACACTGTCGAAAGCCTTACTAAAATCGAAGTAAAGAATTATCACTGACTGACCAACATATCTCCCCTGGGTAATTTGATCAAAACATTCCATGTGCGATGTGATGTATGAGCGTTTAGTCATAAACCTGTGTTGATATGGGCGAATCAGATTAACCGAAAGTAAAAATGCTAATAGTTCTTTGGGATGATTTTGTCCGTTGTTCTTGATAGCACGGATGTCAAATTAATTAGTCTATCGTTAACAGTCTAGGGTAAGAAGAGATGTTTTCCATACAGATGGATAGATCCCATATTCTATAGAAAGGTTGAAAAGTTTCGGACAAAATAGTGAAAATTTTCTACTACCATATTTCACAAATGATGGACGGATCTCGTCAGGTCCAGCATCATAAGGCTTTTTCAGGGCAGCTATGGCCTGCTTGATGTTGGAGGGTATAAAATCAATTTTCGAAAGGTGTCTGGATGTCAGCATTGGAAATGTAGTGATAGAGCTTCCAGTCTTGTAGCATTGCGAGAAGTGCTTGCTGAGATGACGCGCATATTAAAAGGTGAGAGTAAAAAAGTCGAGAAATCAATGTGTATTTTATGAGTGTTAATCAATTGTGGTTGGGTTATTGATTTTCTGTGTTAACAACCAGTGGGAGGAAAGACAAAGTTTAAGGTGCAGACTCACATGTTCTTTTATATTATGAGCTAATTGTCGGTCCTTCATCCTCCAGTCCATGTAAACCAATCAATTCCGAGCTTATTTGAGATAATTTCACATCGACTTGTTTATCGACAGAGCATTTGGTCAATCTCGATTACGCTTGCTTATACACCTTATAGTAGCGTTTACTATAGCAATGTCTTCGAATAGCAAGTTGTTTGAGCCTCCGCTGCTATAACCACTCGCATCTTTTTCTGGTGGAACGCTTGAGGTCCCCAAGTGTAATACTGGTGAGAATGTTAATATCTTTAGCACTCATTCTCATTCGTGCCACTTTTCCTGAGATATCGACAGTCTGGGCATTAGTAACTGTAAGATCCATTTTGAATGCCTTGTGTGTTTGTGAAAATCCCTCCATGTATATACTTGCACTTTGTTCCTATTGATCCCCTTAGTTGTACATTGTTAGTTTTTTATTACGTTTGGATTGTTAATATTTGTATTTTATCATAGTTTTTATTTTTATTACACCTTCATTAAGTTTTTGTGCTTACTCCCGAACAGTATCCATATTGTTTTACTCGACACTTGTTCTTGGCGGCAGCTATATTGATTTGCTCCTCCTTTTGTGTGTGATCTATCCAGTCAGGATAAAATAGCGTTTATTTGTTGTGACTGGTAATTTTCCCACATCTTTTATCAAATTTATTTTATGTAGTTTAGATTTGATTGATTGAACAATTATTGGTTGAATAGCCGGGTGGTAATATTTGTTTAGGTAACGATTAACATTTAAATCTATGATGAATTATAGAACTGCTATTTACCCGATTTTTTGTTTTAATTTTGACGGGCAAGGACGCGTGTCTAACATACCTGGACGTCTATTCATCTATCCAAACCGTAGTTTGGATTCTACAGTAATCACTTTTTCACAACGTTCAGTCATTAATATTAGGTTTTCAAGTGAAGTGATAATGAAAAGCTGCAAAAATGGTCTGATAACCAGAAACTCGTGAAAATGCTTAATCTTAGATCCAAAATACCACTGTCCTCTTAACAGCGCATGTGGAAAAACTACTAAATCCACTAGGCTTAATGCAACCGAAAGGTTGGGTTGCCAACACTTTAAGATACAGTTGATTTCAATACCCGGAACTGTGGGAGTGCAAATAAATTAGCTGCTTCCTAGAAGCTCATGAGAAAAACATTACAGATTGCATATTGAGGGGGGGCAGTTGTACTATTCTTCACTGAGTAAATCTTTTACTTTAGAATATGTCTTAAAATATAAAGGATTTCTTAAAATTTATTTAGGTTAGATTTTCAGTTACAGAAACATAAAAGCCTCAGCCTTTTTCGTTCATTATCTGTCGCTTTAGGTGGCTTATAAATAATTTTTCCAGAAAACTGTCTTTTGCTTATTTTTTCCTCATGCCTGGAGAAGTCGTTTGTGTTGTTCTATCTGCAAGCCCACTTGACAATTTTAATGAAGTTAAAAAACATCTCTGCATGAACGCACATGGTATCCCAACGTGCGTATCGGGTTCACACCGGCTTCACATAAAAAGTGAAGCAAGCCACTACCAGATTGGCTGTGAAAATCATGATTCTCCACAAAGTCTCTGTTGATTCGTGAGGCGAACATAGCTAGAAAGATGCCCTCAGGCAAACAGCGAGCAACTGATCAGCAGCTTCCATCTTCCGAAGAAGTGGCAAGCCTTCTCATAAGTCCTGCTTTAGATTTGAATGAAGCCATCAAGGTAGACCCGCATGGTTACAAGAAGGGAGAAAAAGCACACTCAAAATAAGCAAATTATAGGAAAATGTGAGATATTTGAGTCGGTGTTTTAAGTTCTGGACAAACATATCAAGGCAAAACAGATCATAAAGAAGCAAAGTCTAAGGGGTTTGAATTAATTGAGCAAGAAAAAAATGCGCTCAATGACTGGCTTATGGTAGCATCTAGAAAGTTAAGTAAGCAATGTGAAGGGTTTATGAAACAAAACCTCATGGCTCGTTGAAACGAATATCACTGGAGGGTCAGTCATTTTTCTTAAGGGAGTCTTCTGAAAAGGAACCAAAAACTAGATTTTAACGCGACCGAAATCCCAATAAATCTCGAATAAGCAAGCTACTTTAAAAAACAGTGGCAGTAGGACTCGTTCATAAGCCCTGTAAGATATAATAGAAGGTAGATTCTGAAAATACTAAGGAAAACCACCACTTAACACATACTTTCGCTTTTGTTGAAGAAATAAAATTCAGACAAACTAATTGGATCTGGAATATTTATCGGTCTAGATCTCAGCCCGGTTAGCCGTAACAAGAGACGATCAGCAGAGTTAAAAATAGATGGGTGCCGCAAGAACGGTTAAAAATGCTTTTAACTTATGAGTTTCCGCATTATAAAATTTCGGGGCTAAACCATTCTCAAACCACTGTTGGTGGTAGGTGAAAGCTCTCCACAGAATCAAAGGTAAACTACACAAGTGCTTACAGCCACTTGGCAATTTGATGGAGCGCAGGAACGTGGTGAGTACAAAAAATCTTGATGCTATTGCCACTTCAGAGACATGTTTAACGTCAGAAGTGTATGACATTAAAGTTCTCTTAGTTTCTTACTTAGTACGGCTGACTAAGCTGACCGTAGGAGTGGCGGGCTTGTGCTATGAGCGAAAAGTATCTTAACCCTACAAGCTGTCGAGACAGTGGCATAAGGCTCAGGGTCATTTGAACTTATCTACTGCCGGCTGAATTATAAAGGTCAACATATTAACGTAGTTGCAGTGTGCCACAGTCCAAAATGTATAGCATATAACTCCCTCACAAAGAAATAGTAAATCTTGGTAGGTAACTTTGGAGTACGGTCATCAACAACATCGTCTAATTAAAAACAGTTAGAAACTTCAGTCACACTGGCTTTATAATTAGAGATCCCGCCAGATATGACCTATAACATTCATATCGTTCAAACTTACTTTTCACTCACGGTGATGATGTCAGTCAAGTAAATTTAATCCTAGTTTGAAAGAAAAGTGATCATGTGGTCACCTTACTCAAGTTCATAGCTGAGATAGCCTCCCAGGCAGTTGCATTGGCCCATCCCAACATGTTGGAGGAAACATAAAGGCGATCGATTCTTCAGTGTCGGTTGAAAACTGGATAATTCACTCAAGTGTATCGGTTAAAGATGCATGAACCAATTACCGCCAGTTTTAGAGCCAAATAACTCAACCATTTATACCCTGAATAGTCCCCAAAAGATGTATGGCCATACCCACATAAGGAGGGATATTCGAAATTTTCTAATAATAAAGTGAAATGTTAGCAAAATCGACATCAGCCTTGGCACAGCAAGTACGATGGAACGCTACAGCTCAGAACGAAATAAGTACATAAATACAGTCCGGAGAGCTTAGAGAAAATATGAAAGGTAGTTGTCTAAATCAGTAATCATAACAGCCTTAGGGACTATCATCATACATAAATTACAAAACAAGGATGCAGCCTTGGATTCGTAACCCAACCATGGGAGAGAATAGATATCAAATCACATAGGATGAGCAAAACAAAACAGAGTTTATGGCAAACTATTTCGGGACAATTTACACTAAGGAGCCTCTTCAAGACGAAATACTGTGAACTTCGATTGAGACGATGTAGTTTAGGATCTTAGCACATAAGACACGGAAAAGCAACCGAGACAGAATAAATACACCCTAAAGCACTGCGACAAATTGCACAATATATTACTACCCTACTAACTGTAAGATCCAAACTACGGTTGGACTGATGGACAGCTGTCTGGATGAGTAAGATACGCGCCCTCGCCCGTTTGAAACCAAAATAAAGTAATTGGGTGAGATGACGGTTCTATAATTTATTATAAATTTAAGTGTACATTATTACCTAAACAAATATAACCACTCAGCTATCCAACCAGTAATTGTTCAATTGATCAAATATAAATTACAATAAATAAGAAAGTTGACAAACGATGCAAGAAAATTTTTAATCACAACAAATAAATGTTATCCTGTCTGGATAGACCACGTACATATTCGTTCAAAAGGTAATAATTGGTCGCTCTATAACACAGAGTGTTTTCAATTCTGGAAGAGTGCCTCAATTCACAACCAAAATGCACAATTCCAGTCAACACAGGTAAAGCAATCAAAAGGAGGAACAAACCAATACGGCTGTCGCCAAGACTGAGTATAAAGTAAAACAACATAAGTGCAGTTCGGGAAGAAACACGGGGAATTAGTGAAGGTGTAGTAAAAACAAAAACTATAATAAAATACAAATATTAACAATTCAAATGTAATCAACAACTAACAACGTTTAATTAAAGGGACTAATAGGAACAAAGAGTAAGTATGCACATGGAGGGATTTTCACAAACACACAAACATTCCAAATGGACCTTACATCAACTACTATATACAACACGTCACTTGGCCAAGGTGAGTTACCTACCAATTGAAAGATTGCCATCGTCACTCCACTATATAAAGCAGGATCATAAAATCTTCCATCAAACAATACATCTGTCAGCCTCACCAGTATCGTAGCGAAAATAGCAGAAAGAATAATCAAAAAGACAATAATGACATTCGTGGAAACCAACTTGTTAAAAAGTGAAAAAACCGTTTCAGAAAAGGTTTATCTTGCACAACAAATTACCTTATGGCGAGATGGGAATAGATGGAGCCTCTAGACAATGGAAAATCAGTGTATGTTGACCACACAAACCAGCAGAGCATTTGATAGGGCACCGAATCATGGACCCTTTTTGAAGCTAGAAAGTCTAGGAATTTTATGATCTTTGTCAAGCTGAAGCTGATACACGTGCATTTCATGAAGACTTCAATGTTCTGATTAGTCAGTCTAAAAATGGGTGGTACCTATCGTTATCTACTTGCAAACTGGATGTACAACGCCTAATAGGTACAATGTAGGGGGAGAGACGATGCAAATAATCCGGCCTCATGAGGATCTTGAAGCGAGAGTAGGCTATGATCGTAAGGAAACGACCCATTGCCATGAGGTCGCAAGTATGATGTTAATAACTATACGAGCTTTACGTCGAACATTTATCAATTTAAATACTATGTTCACCACAGTATATACAACATTTGTGAGATTACAACTTGAGAACTGAGTTCAGGCTGCAAGATCGTGTGTAAAAGGTGGCTCGGATAATTTTGTAAAGGTACAAAAAGCGGCTACCAGTGCGATTCCAGAACTCTGAAATTTACCATCCGAAGAGCGTCTTGAGAAGATGGACCTGTTTACAATGACCTAGCTCAGATTAAGAGGTTGAAGATGGCACAGGTATTCAGTGTATGACAACGCTTTTACCAGCAACACCTAATATAATTTGTACCCACCAAGAGAAATCAAAAGACAGAATCGAGGAGATCGGAAGAGTGTATTTGGCGATTACCAATATATCGGAATTCTCTGATCTAATCTGGCTAGCGATTGCGGTAGATGTTGAGCACAGCGTTACCACACGTGATCTGGTGCGGATGCATAACCGAGCGCCTTCAGCTAGATGAGTCCACTAAAACATATGGTCAGCATCCAATGTCGAAAACTTACAGAGCTATTTATTTTGGGGATTTATTTACCGCTACAAGGTGATTTGATTATGACATACAGGATACTAAGAAGTGATTTTAAATCTGATATATTGTCTATTTTTCTTTCTACCAGATCGGGAGGATTTAGACGATATAGAAGATGAGTAGAAAAGCCAAGTACGAATAAAATACCCGTAACGAACAGGTCTTCATACAGAATCAATTCTTGGAATCTGTTCTTCGAAGCAGTGTTGTCCTCACCTTCAATTAACTCTGTTAAAGGGAGATCAGACACTCACAGAAGCCTACTAGAAAAAGACTAACACAGACCATAGGCATTCTGAACTTACTACACAATTCTGAAAAATCTTTTTCCCATCGAGTGGTCAGTAACTGAAGCACATTACGAGAACAAGTGATATCAACTCCATCAGTGAATTTTTTTTAAAAAGCCGAAAATTCGCTGGAAAATAAGCTGCAAGGATTAACACAGGTCCATTGACTTATTAACCCTATTACTGAAAACTGAATTTGGAGACCGAACTTTCTGAAGTGTGCGTTACTGTTATGGAAAGTGTCGTAGCTTCAGTTTATAATTCCTGGCGTGATGTTGCATTTGGTGACTTACAAGTACTTCGTGGCATGTGTATTAGTTAGATTTTAGAAAACCTTGGAGTCAGTGGCAAGTGAACTGACATCCAATCATGAGAAAAACGATATTTCAAGGACTAATTTAGTAAATCAGACTAAAGAGTTCCGAAAATCTGCCTCCGAGGTACGAAAAATGCTATGCTTACTTCAAGTTTAGGATGTACGTAAATATTGTTCGACAGTTATCAAGTGTTATCAATCGGAATTCGATGCACTTCAGAATAGGTGTAGATATGCTGAAGAAGCTTACCTTTCAATGTACAAACAACTTATTGACCTCCCAGGTTTGAAACTTCACTGAGATGATTTGCCTCATAGATCCCTTATTCGCACTTGGAGAACTTCACTCCTTACAAAAACGAGCTGAGAAAGCTGTAGAATTTGAGTTCGAATCTCGAAAATTCAAGGAAAGCTGTGACGAATTAAAAATAAAAGTTCAGGAGCTCAAAAATTACGGTATTTCCTGAAATAAAAGTTTATTTTAGAACGCGAAAATAAACGTTTGCAGAAACGTCTTGACGAGTTGACGGTTTCTTTGGAAACTCAAATACAGCTGAACAGTTCGAAGATAGTGGATGAATATCAAAGGAAGTTGGATTTCAAAGAGCAAGAGTTTGCCATCTTTAAAGTTGAAGCAGAGGAGAAGCTGGGTAGCTTTGAATCTAAAAATATAGCGATTTCCAAAGGTATGTTGATATTGGATACTATCGATCTAATTAGCTCGATACGTGTAACATAACTCAGTTTGAATGCAGTTATCACAAAGCTGCTACTGTACACGCCTTACCGCATGCTTCATCATCCGTAATTTCGCAAGTCGGATCAATAATTTGGGCGCCAGACGGAATTACATTAACTGTGTAGACAGTCTTTACTTGACTTCTGTTAGTCGTTTGAAAGCTTATGGTGAATAGTTATCGTTATGGGTTGCCTCCTACAATACTCGTAAGCTAATCCCACCTTTCTCAGTTTTAGTTAGGTGTGTCATAGATATAATCCTTAAAATTACATTTCAGTACATGCATATTGCAATCATTTAAAAACAGATGTGCAACTGTACGGTACTGACATTGTATCCACTAGCCGCTAAGCTCTTGGGAGAAACAATTTCTCATCGACTCAAATATTTTCCACAATTTATGATGAGCTATTTTGGTACATCTCTCGCATGTTAAAATATTATTCTTTAAATTTTAGCACTGGAAATGGCACAATCTGAATTATTTAGGCTTAAAACAGAAGCGAACGCTACCGAAACCGGCAGGTTAATTTAATACTTTATGTTCAAACACTGTAATTCTTTGATAGGTCTTCCGAACTTGAGTTACTTATGGATGATCTTGAAAAATCAAATGCAGTAAGTAGTAGTCCTTATCTTGTATTCAAATTGTCTTTTGTTAACATTCGTATTGGTTTTCAGTGGGAATTTTCGATATTAGGAAACAATTATCTCGTGGTAAATAGCTTCGTTTCTAAATAGTCTTATTTGTAAGTTTCGGCATTTTAGGGGTGAACCTAGCGTAGCAAGTTATGTGAGAATTTTTAAGCGCAATCGACCATAGTTTACTTCTTACCAGCGATTCCAGTCATCGATGGATTTGTTTTGTGGTAAATAATCTAAATTTATGCTCATATAAGATACAAGAACTGCACTTGTTTCACTGAAATCATTTTTACGTATTCCGTTATGCGGTTTTTTTATGTATTCGTGGTTTGGTATTTTAGTATAAGCAATGTAAATAAATATTTTTCATCATTCCACAAACATAGTCTCAGCAAGGATTTTCCTAATGAATGTAAAAAAGCTCATATAGAATTCTTTCGCTAGGGGAAAGTCCTAGTAATGTGAAAATTTGTTGGAATTATATGAGATACGTATTTTTCTTCTCTTATGCTTCCTCCATTAGATGTAACTAAAATTATGGTTAATATAATAAAAAACTAACTCGCTAGAAAAACGCTAATAAGAAAAATACAATGAATAGCATCAATTTATTACCTAAGTCTTTCAAAGGAACTTGAGCGTTTTTAGTGTGACCATCTATCATTATCCTCACACCTTTTTAAATCTACATCTACCAACTATCAGTTAGAGAAGAATGTATGCATTGTGGATAATGTGTTGTTTGATGTATCCATCTATCTTTTTCTAGTCCAGTGGCTGGTTATCAAAGTTTAACCTGGTGATCTCGACAATTCATGCACTAAAATGTATAGAATCTAATACCACTTCTTTTTTTTTAATGTTAAATTTTACTAATGTTCTATATGGTATAGAATCTGTAAATATATATGTAATCCGATCTTACCCAATAGTTCAAAAATTTAAATGGTCCGGAAGTTTGAGTGTTTACTAAATTATATTTTGTTTAAAATTTAGTAATCCATATTCGGGCTTTTTGTTTTCACAACTCTTCAGAAACTTGCTTCTGCTGAAGCGGAGCTGGCCAAATTACGTGAGGATCATGCGGACATCCCAAAGTTACCCATCGCAGACATTAGTCGACTTCAATGTCGCATTGAAGAGCTTGAATTTGAACTGTCCAGTTATTCTCAACAAGTAAGTCCAACAAGGTTTGTTTTCAGGTTTAAAAATACTAGATATCAATCTATATATATGGGGTGTATTATTTATAAGGTCAGCATTTTCTAAACTTTGCAATTATGGGAAGGCAGCATCGTTGTGATTATTAGCTGTCTGAGGAAAACACGTCACTTCCACCACATCTCAGCACAACCGGCAATGATAGTACCTACAAGAACAAGTGTTCAAGTCAATATCACTCGACTGTGTTATCGCGATTAGCAATTCTGACCATCACGTCAAGGTTGCGGTAGTTGTCGTACTAAAGTTCTGTGTAAACATTGTTACGTACCAAACATTCAAGTTAAGTAAAAATACTGTCAATGATCGAATCAGTGTCAATGCTTTCTATGTGATATGATAAGTAATCTTTTAAAATATGAGTTTCTAGGAGTTTAGGGCTGCATGAACGAGGGATTTGGATTCTTTCATAACAAAGGCCAGTTCGCATACTCTGATTCGTGTTTTAGTAATTTCTTAGCTTAAACCTAATGTTTTCCCTTTTACATATAACTTTCGCTTCCAATAACGGCTTTTACTTTACCATCAACCACTCTTTTGCTTGGTTTTTTGAAAGGATTTTGGACATCTGTTATGACTTTATGTCCGGCTTTTTATCACGCGATTTATCCACCAACCAAAATACGGCTTATCTAGTCTTGGCACTGTGCCAAATCAATGACGTTCGACTGGTATGGGCAGCCCAGCGTCCTTATTGGTCCTATGTCCGCCTAGCCCGTCCACTTGAGTCCAGAACATCAATACCAGCTTCCACTATGCGAATCGAATCATTTATTTCAGACATACTAGGTTTATATATCAATCAAACAGATCACAGCGCACCATAAAATAGGAAATAACATTTGTACATAACAAAGCTAAAAAGTGACTGCGAACGTGGGAGGCAGTAGTCAATAAACTGTGAACATAGCTTAATAACCGTAAATCGTACAATAATAAATTATAGGTCAAAATAAAGCTTATAACAAGGAAAATATAGATATACATAATCTAGTTACCGGATATGTATACCATAAGAATATATAAATAATAAGAGTCCATTATTAAGTCTCAGACGTTACTCGTAATGTAATCATCACTAGGATATAACAAAATTCTTTTCTACGTCTGAGCTTTTTGGGTAAACGCCGTTTGGTGTATTAGAGTAGTTGCCAAGATTACTTTTTTATTTTCGGTTCTAGAAATCGTCATTACTCGATCAGTTGGAATCGCTCAAATCTTTGAAGTCAGCCAACGAAAAGAATCTAGAAAATAGTATTCAAGAGCTGCAAACAACAATTTGTCAGATCAAAGCTTCTCTGGAAGTGGCTAATATTAAACTTGACAATCAATCTGATTACGAAGAAATAAAACGCGAACTATCTCTTTTACGCTCAATTGAATTTCCTGAAAATGTTCAGCCAAATGGATCGGATAATTTTATTCAAGACGAAACATCTAATCGTGCTCCATTGGAAGTACTTCTTTTAAAAAAGAATAAATCATTGGAGAATCAGTTGGCCGAAGCAAACGCTTTACGTGAAAAATTTCAAAGTAGGTGTTATAAGAGTTAGATTTAATTTTTTAGCATTCATTTCATGAGTTAATCAATGTAAATCATGTACAAACTATGGGTTTATATTTTCAGTCTTAAAACACACTTTATATGTAAGAAGTAACACTGCTACTACGGGGCTGTTCTAACCGAAACAAGGCAGTTGTACAGCCTTTACTGAATGATTGAAATTTGTTAAATTCAACCCTGAAGCCACCGTTTTACGATACGTATTTCGTACTTTTTATTATAGTGTATCCATATAAATAGATCGCGATGCTCTTTGGAATCCAATTCTATGATGCTAACATTTCTGTGAAAATTATCTGAAATCACTCCACAAATAATCTATATACTATACTACATGAATGTAGCTGGACTTCTCTTCGGAATTCCAGCTTACCTGACAAATGACTTCAATTGAAATTTTATCCTTTGATTGGATCTTTTAATTGTTTGGCAGATCATCCCGATAAAATGAGATTAAATTGTGGCGGACCAAAAACACAAATACTTAATAAATATAAACGTTATGCAAAAATAAGTGTGTAAAATGAGTTACTGAGGTACGAAAACTATAGACATGTATTTAAGTTATATTAGAGTTGTTTCTAAGTCGCTAATGGTTGTGCGGTCAACTGTTCCAAAAATAAGTTCACAATTATAACAGATAATCGGTTATTCTAAAAAGCGTGATATAATCCAAGATAATGCTACATAGTTGGTCAAGTAATGTTGAAAGTTACAATCCATAAATATATACTACAGGTATATAAGACCGAAAAATGAGTAAGAATGATAAGTGATGTATGAAGCGGTTGTATAATAATCAGTGTAACATCCAAATAGTGTTCGAGGAAATTCAAGGTCGATTTAAACAACAATCTACTGTCCAAAACAATGTATAAACTAAAGGAAATTACAAAAGAATTTGAAAAATGACAAAAATGATTTACAATTGGAGTTTATATTATGTATATCTATAAGCGTAAGATTATTAAGTAATTCACTGATAAATGTTCCTTTTAAGATTAAATCGAATTGTGCAAAATTTGGTCATAATACTCTATTATCTTCTGGCATTTTTTTTATAAATTTACTCAATTTTGATATTTTTCCAATATAAAATTTGTTGTGTATGGTAATTATTTAAATGTAATTAGTAATTACTGAAAAGAAGAAATTATACATAGAGGGTTATACTTTTCCATAAAATATATACAATCCCTGGAGCAGTAGGTCAGATTCGTTTCGGGAGCCCGAGTCAAGTATATTGAGAGGACACTGCTGAAGGGTAACTACGGGCGTTCATTCATTGAATTCACTACCATGTCGATATCTTCAGGTTATGTAGAAAAACCCAAGTTGCAATGTGTTCGCAATTATTTATAATATTTAGTGCCATAACTCTACGCATAAAAGAAAAATTGAAATGGTTAGTTTCTTTCATACTCTATGTCTGCAGTTGTGTTCTTATGCAAACATTGTAAAAGGATACAAAAAAGTATCTGTTCTGATTGATTAGTCACTGAATAGTGACTAATGTAATGTTTGTTTAATCTATAGTGCTGATCGGATTCTGTCGATCAAGTTCCAATTTGTCCACTAGTCTAACTGGGACGACATCGCGTGCACTATGTTTTAATGTAATGTGGTTGGATGTAGTCGATAGGATACATTGAATCTAGGTTTCTCATTAGTTGGGACTCGTCACTATGGTGTACTTGCAATCTGAGAGCATTTGATGCCCCAGTGAGATTCGAACCCGCGTCATCAAACTTCAAAGTCCCAGGTGTCATCACTTAGCGATTTGTATTGTGATTAACTTCCTTCAGCATTGAAATATACTTGATTGCAAAGTCATAGACAAACGAGTATCAAATATCACGAAAATAAAGTCCAGGGATTCCTACCGACTACACTTGACCACCCAACATTAATTTCTAGCTTTGGACCCTAAAGCAGCGATATTGATCGCACAAGGCTTAATAATGTGATTATTGTTTCCGTTGTAACTTGGTCGTGAGATTAGGTACGCGCCTTTGGGGATTGACAAATATCGAATGCTTGGGATTTGTCTAACCCTAAGGCAAATGAATGGGAACTCGAATATTTTTATTTATTTACTTATTTAAGCACATAAACATTGGTACAAGGAGGCACCAAACAGATATGCGCCACGCAAATCTCATTTGATTTGTGTGAGGGCTAGGATACTGCTCGGGTGCCCAAACCGAAGCAGTTGATTTTCTTAGGGGGCCACGTCTGGAGCCTTCGACCTAAAGGTCTGATCCACAATGCAATGGAGCATCATGAGGAGATGCAGTCCCATGGTAGCCGGTGACCAGCGATCGGTTCATATGCCATTTGTCCATTCAGGATACTGGAGCCCATGTGCTGCTCATTTAACTTTCGTAACTAAAATTCATACTGTTACTGTATATTGATATATGTTTTTTATTTGACTTTTCTTTGGGGGATTTCTCTTTATTTTTCCTGATTATCTTACTTTTCGTAAATGTTTCTTCTTTTTGTTGCTTTTTTGGCAACAGTTGAACTTACTCAAGTCCAATCAAATGAAGTTGAAGCCAATCAACGAATTAAAGAGCAAACAGAATTAATAAAATTGTTAGAATCTGATCTTTATCGTTTGCAGACAAATTTGGATGAATCATTAAAGTTAAATGATTCAAGGAACCGATTGGAAGGTCACCATCTTGCAGAAGTTATCGGTGACCAAAAACCAAGTCAATGTAAGTATCAATAGTTGATAATATTGTTGCTAGGAAATTTCGTGTTATTTTGTCTATATTGTCAAAATACTTTCTTTCTATCTATTTGTACTATTTATAATAACACTTATGGATAGTTAGATTGTAAATGCCATAATAATGAATTTATTGTTTCCCACCTACTTATTACTAATCGATCGGTGAGGTAGTAGATCTTTAACGAGTGATACGGTTGAGATGTGTGACCAATCGTTCCGTATTTCAGCACATGGTATTTACTAGTTTAGGAGTCTGTCGAAGAAATCTGATGGCGGCCAAATCAAGACGTGGCATCAATCCATCAATTCATTGGTTGTAGGTATGAATCATGTTGGCAGGTGCGTATTACGTAGTTTGAGTCTTTTTGATTATCGTAACTAATGGTTGAAGACGTGGGATGTGAATCAGGATTGGTTCCGATGAAATAAATGCATTCACTCTTCGTTTCCCTTTAGATCTTCAGTTTTAAATTTATCATTCTTTCTCGAATTATACTGTATGTTATTAGTGTTTCGTACTACTAGTAAGCCCGTTAATACTCTTATGTCTCTGGAATTTGTTGGTGATCTCACCTCGTTTCGTTTAAATGATGTGGCAGCTTGCAGTGATGCATATACATTACAAGTTCTCTGTTGCATATAACTGGCTGACGTACTGCAAATTACATACATATTATGTGAAAGACTATCAATGTTTTTAAGCGTTTAAGTTAAATAGTTATTCTCTCTTTAATATACCAAACAATTGAGAACACGAGTAAACATGAGAGAGTTTATTTAGTTCTACTATCAGTGTTGATACAGTCAGAAAATGAACTGATATATTTATGTAGTAATTTAGTGTCACTTGGAGTATCAGCCATTGAAGCATTGTTTTGTGAAGTTAAATCTCAGTTTGCTCATAGGATCTAAGGATTGATGATGGGAGATATATTTTTACTTTATTTTGCGCAAATCTGAACCGATAGATTTAGTGACTGTTTTTCTCTCTAAACATATAAATATGTTTTTAGTGATTTACTAACTTCGGTAAATTTAAAAATAATTAAGTGGTTTTCCACATTTTAATTGTTTTGCGAAGTATTTTGGATCATTTATCTAACGTTGTGGTGTATTATCCACAAGTCAAGAGCGGGTTGTACTAAAAATATTTATCTTTCGTTCTATCAAGCACTCATTTGTTGCAATATTCTTCCCAAACATAGCTGCTAACCTGACGTAATAGTTAAAATTGCTTATCGCGATAACACATTCGAGTGATATTGACTTGAACACTTGTTCTTGTAGGTATTATCATTCAGAGCAGGTCGGTTAGAGAATGGTTAAACTAAAAGAAGCAAGTTGGGGTTTGAAGGCGAAATCACACTGCCGGTTGTACTGAGGTGTGGTGGAAGTGACGTGTTTTCCTCAGACAGCTAACATTCACAACGATGCTGTCTTCCCATAATTGGAGAGTTTAGAAAATGCTGACCTTAATAATAATACACCCCACCTTAACCTATGGATTTCTATTGCTGGTAGTAAGGCCTTTAAAATATGGAGCTAATATATCAAGAACTACTTACAAAAAGGTCATATGCAATTGAGTTGAAACAGTTGTTCCTTGAGCACTGTTTTAGCGTTCACGGGTCACCAAGGTCGCTAAAAGTTTAGCGTTCCAAGAGAACTTTACAGGTGTTTCAAAAGTATTGTTCCACGATGTAGGTAACTGTGATATAACAGCTTCGCACACATTTATAACAGCAGTACTAAACTGATCAATATGTTCATAGAATCTAATGTATTCTCTGCTTTTTCTTTAATTGTTAATACATTCAGAGACTTTTGATTACAATAATAAATAATTCGCTTTGTATAGTAAAGCTAACTTGGTTAGATGATAAGGTTTTATCGATTGGTTTATTTAGTCTTGGAGTGTTTAGTCCTGTAATATCATTATCATTGCCATTCAAATGTCTAAATACTTGCTTATTGATGACCTTTATAACATATGGTGAATATTGTTTCAGTGTTATTAACATATCTTGATTAATGTGTTGCTCTTTCAATAGCACATTTAATACATTATTTTCTCGCTCTCAGTTCATTACACATTGTAGACCATCACATTTAACTATACCAAAATTTGACGGTATATTATATTGTACAACTAAAATTAGTCGTCTTTATTGTACATTAGTTAATGTACGTTTTCTTTTCGATCACTCACTACACACTTTTTGATATGATTCTTTTGTCAATGAAAAACTTAAAACGTTTTCCATTATTGGCTAGGAGTTTAAATTATTTACATTTGACTTCAAAAACTACACTCATCTTATTCTCCTTTATTTCATAATGTTTTTAGACAACAATCATCAAAGTGCTTATGTTCAAAGTTCATTTCGAACAGTTGGTTTTTTTAAAACACTTTAATTTACCAGTTACATATATGACTCCATGTAGTAGATTGTAAAGAGCGTCGAGATTTAGTTCTTGGTTCCTTAATCCATTTCAAGACCTAACAGTTAAATATACAAATCATTAGACTACAGCATTACATTAAAGTACTTGCGATAACTGTTCTTAATAACTACTGTTTGTCAATTTTATTACTTTCAATTTCAATATAAAGATTAATGGCTAACTTAGAACCTGATAGTCTCATGTTCATCTTGAGACTTTATTCTTTTTAAATCGAGTTTGTTTAAATTGAATAGTGGGATTTTTAAAAAAAATATTAGGCTGACATTATTCAGAATCAGTCACAATAACGCAAATCCGTCATTCTTTTTTGGTTTACCTTAAATTTCTTGATAAGCCCCTTTTCATTGTCTTTTCGAACTAGATTCTCAATGTTCACTCCTCATTATAATGGCTTTATTATTATTATTAGATATTGGTACAAGGAGGCATCAGATATATATGCGCCACGCAAATCCTATTTGATATGTGTGTGGGCTGTGATACTCCCCGAGTACCCAGACCGAAGCAATTGGTTTTTTTAGAGGGCCACACCCGGAGCATTCGACCTAAAGGTCTGATCCACAAGGTAGTGGAGCAACGTAGGGAGATGCAGTCCCATGGTAGCCGGTGACCAACGATTGGTTCATACCCCATTTGTTCCTTCAGGATACTGGAGCCAGCCCATGTGCACCATTGGTTTGGAATCAGGATTAACCAACTCCTCTAGGTGGACTCTCCATGTTCACCAACCCGGTCAAAGCGCCGGACATTCGCTTTTCATCTTCTCATTTTCGTCAACAACAGTAATGCCACGAGAATGCAGTGAGTAGAGCTTCCCTGTCAGAGACTATATACGCGTGGCCATGTGAGAGCATTTCGAGAGGGAGAGCTGACTCTCCCCACTCCTGGCCGTACCAGGGCATTCGGGGGCTTATCATGACTACTACATTAATTTAGAATCCTTTGCTATTCCTCTTATTCACTTCATTTCACTGTGTTAATGTGGTATAACAAATCCAGTCAGTACACAATGTACCAGACTCTCTGAGTGGTTTATGACTAATTGAATTTAATTTTACATAAAATGTGATGTATGTGTAAAATCTGGACGTATATTTTAACGATGTTAGTGTTTATGGTTCATTTCGAAGTGTCATTGACGTTTATTAAACTTTGTCATTTATATATAACCCATGTTATTTCGATTTTTTTTTAATTGTCCCAATTGATTGCAATTATACACACGCATTTGTAGACAATCAATCATTATTGAACATCGTACAAAATCAACGTGATCGATTTCGAACACGAGCTGAAGAATTAGAACAGGTTAGTCAATGAAAACAGTTACCTTTTTTCTCTCAGGTGATTTACTTTTTTATGTTAGTTTGTTTTACAATAGAAGTCATTCTATAGTACACGTTCATATAAAATTTGAATGAATTATACCAAAAAGGTGCATTTTTGTAGCTAGAATCCTGAAGATGTTGAAAATCACTAACTAATATTACTAACCGTGTTATAACTTGTGGTTTTGTACCCTTGGTTCTTTGTTTTTCACCCCGTTGTCAATTGTTACAACGCTTGGTTTTACTTCGTCTAACGGTTATAACGATTGGTTTTTCACGTTTACACCTATGGGACGTTAGTTTGCCTTAAACGATTATCTACACCAGATTCCCTCCCAGTGTCTATTCTACAGGACTTCAACACAACTCAGATCAAGAACACGTAATTAGCCTGACTACAACGTAAATATATTTCTACACCAAAACCCGACACTATCCAACAACAATGAACAATCAATAATAAGTAATAATTATAAGGATAGGGGAATATATAACTCATCTAACATCTGTCAGACTATCTACATGTCTGACTAAGCAGACAACCAATCATTATCATTCTCACCCACACATCAGACCCTAAATAAAAATAATCATTTTGAACCAAGAAAAAGTTACATATGGAGCAACCGTATGTTCTTTATCTAGTGTATATCATTGTATTAATTTCTTCTTTCACTATGCTTTCCTATTTTTCCATTATTGAAATTTGTCATAATACAACTTCATATACTTTTCTTCTCTGTTGCTGTTAGATATTTCTCATTAATATCCTCTTGATGGACTTTTAATTACCCTAATGCACACATACATTTTAAATTAAATAAAACATCTGAAAATGTTAATATGTCATGAACTTAATCAATCAGTCAGTCAATAAGCAAGTTAGAACTTGGCACAATTTTCTGCATTACGTCACCATATCGCGATGAGATTTTCATGATGTATAACACTGTAGTATCCGTGATAGTGTATAAGATATGAAAAGGACTGACATCAGTGTCAACGACCGTTAAAAATCCAAAAACGTACTATGAAAATCCTTTTATCCGAGTTCGGGACTCCTCACTAGTGTACACCTATACATAATCGATAATATATTACGCCTGTTATCCGTCATGGGGGAGCATAGGCCGCTCATTAACATTCTCCATCCAACTCTGTCCTGGATAATCTTTTCCATTTACTATTCATCCTTTTGATGTCTGTTTCCAATTCTCGGCACAGTGTTTTTGGCCTTCCTCTTTTCTGTTTACCATAAGGACTCCTAGTTAGCGCTTGCCTCGTGATACCGTTTAGTGATTTCTGTAATGTATGTCCTATCCACTTCCAACGTCTTTTCCTTATTTCTTCAGCTGGAAGCTGGTTTGTTCTCTGTCATAGTAGGTTGTTGTTGTTGGTATCCGGCCAACGGACATTGAGTACATACATACAAACATACATAATCGAACCTGATACTAACTATTAATGTAAGCATCATACTTTCAGTAAGATTCGAAGATTTTTGGTTTGAATAGTCAGTACTGGTTATGAAAATTATCGCAGTAATAGTCGGAGTATTAGAAAACGTAGAAAATATATTTGATAGCGAATATAATGAATTCAATTGTTACTACGATAGTCACATATACATAACCTTTCGTTATGTAATCTCTCCTGTGTAGTATTAAATTTCTAAACATTTTCTCCAACACCAAATATCTGTGAAGCAAAATGGGCGGTAATTTTTAGACCAACTGTTTTTAATTCTTATTTAGGGAAAACGGGTATGATTGATAACTTTCATCAGTTATTACAACCAATGGCTCTAGATGTTGGATGCCATGGCTCAGCTGCATTCATTATTTAGCTTCCCTTAAATCTTGAGTTTTAAAATTACCATATACCCTCATATTATTTATGCTTGATTCTTTCTACTATCATTGAGATTGTAGCTACTTCCACTACTCTAACGTTTGTTTTGATAATCTTATCTGACAGTGCTAATATAATGTAGTAACTTGAATCGATGCATATATTTCCCAGATTCTACGTTGTTTGTAATTGAAATAGCATAATTGGAATTCTTTCATGAACTTGAAATTTGTTATTTTCAATCTAACTTACTCTTCAATTAACCTGACTTGTATGATATTTTGACTATAAGATAGCAGAAAAGGAGTGGAATTGATATTTAATAATAAATAGTCGTAACGGAAAAATCTCTTGGATTTAATTTGTTCTACAGATATTCTACTGGAATTGTAAACGCGATACTGGCGATCTCAGCGTATGTGAAAGCTATAGTAAGAACAAGGACAACTTGACTTTAAACCTTATCTGTTTATATCAACCAGTATTGCGTGTCTTATCGAAGTGAATAAAAATTATGAGTCACACTAATATAACAGGATAATAATATCGTTCAATCGGCAGGTTACATGTAATAGGGATAGTCTACAGTCACCACAGACCAGATTGACGTGATGAGCATTTAAGCAACAATTTGATTAGTTAATTATGGACATAACTAACAATCTCAGCCATAAATATTAAATTAGAATTTTGTTTTTAATTTATATTCTGCCTACTACTTACAACGACAAAATAAAGATTAAATACATTTCTATTAGCACTCTTAGCCCCACTAGTTACATAATCTTAGCAATCAATTATTATGTGGCAAATTAGAAACTAGCCCGTTTCAATCATTTTTTCATTTATTCCAAAGCATCATATCATAAAGAAATGAATTTCGAACAGCTTTTATTTCATTTGGGTCAATTACAAAAGGTTCCTCCATACAGATGTAATTGCACAACTTTAAGGCACTATATTATTCGTGTATTAAACATGCAGTTACTTCACTGTGTTGTCAACAGATTGAAATAAAGCATTGAATATCTTTCAATTACGTAATACAAATTTTATTTTAATTAATTTCTTTAACAGAATGAAATAAATTTACGCCAACAGTTGGTATCACTTCAACGTGAAGTTGAATCAGTACGAGCTGATAACGTTAAATTGTACGAGAAAATACGTTTCTTACACTCATATGGTAGTCCTGTAATACAAAATCGACAAAATAATTTATCTAATCAGTATTCTTCATCATCGGTGACAACATCATCGTCACCATCACCTTGTCAAAATCATGAGTCAAATGATGCAACTATTATTAAATATTCACATGTTTATGAAGCTCAGTTAAATCCTTTCAATCAATTTAGTCGATATGAGAAACAACGAGTGTATAAAAAGTTACAACCATATGAAAAACTGATGTTACATTTGGTATGTTGGTTTTTTTGTCTTTCTTTTATAGTTTACATTATGGACCTGGTCTTAGTTTGTAGACAATCATTAAAAAAAGAGAAATCACTGGACAGTAGTTGTTTTATCCTAGTAGAGGGACTCTAGCAGTGCTTACTTGTCAAGGATCGAAAACCATGACTTTCAGGTCCACAGTGAATATTATTCAGCGATATCCATTTTTCAGTGGCATTTCAACTGAAATCAGTCTGTGATAAATACAACCTACGAATGAATAAATATTTTTTTTAATGTGATGTATATATATTTTAAGCACTTTTTGAACAGTATTTGTTTACAATGTTTCTGTTATTCCTTTTTTGTTGTTGTTTTTTCCAATAGGGACGTTTTGTTAGTTCTGATCGTAGACTTCGCTTGGGTGTATTTTTGTATGCAATATTTTTACATTTATTCATATTTATTGCATTGTATAAAGCAGCTCATTTCCAGCATAGTGCTTTAGAAACTGAAGCTAATTGTCATTCTCGGTAAGTATTTCTTAATAAGTTGTCAAACCGGAATGCCATATCCTTTATACTGGTGTTTATTTTGCATGCTCACATTAAATAACACTTAAGACTGTTGTAAATAAACACTTAGGCACCAAATATCTATTTTAAACAAGTTTATTACTCATTAATAGTGCGTGTACCCTCGAACTCCTGATCTTGTGGAAAAATCAATGAGATATTCATAAGGCTCAACTCTAATTATACAGTTATATGTATATTCATACGTGAACAGTTATAAACCAATCAAATAAGTATTTATTGAGTCAATAATAACGATTAAACAGGATTGTATAACTAACCATAGCCAGTAAAGGATAATAATTTATATTAAGACGATAGGTCTGGTAGCAGTGGTAAGAATAATAAAAGCTTAAATAAGTGTTTTAACATCGGAAGTAGATTAACCTTTGTAAAATAAACATTGAAATAGCATTCATTAAAAGTCACTAAGATAGCGTAATCAAAGTATGCAAATAGTTTCCATAAATGTATGGGCAGAAGAGTGTGTAGAAAGAAGCAAAAGTGAGTGTTAAATAATTGTCACAATTGTCTATTAAATGTTATCAGATCATATAAGTGAAGGAGATGTTAAAAAGTTCTTCTAAACATTCAGACTAGGATTGTAGGCGCAAATGCCTATAACCTCTACTACATGTAGTAGACGAGGTCAAACCGTGTTGGGAAACTGCAAAGATATACAGATTTCCCTGAATGATTAGTTTCTATTTACCACTTGACCATTGTTGACCAAGTGTGTTAACTCAGAACTACGTATTGTCTTTGACCCCTTACAAACGATACAGGGAGTTGTTCACTCATCTGCTGGTTAAATTACCCAATGGCACACCTCATACATCCTTCTACAAATTAGTAGCTAAATCGGTAGATACACATTAAAGAGGCAGATCTCCCTCTCGAAATGCTCTCTCATGGCCACGCGTATATAGTCTCTGCAAACGAAGTCCTACTCACTGCATTCTCGCAGCATTACTGTTGCTGACGAAATTGAGAGGATGAAAAGCGAATGTCCGGCGCTTTAACTGGGTTGGTAGACACGATGAGTCCACCTAGGGGAGTTGGGAAACCCTGATTTCAAACCAATGGTGCACATGGGCTCCAGTATCCTGAATGAGCAGATGGCGTATGAACCAACCGTTGGTCGCCGGTTACCATGGGACTGCATATCCTTACGTTGCTCCACTATCTTGTGGATCAGACCTTAAGGTCGAAGGCTTTGCGTGTGGCCCCCTAGGAAAACCGATTGCTTCTGTTTGGGCACCCGGGGAGTATCACAGCCTACACACAAATCAAATGAGATTTGCGTGGCGCATATATATCTGATGCCCCCTTGTACCAATATATATGTGTTAAATTAAATAATATTGCTTATTGGTAAATAGTATTTTATTGCAGAATATCTTACTCATATTTCGCTGACCATTTTATTATTTTTATCCGTTCGGTCATTTTATCCACTGTCTGTACAAATTATGGACCGTTTTTATGGTGGTTTATTCACCTTCAGGTTTTTAGCCTGGACTCGTTATTATCTTCTGTAGAATGATAGAGACTTACGGAAGCTAAGACAGTTTTCTAACTTTCACTGACCTGGGGTCCTTTGCTCAAACGAATCTGATACACTCCCCCATAGTAAGTAACACTAAACTGCTAACGCCACATTCCTGTAAAACCCTTAATTTTAGTAAAAAGTTTATGAAAAATGCTCACAGCTTACTATTCGATTGTTGTCGATTTTTTCTCGTTTATTTGAGCTAATTGAAGTAGAAGAATATTTTTAAGATGGTGGAGAAGATTTGTAGCTTAGGTGGATGATTTTGATGAAGTATTGTTCTTTGAACTGGATGATTTAGTCATGAAGCTGTCATCATTCTTCTGAAAGACGATGAAAGCTCCACGACTAAACCATCCAGTTCAGAGAACAAAACCCCATTATAAAAAGAATATTTTTCGTATAATTGTTCTGTAAAATAGCTCTCTCTCTCTCTCTCTCTCTCTCTATATATATATATATATATATATATATATATATATATATATATATATATATATATATATATATATATATATATATATATATGTTGTTGTTGTTTTCCATGACTATTTTTAGCTTTGAAAAACATATGCAAGAAGTCCATAATCAAGGTGGTGGGAATCATTAACACACAACATACTTCAATTATTACTTTATTTTCTTTTTTATTACCTTCAAGTGTAACCCTATTCTGTGAATATAAAGTCAACATAAACAATGTGATTATATTTATTATATGATACTGAGTTCCTGTTGTATGTGTATGTTTTTTTTAAAAATGAAAAATGTCCACTTGTTTTGTGTGTGCGTGTGTATATTGGAGGGGATTAGGGGGGGGCTATACAAAGAAAATTTAATTTTAGAAAATTTATTTTGCATTAGAATTGTACTTTATTTGATAGAAATTTTTTTGTTAAAAATAAAACTGACTTACACTTGAATTTTTATTTCTGGGTATACAAGATTCTTTTTTAAAGGGAAAATAACAAAACTCAATTGGCTTTTATTATATTGTTAAAAGTAAATGATTTAAAAAGAAAATAGATTTATAGTAGTCATATTGGAAACTTGGTCGATAGCAGTCGATCTGTACTAAGAAGGACTTGACACACATGGCATTGATCACCACCCAGTGATCAATCAATTGTGAATAGATCTCAGTTTTAAAGGGGGTCGGTCGCAGCCCGGATAGCTCAGTGGTAACGTCTCTGATTGTGAAGCTGGGTGTCACAGGATCGAATCTGTCAGGGAGCACCAGTTCCCTCAAGATCACAGGTACACCTTGCTG
Organism: Schistosoma margrebowiei; assembly: GCA_944470205.2. NCBI lineage: Eukaryota > Metazoa > Platyhelminthes > Trematoda > Strigeidida > Schistosomatidae > Schistosoma > Schistosoma margrebowiei. The sequence goes on from OX104025.1 coordinate 8,972,957, forward strand.
ACGAGTGCCAAGTAGCACGAAACCCGGGTCCAGGGTTTCCTGTTGACTACCTCCAATCATCATCTAGTCTCAACATAGTGCACGCAGTGTCGAGTCACCTAGACTAGTGGTCACATTGCAACTTGGTCGATAGTATTTGGTCTGCACTAAGAAGGACTTGACACTGATCAAAACCCAGTGATCAATCAATTGTGATAGATTTATAGTGTTACCTTGTCAGGCGGCCTTCTTAAATGTTTGTGCTACCTGTTCCTACCATCTGGATATTTCCACAAATTATTTTTCCGCTTGTTTGTTTTAACACATCATTATGTCTATTAATCGCATAACCTATTCAGGTGCGTTTGTGAAAAGTTCACGACATTTCGCTGTACAAGTTACAAAAAAGCTCAATCACAGATATCATGCTGGTAATATGCGTCTGAAAAAGTATACACTAATCAGATGTCAATTCCTGAACTGCTAATATATAACTGGCAACCACCCAGTATTTATCGTAAGGATCGATCATGAAATAAGAAATGCAAACATGTTGAGATACTTTGTACTGAGAATTTTATATTGTACGAAGATTATAATATTGAATAAAGCCAATAATAATGACTTTTGCATCTTAAGAAACTAATCAGAGACAACCCAACAATCTACTTGAATTTACAAATGTTGAAATAGTTAATTTTTATTATTATTCCTAAATGTTCTTTATGGTACTAATTGGGGATCATGATCGAAATCCAATAAAAATAAAACATGGTGTCACCATTTATATCTAATTATCAATCTTCATGTTTATACTAGTTCAGTAAGTCACAATTATATGGCTTGTTTGAATGAATATAATTTATATAAAGTAAATAATTGACCAAATAGTAATTTAGCTATTTGTGATGGCTTAATTTATAAAATTACGTCAATTTTGTAGAATTCAAACAGGAATTCGAACTCAAGGTTTGTGAACTAGAGGTAGAATAATTTGAAACTAGCGACATGTATCTCAAAGTACTAGTACTCTTAGAAAGACGAAATAAATATTATGAATAACACAACTAATACTATTGATAGTAATAATAATAACGGATGAGAATTTAATCAAAATTATTATGGGAGTGATATACTGACATCTGTTTTTCTTGAGCACATAAGTTCGATTTAAGTCTCTATTGACATCTGCTGTCGGATATTTTTTGACTGTAGTCTCAGGATTTTTGGAACGTGTTTGAAGATACTGGAATAAACTATTCTCTCTCAGTGTATGTGCTCCAACGTACACTTATAAATTGATGTGCTAGGAAATAGTAAGGAAAGGAAACTTATCGATTTAAGTTCATCTCATACAAGGTAATAAGTCTTCTCGCTGAATGAATAATCTTTAGTGCATCGTTTATTCTGAGTTTGATTAATACAATAATTTTAACCCTTTCGAAGTCAGGTCATAGTTAATAAACTGTATTTTTCAAGGGTTCGTTCTGTCTCAGCGTAATTATCCATGCATTTCTTTGGATGTTTGTCATATGATATTGCAAATGGTCAGACGTATACATAAAGAGCGGCCTGCTTGAGCATCTGGGCTACCTGTTCCTGCCATCTAGATATTTCAACAAGTTATTTATTTTTGTTTGTTTTAATATATCATTATGTTTATTAATCTCATAACCTAATCTGCTGCGTTTCTGAAAAGTGTACAACCTTTCGTTGTCAAAGTTACAAAAATACTCAATAAGAGACAATGTGGTTGCTGGCAATATAAAACGAAAAGAATGTACATTATTCAGGTGCTCATTTACTGAACTGCTAACATCTAACAGGAGATCACTCAATATTTATCGCCAAGACCGACCAAGAAGAAAGAAACGGAAACTTGTTGAAATACTTTGCGCTGAGAATTCTATATTGTACCAAAAATATAATATTGAATAAAGCTGATGATAATGATAATAATAATATTTTCCTCGTGTTTTCAATTATCACTCATAGTGTGGGTACTTTTCACTGTTTCTCAACCTTAAGCCACTAGAAAGACCAGGTTTCCAAGTTCTTAATAACAAGTGGTTGTTATTACGTGTACAGATAACCGGAATAACATGTATTGGAACTCATTTTTGTAATGATACCTACTATCAATCGACTGGTTATTCCCACTAGTTCCCACTTTTAGTTTGCTTATCCAATTTTTACCCAAAAGCATGTTTAGTACTATATATACAGAGTTGTTTCACTACAAATTACACTTCCTTAATATCAAGCTTCTTCCATCGCTTGGTGGATTGTTGTTGAAGTGATGTATATCAGTTGTCCAACCTATCAAGTTCGTATAGATCCAGTTTCGTATCAGAATATAACAATCTTTCGCAATCAAGAATAAGTGTAAGACAAAACTTAAATATTTTAAATTAATCATTATATGGCCAAGTGAATTAAAAAGATCATGAAGAATATATTTCACTAAACAATACGAATTGGCTATTACTCGTAGTAGTTGATATCATATTGAGCAGTATAAAAATGATACCTAGCTAATGGGTAGAAGAAACCCTTATTTGGCCAAAAGATATTATTTTCTATACGCTGTTAAAATGTGAAGACGGTTAGATAATTTATACTGATTGATCTGACAACCGAACAAAGTATTCAGTAGAATTACTTAGACCATGTGGCAGTATTAATTAAAATATGAAGTAGAGGAACTTCTATCACCAACAGGTCAGAATAATAATAGTTTAATCACTTATTATCAGCTATCAATAATCCAGTCAAACATGTAAATAGCGTGATTTTGTTTTCTATACAAAAACAAAATGAATTCATTATATTCAAGGCTTAATCAACACATTTGCAACCGGGAACAAATTAATATGTGTATCAACATCTTTCTAAAAAAGTATGCCTAAAATACTGTAAGTTATTCGTTCCTTCTTTAGTTATTTAAAAGTCTAATCGCTAGGCTCTCAATGAGTAGTGGATATCTGTAGAGTATTCAAGACAATGAGTTAACAACTAACGCTAATTTTGCTTCGTTTTTTAAAGGCGACTGCTATCAAATCGTTCTAGCCTAGGCTATTTATACGAAAGGAAAATCACGTATTTGTGTTCTATGTTAATTCTTGGTTCCGTTTTTGGTATTCAGTTTAATATTAATAACTAGAGGCTGTCAAACGTTAGTTTATTATAAACGGTCTTAATGTAATTTTAATTTGTTTACGGTTAATGCAAAGCTTTAGAATAGAAAGAATTTATTTTATTTGGTAAATCTTGGTATTTACATTCTTTTTAGATCTATCCATTGATAAAGCTGTACGAGATAGAAGCAATTATTTACTGTATTTCAAATGTACAATGCTAAAATGGTAAATATGTATATACGATGGAAAGTAGGATTTAATTGTTCTGTTTACTTTGAGGAAGTTGAAAACCTCTGGCAACTAAATAGATTTCTGATGATTCTTTTCGACTAGCTTCCGGTTTAATAAAACGCGTAAATGAAGAACACTTTGAATTTAATGTATAAAACTGTGAAACTGTTTGTTTAAATTCTTCAGCTTCCGCACTTTCAAATAATTTAATCACGAAACTGGCCCCTTCTTTTGAAACACTGATTGCTACCTAGAAATAAAAGTTTCCGAACAAGAGATCAACATATTTTTTGGATATCTTAAATATGTATCTTAGTGACAGTTTTTTTGCAATTACAAATTACGACACATTTAAGTACAATAGACGAATCAATTTCCAAACCAGTAGGGACAGTAGTAAACACTAAACTATCAAATAAGTGACGTGTTTTTCATTCTGGGGAATCATAAAAATTTACAACTACGTATAATCTTCAGTCTGTAAGTAGTTATTAATGGAAATTCGTACAAAAAACCGGACCATTTCAGTTAGTTGAGATGCACTAAGTTAATGCAAAACAACTAGTAGGGAGTTGAACTTTTTCTGTACTACTCGAGTAACATTTATACTATATCAAAACCTAAGGGAAGATCCATTATATACTAGCTCACCACCTTATTTTATGCAGTAATATTAGACATTTAAACTGATTTAGCTATGTTTAGCATTGCAGGCGAGAATAGTTGCTTCATCACTTCAATAACAGAGAAATAAAACTACTGGGTGTAATGCAGTTTCAAGCAACAAGTTATACAGTCACCATAGCCTGTTATTCAGATTGTAATAACAAATGGGTCATTAGTCAAACAACAATACACTAAGATTGGAACAAAGTTCAAACTCGATGTCAGTTATGGACTAAAAATAACTCAACTTTCCTATTCTAGATCGTTATACACACATAACCTTAGGTTCATACTAGTTGTATGAACGCCGACAGTGACGTGATATGCGAAATCCCTTTATTTATAAATAAAAGCCGAAAATACCCATATTAATCATTGGTACCATCTTGATGTTAGTCTGACTGTAAAATGTTGAGTTTACAACGCGTTGGTGAGAGATTTTTACCTTATGATTGTGAAATCTAGTCCCTTGATGTTGAGTTTATTCTGTGACTTTACGTTCGATAACCTTTATCTCCGAAGCATTGGTGACGAAGCTATATTACTAATACTGAGGCTTGGGTATGTATGTTCGAGCACTTTGATTATCATCATTCAATTAGTGTTGCCATCGTGACACACTGGCACCAGTGGGGTTGACATGTTCTATAAATGTCACCCCACAGGCTTGCACACGTCATTAATTGCCTATGCTATTCTTCATTTTTAGGTCGAGCCCTGATTCCATCCTTTACTTCTCCACGATGTTATCTGTTTTTAATTTATATGACATATTCTATTTTTGGTTTCTGGATGTACTAAATTTTATATGTTAAATAAAATAAATAAATTATTACATAACACAACAATAATAAATTACATTCTGATAAACTAACTTACTCGTAAAATATTATACGCTAATGTCATCATAGCTGGTATATCGATTTCACGCATTCCTGACACATTTGGAGCTATGTCACTGAGAACAATATCAACACCCGGCAGTGATTTCTGTCTCTCGGATTGTAACGGTTTACCGCCACTATCATTATTGTTAAAATGATTGGAAATTGATTGATTAATTAAATTTATACATTCAGACCAATTATTTAAATCAACACCACAATATGTAATAACACCAGGTAATGGTGCAAAGTTTAACAAATCAAGACCAATTATTAAACCTTTATTTTGATTATTTGAAGCATTGAAATGATTATTATTACAATTGGTTAAAGATGAAGCTACTTGACACCATGATCCTGGTGCAGCACCACAATCAACAACAATATCACCAGGTTTAAAAATTCCACCGGAAATTTTATCATTTAATTGTAATAATTTGAATGCGCTACGACATCTATAACTTTCAAGATGAGCACGTTTTACGTAAGGATCTGAACGTTGACGTGCAATCCATCTCTATTCGAAATAAAGGATATATGTATAGAGAGAGATATATATTCGAAAAAGGTAACTAAATTCATTAGAAACATATTTACATCTTATTTTCTATGATAATTCCTAGTAAATGTATAGCAATGGCATCTATGGGATATGCGTTTTGATTAATAATGTATACTTCAATCCTGGAATTAAAATGAGTGATCTTATTTAAGTAATTAAAATGTGAATGTGGTGTACAATATAAATCCCCTTATACAACACATTCATGTTCAATGAACTCAGTAACTGAATGGAATTGTGCCTGCTGCAATATCCAAAGGATCCTGAGTTCTATCAACATGTAGGATATGGTTCTGAAGCACATTCCATTCTCGATAATTGAATGTAACGAGCATATCTTGTCATAAATTGATATCAAAACTGTCAAAAATAACTAAATAGCTCAAAAAAAAGTGATAAGAAATATTGAACCAATATTCATCTCACAGGATCTGTACCAACTTTTTAATTACAAGTATCTTCAATGTATTCAGACCATTTTCATGTAGTGTAAATAAAAAAAATACGATTTTGTTTGATACTATCCAACGATACTATTGAGTTATAAATAAGAACTTTCGTTTAATCACTAGATAGAATGATAAAAACATTCCCGGTAGAGATCATTAACACATACATAAAACTAATTTACAATAAACTAACTTGAGAGCTCCCATCATTTGAACGAATACTAATGATTAAACAAGATAATGCTTGATTCGTTAAGCAATATGGCAAACTCCTTGAATTCAACCAATAGAGTGAGTGCTAAATAAACAAATACAAGCATGGTAGATTAGTGTTCTATTATAAATGATAGATGGCTTGTGAAGATTGTTGAATTTTATAGTTTACATTACGCGTTGACCTTAGTTACAGAACCATTGTAAACCAAAGAAAAATGGATAGTTCCTACATCCTAGTTTGAAACTACTCCGCAGTGCATAACCACAAACCACTCGCGGACGAACCTACAACCTTCAGGTCTCGCAACGAAATGTATTTCCCACGGTTCTAATGGAAGCCATGACAGGCAGATTGCAACTATAACGGGTATTTGAGAGTTACACATTAATAGCAAATGGAAAATGGTTACGCAATGTCGCGAACTGACTGAAGTCATACACGTAAACCAATGAGTGTCGATTCAGTGATCTAAGGGTGCTCCTAAATGCCCTGGTACAGCCGAGAGTGGAGAAAGTCAGTTCTCCCTTTCGAAATGCTCTCACATGGCCACGCGTATATAGACTCTGCCAGGGAAGTCCTACTCACAGCATTCTCATAGCATTACTGTTGTTGACGAAATTCAGGGGATGAAAAGCGAATGTCCGGCGCTTTAACTGGGTTGGTGGACATGATGGGTCCACCTAAGGGAGTTGGGAAACCCTGATTCCAAACCAATGGTGCACATGAGCTCCAGGATCCTTAGGAAACAAATGGCGTATGAACCTATCGTCGGTCACTGGCTACCAGAGGACTGCGTCTCCTGACGTTGCTCAACTACCTTGTGGATTATACCTTTAGGTCGAAGGCTCCGGGTGTGGCCTCCTAAGAAAACCACCTGATCCGGTCTAGTCTCCCGGGCATTATCAGAGCCCAAGCAAAAATCAAGTGACTTGGGTAGCGCATATGTATTCGGTACCCATTTGTACCAATATTTATGTGTTTAAATAAATAAATAAAATAAGATCTAACGGTTAGGTGTTTGGCATGAGAGTCCCTGGTGAGGTTGTAAATGCAGATTGCTGAGGAGTTTTATAATAAAAGGAAACAGCTGTTCAGTGCTTCCGGATTTTCGTCAGTTCTGTAACTAAGATCAGTTCGTCAAGCAAACTGTGTGATTTCTTATAATTTGATTTCGATAAATAAGCCATAAACGATCAATTTCGTTATGAAAATTGAATTTATAACAACAGGTGTAAGTCATGTACCTGCGCAAAGTACAACACTTACGCTATGATAGGGGGTGTCCGAGATCTGAGACTGATACACAAATTGCTGTGCGCTAACCCCCCAAAATTTGACTACTTAAGAGAGAAGACAACAATGAAAAAGAAAGTCTATTGGGCCGTTGAACAACATGCATAAATACTTATTTATATAAACATATTTCGACCCCCTAAAAATGAATTAATCTCTTAGTCAATGATATGCATTTGTCATTCAAGGCATTTTTGATTGTCATCGAGTGATGATGGTTATTTGTACTTTTTGAAATCTGAATAATATTTAACACTATTTACAATTGCTACTAACATTTTTGACTCTTTCAAGGAATGTGTTTTTTTAAAAAAAGGCACAAAAGCTTTGTCCATGTTGAATATACATGGAGATCGTCCAAACTTATACTCAATTAGATGAACTTTTGTCGCTCTTGTTAAATTTTCCTAGTGGAAAGCCATTAGTTGTTAACAAACTAAGCTAAGTGTAAATCCTATATAGAGTATCCTGTCCAGTAACTAATTTGTCTGACAGTGATACATTTTTAAGTGGAAAGAATACACATAGAATCAATATTTTCGGATAATAACTATCATTTCTATTTCATAACTTTTAATAGATGATAAATCAACTTTAATGAATTTTTGGTTATTTATTATCATTATTATTACAAAAGGCCCTGGGTCCGAATCCCGCGAGCGGGATCGTGGATGCGCACTGCTGAGGAGTCCCACAATAGGACGAACGGCCGTTCAGTGCTTCCAGGTTTCCAAGGGTGGTCTAACATCAATCAGTTCATGATGTCAATTAAAAACTCAACAACCCCTATTTATTATCAGCCTGATAATCCCTTTAATTTGATTTATATGATGAATATGACATTTATCTTAGTTTTTTGCACCAACAACTCGATCAGATCTGGTTCCATATTTGGGCTATCCATTTGTATATGGAATCACAAACATAAATTAAGTGAATTAAATCGTTTTAGTAGAAACAAATCCGAATATTTCCTCAATTTATTGCAGCTGAACAACTACATTTCAATAGATTGTTGTGACAATCAATGAAATATATTTATCATACACTATAGAGACAATTAATTTGAATGTCACATTAGACTTTAAGAACATGTGAAATTTCAGAGTATCAGTGACTTATAATTCTTTAGAGATTGTCAAAACGTAAAAGCTTTGTTTGTTTTATCTTTTGAAAATGCTAACATCACCAAATATTCATGTGTAAATAGTTTCGACCTTATAGACACTGAATCAAAAATAATTCGATTATTTCGAGGAGACCTGAATAAGACATAGATGTATTAGAGCTTAGAAAGATTTTTACTTAACGATACTTTATTCCGTACTTAAATCACTAAACCAACTATCAATAGATGACAAATAATCTTACCAAGATGTAAAGAATGATTATGTTCTCATTTATGACTAACTACACTGGAGTGGATCGACAGTAGTTCCTTTGAGAAGCTATAATCTGTTGAACCAATTGGCCTGGAAAAGAACTATATACATACAGAGAATAATGAACAATCGTGACTCTGTCTTTCAAAATCGATTGAATTTTAGGGTGGTGATAACTAGGTTTCGATTCACTAATTGAGTAATACCGCAGTATACGCAATAATTAATGGTCTTGGGTTAGATTTTGTGCGCAATGCTAAAGTTTCTCCTATAGTAGGAAGACACAAAGTGACCAAAGATGCTTGAAATCAATTGTTCTCTAGCTGATATCCGTTTGTGATCAAATAATTATTTTAAAAAAACTATTGTTTTAATTAAATTTATACTACTTTATTCATACACACACACATAAAGTGTCATCTTCACTGTTATTTTAAGTAATACCTGCGGTGTATCCTTTGATCATTAGACAACGGTCGCTAAATAATATCACCAAACAATGAAGGTTCATAAATCTAGAAAAGTATGGGCTCTTTAGAATCTAAAGATATAGATTGAGCAATGAAAACAATTAACTAAACAAACATTAACAGAAAACAACACCTCATACAATTATCTATAGGGTTAAATCATCATCATCATCATTAAAATGAAATCAAGAAACTAAGACATCACTAAGATAGTATATTTCATTATATTAATTAGATAATAAAATATAGATATATACAAAATATCACACTTATCAATAATGTACTATTTAGATAGTTTTATTGTATTCAAAAGATTATGTGTTTCATACAACAAATGTATAGTCTATATAAAATTCATTACTTTTACCAATAAAATAAGATGTTATTGGTGCAAAATTGGATATATCCCAATGAAAAGAATAAGCATATTGACGGAATACTAAAATGATAAACATTAAAACAACTAAATACAATAAAAGTATTTTGATTAAATGAATCATTCCCGGGTTACTAGGATATATTATATTATATGTAAAATTTGATAGATTCATTAATGTATACAAATCTGGTGGAGGCCATAACCATAAACCACGTTTATTTGCATCACGTATAATATGACTTATAAATGGAATAAATATGAAACACCAAAATATAGTGAAAAATCTATTGAATTTTAAACATATAGGATAAGATATGAAAAATAAACTAATAATTAAAAGAGTATAAATAAGTAGATATAAACCAGCCCAATGTAAAAATGGTCTACCAGGAAGTTGACGTGCAAGCTGAAAAGAAGTATATATAGAAAGTATTAAAAGAGAAACTGTTATAATTTTAGTTTGATTATAGAAATACAAGAATAGTGATTGATATAATCAAACATTTTATGTCTATTACTCAGTGATTCTACATTTTTTTAATGTGTTGTGCAAGAAGGTAGCGATAGAATATGTCTATGACAATCGGTGTCGAAGAAATGAAATTCAAATTTGTTGATCAAATACACGTTTAACTATTGGTCATTGAGTCATAAATCTAATGATAGGGAGAAGAGGATAGTGGTAGTATCTGGATACCTTAATCGAATTATGTCTAGCATAGTTCGAACATGAGACCAGTGATTGAATCACCGTACAAGTGAAAAAAAAGAATGGCTATGTTGTTCTATGAATGGGCAGAAAGATGACACTTGATGATATGATGTAACTTAGGACTTAATGGTCGTAATTACTAAGTCAACTCTCTATTGAACAAGTAAGTGGTTGTCTTGTCTTAGTAGCTAAGTGGGTAACCAGTTGACGTTTGAAACGAGAGGTGCTGGGTCTGAGTCCCAGTGTGAAAATCAACATTATGATGGTGGTTTATCCAGATGACGAGTCTCACGTAAAACGGAACGTACATCTTAGATTTTACTACTAGTCACAACTCATGTATTCTAATAAAACATTGTATTTACATTTCTATTCATAATAGTATGACCTTTACTTGTGTACACCGATGCCTTATTCCAGTTAACTACACAGATCGATGCATTTTAAAGTAAAGATATATAAGTTCTAAAAAAACCTAGTAATACGCACCATATTTACTTAAGTATCTTATAAATAATCGTTAGCAAGGTTCGATAAAAGAGAAACGAAATGTAATGAGCAGCCACACGAAACCGAAAATGTCATTTAAACGTGACAATACGACACGTACTTCAATGCTCGTACTTCTTGAAGCTATAAAATGATCAATATCCGGTAGTATTGCACCGAATGCTGCCCAAAAACATGACTCAAGAGTCATAATTATATTTTTTCGGTAACCTGTGGTATATAAATCTAGTTTACCATTTATACTAATCAAACAACATAGCCAAAACATTGAACCAGTTAATCCATGGGTAAGAGTTTCCAAAAACAAATGTATATGAGAACCTGAGTTGACTGACTTGCATAATCTAAATCGTAATTAGATCGATGCATAATTACAACAAGGATGAACATACATTTCCAGTAACCATAATGAAAGGGAACCGGTCAGGATTAGGAATACTTCATAGTTTATTTCAATAATCTAAAAAGAATCTGTATGAGGACGTAAAATTATTTTTTTGGTTTACGAAAAAAACAGAGTGTTACAAAAATATACGATTTATTGTTTATGATTATATACAAAGTTTTTGATAATAGTCTGTTTATCCAGAGTTCCGTGAAGCATCCTCGTCACCATCATTTTCACCTTGAAATCTAACTAACTCTTGTTCAGCATCGTCAAACGCTCGATTTGAAGGATCAACTTCTTCATCATACTGTAAACATTGATCAACTTGAACTAGTAAGTCTGTTATAGTATCTTCTTTATCCCTGTTTAATGGGACAAAATGAACTACACTGTAACGCTCAATCAAATCAGCTAGTGCATGAGTAAGTTTATTAAATGGTGCTTCCTTTTCGTGATGTTCCCCACCGTCTTCTTCATCAAATACTTGATCCAGATCAAAAAAGTAATCCATATCAGGATTTAAATAACGAGCCATGACATATTTTTGTTTTTGTTCAGATAACAAATCAAGTTTAGACATTACGTTTATATGAGCAGTTGATAAGGATACCATAGCAGAGAGAGCAGACAATACACCAGCTAGAAAATGTGATGAATCCACGAGAAATCTAGCATCCAAAATAAATATTGTAACAAAACGAAAATCCCATTTTCTTTGCATATATTCAATTATTCGTGGCATAATCGGTAAGTGTGAGTATAATTCAATTTGACCAGGACAATCAAATAATAAATAATCTCCATCTATATCACCAAGTGCAGTATCCAACCAGTTCAAATTTTGTTGAAGATATTCTAAGCAGAAAATGAGTCCACCATTTGGACCTAAACGTATAGCCTCATCTTCCATTACATCATCTAACTAAAAGTGTCCTAGAAAAATCCAGATTAAATAACTTACATGAATAAGGTCTCGTATATCCGCTAGTGGAGTATATTCGAAAAACTCCGCTGCAGGGTCCAAATTGACCACGTCAACTTTCCTCCTCAATGTTTCACAATGGGCTTGCATTGTACTACAATATGTTGATTTCCCACAACCAGCTGGCCCTATCACCAGCTGGGCAAATCTAGGCATTATCTTGAATAAATATGCCACGAGAAACCAATATGCTCTAGCAAGAAATAAGAATCACTTTCAAATACGGCAAAAAAGTGAGACTTAAGTGAACTAACTTGGAAAATAAAATCAGACTTTAAAGAATATACATAAAAACAATAATTGGCTTTTTATTTACGATTTGTCTGATTTCGACATAGATACGAAATCTCCCTGTGCACAAGTCCAACTGGCAGCACGAGTGAGAAGGAAGTTTATAGACTAAACGCCCCCAAATGCCCTGGTACGGCCGAGAGTGGGGAGAGTCCGCTCTCCCTCTTGAAATACTCTCACACGGCCACGCGTATATAGCCTTTGACAGGGAAGTCCTACTCACTGCCTTCTCGTGGCGGGGGTGTTGTTTACGAAAATGAGAGGACGAAAAGCGAATGTCCGGAGCTTTAACCGGATTCCAAACAAATGGTGCACATGGGCTCCAGTATCCTGAGGGAACAAATGGCGTATGAACCAATTGTTGGTCACCGGCTTCCATGGGACTGCATCTCCTTACGATGCTCCACTGCCTTGTGGATCAGACCCTCAGGTCGAAGGCTTCGGGTGTGGCCCCCCAAGTAAACCACCTGTTTCCGTTAAGGCACCCGGGCAGTATCACAGCCCTCACACATATCGAATGTGATTCGTGTGGTGCATATGTATTTGGTGCCTCTTTGTACAAATATCTGTGTGTTGAAATAAATAAAATAATACATAAACTTGAACATGATAAGTCATATTACCATGATTTATAATAAGCGCAATAATATAAAAACATGGCGGACTTGAAAGACATAGTATTACGGGGAACATTTTTGCTTTAAAAATCGAGTGATTTCCCAAAGAAAACTATTAGAAAGACTGAATGATTACTACTAATTAACCATAGGTTTTGTTTTCTTACATGTCAAACCTACTGATTGCAAACCCATGCTTATTAACTATTCTGGAGAAAATACGCCTGGGAATTTGTGGGATATATATTGAAGCCAATGGAAATAAGTGGGTGCATCAAATTTGTATTTTATGTACACTGCTTTCCATGTATAATCATAACTACAAGCTAATAACTAGCAAAAGAATTTAACCAGCCACAGGTAACAACAAACCATGTTTTTTAATCCTAAGCAGGACTTGATATGACGCAATCATGTTACTTAATTTGGGTTGCAAGATAAATCATCGATTCAAAGTTTTCAACTTCATTTAACTTAAACGGTAGGTAATAAGGTAAAACCTATCAAGTAAATATATTCAATATAAAGCAAATACAATGACTCTTTAGAGAAGCCATAGAATGCTGAACATGTGAAAGAATTAATATTTTTGATAGCCAATAGCCTACTACATATCGTTTCTTTTTCTATTAGATCACTTCTCAGCACCAAATATCAACAAGTAGCCTTCACAACGGTATAAAATTATTGTACGATAACTGCTCATATTTCTTAAATTTTACATACTATTAATTAAGTAATCAACATTTTTGTGTTGAGCTAATGTAAATAATCTGACTCCTTTACATTTGCTTCTTGATTTCACGTTGCAGTCTTGCATTTATAGCATTGTCTAGCGGGGGTAGTCTAGCCAGTCAGCTGCAATAACTCTAATGAGTTTGACAGAAAGTTGAAGGTGAATATTTCTTGAGTATAAATGAATGCTTATATTATAGAGTAGTGAAGTTGTTTGACCCAGCAACTATCACAATACGGTGCGGAAGATTGTTTGTTTAAAATATGAAAATCATAGAATGAAAATGTAGAAGAACCAGAAGAAAATAGTCAAAAGTAAGTAGATTTTTTGCCCAAACAATATAAATAAAGCTTAAGAACAACAGACAAACGGTGTTAAAGAGTAAAATGGGTGGAGATAGGCTAATGATGATAATATGAATAAAAGTAGTAATAATAAGTTTCGACCAATGCGTCAGACCGCAGAAAACAAAACACAGGCACAACTATTCCAGGCGAAGTACAATAAACCATGGTTAAGCACATGGTTAACAAGCTCCCCGTCACAGCTGTACAATAAGGAGGTCATGATCACAGGCTAGGAAAGGAAAGTGTTAGCTTATTTGGGGGTTCGCTCTCTGAAGTGGGATTTTTCGAGGGATATCTCTTGAAGTTCAATGGTAGGGTTCAAATAGAACTTATTGAAGCAACTTAGATTACTCTGTACAATTTATATCACTAGTAGATTATCTTTTCCTCCCATAACCTAGCGAGTAAAATCACAGGTGGTGAAGTCGGCCTTCATATAGTTTATTCCTTAATCATATGACCGACTTTGTTGTACCACGCCGTACTTGTTCCAAGATATTCATATCCCTTTTGAGCAGAAGGGGTGCGATAATGTTGTGAGTTTCCAGATGTAGGCAGATATGTATCGGATATTGCAGGGAAAAAATCAGGAGTCAACAAACTAAATTGCCTTTGAACGAAGTATTCAGTAGTGTAGGCTTAGGCTGATAGTTGTCAGTAGGGTCAAAGCTTTCTGTTAACAGACCTAGATCGCGCCCCATCCAGATTCTAGAGTCCGCGACCGCGGAGAAAGCGGTTGGTTTGATATTCCTCAAAAGTTTGAAATAGCATGGTTAGATACATATGGAGGAGAAATGTCAAACAGTATATGTGCCCATTTTTCTAGAAACACTGTCAATTTGCTGCTTTTGTAATTTGCTTTCACTCCTGATGACTGTCTACAGTTTAGTATCGTACGCGTAGATAAGGACTAGTGAACCGAAGTTTTCCAGATCGTTGATCAATACAAGAAACAACAGAGGGTTCAGTATGGCTGCTTATGAAACGCCAGATATAGACGATTTTTAGTTCGATCGGACCCTATTTATTTTGCTGCAGAATTTTCGGTTCTGTAAAACGTTTTATAGCCAGCGCAGAAGTTTATCCACTAACTATTTGTCCGATCTTAATCGATGGGATAGAGTGCGACACTGTATTGTATGCTTTAGTGAAGCATATACGACATATACGGGCACTTGTGGACAAAAGAAGACTTCAGATAATTCACACAGAAAGAATGTTTGTGTTCAACGACTAGTCTGTGTTCCATGTAATAGCTTATAAACGTTCATAGATGGTGGATAGTAGAAGATTCTGAACATTTTTTTAATACTATGGAGCGTTTGTCTTAGCAATCCAGTAACTGGTTGAATCAAGGTCTCAGCAGATTTCTCAACAAGAGCTGTTACGTCGTGTTTATAGTGCTTTTGACCACCGTTTGAATTTATTTGTTTAATACATGACTTGACTGTTTGTTGAAGTGCGTGTTAGAAACACCGACTATTTCGACGTCGATGATAGTTTGTCGATTGTTTCCCATAGTTCAGAAGGTTCACTGATTCGTAGTTCCGACTCTAAAAATAATTCGAAAAAGATTCCCCAGGTTTACTTTCGATTCCTTAACAAAACAACTGCGTGAGGCTATAATTTATGGACGACCTATGAGCGACACTAGACTAACCTTGAAAGTGTCCACCTACTAACTAGGGCTAAATGAGGGTTATAAAGCAGTTTGAAGAATAAGGGTTATGATTTACAGATGATCGTTAAAGTTAGGAATTACTATTAGGGTTTTCATCACGAACTGACATCAGCTATAATGCCAAAACTCTACTCAGTCAAATGAGTGAATGAATTTGCGCCAAAATCTAAGACCTGTTATTGTAAATCTGATTGCTTCGTCCATCAATTATAGTGAAGTACAAGACATTTATACGTTCATAAATGCGCGAACAACCGATTTCGAGAGAAATTTGGCCCATTTTAAGGAAATTTCAGGTAAACCGCTATAGTGAATTATGAGGAAATGGCACAAAAACCATAAAATATCCCCAGACCTGGGGTATTCCCCAATAATTACCAAAAATTCCCCCTTAACCTTGGTCAAGGTCAGTTACCTCTGGGGATTTCCCCGAAATCTTCCCAAACATCAGTGAAGATCATTTGACCCCGGGAGTTAATTCGAAATACCCGATAATTTCCCCAAACTCGGATGCATTTATGAGTGCTTCAGTCAACGTTTATCAACTTTCATAAATGATTTTACTTGTCCACTGTAAAGCTTTATAGTATGAGAAAATAGTAAACTTGACCCAGTAATAACATGGAAGACTGAGGGAGTGGTACAGATTAAAATGCAATATAACAGGAAACATCTTACCTTGCCTATACGTAACGTAAAGCTTGAAAACCCCGCAAGTTTAGATTTCAGATAACAAATACAGATTTCAGATTTATGTATTAAGAACAGAAGGCCCACAGCTTATGTTATTCCTTTACTAGTATGCATCTGTGAGTGTCCAGTCTTCGCTTGAAAGAGTCAATTGAAGGTGTAGACACTACTGCTTCGGGAAGCAGGTTCCAAGTATTGATGACTCGGTGTGAAAACCTGTATGCCACGGGTATTTTGTTCGTTCTTGGCTTTTCTACTCGCCTGCTATGTCCTCTGAGATGTCTCAATCTATTGAGAAGAAGATGAGGGAATAAATTAGGTCCGAAATCATTTCTCAGTATCCTGTACACCAAACTCATATCTCCCCTTAATCTGCGATAGAACAGGGTAATGAGGTCCAGCTTATCAAGCCGCTCTTTGTATAGTGAACCCCGGAGTTCTGTGATCTCATGGGTAGCTGCCTTCTGTACTTTTTCTAGGATATCCGAGTCACCTTTTAAACAGGGGCTTGCAGCCTGAACGCAGTTCTCAAGCATAATTCTCATTAAGGATGAGTATACTGTGGTGAACATGGTAGTATCTAACTAAATGAATGTCCGTTTTAAAGCCCAGAGGGTTCGAATCCCCTTTAGCTGCGACCTCACGGCAATGGGCGACTCGCCGTCACCCCTAGATCCTTATGAAACCGGACCACGGGTAATGGCACTTCCCCTATGTTGTACTTATTAATCTTTGAATTCCCAAAGTGAATGTAGGCACACTTTGCCGAGTTATTAGGCATCAGCCACTCTTTAGACGAGTTAATCATATTATTTAAGTATGCCGGAAGAGCGTCTGTGCCTCCAGTTATTACACGCCAGATCTTTACATCGTCAGCGTATAACAACTTTGGAGACTGTACTATACTTGGAGGACCAATAACATACATCATAAAAAGTAAAGGACCTAGGACCTTGAAGTACTCCAATAAGCACTGGTCTCCAGATGGAACACTTGGAATTTATTCTTAATTTCTGTCTATGACCTACTAGGAAATCCTTAATCCATTTTAAATGAGGTTTGACAATACCAAGGTTTTCCAACTTCAATAGCAGTCTATTATTTGTCACCTTGTCAAAAGCCTTACTGAAGTCTATGTAGACAACATCCACTGAGTTTCCGTTGTCTAGCATCTTTATCCAAAACTCCCTTGCTATAACGAGGCTCGTTGTACAAGATAGACCCTTTCTAAAACCATGTTGTTCTATGTTTAACAAGTTATTGGTTTCCATAGATGCCATTATGGACGATTTGACTATTCTTTTCAATGTTTTAACTACAACACTGGTGAGGCTTACATGTCTGTAGTTCGATGGAACTTGTCTTGGTCTTGTTTTATGTATGTGAGTGACAAATACATCTTTTCATTCCATAGGTAACACACCTTGGTCAAGTGACATATTGAATATCACTGTCAGTGGGGCAGCGATATATTGGGCAATATGTCTTAAGATTTCGGGGTGTAGTTCATCTGGTCCTGTTGACTTCTCCATGTTTAGTGTGCTATGAGCCTTAAGCACATCTTTTTGGTCGAAGTCCACTGTGAGCAGGTGATATGTTGACTGTTTTATTTGGTTTGGTTCATTGTCGAGAGGAGGTTCCACAGTGAGAACTGCCCCAAAACAGTCAGCTACAGCCTTTGCTTTTTCCTGATCTTCCTCTATCATTTAAGATTCACACAATTTTTTAATAAGATTGGGAATCCAATGATGCATCCTTGTACTGTAGTTTATGTACGAGAATATTCTCTTGGGCTGTTCGAGTGCATATTGTGCCAACTGCATTTCAAATTTTCTTTGAGCTTCCCAAATTTTCGTTATACACTCGTTTCTTACCGATCTGTAGCGTTCCATCGTACCCGTTGTGCCAAGAAGGATGGCAACATCCCAACATTTCTTCTTTCGTCTTAGTAAACGTTGAATATCCCAACCTATCCAGGGATGTCCGTGCTTCTTCTTCTTCAGAACTGTCCAGCGTATGTACTGTAGAATTACCCGATTGTATAACTGCCTGAAAAGAGTCCACGCCTCTTGTGTTGATGCCCTTGAGACAATTTCCCAGTTTTCAGCCGATGCTGCTGAGTTGATGGCATCCATATCTGCCTTTCATATATCAGGACGGGCCGGCACAACTGATTGACAGTCAATCTCAGCCATGAATTCGAATAAGATGACTGCATGGTCACTTCTCCCAAGTGGATGGGGAAAAGCCATTTGACCAACGTCATCACCGTGTGTGAAGACTAAATCTAAAAGAGAAGAAGAGTTTCTTAAGTCGTATCTTGTGGGATCTCTAATGTGTTGAAATAATGCTAATCCAATCGAGGTTTCTAACAGTTTGAAGTCGAACGACGATATCGATGGCCCTACTTCTAAGTTAACCCAGTTTATATACGGTACATAAAAGTCGCCCACTACAAGGCTCTTACCGTTGTTACACCAGGACTTAAGTTTACTTAGGAGAAAATCATCTGCTACACATTCTTGACTGCGATATACTACAACTAATTGAATATCTTGCCGTCGGCATTTCAAATTACATCTCACCAGTTCACATGTCCCTGAAACATGTGCTACTGTCTCAGCTAATGTTATGGTTTGGGTAATTTTCGTGTACAGAATAACCCCGCCTCCCCTACGATATAATCTATCAGCCCTACTGGTTATGAAACCAGTCAACTGGATTTGACTATCTAATACTTCTGACGTTAACCAAGTTTCCGAGACAGCTATAACGTCCGGGTTTTTTCCATCCACCACTGACTTGAGCTCCACCATTTTATTTAGTAGGCTGCGAGCATTTGTGTAGCATACCTTTAAGTTCGTGGAGAACTTTTCTTTGCCACCCAGAGTGGTTTGGAGATCGTTTCGCTCAGAAATTTTACAATTTGAAAACTCTTAAGGAAGAGGTTTATTTCACCGTTTCGGCGACGCCTATTTATTTCCACTTCTGCAGTTCGTCTCTTGATGCGATCAGCTAAACTGAGATCCTCACGGACGTATATTCCGGATCCAATCAGTTTACGTGAGTTACCTAGAATCAGGTTCCTTTCTTCAACCGTGGCTAATGTGACCATCAAGAAGCGGTTTTTTTGAGGACTTTCAGAATCCTCCCTTTGTCCTTTTCCATAAAGCTTACAAAAGCTAACTCCTAAAACTGTATATGGGAGTAGTTTGCTTACTAAGGACTTAGTATCATTGAGATCGTGTCCGAATCTAGCTTTTGGTTCCTTATCGGAAGATTCTCTTAACTTATAAAAAGTGACTGACGTCTCAGATATCTGTCTTGACACGTAGTGGAATTTTTTCGATACCGTGTTATCAGTGCAACCGCCATCGCTTTTATTAAAGACCAAAGCCAATAGGCTCAAAGCCCTAACCCTAACCAAAGTACATTTAGTGAAAGTAGACCAATAATGCTTTTTGGTGCAACAAGTACACAAAGCATGTATAATCATGGTAAGTACAAAAATCACTGCCCTTGTTGAAACGAGCGCCAAAGTATACAACTTCAGATTTCGAATTCAGATTTGAGTTCCGAGGACAAAATACCTATAGCTTATGTTAGTCATTTCCCAGTAGATTTCTGAGTATTTTTAATTCTCTTGAATGATCGAATTGAAACTGCAGATAACACTTTATCGGGTAACAAGTTCCAAGAGTTAATGACTTGGTATGAAAACCTGTACGTCACATGTATTCAGTTTGTTCTATGCTTTTGTGCCAGACTGTCATGTTTTCGAAGACGTTTTGTTTCTGTGGCAGGAAAAAGAGATAATATATCAGGTTCAAAATCATCACCAAGATAAGCCTTTTTTGAAACCATGTTTTTCGCTGTTTAATCAGTCGTTGGTTACCACAAATGTCGTTATTGTCTTTTTGATTATTCTCTTTACTGGTAAGACTGACAGTTGTGTAAGTTGATGGAGGTTTTCACGTTCCTGGTTTATGTAGTGGAGTGACGACTGCATCCTTCCAGTTGGTAGGTGACCAACCTCGTCCTAGTGACGTGTTGTATATCGTATTCAATAAGGTAGCAATACACTGTGCAAATTGTCTCAGTGTTTTTGGGTGTAGTTAGCCCGGTTCAGTAAAATTTCCTTCATTTCTATCGGTCGATTTCTGGCACGATCAAGCGGACTATATTCCTCACCGTAAAGTGTTTTAGACCAGAGCCGTTTTGAGCGTATTTCCCACCATCAGGTTTTTTTCGTTAATGGGTTCACGGTATGATCTATATACCATCTTTCCTTTGTAATTTCAAAATTCACTTCTACTGTCCTACAAAGCTCACAATTATTAACTTCTACTAGACATTACGCGGGGTAGCTTGCTCATTAAGAGCTTAATTTGGCTTAGGTATTGTTCGAGCCTAAACTTTCATGTGATGCATTGTATTGGGGATGAAAAAGCCACAGGTATTTGGAGTTTGAAAACGCTTTGACCAGTAACACCCTAAATAAATCGTACCCACCAAGTGAAATCAAAAGACAGAAGCAAGAATGTTCGAAGATATATTTGATAGGCTATCAGTATATCGAGGATCGACTGATCTTATCTGGCTAGCGATCGCTAAGGATGTTGAATACGGCGTTTTCACTCGTGATCTGGTGCGGATGCATGACCGAGGTCCTTCAGCTAGGTGAGTCAATTAAAAATAATATGGTAAGCATCCAATTTCGGAGACTTTCAGAGCCATTTATTTTTAAAAATTATATACCGCTACTGATCACTCCCCTCCTAGCGGAGTAATGATGGCCCTAAGACGTGCCAACCAGAAGCTTAAACCCAACGACTTTGTCGCTGGCAAACAATCTTCCGAAATTTCAGTGGTTTAAATCATCAGTCAAATGAAGACAGACCACCATGAGAAACCTGAAAGTACTGGACGGCTTGCTGTGTTTAGCAGCCTCTAGTCGTCTTTCCTTACTATAAGGGAACTATAATGAAATTTTCAGTTCCTCGTAAACTTCGTCGTTCTTTTTTGTTTTTTCCGGCCGTACTGGAAAAGAAGAAAATATGTAAGTGCATCAAAACACAAAGAGGGCGAAAAAATTAAAGTAAACTCTTCCACATGTGTTAGCGTAAAGAATGATATTTTAACGGCTTTTTTCTTTTCTTTGGGGGGGGGAGTAAAACATCAATATATAAGTGTATTAATTTTTTTAAATTTTATATATAATACAAAGCAAAATCGAGGTGATATAAGGTGTCAACTAGTATCTCACGTGCAACAAACGTACAAATGTTCTGGAATTCTTACTCCTCTTCCAGAACGCGTCGTTTTTAGTTTATTTTCTGATACTGTCAAAGTATCATCGTGCGTGTTGGCTGTCGAATTAGGTACTATAAGTGTAGGAACCGTATCATTCGATTGTACCAAAAAAAAATATACGTGAATAGGATTTCTTTCTAAACACTCTGCTTTGCGGTGATTGATGCGGTTGCTATCGCTCGTTCCGTTTTTATCGACAACATAGCCTTTGGGTTCGCGTTGAAGAACTATGAAGGGTCCTTCGTACATTGATTCACTAGGTCGTCGATGTGAGTCACGAAGTAGGAAGACATGCGTACTATATCTTAAGTCAAGTTGATTGCGGTCGACTTGAAACAGGTTTAACTGGACGCAATGCATTTGTAAGCCTCAGTTATTTATATTACCATAAAACCTCATCACGACATCCTTTATTTCTTTCTCGTTTTTTGATTGATTTATAGCTTTATCGAACGACAACCATTTGGGCTGTGCTTAGGCGTCTGAAATGGATATATAATTTAAAACTTGATAAAATCTGAGAAACCAACCCAAGATAGAAAAAAGAGTCTAAGAAGCAACAAAAATCGTATAACGGCCTCAATATCAATTAATACCTGACAGTTCGCCAGTCAAAAAGGATTGCAGGAAACCAATAAATTGTGCCCCACAAATATGGGTAAATTGAAATCATTGCACCCGCCATATACGTTTATTGGTCAGTAACCCCATTGTCCCTTCTTTTCGACATTTGGCTTTTTCAAGGTAGTGGTTGGATTGCAATTGTCTTGCCTCTGAGCTCCATGTTCCACACCGTGTTAGGAAGCACAAATTCTGCAGGTACCCAGGACCGTTATGTCAGGTAGTTGAAGCTAATAGATCGTTGGTAGAAAACCGAAAACGTTAATGCATGGCAACATGGTATAAAGTGTGTGTTTCGAAACAAAATACGCCAGCAGAAACAAATTATTAAGTAGAAGAGACATGGAATTTATTACTTCTATGTCAATGAGCTGGTGTTTGAAGTTAGATGATAGGACTATTACATATATCAGAAAGAATGCAAATTGATGTTCAGTAAATAAAAAAGAACTAGCATTGAGGGAAGTGCTTGCTAAATTGTTGGCAAATAATATCAGGGTCGTCAACAATGCTTCCGTTAATTATGAAGAATTTAGTTGTGCCAAGAGAATTTGACTTCACACGGGATTTATAAAGCTGAAGTGCTGATAATTCTGGGATTTTACTACATAGGGCTTTATTTTCTATACCCATAAAATACTTGCGTTTAGATTAAGCATTTCTGTCGAATAATTTGAGTATACTTTGAAGTGCATACACGTCATTGTGCTCGTAGTAGCGGCGTTTTAATTCACTCAGCTTTCTTTTAAAAGTATTCTGGCTCCTAATAACATTATAAGCCACAGGGCCAATAACTGGAGCAGTTCAGTCAAGGCAATATATCAGGTTGTGGTAGAGATTGGGAAGCGCAATGTCAACATTATTTGTGGTAAAACAAGTTTCCCGTGGTAAACATTGAATGAGAGTTTCAGTCCGTTTCCAGGTTTGTTGATAAAAAAGGTTAGCATCAAATTCAGTGCATTGCAATGGAGCTTCTTATGAGTGAAACTGCTATAACTGTGAGACGGCAGATTTGAGGGAAGCGAATTATCGATCGGACCAAAGACACACAAGCACGTGGAACGACCTAGGGTTCTGATTGACCCCGCTTCCCTGTCTAGCCCAGCAGTTGAGTCCAGAACGCAAATCTCAGCCTCGGATATGTGAATCATTATATTTCAAACATACTTTGTTTATATACCAGTCAAGCAGACCACAACGTACCATAAAATAGAAAATAACATTGTACAATATTAAGCAGTAGGAAAATGACACGTTAAATAAATATTGACCAATAAGATTATACCACTCCATGTCCGAGTATAGCATTAGGCCTAACAGGATAATTTTTGGGATACTTTCCTGAATATCCCAACAGAAACAAACTTATTGTACGCGTTTTTCAAAACTAAAACTCACACCAAGTACCCCATAAATGTGCATCATAACAACTAAAAACATCTTAAACACTTTTATGGCATAAATACATATCAGGACAAGAATTCTAACACAATAATGCTGAGTTCGGACCTGATGTGTAACGTGAACGCGATGCCATGTTGGAAAAATAATATAGAACTGCAGTTGTAGTGCAATCCTAAAACATTACCTAGTCATTAACTTTCTGCCACATCACTGATTTCATTTATTTACAATCTTACTTAAGAAACACACTGTATGCAGAACAATGTTGTAAGTTATAGATCATGTCTGCAAAAATGTCGTGTACCTGTTATGGCAGAAATACATAACATTATATTGCATGTAAGTGAATAACACTATCCTCATAGGAAGATGTTCAGAAAAGAGTCACACAAGGGCGAATTACGGGCACTTTTCCTTTGTTATTCTGAATAAGTCAACAACCTTAAGTTACAAAATCTTTTCTGTTACCAATGGTTTACATGAAAATGTGATGACTCACTTAAGGTATGACTGATGAGATGTTTTCTGCAGAATATGAGAATAAAGAACCAGTATAAGGTCAGTATAGGTCACAGTAAGTAAGTTCTAATAAAATTATATTAAATCAAATTGGTCGTGTTGGTTAACATAACTGCATAACAAAGTGGAGAGATGTCACATAAGATAACTATATAAAAAGAGTTAAGTCATACTTAAGAAAGACCAAAACAAAAGATTGCTCTAAGGCTGTTATCACCAAATAAATATGGGGTTTTGGGCTATTCATGAGTCAGTTTGAAACTTACAAGAAGAACAGTTTAGCATATGCGTATGCGAGGCCACACTTCGTGTATCAGATACAAACAACGAGTCTTTTTTCCAGTATAAAATAGATATGCTTCAGACTTTTATTGTTCTATTGTCTGAGGTGTACTGAAGTGGAGGCTTATTCTTCTCAAGGTCATCTATTTCAAACAGATGGCGGATATAGCCTTCGATCATATAACCCAGGAGGTTAGGGGTACTGTATATCCGGGTAAGCTTCGACTCAAAGAAGATGAGTTTATGTATAAAAACGAAAAGACTGGAAAGGTGGATCACTTCTCCCGGTCAGATATCGAGTCAGCCCAATGGATAGTCCGTGCGACTGGTTTAGGATTAAGCATAAAGTTAAAAAATAACTCTCTGCATCGGTATGATGGCTTTGGTGAAATCGAAGCGGAAAAGGTCGGGAGTTTTTTCAAGAAGTATTTCGACGTCGAAATTGTAAAGCGTGAACTGTGCTACAAAGGCTACAATTGGGGAGACGTGGATTTCGATGGTAATTCAAACTTGCATTATCTACTGATTAAGGCGATGTTCTCGAGTTTTCAGTCAAAAACGCCATGGCTTTTGAGGTTCCTCTAAGCAATGTTGCAAATGCTGTTTTGAACAAAAACGAGATTATTTTTGAATTTCACCTAAATGATGAAGCTGAAGTTTGCTTATCTGAAATGCGTCTGTACACTCCGGGAACTGAAGCTGATAGGGAAGGCAAAGCACCTTCTATATATTCCAAGGTTACTCAAAAGGCAGATATTATTCAGGTAAGCTAATTATTCACTTTATCACGACAGTTAAGGTTACGGGAGATTTCTTGGTCGAATTCAAACAGTTGCAGTGTCTTCAACCTCGTGGCCGTTATGATGTTAAACTATATCCAAGTTTTATCCATTTGCATGGCAAGTCTTACGACTTTAAAGTCCCAAAGAATACTATTACTCGGTTGATGGTGCTTCCTCATCCCGATAATCGGCAGATATTCTTTGCAGTTCAACTTGATCCACCGATCAAACATGGTCAAACCAGATATCATTTTGTGATTTCCCTTTTCGACAAGGATTCGCACATAAACTTAGAAATGGCTGCGACAGAAGAATGGCTTCAGGAGCAGTTCAATGGAAAATTAACTCGAAATATTTCAGGACCTGAATATGAAGTTGTAGCTCGCGTATTCAAGGTGAGTTTGCCTCGATGTTCTCAACTTCTAGAAATCTCTTTCACTGCTATCGGAAAGTCCCGTAGCATTATTATGTTCTGCTTGAAAATATTCTTAAACTAACAGTTCTTGAATATGTTTACTACTTTTCTTAGGTATCTGGAGTACATGATTATGAATTAAAACACTTAGGTAGCGAGAATTTATGTGAGGATTTGAAATTTATATCAATTTGCGTAAAATCAACCCAAGTTCCTTCGTACTGAATTCTTTGCTGGGAAAAGCCTTTATACTCGTGGATTAGCCGAATATGTCCTTATGAGACATTAGATGACGAACTGCTTCAACTTCGATTGCTACTCATGAAGAATGGCTATCCACCCGAATCCGTTGACACAGATTGGATCCCGGATAAGCACTGATTGTTCAAGATAAAACTGCGAATGTCGAGTTCAAAGGAAATACAGTCGCCAAAATCTTAAGTAAACGGATTTCAAAACTCATGAATAAAGCCTATCCAGCTAGGCCTTGTGTAGTCTTTTCAAGCCGAACTATCATTTAAGGATGTTTTAAAGCTAATCCTCCGCTTCTGGCCACATCGATGTGTATCTATGCTCTTGTGAGGCAGGTTACATTGGTCGCACAAAGCAATCACTTTCCAGATGTGACTTAAAAGGGGAGTCCAATGCAGCATCACCTAACTAACTCTGGACACGTTGCTTCACAGGAGCCGTCCTTTAATGTAATCTATATAGTCAAAAGAACTGAATCACAGGAAGTTCGAATCAAAACGCATACACTGTCAAGGCTTTGGCGACCCACCAGTTCAAGCTCGATCTCTGTGTGCAAAAACTACACGTCCTACCTCCCATCCTTCCTCGCCCTTAATTCCCTTCTCCATGATGTCACTAATAGTACTTTAGATCAATCTTAACCTAGCTCTGTTCAGTGAGACGACTGTGCCCTTGGATTGTATGCTAGAGAATGTTGTGATTAAGTAGTTTGATAACTCCTAAAGGGTCTGTACTAAACACCACAGGGAAATCAAGGACATATAACCAACTTTCCATTTTTCTATTGCAACAGTGGGGTTAGAAAGGGTTGCCTAATCTCACCATTTTTCCTTAACTGTTCCATCAATGAAATTCTTTATTTACCTGTGGAAAAAGTAAATAATGACAGTGGCTTACTGTGCGGTGGTACTAAGGCTATCCAGATCGAACTTGACCAGTTGACAATTAATTTCCGCAAGTAAATCATGTACCTCGCCCCTTTGAAGTTCAAGGTACCGCTCCAAGAATGCCAAGTGCTTGTGTATACGTTCAATAACTGTAGCCAACCGTTAGTAATAGTAAAATAGTTTGCATAAGTGCTAGTAATGGAATTTCAGATGAGACCACTATGTATTTTGTAAAGCCAGAGCGATTATTTCTAATCTGAGCCATCTTTGATACCTTCACAATACTACTTTAGTTGTAAAAGGTTGAGTGAGAACAGTTCTAATATGCTTGTGAAATTTAATTCCGAGTTGCAAATATGCAGCGGTTGTCAATGTTTCCGAAGGACTGCTAACATTCAGTGACAATATCATGTTAATGACCTTAGGACTCGACAATGTATGTTCGCTAAAGTGTCAGTAGTTCAATCAATTTTAACATCTTGAAACATCAACTTCGGGAGTTTAGTAATAGTTTATGAATGTCATCTCGGCGGTTCACAAATTATATATTATTCGTTGACGCTGAGATTGGTTGACAAAGGCAAAGTGGTAGTTGGTTTGTGGTAGCGTTATTGTACGAGGCAGCTAAACAGGACTGGTGTCTGCTAGTCCATCACGACTTCTTAGTTGGGATCCTAAACACAATTTAACTCAGTGGCCTGAGACGTTATCAGACACTACTCAGTGCAAAATCCACTTGGGATCCAGCTATAATTTCCTTTTGGGTTCATAAAAATATGAGGAATTCCCCTAAATAAAAGAAGTCTTTCTTAGTTGTATTTTTAATTGAACTATACCTCTTAATTAATGGTAATTTGTTTCATACCATTGATATTGATTTTACTAACATTTCCTTTATTTCTTCACGATATTATCACTATTTATGTGGCCCATACCTTTTTACTGCCCTATTTATCAGGATTTTTACGCTGTAAATAAACAAATGAAAACAATGGCAATGATGTAGTAACTCAACTATCGACTTTAAAATTATGTCTTTAGATTCTACTTCACTCAAATTTAGTAGGATGGGTATTTCTCTCCATTAACCTGTTAGCATTTCTTAGTTTCTTAAGCACTTGAATGTTTGTGGTTACTCTGGTTTGGTTTTCCCCACTTTTCGTCATGTAGTTTTACTGAATTGTTCCCCTGCTTTTCTGCTAACTTTTTAAACAGTTGACTGATTTCACCTAAAGTTCCGTTATTATAGTCTTTGAAATCGGCACATCTCAGACTCAATAGGAAGGAACTAGATGATAATTAAGTCAAATGTAGAATGTGGTGCTATATAGAGAACCGGTGACTCAGTTCCAAACAGTTACAGTTAATAGTAAGTGATTATATTATCAGTTAGCCCAATATTGGAGTGGGCCTCATATTAATTCAGAAAACCATTTGTTAGCGTTAAAAATGTAAAACAATGATGTATAAAGTTAACAGTTTTACGAAGTTTGGTGGAATGTTTGATACACGTCACATATAGTACACATATTTTTGAGTCGTAGCTTTCTATCTTAGCGTTTTACCTCATGTTTTTTTCTTTTGATTATATCATTATACACAGGTTCTATTTGATCAGAAAGTTACAGTCCCAGGAAGCTTCTCTGCAAAAGGCGGTGGTTGCGCAGTTGCATGCAGTTATAAAGCGTCTGTTGGTTTGTTGTATCCATTAGAGAGAGGCTTTACATTCGTTCCTCGTCCCCCAATTTCTATACGTTTCGATGAAATAGTAGCTGTACAATTTTCCCGTGGGACGGGTGCTCAAAGGTCTTTTGATTTTGAGGTACGTTGACTAACATATTCAAATCCAGTTGTTTGACCAGTTAAAAAAAACACAACAAGTAGTCTGCTTCGATATTTGTTAGAAATATATATATATATATATATATGACAGAATTAATGCACAAACTTCTCAGGGCGGGTTGTTATCAATATTATTTTACGTACAACAACATACACAAAACACGAGGTATCCAAACATACATAGCTAATTCAGTTGTCATTATATCATTACACCACCATACTTTTCGAAAGTCAATAATTTACTTACCTCCAAATAGTTCCCTTATTTGAATGCTAAAAGTGTAACCTGTCATTCGGTCAGTCAGTCAGCTACAACGTAGGAACAGGCACATATATGCATCGGTCCACGTTGCCATACATCAGTAGCACAACAAGATGAACACCAAATTCATAGAAGTAGTCACTTCAATAGTGGTAATACATAAAACAAAGATTGCATATGAGGACATAGTACCGGAAGAAAGAATTAGTTCGTAGAAAGAAAGATATGAAACGATTTTAATCTCATAGTTTAAAGGAAGACAAAGTGTATACACCTACTCCATTGTAATCGGTTCTAGGCCATGTCACCTAGTTTCCAACCATTGGTTGTGATACTCACGCGCACCCCAACCAAGTAGTCTGCATCTACCAGTATGGCTCAGACTAAAAGTTAGTGACTTCGAGCACTAATGCCACGTTTTGGTTTGGCTGTCCCTAATTTTCTCCCAACCGTCTCCAACACTAATCTTCCTGGGTTCCATTATTGGGTATTATTGTCACAATATTGTGTGCCGGTCGAGATTCTATCGAGTTCATCATAAATCTCTTAGGCCTATTTGTTCCTTAACTAGCAATTACCGTAGACCCTTAACAAATTCAATCTAAAGATATTAAAATGATTTTATATTCTGCTGTGTTGACTTTCTTATCTATGATTTCTAAACTTCGAGTATATCACTAAACCTAATCGAACGTTTTAGGAAAGAAAATGATTAGTTTGCGAAAATTATTCGTACAATCAACCGAGTAGTTTATCTGAAAGTTGGTTTTGATCCATTCTTCGAAAACGCGTCTCATTAAAAGAATCGATTTAATCAAGATATTTCACTAGTGTCTAATTTTTATGTTTCTTCAAAAAAATCAAAGGTCTTGATATACTTTTTTATTTATAGGTGGAAACTCGTAATGGTTTAACGCATACATTCACCTCTATCGAAAGAGATGAATATCATCATTTGTACGATTTTGTAACTGCTAAAAAACTTCGTGTTAAAAATATCAGTTCAGAAAACAAAACTACTAATCCTGGTGATGACGTTTGGTCATCATCTGATGAATCACATGATGCTTACATGGAGAAGGTAAAGACAGAAGCTCGAGAACGAACAACTGAAATGGATGATGAAGATGACGACGATGAAGATGATGAAGATTTCAAACCACCGGAATCTGATGGTTCTGAACTTGCAGAAGAATATGATAGTAATGTTCAAACAACTACAAGTGAAGATGAATCTGGAGACAACGATGATGATGATGATGATGATGATTCGGAGGAGAACAAAAGTAACACTAGTAGTAAGAATACTACTACACACAAGAAAAAAGATAAACGAGACAATGATAGTGATGGATATGAAGACAGCTTGTCAAGTGTAAGCAGTACTAGTGAACCTAAACCAAAACAAAAAAAATTGAAAGAAGAACCAAAGAAATCAACAACTAAACCCCGTAAAGATGAGACAAAACGACAAACAACAAAAAAGCAAAAAAAACCTAAAGATCCTAATGCACCAACTCGTCCACTTTCTGCTTATTTCTTATGGTTTAATGAGAATAGAGAGAAAATTGCAAAAAATTTAGATGGACAAAATTCTGTTGCTGAAGTAGCTAAAGCTGCTGGAGAGATTTGGCGAAATATGGATAGTACAGAAAAATCAAGTTATCAATCAAGAGTTGATGAATTAAAAAAGAAATATCAAGAAGATTTACGTATATATCAATCAAATTTAGCGTCTTCTAAAGAACCAGATTTATCACCAGATTCTAGTAGTTAAGTCCAGAAATAATTATTTAATTCTTGTGAAATAAAATATCAACTTATTATTGTTTTAATATACTATGTACACTATATATATACCATTTCTTATTATTTTGTTATTAGACTGAATTAATCAATTTCCTTTATGTTTTATATAGAGATATCCCGCTACTGTCCATAAAAAAATTAACAATCATTTGGTTATATTGGATACAGAACCTGATGCTGTTGTTACGGAAAAAAATATTTTTGTATACTCAGCATATAATAGGATAATACTATGACTTGGTGTGTTATATCCAACTATAGAATTCACGATCAATAACTGAAAATTAGCTAACAGACCAGAAAATCATCTGTTTAACATAGATGCTAGCAGTTCACACAGAGTTTAGTCCACAGTTAAGTCAGTAGAACTAAATCATAGAAAGGAATCCACAACGCTTAATAGTATCACAACATTTAGAAAAAGTCGATGGTTTTTGTCTTTATTTAATGCCCAGTCACATCTCACTTTCTCTGGTCACACATCAGGTACAAATCGTACATCTCCCCAAAACACCAAATAAGATCAGTATAGTAAAAACAAATTACCAAGATGAATAGCGAAGTAGTCGAAATAATATACCACCAATAATAGTGAGCAAGACTAAATAGTAAAGAATATATTTCAAAAACTAACAATAAAAATGTGTGCATGAAAGAATACTGGGACTTAATATCTAGAGGGACATAGGAGTAAATGCACCTATTGCACTGAACAATGTCATACGACGTTTCCAACTATCGACTATGCCCAAAACCAGCTGGCCTACATCTACTAACATGACTGCAATAGTTAGTGAGTGCATGGATTGATGCTACGTCTCGGTTTGGCCATTCCCAGTTTCTTTTTACCCTACTACCCCAGTTAATATCGCCCCTCAAGGTAGGACTTAGTTGAGTGTACGTAACACGTAGTGACTCACAACCTCACCAGTCGATCTACCATACGCTGGTAGACTTATAAAAAATAATAGAATTATCTCTTGCAAAAACTGAATAAACTCCTATTTTCGTGTTTATTCAAGTTCTTTTGGCCTATATCTTATTCCCATACCTTGCGATTAGTGGGTGAGTGAAATGGTACAGAGCTCGTTGTAGATGCATTCGTTCTTTATCTTCTTCTGGACAGTGTCGGTATCCGTCCCTACATACGTTCTCACTATTACTTCTCAGACCATGTTCTTCACTTGCTCACTTTAATTGATACTGCTACTATTGTTGTAACTGAGGGAATGCTGGGAAAGTGGTGACTTTTGGAACTATTTCCCGGATAATTGTTATCTAGATTTTTATTGTACAATTATTAAATAACTCATTTTATTTCTGCACTATCCGCATTGTAAACTCCCGTTGGACTCATCACTTATTGCTATACATTTTACTATCCTTTAATTACTGTGAGTTAATTATTCACCTTTTGTTCCGTTCTCTGCTAGTTATGTATAAACTGCAACTTCCCATTTGATTTGTATGGTGCTCTGATTATTCATGAGTGCTTAGGTTAATGACTGATTGACTTAACAAGGATAGGAGCTTGTCTGTTGTTATTTTGTGGATTGAATACTTGGACCGGCCACAGCCCAAGATTAATCACTCAACCAAGGCGTCTTTGGCCATCCAGATTCAGAACAATAAATGGTACCTATAAGTCATTTAAGAAAACTAAAGCGTTTAGATGATTATCTCGACTCTATTTTCATTCACCGTGTTAGTTTCTTCTCGCTGTAGTGATATGGTAAGGCAACTTGAGCTAGGGCATATTTATGCCAGACTATGTTGATTATGAATAACTGTTGTCGTTAGGAATTTAAATCTAGGTAATGGGTAAAAATCTGTAGATAACTAAACATTTCCACATATATCAAGTTTACGAAAAAATCCATTGTCGAAGTAATTTCTATTTGGAGGGTTTGTCAATCTAGCTTCGAAATAACATTTTTTAAATGCTTTTATGTAGAACTAAGTATTTGAAAAAGAATTTTGGTTTCTATATAGTTGATATGGTCGATAGTAGGGTAGATATACGGAATCTTAATTATATGCCAAGCTTACCAGCAATTCGTGTCTGTAATAAAAGATGGTTAGAAACATAGCAAGCTGGCATCAGTGCAGACAATTATTAACTGTTGATCTAAGCAATGTCGGGAGGTTCGGATTCCCCGTTTAGAAATTTTTCGATCAATGAATCAAAATTGATCTTAGTGGTGCCTAATTTATAACTTTCTAATCAACAGATGATAACATAAACGAGCAACAGCAGTAAAATCATTACTTTGTACAGTTTATATTTTCTGTGCAGAAAAACAAAACAAACTAAAACGTTAATTTTTACGATTAAATTGTCGTGTAGATTAACTTTCACATTCCAAAAGATTATGTATAACACTGGGGTATCAATATTTTAAACTTAGCAAAAGTTACCCACTATTCAAAGGAACTGTTAGCGGGACATAGACTACATTAAAGCATGCTCAATGCACGACTGCTTTGATGCACGCCGATTGGCTCATTTTTATCTAATCAGCACTAGTCGATACTTGGAGGATACTCTAGAATCTTCTCATGTAAAAACTATTAATATACTAAGATTTTCCCTATTGTGCTTGCTTGCTTCTTACTTCCATCTAACCTTGTTATTTGGAATATAATGCTTTTTCTGTTCAACCGTGTTCTAATTTGTGAACTTGTCGAGTGAATCGGTATTCGAGAATACTAAGCAATAGGAATAGCTGGGTTATAACCGTGAGAGAAATATAACAAGAACTAAATAATTCCATCCTGAATTTCTGATTACTCAATAAAAAAAAGTCTTGATATGTTTAGTTTATCTTTAAAAATACATTTTTATTATTGCACATGTAGTCAAATATTAATTCAACTGACTAAAAGATACTACAAGAATAAATCAATGAGATAAATAAATAATATTGAATAGAAGAAAAATAACAATTGTCTTTATGGTAAAATAACCATTGAATACTAACTAATACTAACATATTCATTCAAATAAATAACATGTATTAAAATTAAAACAACAGATGACGTAACATCTTTCCTTTCACCCCACTCCCCGCAGTCATATACACAAAGTCAACAAAAATCAGATTGATAATTGAAACCAAGAAACGGGAACTATTCAACACACTGTACAAATTATTTAAGATCATAAATTGTGAATAATCAATTGTTATATATAAAGAAAAATATTATAAATAATACTTCTCGAAAAACTTGAACAGACAATTGAAATAAGATGAATTGTGAAGAGAATTAATTGACCGATTGATAATGATGTTAAATAGGCTAAATTGACTTATAACGTATACAACATAATAAGTAATATTGAAAGAAGATTAAAATAAAAACAAGTATATAAGTCACTCTATACAATGGATCTATAATATGAGTTATTTAGGGAGTAAGTTATAACAGAATATATATGAAATAATATTGATCACAGCTAATATAGACTATTATTTGTTAAACGAATGATAAGTTTAATTGTATATAACAATACAATTCAAGGAATCAGATCAAAACGATTCGATTGCAAATAGACCCTGAGAGTTATTCATGAACACGTAAGTAATACATTTCATATCATTTAGTTGTTAAGTCATCTATAGGGTCTATACATGCCATAATGTAGTCAACGAATTTCTTTCCATAACAGTTAACATAAGAATATTAGTAAGTAATATATTATAATACATACTAGACAAAGTCAAATCAGGGAATGACGGTGAAGAGAGCAAGCAGAATAAACAGATAATGAGACTGTATCTGGAGAATTAATCTATACACTCAACAACAAAACTGTGAACAGATTTTAAATATTCCTCTAATTAATATAAATGTATATAATAAGACTGTATCACTAAACGCATGTACACTGGATGCATTTCATATTTCTTTACCCAAACAAGAAGTAGTATATATATATATATATATATATATATATATATATATATATATATATATATATATATATATATATATATATATATATATATATATATATATATATATATATTTCATCTAAGTACATGATTTATGTGAACGACACATTCGACCACATTTTAATGGGCATAAATCTTTTTCATAAATAGCTTCCCAATGTGCATGATATGGTCGAAATAATTGACAAAGAAATGATTCTAATACTGTATGCACAAATCTACGATTGAAACGTTCTTCTTGAAGCATATTAAATACACAGGATACACCACGACGAGTAGTTTCATTACCAAGAAATTGTGCAAATTCCTCTAGAAAATTTTATAATATTAATGAATTAGAAATACAGTAGTAAAATGATTGAAGATGAAAATTACATTAAATCACAAATCAACTGTAATTGCAATCTAACTAAATCAGTGGTATTATGCTTGAGATGAAACTTAAATATATTAAGTTCGATTATGCATGAAGTTGGAAGTGTAAACGCAACGGACTATTTAACGTACTCCAGTTTCCAATGATGCTACTGCATTTTGAAATTTTATAGAACAATTCACATGATAATGTACATAAGAGAATGTTGGATATTCATATCTGAAGGCTGATAAACAGAAGCGGTTTTTAATCATGAATAAGGTTATCACGAACCTTGTTAAAGTTGATGTATGGGCAATCTCTACTTCTCTGTTGCCCACACTGAGAAAGGATACTCTTTCTTGAAGTACCTAAAAAGAAATTACGTTAGTAGCAGTGGTCTACTTGACATAGGAGCGTGGCCGAAGTACTCAATCTATAGTGATTTAGAAAAAGTTCGCAACAGATGGAAAAATAGATAACATAAGGGATATAAATAGAAAGAATATGAAAATATTTGAAGGTCCGTAGAATATTTGAAGACAAAAAATACTGCAACCAACTTTAAAAAAACATTATCGGGGTAATTAAAATAAAATCATATGTGAATCAGGAATAGGACAATGAGAAGATAAACGTAAAGTGAATCACAGTAGGTAAGGTAAGGGTTTACAACATCTGGTTAGTGATTCAATGGTGAATCAAAGTAAACACTAGTTGAAAATACCTCTTTTGAAAACTGAAGTTATATCTTTTGAACTTGATTCCAATGGCTTACATTACGTAGATAAATCGTAATCTCGCTTCTTTAAGTAGCCTGTTCGGGGACTCGATATAAGGTTGAGAAAGCCTCACCCATTTAACGTGATATCTGTTATCTATCAAATGAGAAAGGTTGGTTTTGTTAAGATTTTGTAAATCCTTTACTTAAACCACACTGGTAAATGTTCTAGAGCACTCAAGGTTGAAACCTGAGTAGGGCTACGTAAACCACTACAGGAGCAGGTGACTGAGTATACACACCTGAAAAATCTCATCATTGATATTCTATCCCTGATTTGTTGTCTAGGTACAGGTTTCATTGAGGGGGTCGCTGGCATGCTTTGATTTTGATTATTATAACTGTAGAGCCTGATAATAAAGTTATGTAAAAAACCCGTTCAGTTGGGGGGGGGGTTAACACATAGCACACAGTGTATCGGTATCAGAATTCGAACACCACACACCACAGCAACAATCATCATTGAATACTTGTCATTAACAGTTAGCAATACTTATGTATACATTTATATAGATTGGGTAAATATGTGCTGTAATTTTAGCCTTTGCATCAGAATTACAACAAATATCAACGTTGATTTATGGTCTCCATCTTCAACTAAGAGCAATTAAGAGGTCTAAAATTATTAATGATGCTCCACAAAGTAAAACGTTCAGATGCAGTCAGTCACATTAGAGAGACATTTTAATGCGTAAGTTCGAAGGTTGGACAAAGTGGAGAAATATTGACCGTACATTTACAACTATGTGAATACTCAGAACAAAAAGAGAACAGACATTTCACCTACCAGAAACACTTCCTAGTAGTACAGTTCTACAAAGAACACGAGTACGTAATTTCATCTCCTTGTCACGTTCAGTTAAAGCTGTAGTATTTGATGACTTATTTTTGGGAGGCCAAAAATAATCACGTAAATAAATAATCAGTTGGGTGATTTTTGGTGCACTTGTCCATTCACAAGCCTTTTTTAAAACAACAAAAATATTAAGTAGTGGAAAAGATAAGCAAATTTGTTTTCCTGTATAATTT
Organism: Schistosoma margrebowiei; assembly: GCA_944470205.2. Taxonomy (NCBI): domain Eukaryota; kingdom Metazoa; phylum Platyhelminthes; class Trematoda; order Strigeidida; family Schistosomatidae; genus Schistosoma; species Schistosoma margrebowiei. The sequence goes on from OX104025.1 coordinate 9,010,072, forward strand.
GACATAAAAATTATTCATATCAATATTCTTAAAAGATGAATAATGGCTAACAGTGGAATTAAAGACGCCTGTTTCGTCCTATCTATAACTCGTTAGCTGGATGTATCGGTACTCAAGTGTCGACAAAGGAATTACCCAAACCCATACCAATAATGATGTAATCAATTGCTATTATTATTAATGGCTTTATTCAATATTATATTTTTGGTAAAATATAGAATTATCAGCACAAAGTATTTCAACAAGTCTCATGTTCTTATTTCTTGAGCCTTTATTTGTACAGAAATCAGTTCAGTGGTCAAAGTACACGACGTTTGATCACTGAGTCGTATATTTGAGACTTATTCCCTACTCTACATTGATTAGAACACTTATGAGGGTAATGTTTAATAATAACTCGTATAAAGTGAAACAAGGCAAAATATTCGAATATGTACGCCCCCCGATACCCTGGTACGGCCGAGAGTGGAGAGAGTCAGCTCTCCCTCTCGAAATGCTCTCACATGGCCACGCATATATAGACTTTGCCACGGAAGTCCTACTCACTGCATTCTCGCGGCATTACTGTTATTTATGAAATTGAGAGGACAAAAAGCGAATGTCCGGCGCTTTAACCAGGTTAGTGGACATGGAGAGTCCACCTAGGGGAGTTGGGAAACCCTGATTCCAAACCATTGGTGCACATGGGCTCCAGGATCCTGAATGAACAAATAGCGTATGAACCGATCGCTGATCACCGGCTACCATGGGACTGCGTCTCCTTACGTTGCCCCACTGCCTTGCGGATCATACCTTCAGGTCGAAGGCTCCGGGTGTGACCCCTTAAGAAAACCACCTGCTTCGGTTTGGGCACCCGGGCATTATCACAGCTTTCACACAAATCAAATGAGATTTGCGTGGCGTATATTTATCTAGTGCCCCCTTGTACCAATATATATGTGTTCAAACCATGAACAACTGAGCTACAATAAAATTTTATTGGATTAAATCTTACACTAACTACAAAGAGCCTATCTGCTGCAGTGTGCATTGTTTATCAGTAAACACACGTAATAACGATACATCATAGCTGATTATTTATCAGCCTAAAATATAACAGCCATTGTGTATATGTAATATGACATCTAAACAGTACGATGAAGATCAACCCCAAAATGAGAGCACATGCGTATGTGACAACTCACTTTAGCAATGATCATTTTATTGACTCGAATACCAAAAAATGTTTGAAATATTTTGCGTAAAATAGCGAAATTTCCTTGTCTAGTAAATTGACTTTCTCTATGTAAATCAAATATTTCATCGACTAATAAGAATAAAATTCGAATTGGTGTTTCATCTCGAACATTCTACAAAAAGTATTAAAACAAAACAATCAAACAATAAAATTTCAGAAGTTCAGTGAATGCAAATATGTGGGGTAAACATGAATCAATGATACTGAAATGGATATTTTTGTCAAAACGGAACAAAGTTAGGATGATTTATAATCATAGATGTAGTAGATATAGGAATTAGATTTAAAACTTAATACAAACTGCACAACATATTGTTATGACAAAAAAATGCAGATTTATATTTCTAATCTTATTATTACTTGATAAAGTACATCATATACATCACTATATAAGTAGAACAGTCGACACTCGAATCTAATGTTTAATTGAATGATCAAGAGCTAGATATAGGTCAGAATATAGGAGTATATGAACACACACAGTACGGAGCAGTTAAAAAATGGACTCAAAATGGAACAAAACTGGAATCAGCTTTATATATACGTTATTCTATTATATTCCGTGTACTTGAATATATTATCCAGTCATGGTTTACTTCGATTAACACATAACATATGACAAATTAAAATGGTTGATAAATTATTTTGAGAAAAAGTATTGAACTAGTTACCATCATAATTCACTAATCGAATGTTGTGTACTTGATCTAGGTTTACAAAACACAGCTATTCTAAATGATGGCTTATGTCGATGAGGGAGAAGGGAATATCAATCATAAGACAGTCGCATTTCCTTTGAAATCTTATTGTCCACGTTTAGTCCACCTATTTTTTCAAACACAGTTCCTACATAAGTTTTGTTAACTCATTGATTTAGTACAATTGAATTCTGGGTAGCAGTAAATTACAGGGTATGTATTCTGTTCCATTTAGGACACATTAATTAAATCCCAGTGTTCACACATGGACGTGAACCCAGTATGTTTCGCTTCAACGAAGACTCATCAAATACAGTTTTTAACACTAACAGTAAAAACGATGAAAGCTCCACGACCAAACCGCCTAGCTCAGAAAACAAAACTTCATCAAAATCATCCACCTGAGCTACAAGTCTTCTCCACCATCTCACTAACAGTAGGAATACTTAAACTCTTTATTACATATTTAACTGTTGACGATTTTCTATCTGATAAAGTCATGTTCTATTTGCAAACTTGCAGTAATGTGGTTTTGCTATTAATCACTAATTTAAAAGACACAGATTAGGCATTAAAGTTATCGTTCGGAAATGTGATTTAAAACTATGACACTTCATTGTCAGACTTCCCTAAATTGATTATTTAATTACTAGACAAATTGCCTTTTATTTTTTATATAGCTTAATATTTGAATTAGAATTCTTGTATAGATTCTACACGAATAACGGAATCTTACAACTAGGACAAATAGGGACACTTTAATTATGAATCAAACATTCAGTCTATTCTATAAACTTCTGTTCAATTTTTGATTGAGAAGAAAACATCGTATTCGATAATTAGTGTGAAGTACAGTTAACTAAATCACTTTCATTCACGTAACAATCAGGTCAAACACTTTGTGAATGAAAGGAAACTGAATACTAGTTGAGGAGCCTAGTCACATAACTGTAGAGTGGTAGACTAGAAATCTGATGACGACTTATAGTTCGAAATTTGCGGCGACATATATATATATATGGAAAATTATAGAAAATTAGTATAAATAAACCTTATACTTACATAATCATATGAATCAGAACTCTTTGATGATTCTAATGACATATCCAATGATTCTTGTAATTCAAATTCACTGGATTTTTTCATCATTTCATCATTACGAGAAAGAATAGGTGAGTTAGATGTTGGAAAATTTTTATTTGCAAAAATCTTATTTAAACCATCAGCTAATGTATCTGGAACAGACATCATAGCATTGCTAACTGTACGAAAAGGTGTTAAAATCGCAGAGACCTATGAAAAATAATGAAACAGAATTTATTTTCTTGTATTGCAAGATAAAATGAGAAAATAATGTTTATCTGAACATTGAAAAAAGTATACATACATATAATTCAAACAGAATGTATGATTTCAAGATGGTATTATAATCATTATCATCGATAATCAATTTGATTCTCTCTTAAGAAAATAACACAACTCAGTGATAACCTAGTAGAAGTTTGTGAATTGAATTTTTATATGTGATTACTAATAATAAAAACCACCTGCCCAAACGGATGGTGCAGCTAAGTTGTACCTACAGATTAAGCAAACAAAACCGAAGTGTTTCAACTGCTAAACTATTACTTCTGTTTTTAAATTATACATTTGTTTCTGTTGGCGCTTATTATTTATCAGTATAATGAGTTTGTTTGTTTTAATACTGACCTTAGTTAAGTAAACATTGAGAACCATGAAGTTAGAAATGCAAACTACCGGGAGCCTATTTAATAGTCTAGAGGTTAAGAGCTAGCTGCAACCTGAAGGTCCTAGGTTCGATCCCCAGTCGGATCGTGGTTTCAAACAGTAAGGAATTCCCTTGTTGGGAAAAGTTCAGTGCTACCTAGTTTGCAATGGTTGTTTAAATAGGGCTACTCTATGAAGTAAACTATAGAATTAATGTGAATGATTAAAAGTATTTGAACTATTGCACAAATTAGGAATTCCCGAAATACCGCAATCTATGTAGACAGAATTAGGTGAGTACTAACGAACGTATTGTATTTGGAATTCGAAATCAAGCATTCATCAAGTACAAAGGAATCATTAGTTCATATAAACACCACAGTTAAGTTTCACGTTGAAAGCCACTATCGTGGTGAGTCGCATAACTGGTAATATGGAAGATTTTGCTTCTAATGTTACTGTGTAAGACAAATTTATTTAGCGTGTTAACAACCAACCTAATATATTTACAGATGAAATATGAAAATGGGAATAATAGTAATAGACACGAAGAAATATATATATACCAGGTAAAGTAATAACAATAAATTTTAAGAACTTACAATACGTGCTTCAACATGACCTCTTTCCCAGCTATCAGGCTGTAGAAATTCAACGCACAAAGGACGACTACCTGGATGATTATTCTGAAATTCACTGCTACATAATGTCTATTATTAATAAATAAATAATATTAAAAAAAGCAGAAAATTAGCAATGTAGTGTTATGTTTTTTTAACACTGCGTGACATTTTAGATTTAGTGTTCACTGTATCTTTACAAATAGCAGAGTTTCCTAATGTGAATCAGGTTAAGCATTATCGAAATGGATAAATTTAAAAAATGAAAATGAGTACTTTGAACAAAATTACCCAACCAGACTATTGCTACAGTCTTGTCATTCATTGCACAAACAGATGTCATGTATGTTTAACAATCGTCTATATCGGTGTGGGATGCTGGCTGGTGTAGTAAATTGGAAGAAAGTTAGAAGCAGTTAAATTAAAACGTAGCATCAGTCTATAAAGTTAGTGAATTTTGGTCTAATACAAGTTAGTAGCTATAGGCTACCCGGTTGAGATTCGCACTAATAACTTCACTAATGGTTGGAGACTACAAGTGAAATGGCTCAGAATCAGTCGGAATAGCGTGAATGCATCCACTTTTTTGTCATTTCTTAATTCTCGAGTTTCAAAATCATATTAATTTATCATCTCCTTTCGACTCACAGTGCCTGTGTCGAAAATTTACCACTACTATACTCTTACTAGTTCTATTACTCTGACATTTTTTGATAATTTATATCTATATACAATGGGGCGACTTAAACCAAAAGATATGTGTCAGGTTTTACACTGCTTATGACTAACACGAACTAGGCAAACAAGTAAATCGGTTTAATATTCAACTGTGATATTAATAAAAGGTAACTCTATACAAGAAGTATTCATTTAATCAATTAAGGATTATCTAACTGTTATCACAACTCAATTGAAGAATAAATAATTGGAGTGGCTGGGGAGGTTGAAATGTAAATTTGGTGATGAAACAGATCTAGAAGTCGGAAATAAATATTATAGGAGACATAAACAGTGGACGACTAACTGAATTGTATCTAAGGAAGTAAATTTGTCATTTAGGCATTTTCTGGAACGAACAATCGGACGATTCCAATAATTATACGATTAACTCACACCACTAGATACTCAGCCAGTGATTAATCAATTAAATATCAATGCAACTCAAATCAAGGATATGTTATCCACCTAACTAGCACATATATTATTGATCAACATGACAAATACAATGAGTAAAAAAATATAAATGACAAATCAGATATCTGCCTGACCATCTTTCAAATTGTCTGGAAACAACACCCAATCACCATTTACTTCTGCCTATCAAACACCGACATATTATTAGTAGATTCGGTACTTGAACGAGTACTAAATAGCACGAAACATAGGTCCAGGTATCCTGTTGACTACCACTAACCTACATCCTACCACAAGTTTTCTTCATTATTATTCAGTTTTTATTATCATGAACTTCATGTTTGTAGTTTTTTTCACATCTGTCAATTGGACAATTGTTTGACCCGTAAATTATTTTCATCCTTAGATTCTTTTCTTACCCCTTGATTATTGCGTAACCTCATATGATATTTAGTCTCGAATCAATCTATGATGCAATCTCTTCTATCTTTCTATAAACATATATTTTCCATATAACTGGATATAGATGTACAGCTTAAGTAAATGATTTCGTTGAAAACAAGAATTTCTTCTCTCAATTCTCTTTATTGTGATTAGCAAATATATCAAAAATGTATAAAACCATAAAGTACTACTATAACTATGTTTGGTTCTCTTGATGAAACGATGTTTTCCATAATGTATGTACATTAATAAATTGGAATTGAACTATTTCCATCTTTTACCTTATATATTTGAGTGGTCATGCATTATCGTAATACTGAATTTTATATTTGAATTTAAAAGATTGTAAAACTTTAATTAATGTATTTGATTTACTTTTCTAGTGGATTAATTCAAAGAACCAAACTCATAATTTTTAACAGTTAAAATTTATTAGGTTTTCATAAAGCTAAACTTACATTCAAATAAACATTAAGTCCACGTCGACGTTGTGCTAAAAATTCAGGGCTCATGTTATTAAATGCAATTTTCGATGGTAATTTAAGTTCAGTGATACGACCACACTAGAAAAAAAAAGATAAAATATTATGGTAAGAGTATAAGTTTTCCTTACACAATGTTTAACAATGATATAGAGAACAATGTTTAAATTATATTAATTCATTTAATAGGTGTACAGGTTCGTATACTTAACTTTGAGTCATACTCGGAGTACGTAAGATATAATGATACTATTAATCGGTGCCTTAAACAGAAGTAGACGGAACAAGTTTCTGAAAGTTAAAAAACTGAACCATTGCGTTATCGCTCCATAAATCAACGATAAACATTTTAGGTTTTGTTATAACGCTCAATCCAAGTGTCTATTCTATAGGACTTCAATACAACTCAGATGAAGAACGTGTGATTAGCCTGACTAGAATGTAAATATAATTCCACACCCAAAAACCGACAACAATTACAGTAATTATAAGGGTAAGAGAATATATAACTTATCCAGTACCTGCCAGACTACTAGTCTGACTAGACAAACAATCGATCATTATCATCCTCTCCCAAATATCAGTTTTGTAATTTGGAAAGAAAAAGCCCAAGTTTTAATAATAAACATCGACAATTGGCAACTTAATGGCTAAATCATTTGAATTTCAACCATTAGGTTTCAGATCTAAACACGAACCATATACCTACTTCAACACACAATGTTCAGTCAGTAACAACGTAGAACTTCGTACGTATGTAAATCAGTTCGAGTTGCCATATCACCTTAGCACAGAGATGCAGTTGTCGATCCAAATCTCGTAGTGGTAGCGGTAGTAGGAATATAAACAGTAATCAGAAAAAATAAGGGATTGAAGATGTTATTCAAGGAGTATAATCCAGTGAAATAAATTTGGAAAGAGAAAAGAAAGGGACATGAATAATTCAGAAGATTAGGATTTGGGAGAACACAAAGAGTGGATGCACCTGAACCATTGCAAACGATTTTGAACCATGTCATTCAAGGTCTCTAACCATCGGTTGTTATCGTCTGGCGGATCCCAACCAGGTAGTCCACACCTACCAACATGACTCAGTTCACTTGTCAGTGACTTCATGGATTTGTGATATGTTCTGGTCTGGCTGCCCCTAGCTTTCTTCTAACCTACTCCTACACCATAAAATATCACACGCCGGAGCAGTCGGTGGTTGGGCATACGTAACACATGTCCCAGCCATCTCAATTGACGAAGTTTCACCACTTCATCAATCCATTTTCCATCTTTACCTAGCACGCGTTTCCTAACAACTGCATTACTTACTCGATGGTCCCAGGATATACGAGCAATATTTCGAAGACACCTATGATCAAATACTAGTAGCCTACGAATATCCTCTACTCTTACCGGCCATGTTTCTCAGCCATAAAGTAGGACGGAACGAACTGCTGCGAAGTAAACGCGTCTTTTGATTGGTAAACGAGAATATCTTGTCTACGCCATAAATGATGCAAGTTGCCAAAAGCTAGTCGAGCCTTCTGTATCCGTGTTGAGATTTCATCACACACCAGACCACAAGGGCTGATGAGACTCCCAAGATAAGTGAAGAATACACAATGTTAGTTATCATTCATGAACGGTTAAAGTTAAATATTCGCTCAACATTAAGTGGTACACTTAGAGTCAGTCAGTCAGCTACAACGTAGGACCAGGCACATATGTGCATCGGACCAGGTTGCCATACCGCATCAACACAACAAGATGAACACCAGATTCATAACAGTGGTTAGGTGAAAGGTGGTAATATATGAGAAAGATTGCATATAGAAATATAGTACAAGCAGAAAGAATTGGTTCGTAGAAAGAAAGATATGAAGCGATTTTAATCTCATAGTTTAAGGGAAGACAGGGAGTGTATACACCGACGCCATTGTGATCGATTCTGAGCCATATCACCAAGAGTCTCCAACCATTGGTTACGATAGTCACGCGGACCCCAACCAAGTAGTCTGCATCTACCAACATGGCTCAGACTAGAAGTTAGTGACTTCAAGCACTGATGCCACGTTTTGGTTTGGCCGCCCCTAACTTTCTTCCAACCATTTCCAATACCGGATAGCATTGCACGTCGTGGTAATCGGTGTTCAGGCATACGTAACACGTGGCCCAACCATCTCAGTCGATGAAGATTCATAACCTCATCAACTGATTTACCAATTTTTCCTAATACCCTGCGTCTAACCTCACTATTACTTACCCGGTACACTTAGAGTGCATAAATAAAAAATGTTGTTTCTAGTGAATACTTAACTGACTTGGTACATACTCCTGAATATCAAGAATTCGGTGACTTAAGTAAAAATATGACGATGATTAATGAAGATTTATTTGACTCCAAAAATAAATTAAAAATTATATTTGAATAAAGTAATTCATAGTCAGATTTGTATTTGATTAAACTGAGTAGCGTATAACATTAATTAGTGTATAATTTATTAAATAAATATTAAGGACAGCAAGAACAAAGAGTGGTGCAGAATAATATGATGAATGATGGGAACCTAATGAAATAAAATTAATTCATATTATTGTGCACTAATCTTCATTCTTGCTCTCTTTTAAGATAATAAAGGGAACTATGTATATGAATAAATATTCGTTGTTGTTTACCAAAAGATATATGTTTAATACTTGAAAATTTGATTACATATTAATAGATATTAAGGAAGACAAATCATTATTGAATGTAAATCGTATTCGAATTATGACTTTAGTCACTAATAACAAAAACAAACAATACAACAATAATCAGAAGGGGCTTTGTGTATATTTTAGTAATTTCAATAGTTGAAATCATAAGTCAATTGAAGCTAGACCGTCATGGAAAACCTGGAAACACTGGACAGCCGTTTCGCCCTAGTATGGGACTCCTTAGCAGTGCGCATCCACGATCCCACCTTGCGGGATCCGAACCGAGGACCTACAAGTCTCGCGCACGAGCGTTTAACCACTGGACCACTGAGCCGGCAGCCAACGGTGTTAATGTTTAACTTCAACCAATCAAGTGAAGTTCAACCAGGTCTGTTGTGAGGTATCAGCTCAATGAAGACAATGGTGTACGGTGGCGCGAATTCGTGGATCGATTGAAGTTAGACATTAACACCATTGGATACTGGCAGGCTCAGTGGTCTAGAGGTTAGGCGCTCGTGCACGAGACTGATAGGTCCTGGTTTCGAATCTCGCGGGAGGCGGGATCGTGGATGCGCATTGCTGAGGAGTCCCATACTAGGGTGAAACGGCCGTCCAGTGTTTCCAGGTTTTCCATGATGGTCTAGCTTCAATTGACTTATGATTTCAATAAAACAATAAATTTATTAATTTCTTTATTTTTCTGTTATAACTTACTCTATTTGTAAGAAACGAGTGCAGTTCAACAAAATGTCTGAAACGACGTAAAGTATTCCAACATTCTGACTGACCATTAGATAGTATAGTACGTGTAACTTTTATAGTATAAATTACATAAGAATCATGCATTATTTCTGGAGAAAAAAATGAATGCAAATAACTTTGTTAGTTTTATGTTTATTAAGTTAAATTGGTTTATAAATGTAATTTAATAAAAAATTCCGGTAGAAATATGCTTCATTCACGATGATTGTAGGGCGATAGATGAATATTTATTCTGCTAATTCGTTGATTTTAAGAATAAAGAGCTTTTAATTTACCTTTAAGGCTTCATGAATCTTGTCCACTATTCTTTAGTTTTTCCATGTTTATTAGTTTTAAATGTTATAATAACTTAATTCTTATTTAGCTCTTGATTAAATACAAGCTAATCTTCATTGCATCTTGAATTTTGCGCAAAGATTAAACAATCGAAACCTTAAATATACATCTAAATGTAATAACTGAAGGGTTCAAATTGTAAATAAAGAGCACTGGAGTGCTGTTGAAAGCAGTTGTTACTTCCAGGTTGCAAACATCATGCAAAGACGTTTCTTGAGTTGGACTAGTAGTGGTCTTAGCAACCTGGGAGCTTCACAACAATACACAAGAATAAACTCTTCAGGGCCGATCAAACAGGATTTTCATGGGTTGTTCATGATGTGTTAACCATGTACCTGCAATTCTTACCGACTATAACGAAAATCATTGGAGGAAGATGAGATGGACTAATTTTACGGTTAACATTTTCTAACCCTATCCTTTCGTTGTGAGGAAGGATGATTGCTACAGATACTGGTTGTTTGAGGGAAACATTTTACTGCCGATACAGTCGGTAGCACGACTGGACCTGAAGTTGCTGCTTTTGGCCTAACTGTTCTCTAGCCAACTTGCCTGAAATGATAAGACGTAAATGAACATGTATATCAGCCAATACAACTAAATTAAGTCATAGCGATATGGCATCCCGATCACCAGATCCATGTAGCAGCTACAGTTAGTTATGGATGACTGTAGTATAAGGTAAATAATAATAATTATAACACACAATTGAATCAACAGCTGCGTACAAAGTCGCACGGTATAACACTTAAGCTGCTAGTGAACAAACACTAGGTATAACCGTGACAAAAACTACCACATACATGAAATTTTAGGCTTAAATAATATAGTTTAGTCAACAGAAACAAATAAATTACCTGCCCGAGTTATGACAGCTGTGTAAGCATCATCAAAAACCCCACATCCAGTATTATTTGTTGTTGAAATAATCTTTTTTTCAAAGAAGGAAAACGAAAGGCAGTAGAAAAGTTAGCAAGTTTTACAAGAATCATGCTTAGTTTCTAGATAATCAAAATATATCAGGACTCATTAAAGTATATTTTTTTCTGCCAAAAATCCCACCACCTTATACATTACAAATAGTTGTTTCGCGCCCAGGCTATACACATAAGATTGCGAGTTAACACACTTCAATGAATAGTCAAGTTGATGTCAGTTCATAATTATATACTGATAGTCGTTTTCTAGAATTCTCTTAAAAGTTCTTAACGAATGCCAATCGATCAAAGTATTTTCAGTATATTTCCAGCTTCTGAAGACTTTTTCAAAGAATTATCATGGGCTTCTAACATTCTTTATTTATTGAAACACGTAAACATTGGTACAAGAAGGCATCAAATATATATGCGCCACGTAAATCATTCGATTTGTGTGGGGTGCTGGAATACTCCTGGACTCTCAAACTGAAGCAGTTGGTTTTCTTAGAGGGCCACACCTGGAGCCTTCTACCTAAAGGTCTGACCAACAAGGCAGTGGAGAAACTTTAGGAGGTGTAGTCTTATGGTAACCGGTGACCAACGATTAGTTCGTACGCCATTTGTTCCCTCGGGATCCTGGAGTTCATGTGCACCATTGATTTGGAATCAGGGTTTTCCAACTACCCTAAATGAACTCTCCATGTCCACCTACCAGGTCAAAGCACCTGAGTTTCGCTGTTCGTCCTCTCAATTCCGTAAACAACAGTAATGCCGCGAGAAGGCAATGGGTAGAACTTCTGTAGTTTGAATTCAGCGAATTATATCATTTTTCTATTTCAACCATGGAGAATATAATATGGTAAACAGATTGGTTAAAATTGTACTTATTTCTTTATTAAACATTATGCTCCGCAAATAAAACAACAATAGTTCTACGTTTGAATAGATCACTCTACATCGGTGAACGAAACGAAGGATCAGCAGCACAACGACAAGACAAGCCAAACTATTACAATGCGTCCCAGCTCAGCTAATTGGAAGGAGAAGTCCAGGTTTAGACAAGGGAAAGTACATTCCTCAAGCAGCCAGAAGCACGAACAACAACAAGCACACAACTCAAGCGTATATATATATATATATATATATATATATATATATATATATATATATATATAGCATATGTCCTCGGGGAACGTTACAGAATAGAATATTAAAAGAGGCAACCAACCAATGACATGTAGGGTCCTTTCAAGTGGAAAATACAATCTGGAGGGAAAAAATGAGCGTTTTTAGCGTGACGACAAGAAACTCAAATTTCAAAAATAAAATTACGAAAATAAAACGTTAAGTGATTTCTGGGGATCGAGTATCCCTAAGAAATAGTTTTTAAAGATCATTTTCATTATTGATTGGCATCATAGAGGTGCAGCCATAAAAACCAAAAATCAATCAACAACTGTTAAGTTCTGAAGCTCAGTATCCGTTAGCACTAGGTAATTAATGAACATATGACAAGCGGAGTTAACCAATTTGAAAGTACCTCAGCAATCAACCGATGACATTGGGATAAAAATCGTTAATGAATTCGGAAATGTAAACACTGAACTACGATACGTTGGTCTAATGAGGTCGAATCCGTAACAGGATCTGACAGATGTTAATTTGATCGTCTTCATAGAGTTATGAGTGCTCTCACTGTCGAGAAGTCTCAAATTGGGACAAGATTATTATCCAATGCCACCAAGTTCTTAATAGATCTACAAAATCGATGGGGGCTCCTAATGAAAAGTTTGTAACCCATTTAGTTATACAAAATGTCATTGATACCATCGTGATCCTATGATTACGAAGTAATCAGATATTAAAAAAACATTAAATGAAAATTTGATTGGTTATGAATAACAGAAAAGTCGAAATGTAGTTAAACAAAACACATCCACGTACAGGAGGTTCCGATAATCTTGGCAGCCCTGATTGTTTGGTTTCTGAAGAAAAAAGTCAGTAAATATTCGTCAAATGAATAATTCATATAGGTAAATTGGTTAGGGGGAATATATAGTAATTTAACTGATAAACAAAGTTATAATATTATTAGTATGTGAGATCGAGGAAGTTGTTGAATTTCGTTGTTTACATTACAAAGTGAACACTGAGAAACAAAACTATCAAAGTTTATATATCCCTCCAAAGAATAAAAGAAATACGGTAAAAACTCATTCATTAGAGAATAATGCATTCATACTCTTTGAATATCAGTGATAAATCTTCGATTGTTAAAATGAAGCACATGAATTCTGGTCATTAAATTCTATGGAATAATACAATATAGCTGAGTGATGGTTGCTCACGAAACTGTAAATGAAATCAAAAACAAGCTCACTAGTCTGAAAATAAGTTTTTCATTCAGTAAACGAGCATGCTTAAACACAAATTATTAACAGAAAAACCGACATGATTAAGTTCTATAGTTGATTAGAGAAACCGGCTAGGTTGGTTGATAGCTCTTCAATCAACTAATTAATTATCTTTTCAGATTGTTTGACTAAATAGAGTAGTTCGCACAGTGAGAATAAACGTAAGCCAAGATACGATATAGTTAGTGAGATATTTATTGGGATTCGATGACAAAACTCTGTTTACCCATAAGCTTTAATGAATATCTCTAATGAATCTATCTTGTGGAAAGCATAGAATTCAATGACGAAGGGACAGATTTTCGAAATGTCCAAATTTGTTTACTACTATATTACAACCCAGTGTATTAATATTCACTAGATTCATAAATATTAAATTGGTAAAAACTGTGGTGTTAATACACAATTCAATAGATTCAACAATATAACTTGGTTGCTATATGTTCAGATAAGAAAAAAAAAATCGTAAATCAGGATTTCAGCAGTGTTGCATTATTGGAGGTAAATAGTTCAAACATAAGAATTATTGAAGAGAATCTAATACTATGAAACTATTTATTACAATACAATATATAATGACCCCCCCAGTATATTTTACTTCCTAACATAAGAATAAAACGTTTGTAAAAATCGACCAACCATTTAAACATTACAAATAATAGTACTTTTAATTGAGTCTTTTTCCAGTCGAGAGATTATGATATGAGAAATTCTCACCATGACATTATCAATTTATCAGTAGTGAATTAAACACCTAACGTTTATAAATATGATAAACATCAGATAGATTTCTGAATAAATAGTATAACTTTATCTCTTTTTTGTTTAATAGTTGAATTCATGAGTCGATTTAAGCCAAATCACTATTGAAAACCTGGAAGCACTGGACTGCCGTTTCGTCTTAGTACGGGACTCCTCAAAAGCGGGTGTCCACGAATCCGCACGTGGGACTCGAACCCAGGACCTTCAGTTTCGCGCGCAAATGCTTGATCTCTAGACTATTTAGACGGCATCCAACGGAGTTAAGGTCAGACTTCAACCGATCTACGATATTGCGCGACAGGTCACAATTGTCTTCAGTGAGTAACTGCCTTATAACAGACACGGTCGAACTCCACTGGAACTTCAGGAAATGCATCTTGAAGCCATTCACTAGTGAGTACACGATGATTATTATCAGAATTGGGGATTGTGGTAATTTAATAGTTTAATTCATGAGTCGACTTTTTGTTGTTGTTGTTGTAAATGCTTATTTATGATTGAAAAAAATGTAAAATATTACCTTTAGAACAGTCATTATCTATACATTTCCAATCTGTACAATCTTCAACAGAATTCGCAGAACATGACATTTGAGATAAGGAAGAAACATTATGAATTACAGGATCGCTTGAAACAGTCATTTTGTCAGGTTGAGATAATGATTGAGATTGACTTTGAAGTAATGTATCATTTGAAATGGAAGGAACGGATATAAAATTAGACGATGAAGATTGTTCTAATGGTTCCTTGAGTAAATCTAACTCAGCCAAAAGATGAATATACTGACTACTACGTTTAAATGCACCAAAACAATCGGGACCTGAGAGAATATTAACAATCTGTTAAATGTAAAACGTTTGATTAGAAACCTTGATTGAAGCCAAATAAGGATAAAGTAATGTAAAAGAAAACATGTTTCGCTTCATTAGGAACTCATTAGCTAGACGTGGGAGTTCTCAGTGTAGATGGTATATTTAAACCGCGCTTCAGAGTTTACTTAGGGCATTTGGGCAGTGTTCTATGATCCTTGATTTGACAACGATTTGGATGGATATATTAATATGTTATGATCATAAAACTGCCATTTAACCTCGTATATTGCCTAGGCTAACCCCGATTGTGTGACGGTGGTAAAAAGAAGTTGAATACGGGTTGCGTTGGATGGATTTATTTCAAGAGCTCGTTTATCCAAACAAACATTAAGAATGAAGAGCGGAGACCAGTTTGCTGATTCTATTTGATAAAGCATGATTCAATATTTATACCCAAACAAAAATAAACTAGATATGTAATGAATAGGGTACACGATACACACACATACGCTCATGTAAAAACAGTCAAGATTAATAAGTCAACAATTGAAGTCAAAATGTGATTCAAGAACAATCAACAAATTGGTCCGTTAGGAAGCTAGAATAACCCATGTGGGCTTGATATAGTACTAGATACTACGGTATCACTAGTCTTGATCACAAGAGGCCTAAGATAAAATGCATAGGTATGAACGTGCTAACCAAGTGACGTTATGTTTGTAACAGATTGAGATACATTAGACTACTGAATCATTATTATAATCTTTTTTCTACTTAGATTCATTTGCTTAACAATCCAAGCTCCACGATCTTGCTTTGCAAAGTCAAATTTATGACCAGAGTCTGAGGCAAGTTATTGATTATTATAATAAATCGCACGAATACTGAAAGGCAGGATACCCAAAACCATATCATTTTCAACCATATTGTAACAAATGCAGCCACCATTCCAAATATTTTGGTTTGGTCAGAAAGAGAGTATCTGTAATACGGATTTAAATTCCCCATCCTATAGTTGAAATCAGTATTTATTTTATGGAAACAAATCCTATAACTTTTGACAATGGACGGTTTATGTCTGTTAATAAGGGAATAAGACGAATGATGGTCAATAGACGATGATGTGCAATGATACGGTGTAACAGAGTGATAATTTCTAACGACATCGAACTATCGATGTAACGGTTAAAATGAACTAATGCTGAAAGGCAAGAGATAAATAGCCGGGAGGTCAGTTTTATCCACCAAACGTTTATTTACGAAGTAGTAAATACAAAAATAAATATGAATATATACACTTAATCAATGTATTGTATCTTCTTCAAATGGCAATTATTATTAATGCCTGTTCAACCATCACACACTATAACATGAAGAGTTAAAATCCTGATACATTTTTATTGTTACTTTAACAAAACTAAGTTTTTGGTATTGTTATTTGTTAACTAAACAATCGGTCAGTCATATACAAAGTAGAAACTGGCATATAGGTACATTGGTTCGAGTTGTCAAACCTGATTAGCACAGTGAGATGGAATTGTCAGGACAAGTCCCAAGTAGTAGAGGTAGTAACAGTATTTAAGGATCCAACTCAGATGAACAGGACCAAGGGATTGGTTAAAGCCTCTATATCACTTTCCCACCACAGTGTTGGTTTTAGGAAGATAGTGTTGTTTGTTTTGATTGAGATTCGTTTTGAACCACGGATCTTGATAACTGAGGAACGACTGAGTTCATTTTAATACGAACGTGTCCTATGACGGATTCCATTGAATAAAAACTGACGATAACCCTCAACAATAAACGAGGTTGAGAAGGAACACACAAAGAAGGTGAGAGTGTGGGAAAACGTAGTACTCAAGCACGTACATTAAAATAGTACGACTTCACATATATAGTTATAAAAACAGAAACTTTGAATGCAGAAAATTAGCAAACGAAAAGTAGTGACAATTAAGCGGAAGAGAGCAAAGATCATGAGAAGATTCGAGCTAGAAAGAAATATTGGCGGTCATTGTCATCAGTAATAGTCTAACGTTTATTAACGAAAACTGAATGACAATATGATTTCCTTAGGACATCTACAATGAAACTATGAATGTCCCACCACATAATTTAGAAAATTGGATCACTATTGTCTCCGAATCCTGTAGGTCTCTAGATGTACCCGCCATCAAAACAATTTGTTAGTACTTTTATTTTCCCCAATCTCTATGAAAAATGGTGACTCCATCAGACAGTCAAATGGAGTTATACTATCTGTGACCAGCATCAGAATGAATGCTTCTGAATGATAGATCTGTAAAGCGAAACTTCCATCTGTAGTATAACGTTGCTAAAGGTTTGCTGATTTTTATTGTTTTCAATGGCTTTATTCAACATTATATTTCGGTACAATATAGAATTCTCAGAACAAGGTATTTCAACAAGTTTCTTTTGCAAAAAAACAGGAACAAAGACAAAAAAGGAAAAAAAGGTTTAAAAAATTTGAAAAACTGTACAACTTTCCAAATTAGAGACATGTTAAGAATGCAGGTTATTGACTAGGTTAACTCTAACAACTTGTTCACCTTAGCCTTCGTCACATATATTGAGTTGGATTGAATAAGTAACTATTTTGTAACGCATCTGAATAATCTAGTTGGAACGTAAATAAGGACGAATGTTCATGATCAGTCATGATAATGAGATGGATTTAAAGTCGGACGTATTTTGCAAATTTCATCAAATGCAGCACACGAATTTCTAATTTTGTTGTTCATTAAAATATGAACCGATGGAATAATCGTATCAAATTTCATAGTGTAAATTGTAAGCGAAGGTGGAGACGTCTTCAATGTTAGCACATTTCACTGTCTCCACTTGACGTATATGAAAAACATCGGACAGTAAAGATAAAATTAACCTAATGATATCAATTTGCGTAGATTGTATTTTTACTTAAATGTCATTGAAGAAGGTAGTCCTATATTTTTACTTTATCCTCAAATTGAAACAGATCGCCTGTTTGATTACAGATCTTATGCGAGAGACCACATTGAAAGATACCGTTCGACAAAACATCGAGGAGTCTTTAGTTAGCGCGAACCCATACAGACTAGCTGTGAACTAAAGTTGACATATATTCCACAAGGGATTCGCAATTCGTATAAACTAGTGTCAGCTATTGTTATCAATTAACAAGAAAAAATTAGAAGTTAGTCTTTCTAAGACGACTAAAATATTCAAATTTTTGGTATTAATATTCTTATTACTTACATGTGCCTCAATTTCAGTGAATGCATTAGGATTTAATGAATTCGGTTCACCAGTAAGTGCCTTTAGTGTACGTTGGATTAGTGGTTCAGCTGATAAAGGCATAAAGTGCAATAAATTACTGCATATTGTTATGCCGAAAGCACGCAACTGTTCGATAGAATCATCAACAATCTCATCTTCTCCACTTTTTTCTAGTATATTTTTCTTAATATCTTCATTTATGACCATTGTGTTTTGCTGTTCACCTTCGTCTAAAGATGTTGTTATTGAATCTGCTTTTTCAATTAAATCTTTTGCATTGTCACACAAACTGGATGCAACTTCAGTTTGTGTGCCTTCAAAATTAGGAGAATCGGAGACTGATAGAGTTTCTTCATTGGTATTAATAATGTCAATTGAATTTGTAGGATT
Source organism: Schistosoma margrebowiei (assembly GCA_944470205.2). NCBI lineage: Eukaryota > Metazoa > Platyhelminthes > Trematoda > Strigeidida > Schistosomatidae > Schistosoma > Schistosoma margrebowiei. Next base: position 9,028,775 of record OX104025.1, read on the forward strand.
TAAGCATAAATCTTCAGTTATAATACTAGTTGGCATATCAGAAGAAATAGCCTCCATTCGTGAAGCTTCAGCAAGAGCCAACACTGAAGGATCAATATTTTGATTAAGAGTTGCGTTGGGTATTAATTTACTGACGCCTTCACGGAAACTCTGAAAGAATAAACAAGAATTATATAATTTATGATACAACACGGTTGTTATCTAGAAAATGACTTGTTACATTCCTATTAGGTGTCTTGTTATATCATTCTTTTTGTGAAAATCCTTAAATTTTAATGTGTATTTTGGAATGATCCGATTAGCTATTTATCGTATTTAACAAAAACACGGTAAATATACATTTTTATATGCGTACGATATAATCCTGCGATTCTATAACTGGTTAGATAAATGAACTTCTTGCACAAATAAATATTTATTCAAATTAAGTGACCTGTCATTTATGAAGGAGTGATAACAGACATATTCATATATGCTAAATATACAACAGATTATGTTATATTGTAAACTTCACTCGATTTACAGACTACCTACTAGCTGTGGCAACAATATTTTTGTTCCAGTCTAAGTTTTTTCTCAATAGAACAGTCGGATCGTTGAATAGACTGTTTCATTTAATAAAGTATCATAATCTAGTATCTAATGTTAGCAGTCTAAATAAATCAATTTTTTTCCCGTTAAAACACATCTCTGTATGAAAGAGAATAAGTAATCAGTCGTTAATTATTCACCATAGTAGGCATCTTGGAGCAACTTTTTTTCAAATTGCATTAAAATGCGACTGAATGACTAAGTACATGTTTCTGTATTTGGTACTGGACCACAATTTATGTGTTAACGTTTATGATATAACTACATCGAATAAACCAAAATAGATGCAGCGAAGTTTCAACCTGAAATAAAATGATTGAAAGAGGAATGCTTAGCCACCTACCTACTATTGTTCATTAAGTTGTATCAAAGTCAACGTGATAAAACAATTTTATGATACGAAAATTAGTTAAATTAATCAAAAGAAATCAACATAAATTTTCATTTCTAAGTGAAACCATTCTTTGTGAGGACATGAGGGTATGAATTTGTTTTGGTAACATACGTCAATAAACAACCTTTTTCAAATATAAAGTGTCCCAAAAAATTTATCTATATCTATTTCTGAAGTGTAGTTATTCAGTGAAGACAAACAGCCGTTTATACGAAATGCATAAAGAACATATTATGTTGTGAATTCATATAATTATCAATCTCTACTTTGTAATTCATTGTGTGTAAATTCCTTGTAATTGTGTCAACAAATTGTTTTCTAGTTAAATTTCGTTCTCAAGCGTGTTATTTGGACATCGTGAATATGTATGCTTCATCTATAATTATGAATGGATAATCTAGTAACCAGGATTGTCAGCCCGTATTCTTGAATTATCGTATTATATATTGTTAAGTCTGTTCTACTTTCTCTGTCCTTATTCACTTCCCCTAGACTCTTTTGCATATTGTTTTATACTACTTATTAATATTCAGTAAATAGTTGTATTCCTCGCAATCTCTGCGTTTATGTTGTAACGCAAGTTTGTTGTGTAATATTGTGAAATATTCACATATACTTATAACATTTATTGTATTTATCATCATAATTAGTTTATCTCAATAATTTCAGCAGTTATTCACAATTTTGCGAATTTGTCTAACCCTTTTTTGAACGCAACGGTTTCCATATTATTCGCTCTTGGTTCGGTTTTTCCTTGATGATAAACAGTTACCAACTTAGGCACAACTAACAGCTGTCTTTTGCATTATCGTATGTTGTAATTACTCTTTATGTTACTATTACGGGAAGCCGCTTTTATTTTAGACAATGGGACGCGGTAAACGCCGTAGATACCTCATAATTTGAGGTTTGTAACTAATTTTTGTATATTATTCAATAAAGAATCGCTATTTTAGACAAATAGTTGCTTCGTGAACTTCGATTTTGCGCGTATCTCAATTGAGTGATTTGAACGCTTCGATAGACTTGAAATATATATGTTTTAAATTGAATAAAAAAATGCATTAATAAGAGCCTGCATACCACACAATTTAAATACAATCGAAGTAATGAATGTTTATTAATGGAAGCCAGAAAATCTGAAATTACAGAAAGAAGCAGACAACAAACAAATAGATATTAACAATAGAATAATAAATAACTCAAAGAAAAATACCAGAAAAAAAAAAAAAAAATATATATATATATATATATATATATATATATATATATATATATATATATATATATGAACAGTCAGTTGTATTTAAAACTGCAAGCGTGTTAAGGACTTATCCATAGTATCAGAATTTAGAGTTTCAGTCAGTGAAGCTTAAGGTTTAAATTAACATAAAACTCAAACACTAACAAACATTAACATGTAATTTGGAGCATAGTTTCAACTGACAAATAAAGCTTGAATCGTTAACGCCGGTTCCACGGGCTATTGAAGTCAATCGAAGAATGTATAGCAAATATATTAAACACGAAAGAGGAATTTATGTGGAGTTGGGTGAAGTGAAGTTTAGTATTGAAAATTACAGGCCCCAGAGCTTGAGTCATATTAATTTCACAAAGGCTAAAAATACAAGTTGGTTTAAAACTTTCGCCGCACTTTTGAGTTAAGATTTGATTAAAGAGATCTGGGTAGTTAGAGTGAACGAATAGAATGCAAATCGATAGAATACAGCGATATTGTTGACAGTGAGTTATTGAATTAATCATGCCCGCTCATTAAAAAATTATATTAAAGACAAGACTAACAGCTATAAGAATAGGTTCTCTATCTAAAAAACATACTTATTTACAAAATCTTATTATAGGAATAAACGTGATTAAATGACGCCAAAGATTTTGTACATCATTCATTCTTCGATGAAATAAAAGATGGATAGGCTTAATTCTTTGCCATCACACCATCAACAGACAGACCTAATTCATGGCCACAATTAAGTTTAGCACAGTCACAATATATTGTTTCCTATGACACTGGATGATAGTTTCGCAGTACTACTTCAATACGTTTGAACATAAAATATGGAAAATACAGGATTCCAACTTGGTGGATGAAAATTATAGGTTCTGCTAGAGACTGGAAATATGAACAGGTATATACACTAACCAATAGTGTGAAACAATGATACAAACATACAGTTCTCTTGTTCGTAGTATCTCAAAATTGTCTGTTTTCTGCATTTGCGCATTAACATTGACCACTTAAAATGTCTTCCGTTTCTATTGCGGTTAAAAACTATATTTTACTATTACACGGTGGCTACTCGTTGACAAATTTAAGTTTTTGCTTAGAAAAGTTACGAAACTACTGGTTCACACATAGAAGTTTCATAAATCCACAATATTCTAGTATATGCTTTTATTGATGATTAATGTCCACTTAAAACAAAATACCAGTGATTTATAGGGTGTTGAATAATTACATAAAAGCGTTTAGAAATCTACGGTTTTTCAAATATGACTGTAATAAAAAATATAGATAGACAGACATCATCAACATGGAGCCTGGTACAGGTGTGCTTTGTTTCAAGTTAGCATACCAGATTAACAGGACATGAAAATAACAAAAGTGATCAAAATAATATAGTAGCGATGGCAAACTAAACTTTTGGAAAATAGGTATCAATACTAAGGTTGGACTTGATAGCTTCAAATGAATTGAGCGTTAGGTGGAGAGTTAATAATAAATATATTTTCTGCTATATCCCAATGAGTAAAAAAATTGTATACCGGTTTATTTATTTACACTGAAGAAAGTGGCTTATATAAAGTCACAAAAAGTCATAAATGCAATTTTCCCTACTCATTGAAATATAACAAAACATATATTTATTATTTTTTAGTATAGTTTGAAAAGATAGAATAAAAAAGTATGTACGAAAGGGTACTGGAATTTAAGATCGAGAGGAAGATAAAGAACAAAAGCATCTGAGCTGTTGCGAACAATTCTACGCCACGTTACGCAGTCTTCAACCTCCAATTGTAGTCGTTACGTTGACCTTAACTAGGTAGTCTGTATCTAACGACATAGCTCAAGAACAACATATAATGACTTTACGAACTGAAACCACGTCACAGTATAGCCACTTCTAGCTTTATTTCAACCTACTTCTTGCACTTGCACGCATTGTTCGTCGAGGTAAGTAGAGGTTAGGTATGCGCAATACATGCCCCAACTACCTCAGTCGACGGAGATTTACAATCTCATTAACTGACTTGCCACTTTTGCTAAACATTCAATGTCGCAAAACCTCAAAATTATTTATTCAGTCGCTCCACGAAACGCGAAAAATGCTTCGAGGATATCTATGATCAGAAAACTTCAACCTAGGCATGTCTTCTAATTTCATAGATCATGTCTCATAGCCGTAAAGTAAAAAGAGCGGACTGCTGTGCACCATACATGCCAATTGGTTGGAAGATGGATGTCTAAATTACGCCGTAAATGAGGCAAGTTGACAAACTTCAACTGAATTTTCTGAATCCGTGCCGAGACTTAGTAGTCAAAATAAAAATTTATGGCACAGATATTCCCATATTATAGGTATAAGTAGATGAACTCTAGCTATTAAATGATAGTATACAATCCAAAAGAATAAAAAAATCATAATACAGGAAGTACACTTACCTAAAAAGCTAACAACTGCAACACTTCTAGTCATTAATTCTTGAAATGACATATCATAAATCCGTGCATCCGGTTGTAAGTGATAAGCTAATACACGTCCGGGCTATAAACGGAACATAGGAGGGGTTGAAAGAAAAATATTTGACAAAGGAGGAATACGTAGACAAAACAATACAGAATTGTAAAAGCTTACTTTTTCAGCTACACCTTCTTGAATTTGTCTTCGACGAATTAAACATATTTTTCTGACATAATCGAGACTTCCAAGTTGCGCTTTAATAAGAGCATCTAAAAAATCAATAAGATGACTGCTTATTTATTGAAATAAACAAATTAATGAAAATAACATAACAATTTTACTGACTGAATGATGCTACTGAGATTACCAAGCTGTTTAACTACAAGGCAAATTAGAGAACTTGAAAACTCATATCAAGAGATAAACACTTTTCGTGGTGTTGTTTTCTCTGAGTTAGAAAGTTGTAGAATTAACATTGTCGTATTTGACTGTTTCATCGCCTTTTCAAAATAGAGGGATTCTTTCAAAGTAAGAAGAACGAAAGTGTATGTTCCGAGTTTAAACCATGTTGGTGAATACGTAAGTATCAATTAGAGAATTTAAAAAGCCATGATTTCAAACAATTAGTGTATGTGGATTTCAGAAATCTGCAGAAACGAATGGTATACGAACTCATTTTGATGACCAGCTACCATAAGTTTGCAGCTTCTGATTACGCTCTACTTCTCTGAAGCACTAATCAACTAGATTCCAATTAATGGTCGCTTGTGTGATATTAGGTTAGGATACTGTTACAAAGCGAGAGGCTGGAGTGGGAAACGATGTATTTTTGTGTGTGCTTAATAACCATCAGCAAAAAGCGATTGTTGAAAGGAATCTACGTAATTTATGAGACAATTGTACAGTACCCGTTATACACTACAAAATATGGAAGATTGGTTTTAGTTCGGGTTGCGGATGCATTGATTGAGTCTTCCAACGCCGTCAAATGCTGGAAACCCTTCAGAATTAATGTTAAGCTCAGTTACATTCTATATCCCTATTTTCGAACTTCACTCCCTTTCGTGTATCATTCTACACTACTTATCAATATTCAGTAACCCGTTTCATTTCTAATAACTTTCGAGGATATAATTTGACCTACATATGTAGTCAAATAATGTTCTTGAGCTGATGATATTCAATTTATATCTTTTATGACAACCGTATCTTCTGAATACTTGCGACAGGCAGTTTCAATTATAGTGTGTCAGTTGAAAGCTTGTTTTATTGTAACAGTTCCCATACTTTGGTGTCCTTCGTCACCATTTTGACATAATCAGTCATTGTAATTTCGACACGACTATTAACACTCCAATATTGCATGAAATTATAAGCAACTCTATATATCTAACTTAAGAAACACTCTTTTTCGATGTACAGGAAATTCGGGATTTTTTTATTAGAGGAAGATATCACAGAAGTCTATTAACATGTTCAAGGACGTGAAAAAAGAACAGCTCAGATAGTGACAAGATTTTGATAAATCCCCGTGTTACGAAAGATAGCTATATAGAAATGGAGTATGTTGATCAACCACAATTCTCCTATTGTAGTCCTTTAGATAGTGAAAATCCGCGGATTTAGACGTTATCAAATATGGCTCAGAATAGAAAGCAGTGGTGACCCTGGTGTAGTTTTTAATTACATTCTATCACAATAGTAAGATAGTTCACCCCAAATGGAATTTAAAAGCTTTCGTTTTAACCCTAAATAAACTATTTTCATACATTTATTTCTCGATTGTAAATCTCTTCCATCTTCCGTATTGGACAATATAATCATTTAACTTGCGTAGAGTGTTTTCAGTAATTTACCAAAACTGTAGTGTATTCATTTAAAAACAAAAAAGGTTGGTTCAACGGAAAGTTCTCTTTTTGGCAAATCCATTTTTGGAGATGTACAATCGCTGAACCAATTTTTCTTGCTTCTAAACCTTGATAGATGTACTTTATTTATTCAAAAACTAGACAACGTAAAACAAATATGTAGAGAAACCAAAAATAAATCTGTTTACCATCATCACCACCAGTGTCGTGACCCCGAAGTTTATCCATGAAACTATTTAGCTGACGGATAACAACATCTATCTCTTCAGTGCTTTCAGACATGCGTATTGCTTGGCAGAAATACTCACTTGTATAAGCACTATCTGATGCCTATTTCGAAAAAAAAGTTGAAATCAAAGCATAAAATGTAGATATTACGAGATCAGACGTACATTATTTGACAGATAAAACACGTTTTTGTTACTAGTTAGGACAGAAAAAGGCCTACCGATAGTCAAAGGACTAAAACTAAACCTGCATTTTATTATCTATACCTACGCCTATATAGCGAAGTGTTATACACTTCATAGGACTTTAGAGGTGTAGCAAAACGCTTTGTGAAAAGCGAGAATAGACAATCAAAAAATTACCACACAAACGTGCAAGAAACCACATATTTAAGTTGTAGACATACAAGAAATATAACGCTTAAGTATACTAACATATCGTAAATACCTTAAATATCATGCAACAAAAATTATTTATCCGACAGGTTTATGGTAGATGAATTTATACATCGATTCAGTTTATTCTAGCACTGACCACAGTTCCGATGTTGAAAAAAGAGCTTTATAGAAGGCCCAATAAACTTCAAAAAGCTAAGCTTTCTGACAGATCAATCATAGAATAGATGGTAAAACTCTAATTTATGAACGGACAAATGAGATTTAGAGTAACAGGTCTTTGATTTCAGCGCGAAATCCATTTGGCATTTAAGCTGATGTCAGTTCTAGATGAAAACCCTAAGTCTAGTTCTTAACCCTCACCATCAATTGTAAATCATAATCTTAGTTCCCCACACTGGTTTATAACCCCCCATTCAGCCCTATTAAATAAGTGAACATCCTCAAGGTGACTTTAGTGTCGTTCATAAATTATAGTCTCACCGAATAGGGTTTTCACGTCCAAGTAGAAAACGAAAACCAAGTTGAGCGACAATTGGGCGAGTTCATCAGTGAGGGTCCAAGAAATGGACAGAAGTGACTATCTATTCCAACTATCGGATACAATACTCTCTACAAATATGGAATGTTACTTCAGGATTGGCTCGCGTCATCACCTGAACCAATGATAGGAAGTGTAGTTGAACGCATCTGCCGCTTCACTCAGCTGCGAGGCGGCTCAGTTAGAAAGAGTACTAGATAAGTGCGGTAAATTGACTGATGAAGTAGTCAATTTTCATCAATTTATGTGGTTGGGATGTGTGTTACGTATACCTAGCCATCGACTACCTCGACGGGCGACGTTTTCTGGTGCAAGGTTGCCTGCAAGAAGGCTAGGGGCGGTCAAGTCAAAACATTGCATCAGTCCGTGAAGTCACTGACAACTGGATTGAACTACGTTAATAGGTACAGACTACCTGGTTTGAGTTCACGTGATTGTCGTAATCAGTAGTTAGACTTTGAATGATATGGCTCGAAATCGTTTGCAATGGCTCAGGTGCATCCATTCTTAGTCTTCCCCAAATCCTGAGCTTTTAACTTCCTCACAACTTTGTGTTTTCATTTCATTAATTTATATATCCTTATCGTGAATTCCTATTACCACTGATATTGTTACTACCTCTACTATTCTGAGATTTGGTCTGACTTCACTTCTCTGTGCTAATCGGGTGTCGGAACTTGGATTGATGTACATGCGTATAGGTTCTATGTTGTGATTGAATAACCATACGCAAAGGACCACTCAGTTCTAGAAAATGAAAATTGTAATCATAAGGAAAGATAATTTCCGATGACCCCCAACATCAACACAGACCTCGTCTTTAAGACTCGATTCACGAATACTGCTTCTCCAACGCACATGTTCCCACAGTCCATCCTGAAGTGTAAACACGCGTTTGTCTGTGACTTACTGGGCCTATAAAAGTCACAGAAGGAAGACCCTTTAGAACTAATTCTGAAAATATGGTCAGAAGTACAGTTTACGAACAATAAACTAAGCACTTAGTCGACCGTGTGGGTTAAGTTTATTCTGAGAGGCTTGATGTGATATCCAAACAATTGTAACAACAGCACTTTTATTTACTTGTGACTCAAACTAGAAGCTTAAGAAAGATCAATGGATTTCGGGGTTTTCAAATAAATTGACAGATTCTCGAAATCTCACACTAATCGGCACCGAAACACGAGGATGAAAGACAGTTTGAATGTAGACTGACAAATATTTTAAGCAACGGTACCCAGTGGTGGTGGGGAACGAAGGCTACATAGGCGAAAGGGTAATGCCAATACGTCACACTAAATTACTGTTCTAAATCATCGAGAATACGTTTAGTAGAATTCAGCTATGAGCTAGACTACTTCGGAACCATATTTCACTTATTCCAGGAGGTTAAATCGGTCAGCAGAACACTTAGTAACAGTTTAGCCGGTTGCCAGCTATCCACAATCTTCAAGCAGTATGGATGGAAAATTGGCACAAGTCCCATAACTGAGATCGAGGCCATTTTTAATTCGAAGTGAGGAAGAGTGGTAAAACTAGATAGGTTGGTTTCGGAAGTCCTTAAGAATGATTATACAGTCTTATATGTTAAGTTGACTGGTATATCAGTTAGAGTGCGATCTATGAAATTGGGAAGTACGTGTAGGTTGGAGATTCATGATATGTAATCCCAATGATTTGTTTGCGTACCGTGAGACAACAGGGTGAGCGACGGTACATTAACAACTGTTGTGTTATGGTGCTGTCAAAATCCGAATACTTGTGAGCTCCAAAATGTCATCTAAGATAAACTGTGCTTTTTGTAATTTCGAAGGATATCTTTTACACCTTTCATTGCATTCACGTATTCAGTAGTCCAACCGTGGTGGGGAAAAAGACAATGGACAAATCTGCTTATTTTATTTGACTCGACCTAAGACTACATATATCTGTTACGAAGGAAATATTAACAGAGAGAATAAACAACGTGAAGAAATCAAACCACTAGTTATTGACAAAACGCATAGGAAAGTGTACTCACAAACCAAGCTATGGTTCTGTTAACGAAGTCGGGATCGGATAACAAATTGATCATTGGCATCAGGACAGAATTAACCAGCAACTCCTACAACATTAGAAAAGTAAGTACCTTACCCGGGTTATGTATCGTATACCAGGTACACCATATTCCTCAGGAGGGGTAACAAAGAATAAAAACATATCACTTAGCAAACGAAGATGGTCTATTGGAAAGTTAGAGCAATCCTTATACTAGCCTTTTTCCCGATCTTCAGAATTACAGATTTCTTCGTGACATACACTTTTCTCCGTCTCAGCTTCAACATCAAAAAATAATTTCGCATAATCTTCAGTTTTACTAGGTAATACGACAAATACCTCTGTCAGGATAGGCTGCTTTTCTGTCCAGCATATTTCGGTAGACGCGAACATGGGCACACATGAAAGAAGGAAGCATTTCAGTAAAAAAAGGCACCCAATCCACATCGGAAACTCTAGTGAAATTACTAACTACATAGGCGTTTACCTTCTAACCACATTCGCAACAACCCGTAGAAGAAGCTTATGGAGTTCCATTGGAAATGAATCGTCCGGAGTGAGAGAGTTGTACCAAGGAGTTATGTAGTCTCTGATAATGTAGCTTACAATCTGCGGTGATAGAAACATCCACAAAACTACCTGGTTAAGCACGTAGTCTAGGTCCTGATGAGAAGATACACGTATATTCGGTCTCGTGACACCCTCAGCATCCATGATAGCCGTCACCTTTGGAATCCCTTTGGAGAATAAAAGATCTCTCTTGCGGAAATGCACAACAGGCTGTTCATTCATTAAAAAGAAACTAGGAACAAGTTGAAAACATCAAAACGAATGTGTAATACCCAGCAATAAAGGAAAGAATCGCAATGACGAAATAAAATATAAATGTGAAGCCATGATGCAGTAGAAAACAGATAATTGTGATACCCAGAACAACATCGAACCTTATCATAACTAAAACCGTAACGCCAGTAATCAAAACTCCGGGAAAATACCTAGTAAGAATGTAAGCAGTTTAATATTCAAATGAATAAAACAGTTATGGACGTAATTACATAAGCTTTCGCTTAACGGTATTCCGTATCTAGTAGCAATTGATCTTCGATACCTCTTTATAGGAACCTGGGTATATTTAATGGGCAAAAGACGAAATATTGGTAAATTATGGCTAGATGCTGTCCTGAGCACTTAAAAAATGTTATGTCTCCTCTTAAAGAAATTTTGGGAAATTGCTTGAACCATTTTAGTCGGCAGAGAATTCCTGTACTTGACTACTCCTAAAGAGTAGATGTGTCTGTGGTCTAACCTACATTGTGTCCTTTTTGTTTATCAGCTCTTGTGGAAGAGCCGTGTCTTCCTCTGACCAGCTACTTAGCATTATTCGTGCCGAATCAAAGATGGCTAGACTTCTAGAAGCCAGTCATCCAAAATATTATTCAGCTTTGTGCGATTTAAGTAAATATGATGATCACATCTAATTAGTGCCCCTTATTACTCCTAAAGTCTATCATGCTTTATACATTCATTTCCTCGTCCGTGATGTCAAGACGGAGCCAGGTTTCAATCGGAACTATGATTTTTGTTTGGAATAAAAACGCGTCCCTGAACTTATCCACAGTACTCCTTCAATTGGTAGTAAAACGGAAAGATGATCCGAATGTGAGGGCTCCTAGTTAAGTTGGTTTGTGAGTTGAAATTGAAGATCTCTGCTGTGGTTCAGAGATAGTACTGAAGTCCCGAGCAGGTAGTAGTTGGTCAAAAACGAGGTGTGGTAACTTTTGTATCTCTGTATCATCTCAGATTATTGGGTTTTAGGGCTTGTGAGTGGTTGGTGTGTTCCTCCAATGGAGGACATCTTTCTACTCACATCGGAGCAACATCAGCATGATTCTGTCACCTTAGTCAGTTCAGTACTTTTGGTTTTACGGCTTCAAAGTGGTTGGGAATATATATCGCCACCCCATCTCCCACACTAAAAATATAATGTTCTGACTGTGGAAAATAGTGTTTTTTGGACACAGGCTGACGTTCTGTGTCACAATTGAATGATTTTCCTAATCAAACATAGATCTAGACTTGATTACTTGCTCCTGTTACCCCTCGTGAAGAAGCATTGGGCGCCCACCAGCACTCTACATCCAACCATGTTCTGAGCAATCCTTACCAGTTGTGTTCAGTTGCCACTCAACCTTTTCATGTCTTCTGCGTAGTGTGTTCTTCGGCCTACCACTTTTCCGTTTCCCATCAGGATTCCAAGTAAGCGCCTGTCTCGTGATGCAGTTTGGTGATTTTCCAATATTTGTCCTATCCACCTTCAACATTCTCCTGATTTCCTCTTCAGCTGGAGGGTGGTTCTCTCTCTCTCTCATAGTAGGTTGGCGCTGATGGAATCTGACCAGCGGACACTGAGATTCTTGAGTAAACAGTTCTTTATAAATAGTTGTACCTTCTTGATGATGGTTGTAGTAGTTCTCAACGTTTCAGTTTCGTACTGTAGAACTATTTTGACGTTCGTATTGTAGAATTTGATTTTTATATTAATGGACAGCTATTTTAAGTTCCATGTTATCTTTAACTGTAAGATCTAGAGCACTGTATAAATATAGTAAATGAGACAGTGGCCCACAAATGTTTCCCATCCTATTGTACCATAGGAAATATTGGAAGTTTGGCAACAATTGATTTCTCTAATCTAGCAATCACTATTCATGAGTGAAGAAGTTTCCATATTTCCTCGGTTGGATTTGATTATTTTGTAGCATCGAAAGACGGGTGGAAATAATCCGGATTTTCCCTCATGAACTTTTTGTAGGCTTTATTTTTCTGAAAGTATATGAAACATGAATTAGTGGCCCTTGTTTTTCGAGAAAATTGAATTAAGCTCGACTTTTTTTGAAAACTTTAAACATATGTGACACGACATCCTGGTTAGAACAAACCCCACTACCGTTCTTACCTATTATATGTCGACCAAGCAATAGGAAGTGAGAATTATCGTTTACACTATCGCGACCCAAGATGAAGGCCGTTTTGTTCCCTAACATCTTTTTCTGGCTCATATGGAAAGTTCAACGTTTTCTACGGCGAAAATATCACTCGGTCGGGCTACGGACGTGTCAAGTGTAGCGCAATCATCGACAAATAGGACAGTTACAACTTAGCGTAAGACATACTACCAATTAATTCTGTGATAGAAATTATTCCGAAATATATGCAATCGCTTAACTAGATAAACGAAAACAACCGCGATCACTTATTATGATACACTTAGATGACTTGATAACGTAGAGTTTATCCACAGTCTGCTATTCACTGCTGTTAATTATTGAATGCACTTGTTGATGCTGTTGTAACGATTTTGACTTAAGGAAGTGATTGCATATCATGATGAACCAATAGAACTATATTTGCTGGAACACTTGTTACTTTAAAGACTAGCGTGTCAAATAGGTCGGTAAAACTAAAAGCATTGATGAAGGTTCATGAGTGAAGGTATACCGCTGTCAGTACAAGGCGATGACAGTATTAAAGCTTTTCTCAGATAACCAACATCTTCCTAGACCGTATTTTTACAGAGGAAAGTAGATGTTAGAAAAGGTCAACCCTAAGTCACCTCGCCTTACCCAACGATACCCACTCCAAGCGACGAGGACTTCAGAATCTTATAATTAACTCAACAAAGACTTGTAATGAAAATGCAGCATGATGGGCCCCAAGCAATGGTTTATTGAGCTTGGAATTACGTTTTCAGGTTGACAAGACTACCGCTGATTCATTTTCTCCCTCATATTCCTCAAGAAATATTCCTATAACACATAGGGAATCGAGGAATATCTACAACATATGAGGCTATCCAATCGACAAACAAAGAGCCTCTTAATCACTGAAAGGTAATTCGAATTAGGCCACCCACACTTCTCTGAAGTTTTTGAATTCCATCAAACCTAATGATCGAAGTTTACAAAACGATATCTTATGTCTCCTGAATCAGTACCGAAAAATGATTGTCCAAAAATACTCTAAGGGTTATTAGCTAAGACCTTAAAATCTCATCACATCGACGTAACCTCCATCTCCAATACATTCATAAAGCATCTTCGACAACTGACAGTAGTTCGGGGGCAGAAAATGACTAGGTGGTTCGGGCTATCTTGGTAGATACAGATTTCTTGGTTGTGATGCGTGTAACGACTGTGGTTCGCTTGAAGATGGCACAGGTATTCAGTGTTTGACAACGCTTTAACCAGCAACACCTAAGATCATTTGTGCCCACCGAGAGAAATCAAAAGACAGAGTCGAGGAGATCGGAAGAGTGTATTTGGCGATAACCATGTAGCGGTAAATAAATCCCTGCGTATACCGTTTCACTCGATGGCCAGAAGCAGTACCTATCAAGAACATCACTGCTGAAACAGTGGCCCGCACCTTCGTCGAACGATGGGTAGCAAACTTCGGTTGCCCTTCAACCATCACTACAGATCGCGGACGTCAGTTTGAATCTGAACTTTTCCGTCGTCTGACCACACTTTTAGGAATCACTCGCTTCCGGGTTGGTAGAACGTTTTCACCGACAACTAAAAGCTTCACTATCAGCTGCAAAGGTCTCACAGTGGACCGACGCTCTTCCACTCGTCTCACTAGGTATCCGCAATGTAGTGGAAGCTGACATTGGATACACTGCAGCTCAACTCGTTTATGGAACGACACTTCGACTTCCAGAAGAATTCGTGGATCCTTCATCCTCTTCAATGAGCATGGATCTAACCTCCTACACGAACAGGCTTACAAACGCAATGCGTTCAGTTAAACCTGCTTCCACACGACCACAATCCACCGATGTTTTCGTTCAACTTAACTTACACACGTTTTCGTTCGTCGAGACGCACATCGAAGACCATTCGAATCAGCATACAAAGGACCTTTCAAAGTTCTTCAACGCGAATCTAAGTACTATATAGTCGATAAGAACGGAACAAACGATAGCATCAGCATCGATCGCTTAAAAGCAGAGTATTTAGAAGGAAATCCTATTCACGTCGATTTCCCTTCGGTACAATTGCACAACACGACTCCTACACTCATAATTCCTCAACTAACAACCAAAACTAGCGATGACACTCCGAATATGTTTGAAAATAAACTTAAAACGACACATTCTGGAAGAAGAGTAAGATTTCCAGAACATTTAAACGACTATTGCACCTAAAGCACTACTCGACATTTTATATTATCTCGATCTTCCTTTTTACGATATAGAATATTTTTTTAAAAAATACAATCTTAATATGCTCATATATTTATATTTTTATTTACAAAAAAAACAAAACAAAAAAAATTTTTTAACGCTATTACGTGTGCTTGAGTTTATTTTCCTTTTTTTCGCTGACATTGTGTTTTTACGTACGTACGAGTGTATTTCGACATGCACTTACATTTTCTTTTCTCTTTTCCAGGACGGCTGGAAAAGAACGATGCAGTTAGCGAGGGATCGAAAATGTTCATTGAACTTTTCTTTTTTTACTATGTTATACCTCGGTCCCATATAGTAAGGAAAGACGACCAGACGCTGCTAAACTTAGTAAGCTATCAGAAGAGTGTTTACCAACGACAAACTCGTTGGGTTTAAACTTCTGGCTGGCCACGTCTTAGGGTCGTTACAGCCCCACTAGGGGGGGGGAGTGATCTGTAGCGGTAAATAAATCCCCAAAATAAATAGCTCTGTAAGTTTTCGACATTGGATGCTGACCATATGTTTTAGTGGACTCATCTTGCTGAAGGCGCTCGGTTATGCATCCGCACCAGATCACGTCGGGCTCACCAATGAAGGTGTTACT
The DNA here is from genome assembly GCA_944470205.2 of Schistosoma margrebowiei. NCBI lineage: Eukaryota > Metazoa > Platyhelminthes > Trematoda > Strigeidida > Schistosomatidae > Schistosoma > Schistosoma margrebowiei. The sequence goes on from OX104025.1 coordinate 9,044,364, forward strand.
GGTAGAAGCGTTGTCAAACAATAAATACCTGTATCATCCTCCAACCAATATATCGGAATTTTCTGATCTAATCTGGCTAGCGGTTGCGGTAGATGTTGACCACAGCGTTACCACACGTGATCTGATGCGGATGCATGATCAAGCGCCTTCAGCTAGATGAGTCCACTAAGACATATGGTCAGCATCCAGTGTCGAAAACTTACAGAGCTATTTATTTGGGGATTTATTTACCGCTACAGCTGATAGATACTTAGGTGACGGTCAAGAATCACGTACATTGAAGAGGCATACACTACTTCTCTTCTGGTCAAAATAGAGATTCAATACCACATCAAACGTGACATAACAGCCTTTTTAAACAAAATTGACAACATATCGACTTAACACTTATCAATGCTGATAAACTGTGCCGAGATTTCCCAGCGTCCCTTCATATACGTGTTCAGGAGATTATATATTGATAACGGTTGGACTACTGAATACGTGAATGCAATGAAAGGTGTAAAAGATATCCTTCGAAATTACAAAAAGCACAGTTTATCTTAGATGACATTTTGGAGCTCACAAGTATTCGGATTTTGACAGCACCATAACACAACAGTTGTTAATGTACCGTCGCTCACCCTGTTGTCTCACGGTACGCAAACAAATCATTGGGATTACATATCATGAATCTCCAACCTACACGTACTTCCCAATTTCATAGATCGCACTCTAACTGATATACCAGTCAACTTAACATATAAGACTGTATAATCATTCTTAAGGACTTCCGAAACCAACCTATCTAGTTTTACCACTCTTCCTCACTTCGAATTAAAAATGGCCTCGATCTCAGTTATGGGACTTGTGCCAATTTTCCATCCATACTGCTTGAAGATTGTGGATAGCTGGCAACCGGCTAAACTGTTACTAAGTGTTCTGCTGACCGATTTAACCTCCTGGAATAAGTGAAATATGGTTCCGAAGTAGTCTAGCTCATAGCTGAATTCTACTAAACGTATTCTCGATGATTTAGAACAGTAATTTAGTGTGACGTATTGGCATTACCCTTTCGCCTATGTAGCCTTCGTTCCCCACCACCACTGGGTACCGTTGCTTAAAATATTTGTCAGTCTACATTCAAACTGTCTTTCATCCTCGTGTTTCGGTGCCGATTAGTGTGAGATTTCGAGAATCTGTCAATTTATTTGAAAACCCCGAAATCCATTGATCTTTCTTAAGCTTCTAGTTTGAGTCACAAGTAAATAAAAGTGCTGTTGTTACAATTGTTTGGATATCACATCAAGCCTCTCAGAATAAACTTAACCCACACGGTCGACTAAGTGCTTAGTTTATTGTTCGTAAACTGTACTTCTGACCATATTTTCAGAATTAGTTCTAAAGGGTCTTCCTTCTGTGACTTTTATAGGCCCAGTAAGTCACAGACAAACGCGTGTTTACACTTCAGGATGGACTGTGGGAACATGTGCGTTGGAGAAGCAGTATTCGTGAATCGAGTCTTAAAGACGAGGTCTGTGTTGATGTTGGGGGTCATCGGAAATTATCTTTCCTTATGATTACAATTTTCATTTTCTAGAACTGAGTGGTCCTTTGCGTATGGTTATTCAATCACAACATAGAACCTATACGCATGTACATCAATCCAAGTTCCGACACCCGATTAGCACAGAGAAGTGAAGTCAGACCAAATCTCAGAATAGTAGAGGTAGTAACAATATCAGTGGTAATAGGAATTCACGATAAGGATATATAAATTAATGAAATGAAAACACAAAGTTGTGAGGAAGTTAAAAGCTCAGGATTTGGGGAAGACTAAGAATGGATGCACCTGAGCCATTGCAAACGATTTCGAGCCATATCATTCAAAGTCTAACTACTGATTACGACAATCACGTGAACTCAAACCAGGTAGTCTGTACCTATTAACGTAGTTCAATCCAGTTGTCAGTGACTTCACGGACTGATGCAATGTTTTGACTTGACCGCCCCTAGCCTTCTTGCAGGCAACCTTGCACCAGAAAACGTCGCCCGTCGAGGTAGTCGATGGCTAGGTATACGTAACACACATCCCAACCACATAAATTGATGAAAATTGACTACTTCATCAATCAATTTACCGCACTTATCTAGTACTCTTTCTAACTGAGCCGCCTCGCAGCTGAGTGAAGCGGCAGATGCGTTCAACTACACTTCCTATCATTGGTTCAGGTGATGACGCGAGCCAATCCTGAAGTAACATTCCATATTTGTAGAGAGTATTGTATCCGATAGTTGGAATAGATAGTCACTTCTGTCCATTTCTTGGACCCTCACTGATGAACTCGCCCAATTGTCGCTCAACTTGGTTTTCGTTTTCTACTTGGACGTGAAAACCCTATTCGGTGAGACTATAATTTATGAACGACACTAAAGTCACCTTGAGGATGTTCACTTATTTAATAGGGCTGAATGGGGGGTTATAAACCAGTGTGGGGAACTAAGATTATGATTTACAATTGATGGTGAGGGTTAAGAACTAGACTTAGGGTTTTCATCTAGAACTGACATCAGCTTAAATGCCAAATGGATTTCGCGCTGAAATCAAAGACCTGTTACTCTAAATCTCATTTGTCCGTTCATAAATTAGAGTTTTACCATCTATTCTATGATTGATCTGTCAGAAAGCTTAGCTTTTTGAAGTTTATTGGGCCTTCTATAAAGCTCTTTTTTCAACATCGGAACTGTGGTCAGTGAATGTTAAATTAGCCAATCGGTTTTATCTTCTAGAGTGAATGGACTATGGTTGCCAACTATGAAGCTTCTTGTTCACTTACATTTACCAGTCAAAAATTGGTAACAACTCTGTTTGAAGTATTTAAAACAACTCACAAATGTTACAAAATAAAATGTCCTTTATCAATATGAACAGAAATAAACATAAAATAATAGGTATTGAAAGAAGAAAGACAATACTTAACAGATGTAACTGTAAGCTTTCGGATAACCGGATTTCATTATGCCTTCGAATAAAACAGGGACGTAAATGAGAGCAGAATAAATAAAGATTTCATTTCGTCGATTTCACACTTTAAAGGATTGCAAAGTAGCATTATACTAAAATATTGAAAAGAAACTCGCAGATATCACGCTTGTGAATATTACAAATATTGTGGTATAATTAACCATAGTTAGCGCCACATTAATTACATGTAGTTCACCGCATAACTTGTGGTTTACTTACTAATGCCGGGAAGATAACCACGCGTGAATCATTTAATTTTTATCTTCCGGTAAACATAATCTACAGTTTACATCCAGTAAACGACATTTCAATTTATTCCCGAAATCGTCACAATATTTGTTGAATTGCATTATATCACGAGGGTGTTTCGTCCAGAATTTGTGGAAAGAATAAAATGTATAACCTGTATAAAAAAATGATAGGAAAAAGAATATATGTATAGCAGAATGGGCTGGTATGTAAGTAAACATGAAAGGATTCTACTTCTTACAGTTTTCGTGGATTTAGCACAATAATCAGGGTGTCAGACTGACCAGTAAAAGCATTTCTATTAATTTATACCAAAAACATTACATACCTATCACTTACAGCAAGAAGTATTTTAAATAAAAAACAAATCAGTTGATGAATAGGTCACTTGTAGAAAAATGTACGAAACTACTTATCCAAGTCATAGGATTAATCTATAAAGCCGCTTTGTTAGTTTGAATCGTCAAAACTTATTACAGACGGATAATGTAAAACGAAATTCTTGTTGTCATAATCAAACGATTCTGTTACCACTATACAATACAATGATGTGATAAGTTGAATACCTTTATGTCATCAGATTTAATGTGAAACACTTCCATCTTTTAGATTTTAACAAATAGTGGATGAAAACAGCTACTCGAACAAACAACAATCAAGCTTTATGGCACATAAGAAATCTATTAACATACACAAGCGTTGTGCAATATTGTCTTACAGTATGAAAAAAACATTGTGATAATGATAGAAATATACCGGATTTTCGAACAAAAACTTGGTTTGAACATATATATGTGCCAAATCATTTATACTTAACATTAAGAGTGAGCTCAAACGGGTCGATGTAAAAATTTTGAAAGGAAAACTTATGAAATGATGTAGCTTTAACGAGTTAAAGAAAGTTGCTTGATATTTTGGTAGTTTTTCATTTCTATCAATTGAAGATTTTACTTCAGGTTTTTGTAAAAGCAGAAACTTTTAACATTAACTGTCAATCCATTCTTAGTAAAACTATTAATGGTGAACAAAAATAATTTCAAAACGATATATTTAGACAGCTATAACTTATTGAAAGCTTTTCTTTTTTTTACCAATCAAGGTAAGTGATCACCGAGTACTTTATTCCAAAACAAGGATGATTAAACTTTACACAGTACGAACTGTAAACAATAGGGCGTCAAATTGATTATTCGTGTCATTTCGTAGCCAAATACACTAAATATTTTCTTCATAATATTATTGTGAAGAAATCGCAGAATTTATACACACATGAAATTATGCATGCTTTAGGTCAAAAAGCCTTAGGGATACTCTTTTATAATACTTGATTACATTGTTATACCTTTTTATAGGGATATCTATTTATTAGTCACATTGGTGAAAACTACGATCTCATGAAAATGGGGATTTTGAGGTTCTTACTGGCAATATAAAGCTAAAATAATCAACAATATACACTTCTTACATGAAGTCTCATATGTTGTCTAGAGAATAATCAATGAATATTGAGCACATAAGACAAAATTACATAGTGTAATGCTTTTGTAACAATGAAAACTAAAGCATGTGAATAGAATGACTTAAAACCGCTAATTCGACTTCTGCAATATTCCCTAGACATACAAATCTTATTCAACTTAAGTAATTAATAATTCCAGATTTTTCAACGATGATTTTAGGAACCGAATCTATTAGTCTATCAAACCTCATTTCAAACAGACTGACTAGCATTACCATTTTCATATCTGCTAATCAATGTAAGACGATGTGGTGTTATGTGCAGTGTTGTGCTCTTTAAAATTGACATTTAAATGATTACTAAAGACAGGGGTATTGTCGCTTAGCTTTGTAAAGTATTCATTTTCCTTATCTGCTATGACTCCGTATAAAATACCTTGGTATCCCGTTAACTAAGACTATACGTTGCAGCATGAGTTTTGAAACTATCACATAGATCGAATATAATTGCTGAATGTGTATGTTACTATAAAATCTGCTTGAAGTACAAAAAAAATATTTGCCACCATACCTAATCAAATGTAGTCTTAATAAACTCGGAATTATGAGTAGGATGTGCCGGACTTAATAATTCGCTAATTTAATTAAGTAGCAAATGAGTGATCAGTAGTTAACTAACAACCAGATGTCTTAAAACAAATAGTCATTAAAGTTCAAGATGCCAGTAACTGCTCCTTAATGGTATTTCATGAGTCATCAGACATTTTCCATAAACATATAAGCGTAATAATTGAACTTGGAAACGTAGATTTTCTGGGTGGGTGCTAGCCGTGGGACAATGAGTTACTGTACAAACGTAGTTTAGGAACTCAACTGATAGCTAATACATAAACGATTTTGGACTTATTTCAATAACCAAGAGTTGAACAACAAACTAATAATATCAGCTTCTGAAAAGTGAAGTTAATGTACGCGACTCTGCGAATCTATAAGTGATTACTAAGTCACAAAATAGGAAGAATTTAGGTAGATAAAGGTTTTTTTGCTCAGACATTCTCAGTGTCACCCGGTCTGAAAACTGACAAAATTACGTTTATTAACACATTGTCACATATCTAACGCTTTCATTGAGAAAATAAATGAAAAAACACATCAGGTTTTATTCAGTTGACCAAAAGTAAACTAAAAATGAACGGAACCCTATATGTTAGAATACATTATTTTTAACCTGTACCAAAGACCCAAGCCCCACTTGTGCTATTTTGTTTTGAGTGGTCAAGTTATATTCCTACTCCGAAAAATTTCAAACTAACTCCGAGTAAATAAACACGTACTTCATTAATAGGTTGCAGTACTTTATATTACATTAAGTACATGGTTGCCTTTGTACTTAGATATTTTAGGAGTAACTACCACTCTTTTCATAACCTAACTGAGGATGTTAGACGACTCTCTGTGTTCGATCATCGCTGTCTCCGAAGGATTGCTGACATCCAGTGGCAACATCATGTTAGTAATGCAGAGGCTCGGTATCGTGTGTCCGGACACAGAGACGATAATGCAATTTGTGTCATCATCTTGAAACATCGACTTCGGTGGCTTGGACATGTGCTACAAATGTCGTCCCAAAGAATTCCACGTCGCTCATTGTTTGCCGACGCTGGGACTGGTTGGAAAAAGCGGAGAGGTAGTCAGTGTATGACATGGTGGCGTGATATGAAAAAAAGCTCCAAAGGGCTGGCTTCTGTTGGTCCTTCACGACTCCCTGGCTAGGGTCTGAGAGATGGTGCAGCACAGTGGCTAGGGACGTTATCAGATATGGCTCAGAATAGAAGCCAGTGGAGATCCCGTTTTGACCTTCTTCATAAAAAGTGGTTGTTTCTTCCTTAACTAAAAGATTTCTTCTGATTGTATCTTTCCGTTTCCTCTATTATTATTATTATTATTATTATTATTATTATTATTATTATTATTGCACTACCTTACACTTATCTGTATCCGTTACTGTTCTTTTTTCTTTCTACACGCACCTTACATTTTTTTATCTCGTCCCATTCTCATTATCACGTGGCGCATATATATTTGGTGCCCTCTTGCGCCAATATTTATGTGTTCAAATAAATAAATAAATGTAGGGAAATTACGAAAAATAAAACGGTAGCACTTACAGTAAAACTCGTTGAAGTCTTGGATGCTGGCTGATGAGGACATATTATAGAATTGATATTTTAGATAACCCTTCAGCATTAAGTTGTACGACAACTTCGTCAAGTGGATACCAGTTACAGCAAATGGATACCTGATTGGTTGGAAACGAGTTAATGTAATCAAATAACTTCTTAGAATTTACCATTTGTTAGGATGATGTGATGCCGATAACATACTTCGCGCTAATTCCGTATGTGATTCTGCGAAGTACCTATATAGTTATAAATTTAAAAGAAAATACTATACAAAGAAAAGTACAGCACAATTAATAGTTAGGATTTAGGTAGTGTTATTATACTGATTTAAGCTCCATGGTATGTTTTTACTTGAAACATGAAACAGTAATAACAAAAGAAGCCAATGCTGTAGCAAGTTTCCTATAATATATATTCATGATGAGGAATATAACTGGACTGAACAATAACATAACACAAAGCCTTCTAACAATACTATAGGTCCTAAATGGTTTATGGAAATAAATTTGGAAAAGATTCTATCAACCATGTCTTCAATATTTATTAGAACACGTAAACATTGGTACAAGGAGGCACCAAATATGTATGCGCCACACAAATCATTTGATTTGTGTAAGGGCTAGGGTACTGCTGGTACTACCAGACCGAAGCAGTTGGTTCTCCTGGAGAACCACTCCCAGAGTCTTTTAACTAGAGGTCTAATCCACTAGGCCCGTGGTAGTCGGTGACCAACAATAGGTGTATACGCTTTTGTTTCCTCAGGATCCGGGAGCCCATATGCACTATCAGTTTGGAATTAGGGTTTTCCAAGTCCCCTTGATGGATCTCCCATGTCCACCAACCCGCTTAAAGCGCCGGACACTCCCTTTTCGATCTCTCAATTTTATAAACACCCCTGCTTCGAGGAGGCAGTGAGTAGGACTTCCCTGGCAGTGGTATATTTAATTCGTCTACAGTGAATTTGCCTTACACCTTTAGCAATAGGGCGCTTCACTTTATACAAATTGTGGGGTCTGACAGTTGGTAATGGTGTTCGACTTTAGAAGAATATGGCTATACTTTCAACTTTTGTCAATGTGATATTTCTGACAAAAATGTACCTCCAAACGTTCTGAATAACTGCAATAAATGGACTCGAAATCAATCAAGCATACTGTAAGGGTTATTATAGTATTTAGAATCTTGATCAATAAGTAATTAATACTTCAATAAACGTTTGGAGGATGCCAAAACACGATGTATTGAAACAAACTATAAACTACGATTTTGTGCTGCTGAGGAGTTTCACACTAGGACGAAATGGCCGTCCAGTGCTCTCAGGTTTCAAGTCGTGGTCTCACATTGACCAGTCCTTATTTCAATCAAAATTCAACAACCTCCACAACTCTAAACTGATAAAAATTACGAATTTTGGTCGGTTTACAGGCTGGTTAAGAGTGCTACAACGACAGTGTCCTTACAAATGAAAATTTAACACGAGAAAACAGTTGTTACAAGGACTACACTTCAATGAAATATTCTCACGAAAGCTGGTGTATTTGGTTGAAACGAATGGGGAGTCAGCAAGTTTATGACATTAGTTCACAAATTATAAGTTTTAAAGTGGATGTAAGAAAGATCACATTAAGTTTTAATTCATTCACATAACACCACCGTAGTATAACACTATGAACTTCAACCGGCGTTCGAAAAACAACCATTTTACCATACCCACTTCAGTTTCAACATTCGTTTACTTTTGTCATTTTAAACCTTGTTTTACGGGTTTTAAAAACACGATCACTACGTGCAGAAACGGCAGAAAAAAACTTATTCACCCCACAGATGGAGATAGCGAATTCTAGTCTTACTATGTTAATTAAAAGAGTTCTAACCCTAATGAAAAAGTGGGTGACCATAAAGATTTAGTCCATTATTATCAGCGTAGAACCTGCCATGCATCTGAACGTGACCTTGTGATTCTAGATACTTATGACTAACTTGTCGAATCTAATGTGGACTACATAAGTATAGATTTTACATAAAAATAAGGGATTAGTAATGCTGAATGATAAGGCTGAAAATCGTAATACGTTGATCGCTTTCACATATATCAGTTTCACATGAGCAAATCAGTTGCTTTACCCGAAGAACATTTAAACGTCATTAAGATGAGTTTTGACAAAATATAATCACTAAATTTATGACTAGTTTTGACCAACTAAATACGACTTACACAAGATTTTCAAGAGACAGTATACCCATTCCGCGGAAATCCGTTTCGGGGTTCTCCGTCTGAAACCCAAGAAGAGTCCACTTCTCTCCATTATGGGATGACAATTCGTTTTGAGAATCAAGACAAATCCATAACTACAAAACTTCAAGTCACTTGTGAGAAAAACTACCCTTGAAAGTAATTCGGAGTGGTAGTGATCATCTGAATTAAACGCAGTACACCTAGAGGCATCCAATTTATTTATTAATTCCCGATAAGAGTTGATTTGGCTGATGCAGTACAAATAATCGGTAGGAAAACTGGCATAAGTTTGTGTATATGATAATACTTTGGTTGATCTTTTAGATCAATACGCTTAGCACTAATGACAAACTGTACATGTGACTTAGCATCGGCACATTTTTCCAAAAGCAATCCATTTTGAATAGATTTATTTTTTGAATTCCTCAGCGCGTTTTCTTTTATATACAATCAACACAACACTAAAGCTAAACCAACCTATTCTGACAGTTCTGGGTGCTCCTTTCGGACAATCAGCAATTATGCGACTTAGTTCACACCTCCCTGTTACTAATCGAGAAATATACTTTATCATAGGACGGAAAATTGAATATATCACCTGAAACAAGTAGACAAATATGTATGCTAAAAATCTCATTTGTAGGAGTAGTGTGATGGTGATAACTAGTTCAGTATGATTTATATGTATCTGGTCAGCAAGTTAGATGAACGTTTGAATTGAAATATACCAGTCAATGGATGTCAAATCCTCTCAAAGTCGCCCGCCTTTGTTTCAACGACCTTGAATGGCCTTAGATGAGGTGGTCATTTCATATTTCAATTATCGTGGGTTTGTAGGGTTGTATGAGTATTAAGTTCTCTCATATTTAAGTAGTCTTCTGCTGTGTTAAAAAGCACAAAACAACTGCCGAAAGCATTAATTTAGCTCTCTCTGTTTTGTAGTATATACTTTAGCTCAATTGTCGCTTCGTTACTTGATCTGTGATTCGATGTGCTCTAGTGAACCATTCCGCCTTCGTTTAATTTTTCCATAAAGTCGAGAAATATGCTTTACCGCAAGATGGAAAATTGAACATATCGCCTGAAACAAGTAGTACGACGAGCTTCAAATAACACCATGATACACTGAGGAGATAGGACGATGACTCTCAAACAAACACTCCAAAAGGAATGGCAAATATATCCAATATCTTCATGACGAGCCCATTTGAACGAATTTATTCGTTTACGTTTTCATCTTGCTAAATTGATAAGCATACAGTTTCCTGGTGATTCCCAGTGTTCGGTAGTCTAGCTACTTGAATTCACAAGTTCTAGTTAGTTTGGCAATTATTTGTGGATTTGCATATCCTAGAATCTGAATGAGTGGGTTTGTCTCATGGTAGCAGGGTTTCTGTAAGCATTAAGTATCACCTTACCAGACAAGAGGTTGGTTTGTTGCGGTGGGAAATAAAAACTCTAATACTAAAAGGAGACCATTGTCTCAAGAAATAAATAAATAAATAAGCTTATTGATCGGCAGTGCAGACAGTGTGAGTAGGCCGAGGTGTAAGAATAGAAATGGGAATAATAGCAAGATAGTTGATAATAGGCGAGACAGAAAGTCGTCAATAATATGTGATAATGATAACGGTAGGTAAGTTACGAGAAACTCATCAGACAGCTTACCCAAACGAAAATGGTGATCCGAGGGTGAGCACGTGTTTTTCAAGTCTTCATTTCAACGAACTCACTGAAGGGGTTATAGTTATTTTGACTCGAAGAGCGTTCCAAGTGGAAGCAGCTCTTATTGAGAAAATGTTGGAGCTATCTGAAATTTCGCCTTTCGACGTGCAATTTTTCAAATGTTGCGTTAGAGAGCATTATGGTGATGTTTTAGTAGACTGTTCGTGATAGAGTGGCTTGATGTACATAGTATGTTCGATGCCACCATCAGATTATCTCTAATTCTCCCACACCTCATCGGGAATAATACTGTGTCGGAATTGGTCTTCGTAATACCAATTCTTTAGCCCTATCACCCACTTGGTTGCTCATCTCTGTACTTGCTCCAAGAGAGTTAGGTCTGCTGCAAAGAGAGGAGGTAACTTTACGAAATTTGAGTTGAGGTCTGGAGCACATTTTAATCAATATGAGAAACTATCTTGAGTTGATTGCACCCATTTGTCTTGTCATAAAGTGTAGTGTTGCATTTCCATCGACCGCAACCACAATATATTTTGAAATAGTGTCCCTGATCTTTGTGGTTGCTAGAACAAGATCACGCTCCGAGGAGACTAGTGAGCGCGGATTTTCATAGAGGACTTTAGTTGTTAGTCAGCCATGTGGCTGAATGTTCGCTATATGACGTTCGGATGGACTAAATTTCAATTCACAGTCTTTTTGAAGATATGCTTACCTCCTTATAGACATTCACATTTAAGTATCGTCAGCATGTACGAGAATCGACGAGCCAAATGTGTCTGTGCGGTCATTTATGAAGATCAAGAAGAAAAATGCAATTAAAATGTTTTCTCGTGTGACTCCTAAAGTTAAGATCTTCAAGCTCTTTGGAATTCTGCACAAATTAGTGTCCAACACACGGTTCACTGTGTGATTATCATGCCCGAGAAGATTAATGTCAGTGAAACCCATCTGTTTAACTTTTCCTATATGCATCAAACGCTCCGGAGTGGTCGAAGAATACTACGCATACCCGTGTTTTTGCAACCAAAAGTTTGTCCAGCTTTCTCATGCTGTGAAGAGATTTCAAACTCTTGAAAATAACTTCCAAAATCACTTTTTAGCTTACTTGAAAGGAACACATTTGTCAATCTATTACCGCATTCTGTGATTGGTGCGTTCATTCATGACCTTCGAAAGTGTTGGTATTTTGGTGACTCATCCACACCAGTTTTTTATTTCTCCTCCCTTGAAGATCCGAAAGAATCTCCTGACTTCAGTCTTTCGAACGTTCCTGTGAACCTGTGCTTTTCACACACCGGTGTAATTGCAATTTACGTGCATTGTCTCGGGGTTATAAAAGAAACTGGCCTCATCTCAGTGGTTTTTACATATCGAAGGACTTTCGTTTATTCGTTGCTAGCACAGGAGTTAGATAAGTATTCCACGCATCATCAGCTAAGATGTGTTCTGCGCCAGTGGTTTCCTGGCTTAGTTGATCAATAGAGGTGACATGAAAGATTTCTGCCATCTCTAGGTTGGTAAGTCCGAAACCTACATCATCCTCAGGAGCAAACGTCACCTGTTATGTGTTTTTAGTTGAGTCATGAACTTATATATTTTGAGTAAATTTGTATTTTAGCTGGTAGTTTAATTCGGAAATAGCTCTTGTCGCTACGATCTGCGGCGTTGCAACTATTTCTTGATACCAAGAAAACGATACAGTCAGAATCCTCCATTGAAGCTTTCAATCTGTTCTACACCATCTTTTCTACGCATAATAATCATTTTGTTCCTTGCTTAAGCCAAAACGTTCCTCTACCAGATGTGAGTTTTGATCGAGTTAAATGCGAAAGATAACATCTCTAATAATATCCTTCACTATCTACCAGTTTATTTATTTATTTGAACACATAAATATTGGCGCAAGAGGGCACCAAATATATATGCGCCACGTGATAATGAGAATGGGACGAGATAAAAAAATGTAAGGTGCGTGTAGAAAGAAAAAAAGAACAGTAACGGATACAGATAAGTGTAAGGTAGTGCAATAATAATAATAATAATAATAGAGGAAACGGAAAGATACAATCAGAAGAAATCTTTTAGTTAAGGAAGAAACAACCACTTTTTATGAAGAAGGTCAAAACGGGATCTCCACTGGCTTCTATTCTGAGCCATATCTGATAACGTCCCTAGCCACTGTGCTGCACCATCTCTCAGACCCTAGCCAGGGAGTCGTGAAGGACCAACAGAAGCCAGCCCTTTGGAGCTTTTTTTCATATCACGCCACCATGTCATACACTGACTACCTCTCCGCTTTTTCCAACCAGTCCCAGCGTCGGCAAACAATGAGCGACGTGGAATTCTTTGGGACGACATTTGTAGCACATGTCCAAGCCACCGAAGTCGATGTTTCAAGATGATGACACAAATTGCATTATCGTCTCTGTGTCCGGACACACGATACCGAGCCTCTGCATTACTAACATGATGTTGCCACTGGATGTCAGCAATCCTTCGGAGACAGCGATGATCGAACACAGAGCGTCGTCTAACATCCTGAACTCAGAGACCAGGTTTCATAAGCATAGAGAAAAACTACTCTCAACGATGTGTTGTAGATCTGACCTTTTACGGCAAGACTAACATCACGAAGGCGCCAAAGATGGCCCAGACTGGCATAAACTGCTCTGGCTTTCACTATACGTGAAACGATTTCATCACTCACGCCATCACTAGCACTTATGTAGCTACCTAGATACATGAGCTTCTCGACTAATTATGTTTGTTCATTACCCAGAGTGAAAACAGGATCAAGGTCCTGCCAGTCTGGTAGAAGTACTTTGCACTTCGAAGGTGCGAAGCACTTACCATGCCTACAGACTCTAATTGTCAACTGATTGAGTGCGGATTGCATGGCTTGGATATTATCGCACAGGACAACTTTTCGTGTCCACTGGCATACTCTTTTCCTCCTCTTAATTTCGTAGACAACACCTCCGCCACGAAAGTACTATAGAATTGAGGAGCATCTATCAGTTGTCATCCACTGTGAGCCCTCAACAGTTTTGTGACAACGAAGCTTGTTGAGAGTGCGTGCTCATGGCTACGTCGTTTGCTATACTGTGGTAAACGTAAGCAACATCCTCGTTCATCTATTTCGTCTCGTTTTTGATCAGGTTAAATATCACTGTGATGTGGTCACTACACCCTATCTGTCTGGAGATGAACATGTTTGCTTAAAGGCTAGTCATTTATTTGTAAATGGTTTAATTTGAAAGATTTTTTTGTTATCACCTTGTCTCGTGGCGTCATCCACATGTTCATTCAGCTCATATGTTTCAATGGTTGTGACAAGTCATTTACGAGACCACTATTCTGGGTCTGTAACCTGTTTAGTGAAACCGAAGAACGAATTTTTGAAGTCTCTTGTAAGAGGCATATGATTGAGTTCAAGATGTGGCATTTGCAATAGAGTCTGTCTTATTCTATCTTTCTGAGTGTTAACAGCTTGGGGGGGGGGGGCGAATCATTCCTCTTACCAAGTAATCAGTGCCATTTGCACAAAGATAACATCAGCATGTTTCTGTCACCATGATTCATTCGATTCTATATGTTGCAAAGTTTCGAAGTGAATTTTAAAGTCAATCACCACTCCCTTGGTTTTGTGTTTCCTGTTGCATCTGACGATTATCTTGTCTTATGTGTTCATGTTGCCTCCCGTCATGTTAACAGGAAGCCACGCTTCAGCTACAACTATAATCTTCAGATCCAACTAATTATGGATGCTTTTGTTCTCTATATACCCCGATATCTCTCGAAGTAGATACAGAGGCACCCGATGGTTTGTCTTGTCATGTCGTGCGCCTTTACAAGAACGTCTTTTTTTCTGGTCTTAAACAGATTGTTGTTGAATGTGGGATAGCCGGTTCTGTGAGAACTGACCGCTAAATGTTCTTGCCTGTGTAGAATGTTTCGTTCTCTAGTCGGTGGCCTCGACGTTCTGTATCGTGAGTTGATGGTCAAGACCAACTGACACTGAGGTTCGTTCTGTTCTACTTCTTTGATGCTGTCTTTCTGTTCTGGATCAGCCCTGACGATATCTGATGTGGCTGAAAAGGCCTAGGCCTAAAGAAACTCAGCTAAATCCTCTTGGTTTCTGAAGTTCACAGACATGCGACATGGAGGCGTATTAGTCATAGGGTGTAAAGAACAAAGAAGCCTGAACACTCTAATTGCTCTTATTACATGAAGGTCTAAGCCATGTTGAATATAATGCTCTCAGTTTGTTCACTTGCGACGAACCGTTCACCCCTACGCATTAGGATACTTTGATGACGTCGCTATGGGTGAACTACCGGGAAAATGTTCCGTTTGTACAGTAACATGACGTGTACTTTTCAATCCGAAAAAGTTGTGTTTGACCTTAGTGGTACTAAGTAAAGTATTTGATTTGTACATATGTGATTACAAATTAATAAATGGTTAAATATAAGATATTATTGAAAAATCGCATGCTTAATATCATAAGGGACATATTATCACAATTGAAAGTATTAGAATTGAAAAAAAGTATAAGAATTGCCGAAACAGTGCATTTTAAGGCAGGTTGAACAAGATTACTACAACTGAACATATAGCATATAGTTTGCATCAATTAAACATTGAAATATCATATCTTGAATAAGTGCCAGACTGAAGTAAACCAATGTTATACTGAGTAAAATAACACAATAGAAGTAAAACACACATTACAATGGATGATCATCAGACTGCACTGAAAAAATTAATGTTGATCACAATAAGTTAAAAACGGGGTTTGGCATTTTTATCACGTCATATTAGATGCGCACACAAGTCATATAAAACAGTGTTATAAGTAGAGATATGACAAGATCAAAACAGTTGGATAATGACTCGTATAATATAAATTGAATAGTCTGCCCAAATTCAAGAATTATTTACTTAAGTGTGACATAGTACTGGATGCTTTAAAGTCAGTAAGTTTTCTAAAAACATCCGGTATCACATTAGCTAGTGAGAGGTTGGTTCATTACTAATAGAGACGTAAAAAAAGAATAGCGAAGACAATTATAATATAATATATTCTGTAAATAATAGTTACAGAATTCACAGCAGTTTACAAGCATAACCAGAACTAGATAAATACTAAGTAATTAATCACACAAACATTTTGAATAGACAGAACAGTAGGTAAACAAGCGGCGTAACTTGACGTAGGTTCGGACGTCATATCGTTACCACTGAAATCCAGTGGACCCACTGTCACAAAGGTATGGCTGTAGTCCAGCTTACTGCTTTGTACCTCTGGTTTCCGAGTATCCCACTCACAATTTGTGCTGGAATTGAAACTATATATTTTTGAAGATGTTAATGAAGGTTTTAGATGTTATAGATCATAAAAGGATGTATTTGAGTTATTTGTACTCTAAATAATCAATGTACAGTGGTTGATGATATTCTTTGCAAGAGTCTTACTTAAACCCACCGTCTTAGTTCGCGACTTGTTTGGGAATATCCTGCTGAATATATTTCCACTTTGGAGCAATAGAGGTAACATCATTTACCTGATTATTTATTGTTATGGATATGTGGTACAAACTCCGCCTGGAGTCCCTACGGGGGCTACTGCCGGTTGGGCATGGGGTGAGCGTCCCCATCCCGTAGAAAACTAACTTGTTAAAAAAACGCTAACCAGAAAAAATTATTCAAACCTTTTAAACTCTGCCCTGGGAGTCAGAAGGTCTTCGTTTAGAAAAACTATGACGCCTCATGATGAAAGCCGAATTCCTTCGGAAAATAGAAGGATGATGCCCCTTCTGACAACCAAAGCGACCATTTATTTAGGTACATGGAATGTTCGTACAATGTGGGACACCGGGAGATCCTTCCAAATTGCTGTAGAAATGAGGAGATACAACCTAGAGGTGCTTGGGATCAGTGAAACACATTGGACACGAGTTGGACAACAACGACTAACTTCAGGAGAGCTTCTGTTATACTCCGACCATGAAGAAGAGAATGCCCCAAATACACAAGGAGTTGCATTGACGCTGTCCAAACAAGCGTAAAATGCGCTTATAGGATGGGAATCTCATGGACCAAGGATCATCAAAGCCTCGTTCAAAACAAAAAAGGAGGGCAGTACAATGAATATCATCCAATGCTATGCGCCTACCAACGACTACAATGAAGACGATAAAGATCAATTCTACAATAGTCTGCAGTCAATCGTCGAGAAGTGCCAAACAAAGGATCTGACAATTCTGATGGGAGATTTCAACGCCAAGGTTGAAACGGACAACACTGGATATGAAGACATCATGGGACGACAAGGACTGGGAGAAAGAAACGAAAATGGTGGTCGATTTGCAAACCTATGTGCCTTCAATAAACTGATCATAGGCGGCACCATATTCCCACATAAACGCATACACAAAACCATATGGACTTCACCGGATCACACCACGCAAAACCAAATCGACCATATTTGCATCAACAAAACGTTCAGGAGGACGATGGAAGAAGTCAGAACCAAGAGAGGAGGTGATACAGCATCACACCATCACTTGCTGGTCGCCAAGATGAAATTGAAACACAAGAAGCACTGGACAACGAGGCGGACAACATCACAATAGTTCAATACGACCGTTCTTCAGGATACTGACAAACTCAACAAATTCAAGTTAGACCTCAACAACAAGTTCCAGGCCTTTCATGATCTACTCAATGGAGAAGGAACTACTATGGAAAGCAACTGGAAGGGGATCAAAGAAGCAGTCACTTCAACATGTCATGAGGTTCTGGGTCACAAGAAGCACCATCACAAGGAATGGATCACTGTTGATACACTGGATAAGATTCAAGAAAGGAGGAACAAGAAAGTAGCAATCAATACCAGTCGAACAAGAGCAGAAAAAACCAAGGCACAAGCTGAACACACAGAAGTAAACAAGCAACTGAAGAGGAGCATCAGAACCGACAAACGTTAGTACGTAAAAGATCTAGCAAAGACGGCGGAAAAGGCTGCATTAGAAGGGAACATGAGACAACTGTATGACATAAGAAAGAAACTATCTGGAAATCGCCGCAAAGCTGAACGACCAGTGAAAAGCAAGTTAGGCGAGGTAATCACCAACATTGAAGAGCAACAAAACAGGTGGGTAGAACACTTCAAAGAACTCTTGAATCGACCAGCCCCACTGAACCCACCCAACATCGAAGCAGCACCCACGGACCTCCCAATCAACCTTGGCCCACCAACAATTGAAGAAATCAGCATGGCAATCAGACAAATCAAGAGTGGCAAAGCGGCAGGACCGGACAACATTCCAGCAGAAACACTAAAAGCAGACGTAGCGGCAACTGCAAGGATACTCCACATTCGCTTCAATAAGATTTGGGATGAGGAACAAGTACCAAAAGACTGAAAAGAAGGACTTCTGATCAAAATACCAAAGAAAGGCGATCTCAGCAAGCGTGATAACTACAGGGGCATCACTCTTCTTTCAATACCAGGAAAAGTCTTCAACAGGGTATTGTTAAACAGGATGAAGGATTGCGTAGACGCTCAACTTCGAGCCAACAGGCAAGATCCCGTAAGGATAGATCATGTACAGACCAAATCGCGACTCTACGGATCATTGTGGAACAATCAATTGAATGGAATTCATCACTCTACATCAACTTCATTGACTACAAAAAGGCATTTGATAGCGAGGACAGAACAACACTATGGAAACTTCTTCGACACTACGGCGTGCCTCAGAATATAGTCAATATCATACAGAGTTCATATGATGGATTAAACTGCAAAATCGTGGATGGAGGACAGTTGACAAAATCGTTCGAAGTGAAGACCGGTGTCAGGCAAGGTTGCTTACTCTCACCCTCCCTCTTTCTCCTGGTGATCGACTGGATCATGAAAACGTCAACATCTGAAGGGAAACACGGGATACAATGGACATCTAGGATGCAATTGGACGATCTGGACTTCGCAATATACACAAAGGGAGAACAGGATTCTCCGACAAAACACAGCATGCACAAACCCAATCACAATTGACGGAGAAGATTTGGAAGATGTAAAAACCTTGACATATCTGGGCAGCATCATTGATGAACATGGTGGATCTGATGCAGATGTGAAGGCGCGGATCGGTAAAGCAAGAGCAGCATATTTACAACTGAGGAACGTCTGGAACTCAAAGCAACTGTCAAAAAAACACCAAGGTCAGGATCTTCAATACAAATGTCAAGACAGTTCTATTGTATGGGGCGGAAACCTGGAGAAATACAAAAGCCATCATCCAGAAAATACAGGTGTTTATTAACAGTTGTCTACGCAAAATACTTCAGATCCGTTGGCCGGACATTATTGGCAACAACGTACTGTGGGAGAGAACAAACCAGATCCCAGCGGAGGAAGAAATCAGAAAGAAGCGCTGGAATTGGTTAGGACACACATTGAGGAAAGCATCCAACTGCGTCACAAGACATGCCCTCACATGGAATCCTCAAGGTCAAGGGAAAAGAGTAGGACCAAAGAACACATTTCTCCGGGAAATCGAAATAGACATGAGAAAAATGAACAAAAATTGGATGGAACTAGAAAAGAAGGCCCAGGACAGAGTGGGTTGGAGAATGCTGGTCGGCGGCCTATGCTCCATTAGGAGTAACAGGCGTAAGTAATAATATAATAATATATATATATTTCTGCATGCGCAGGTACACGTCATTTTTACAGGCATGATCTATAAATTACAACATTTGTTGGTTCACAAAATGCTTCGCAACTTATTGTGTTTATAATTGATATAAAGTATTCCCGTAGAGCGCTTGCTGTAAACTGTGACCTTGAGGGGACGCGTACGTTAAGTTTGTTCCAGACGTCGAAATTTTCGTAGCTGTGCCCTCAGAGCGAATTTCTGAAGAAGAAAAAGAGAGACAGAAGAGCAGCAAGGCATTAGGATATGAACGCCAAACGTTGCTTAACAATGTGTAGTAGAACAGACAGAGGTATAATAAATTAGAAAGTAAGTAAGTAAATATGTGGTACAGTATTTAAAGGTGTGTAGTCATCGGTTGGTACTTTAGACAACAACATGTTTCACAGATTATTTGACTCTTTAATGTAATTTGGTTACCATATATTCAATCATAAAGTGTTTCTTGTGACTGCAACCTGATAATATGTTTATGAACAAAACAACCTCAAAAACACAGCTTCTTTTATATAGTCCATCACATTTTTCAAAGTGCATAAGTGTGATTTTCAAGTTACTTGAAGATATGAGTTTTAAAAAATATATGAACTTTAAAAAAGCACTGGCTTCTGTGGTGGACTAAAAATTATATTAACTCTAGAATGGCAATAAAGTTACTACATTCAAATGTTAATGCAATAATATATCAATTTTAAGTTATAAACACAAAATGAAAGTTAAGGGACGTTACTTAAATCGACAGGCTTGTGCGTGTTCGAGTTGCGTTTGGCACCAGAATACACAATTATAGATATTTATTAATTCTAATGAGGTTTTTTGGTTCTAGTAATAAAGCCAGACGTAGAATAAAATGGAAATATGGCTGCAGTCTATAAATGTAGATGACAGATATTTCACAGTATTGTTATCATAAGCACCGGTAATAGAGGACGAGAGACGTGTGTATAGTAATGTATTTACGAGCAGTTAACGTGTGTCATACTATGAGTGATACAAAACGGAAGAATGTGAGTTCGAGGTCATGCACTCAGGTTACAGGTACAATCATTTTGCGGTATATGTACAAACGGAAATGTACAAATTAAAAAGATGCAAAACATATCAAAAACTATTTACAAAATAAGTTTGTCATGCCTAACTCCACATTTCCAATAATTGATTGAAATTCACTGAAATCATGAATCGGTGAATGTTAGACCACCACTGAAAACCTCAATTTCAATAATCTTTACAACCCCAAACTGAAAATACGATGAAAATGGTGCAACTGTGTCAAAGTACTAAGACAGATATTCCTTAATTAATTATTTGGTATATAACACTAATGACACTTGCTATTTATTCGCATAATAACACAATTTCATTGACCTTGTACTTTAAAATCTAATTATGGATTTATGTCATGCTTGATTTGGTGATTCATTTTAACATCAGTGAAAATCTACTTTTTGCTAAAATTTGTCTTAGCTGTATTTTTACTTTTTTGATTACTACCGCGTGGGACTATGAATTTCAGTTATTGGCATAAAGCATTAATTTGACTATGATTCTCTTGGGATACAACTCATTGCAACCAATACAGAAGCAACGATATTTATTACTTTAGTTGTTACAAAAAAGTGCTATTTCTTCACGTATGATGATTTATTATTGATTGAGTATTACTTACTTATTTAACACATTGGTAAGCGTAGTGTTTCATGAAATTCAAGATTTTAAATTTTCACCCCATAATTCATTCTAGATCCATGATTTTTTTGTACAACACTGGTTTAGACCGTTCAAAATTTTAATTCTTTTAGTACTGATGAAATTTCAGTCGATTATTTGAAATGACTGCTTTCATTTTCCATAGACCATTTGACAGTGATAATTTAATAATAGAAATCTAATCAGTTAAATGAGTTCTTTAGATCAAAATGCAACATGAGGGGATTTTATTAGATCATTAATTTCCTACACTTCAATTCACTCTAATTCACCATTACTGAATGTTATTTATTAGTTGTGTCTTAAATTTCTCCATAAGTTATGTACACAGATATTTTTATGCAAATCGGATTTTTGTTGTCCATTATGGTTCTGCCTGTCACTATTTGTCCAGTAATATGGCTTGCCTTTCTTCTTGATTTGATCTCTCAACGTGATTTCATTTCCTTTTTTTGTGTGTTTACGACAACTTAATTGAGGTATATTCAATGTTTAAAGGATTGGAGGAGTTTGAGGCATCTAAAAAATACTTGAATTTCTTTTCACTTCATATTTTGACATTATCACAGTTGAAACCACGTCAACAGTTTATCACATTCCCATGAATCTCCTGATTGGTTTCCTTTTCTAAGCTCTTCTAGTAAACTCAGGCTAAATCTAATCGGCAACTTGAAAACGAGAGGAAGGGCGCAACATACGGAAAGAACGCTTCACTCCAAGATTAGTTTATGCACAGAAAATCTGTTGTACATGTAGGATTTAATTTGTACTACATATATACTACTAGACTGTGAACGCGATACTGGCGATCACAGAGTCTCTGTGAAAGCTATAGTGAGAACAAGAATAACTTGGATTTAAATTTTATCTGTTTCTAAACGTAAAAACAATTAGATTAGTACAACAATTGAGGAAATTACAGTTATTACGTGAAACGCACAAACATACCGACCAGTATTGCGTGTGTTATCGAAATGAATAAAATTATGAGTCACACTAATATAATAGGATAATAATGTATTTCAACTGGTAGGTCGCATGTAACAGGCATAGTTCACAGACACGTCAGAACAGATCATCGTGGTGGGCGCTCAACACAACACTTTGATTGATTAGTTATGGACATATGAAACAGTACTTATGATATTTTAAAAAGCCTTGGGATTCTGGAACGTTTGAGAACGCTACAATGTAGGTAATTAATTGAAGTTGTGCATTACCAGTGTTGGGTCCTGGCTCAGTGGTCTAGATGCTTAAAGATCTCAGTGAGTAAAATCAAAATAAATCCTACGTTTCGAACAACATACTTGTCTGAACTTCTTTGCATTAATAATTAAGATGGAAAATATCACAGTACATTCAGGTCGAACAGTTAGGTCAAATATATACTAAATGCTAATACAATGATAATCAGACGTCAACTTTTGTGAGTGGGATAGCACGAATCAGTAGATCACATGAAAATTTTACAGTGTGACTATAAGTGAACATGTTTGCATTTGAAAGTTTGTGTTATCAATACTTGATATTCAGTTAATGAATGTTATTCAACCGGTTGTTAAAAGTGAAGATTAAAAAGGGGTACAATCACCCCAGTCAGTGAACAATTTCAAGGAGCATTCGAGTCCATATAGGGAAGCCCAGTTGCAAGGATAAACTCAGACCAGACAACCTACAATCCTTATTACTGAAAACTGTGATCACGATTAAAAGACCAACGGTCATTCTAAAAAAACGCGTTATTGAATATGAATGTAAAACATCCGGCAACACTGCCTTTTTTTATGCCATTTAGCATTTGTTTGTGTTATTTGTCTGTACAAGTGAGCCAAGCCTCCTGAAGGTAAAGGTAGCTGTGGCCTAAGTTTGCTGGAAAGGCTTATGGAATTCCTCGGTAATGTTTGAAGGTCAGCCACTATTACAACTGTTGAACCCCCGAGAGCCAGTTTAACTCGGAACGTATCATAAAATCTGTTGGTTTGTGTTTGTAATAGAGGATCATGACTTATGTAATGCGCTTGAGGATTAATTAGTAAGAAATCCAAGCGTCAACTGACACCTCTTTGGTTATGTTATGTAAATAATTTCCACTGCTTTCGTAGATTCTGGAAGATAAGATAAATGAGTCTGTTGCAGGCGAAAAACGTTTAGTCGATTTAAAGGCTGACCGGATCACTTGTTTTCCTTCTGTATGCCAGGGAGGTGAAAGTTTAATTTTATATGTCATCATTTGCTTGCTTTTGGATTTCGTTAATCAATCTAATTATGGTTCTTCGAAACCGTCCCTACGAACCACTGCTATTTTGATGGTTAACTGCTTGTGTGCTCTTTTTGAGTTATCGCCCCATCATTCAGGAGTTTATGACGAGGACCAACTTGAAAAGAACGAACTCGAAAACAATAGCATGATATAACTGGAGTTAGCTAGGTTGCGCATAACCCACTTAGAAAAGAAAAATGAACTAGAAAAGTTACGCTGCCAGAGATGTGAAGGTTCCGGCCAATCAGTAAGCAACAGTGAGAATGCAATATTAAAAAATCTGTATTTACCAAAAAGAGAAGTCGTAAGGTTTGATGGTACACCGACAAATTCTTGGTACTTCATTAAAATTTCGAAGAATGCATTGCATTTGGAGCTAAGCTAAATTACTTGATTCAATATTGTGACGGAGAAGCGAAAGCCGCTATCCTTCATTGTACTACACTAGAACCAGAGATAGGTTACCATCAAGCCCTAAAGCATTTAGAGGAAATGATTGTCGAAAAACACGTAGCACGCCCGTTTATCGACAACTTGTTAAACTTTCCCAATATAAGGAGGAAACAGCCAGGTGGTTTGAGAAGACTATCTCGAGAAATGCAAGCATGTAGTTTGACTCTCGAACAGATGACTTACGTTTCTGACTTGAACTCTTCTAAAACTTTTGAAACTATGGTTCTGAAATTACCAACGCACATTTAACAAGAGTGGCTAAAAGTATTTATAAGACTATCAGAGGAATCCGAGAGCTTCTGTTCACCGATCTTGTTGAGTTTGCAAAGGAACAAGGTGATATAGCTGACACTAGGTAAGGCTTACTTGTCAACCGCGGTAGTAATAGTGACTGTACAGATGATGTTGTTTTAAAAAGGATTACAATGCAGCAAGAGTATCTTATGTGAGTAGAGTGGTGATAATGCTCCCTAACGCAGTTCATCTTGTTTGAATTGCTTCAGTAATCATTCTTTAGATCAGTGTCAAAAGTTTAAAGACAAGAAAGTTAGAGAAAGGAAGAAATTCGTTCTTAGACATAAGTTGTTTAATGTATGTCTGAAGGCAAACCACGTAGCAAAAAACTGTCGATCGCCGAGGTCGTGTGCTGTCGAAGGGTGTGGCTGCAGACACCATACCCTGTTACACGAGTTGTGGGAAGAACAAAGGAATACTAATATTGATGCCTACATCAATACTCAGCTTTGTACGGAGGAAGTCGTTAAGTGTTTACAGAGACCAGTAGCGTTTGCAGTAGTGCCGGTATGGATAAAAATGTTCAGAAGATAATTCAGACTTGCGCCTTTCTAGATAGTGGGTCAGATAACTCTCTCTAAGTTGATGACCTAGCTGATAAGTTAGGCCTCGAGGGAAAACCAAAAACGGTATATTTAATGACTCTTATTAATGAATCGTCATTGTTATCCAAAGAGGTCGATATAGAGTTGCATTCGATAAATTTTCCGTCATCCGTTAAGGCCCAGAAAGTATTGACAGTCAAAAAATTACAGGCAGTTTACGGGACTGTGCCAACGGCGCAACGAATGGTATCCTGGTCCCATTTAAAAGACATAAGTTTCCCAAGATTAAAGGATGAGAACGTCAAACTGTTGATCGGATGCAACGCACCGGGTGTGCACGAGATGAAGGAGATAAGAACCGGGAAGACGAATGAACCATCTCCTGTGAGGACCATATTGGGTTGGACACTGTTCGGCCCTTACGGAGAACCCCGTGAAAGCAACCGTGTAACGAATCGCCTCTCGGTTAAGAAGAAATCGGAGGATAAGTTTGAACAATTGTATTCAACTGAATTCAAATACCCACTTAGTCGTACTTCATCGATGTCTGTGGAAGATCGTATAGCATTATCAGAATCTGCATATGGTGTTGCAGAATATACTCGTTCCAAAAATGTCTCTCATCAAGTTCATTATTCCTTTTTATTAACTAAGTACAAGGTTGTTAAGACAAAAACTGAAGCACCATCTGCCAATAAACCCAAATTAACTCTAAGATAGCCTAAGGAAAAGAAGGACATCAAACTGAAAGTCAAGACTACGAAGAGGCCGAAGGCCACTGTAACGAAGAAGCCAGTAACTAAGACCCTGAAGAAGCAGGTAGCACATATTCGCCCTGGTATTGTGGATGGTGTTGAGAAAGGTGCCTTTGTACGAGTTGTGAACAAGAGTAAGGGTGCATCTGGTAGTTTTAGGGGAGCCAATGCTATTCTTGGACAGATCATGTGTAGTTGGAACCAGAATAAGATAGTAAATGCCCTTTTAGAGAGAGGTTGTGAATGGCGCTTTAAACTTCCGAGGGCTAGTCAACGAGGCAGTGTATGGGGACACATCATAAAGTCGATAAAAAGAATTCTGGGATCACTATTGTTTCAGAAAGTATTGATGGATGAGTCTTCGGGAGACTTAGTGTTAGTAAACAATGTTGGCTCACCGAGAAGTCTATGGACTTAAGCTATTGTCGAACGGGTGAGCTATGGCTCTGATGGACTATTTCGTACGGCAAAATTGAGAACCGCAAACGAAGAAAC
Organism: Schistosoma margrebowiei; assembly: GCA_944470205.2. Taxonomy (NCBI): domain Eukaryota; kingdom Metazoa; phylum Platyhelminthes; class Trematoda; order Strigeidida; family Schistosomatidae; genus Schistosoma; species Schistosoma margrebowiei. The sequence goes on from OX104025.1 coordinate 9,070,418, forward strand.
TGTTCGGGACGTACGAAGCTTATGTCTACTAGAAGGAGCCAGCCGTCTGACGGCGATGACGACACTGGACTATGGACGTGGTGCGCGTTTCGTATGTGTAAAATGTGATCGATAGACGAACCCACCAATAATAAAGTGGAACGCCGACCACCACATTAACTCCCTTTGACTTTGTACTACTGTATCACTTTATTGACCAATCGCAGTTTGATGTTCATTGTAAAACAAAATTTGCTTGTTGACTCATTTTTCCTATTCTTTGGATACTGTTCGGTATGTTATTTGTCTCTGTTTTTGACTGTATTAATAGGCCGTACTGTTTGGTTGTACACTAACGATGTTAATTTATGCTTTAGAAACAGATAAAGTTTGTCTAGCGAATTAGCTTGCTTGTTCTGACTTTGGCCAAACCAAGACTCTGTATTCGACGGTCTAGGGAATAGCTCAGTATTAAACCTGTAGGAAATTGCTTCCTACACTAGATTTCAAACCTTAACTAAAGTACTTTGATTTTGACCAAGAATGCTTTTGATGCGATATCTACACAAAAGCAAGGATAATCACAACAAGTACAAAATCACTACCCTTCTTGAAACACCGACGACAAACTAATATGGAAGCAGAAACGATACTGTAATCGAATACTTTAACTGAGATAAATTCAATTAAAGTGAAAACAGTAATCTTGAAACGTAATAACGACCAAAAGAATAGGATTTACTCAACGAGTAAAAATGCCACTGTCATTTTCATTAGCGCGCGCACAACGCAGAAGGGGCATTTTCAGAGGGTCAGAAACCGGCAAGCAAACACAATAATACCAATTATACAGGAATACGTGCACCCGTGCACTACAGTATGTACGGATGATTGGAGAGCTTATAGATGCCGACACAGACTTGTGTATGTGCGTCATATCGTAGTGCACAAGCGCCATTTCGTCGACCCTACAACCCGCGTTCATACTAATAATACTGAAGCCATGTGGTCGAGACTGAAGAAATTTTCAAAACCGTACCACGGCTCTAGAGGACGACTTATATGAAGCCATATGCATTGTGATTACAGAACATCTGAACCTTTATCAAACCTTAACAAGTTTTCAAATCATGTAAAAGAAGAATATTCACTGTAATTTATTAGTTTCTTATAATATATTTTTACCTTATACTAACTGTCTTCTGATTGGCCAAAAATTGTCAAGGTAATTTAAGATTCGTTCAAGGTTCGTCCATAAATTAGTCTCGCCAAAGTTCAACAAGCAACGGTATATCTCATTTGAAAGATTGTCAACTTCAAATTACAGGCTAGTATATTAAGCTACGTTTTTCAAATCTCTAGTTTTGACTAATATTATTTGCACCAATTTGATTTTGCAACCAAATTTTTTATCGTTTCAGCTTATCGATTTGTGTGCTCACTAACTGCAAAAGCTAAAACAGCAGGGATTATATTTTTGTATCGAAAAACCAATTCTACTTAGATAACGGTTAGATTTCTGATTTTCTGCATTTGGAAGGGATTAGTGAACGGTCTTTATCTTCACCAACATAAATGTCTAATAATTTGATGGAGTTAAAACTGAGTAACTAAATGCAGAGTTGATGTTTATGTACTCGTTTTTGAGCTGAGTTTAGCTGTGCTGTTTGTCAGAGCTACTGATTGCGACCCACCCATACTAAACAAATTAAACAAGCCTTGTGCTTCTACATGACTTAATACCTATTAGTTGTGGTTATGTGTTCAAACTATAGCTCAGCAATTTGTTGAAGTATCGAATATATTTTAAGTAGTATTTTCCGGAGTATTCAGTCTTCAGTAATAAGGATAGTAGGTTGATGAACCTGTGTTAATCCTGACACATTGCTTTCCAGTGAAGGTCCAGCTTTTCCTTGAAAGTATTCACTGATGGGGCTGATACCACTTGTTCGGGTAAGGCGTTCCAATCATTGACTACTCGATGAGAAAAACGGGATCCCACTTTAAGTTTATTAGATCGTGGTTTATGAACCTTCTTGCTATGACCTCGGAGATTATTAGTGCTCGAGGGAGCAAAAAGATAGGACATATTAAAACCCAAATCATAATTAAAGATACGAAATGCCAGTATAAGGTCACCTCGTGTCCTACGATACGACAAGGGGAAAAATTTAGGCGTTTTAAACGCTCATCGTAAGGGAGTCTAGAAAGACCCTTCACTAATTTCGTTCCCACACGCTGGACACGCTCAAGGGAGTTAGCATCCTTTACCAGACACGGGCTGGCTGCTTGGATACAGTACTCTAAATGTGGTCTAACATATATGGGATATAAAATTCTAAACATTTCCTCGTCAAAAGATTTGAACGCTCGGCGAAGTGACCATAACGCACGAAAACCTTTGACAGCGGCTGCTTTGCAATGCGTAGTTGTTTTTAAATCATGACTTAATATTACTCCTAAGTCTTTGTGCTCTTGAACTCATGGAAGAGGTTTACCCTCAATAGTGTGACGGTAACTATTACCGTGACCGATGTGCATTAGTACACTCTCCCTAGCATTGATTTCTAAGCCCCACTCTCGAGCCCATCTAACTAAATCGTCTAAGTCAGCTTGAAGATCCACATGATCAGCCGCACTTTTTATTCTTCTCCAGATTTTTACATCATCCGCAAACAATAATATCGACAACCTAAGTAACAGCGGTAACTCATTAACGTAGAGAAGGAAGAGCAGAGGGCCTAAGATGGTGCCTTGGGGTACACCACTTTTGACCGGCTTCCAATCGGATAGCGTTCCAAAACTAATTTGTAATATAAAGTAACTGGTTTTTTATTCTTGAATTTTTCTTCATTGAAAACTCAGTGCAATAGGTAAAATTCTTCCAAAGGACTCTGATAATGTTAATGAAATCTGTAATAATGACCATTCAGGCTAACAGAAATACTTTACTGACATTCGAAAATGTGGGTCCTAACTAATTTTGTGTTTTTTGTTTCTAGGTTGATATTTATAACGGCTTCATGGATCAGTGTGAATCAAATGAAGTTGTAGATTTACATGAATTCCCCTTCTTTCATTCCTATATCGCTGACGTGGAGTCAGCTGATATCGCCTCAAGTTCTGAATCCCATATAAGTTTCAATATGTTCGGGACGTGTTCTTTAAGAAATGTTCGGCATATTATGCGCCAGAGTCGGCGTCTTAAACCACTAAGAGTTCACTTACTAAAATCTGTATTGGATTTATGCAAAGCTGCTGATTTGGAGCCGTTTGTTTATGGTGGCACAGCTTTGTCTGTATTCCGTGAAGACGGAAAATTCATATTACATGATACAGATATTGACTTGGGTATTTTAGAATTTGATTCTGAAGGAAACAGTTCATACACTAAATTGATTCATTGTTGTTTAAAAAATGGTATAAGTGTTTTCGGTGTGGAAAATATGGATGAATCTTTACTAATCAGTGCCAATTCTGATTTATATGTCGATTTTTCGGCCAGTACCAGTAGACGTTTTTGGCTTAAAGCGCAGAAATTCAATATGTCTGAAACCATTGAAGAGATACCATACAATGGGTGTGATTGCAAACGCATTAAGTTTTTTTTCAGCACCAATGGCTTACTTAAAGCCTGTGAATTATATCATTTAAACTCGAAAATTGTAAGTCATATACAATCGGATCCATCATTAGTACATGTTGATTTGTTCACTCTATCTACTTATCTAGATTCCTCCGATGACATAAAGCCTTTGCGTGTAAACTGGAATTTACCCGGTATATATGACTGCAAAAATAAGTTATTCCCATATAATTCTTTCTTTCCTTTAACACCTTGTACATTTGAAGGTGTAAACGTGCTAGCTCCGCATGACTTAAAAACTTATTTAACTATCGAATACGGTTACTTGGGAAGAGATGCTGTGTATGATCGTAAAAAGCAGTTGTATGTAAAAATTCCTTCAAAGTTTTCTGCTCAATTACCATCGTACTTCACATGATGCCTAATTTACGAGTATATCTTTGGATTACACTTTCTAATTTAATAAACATTTTAATATTGTGTTACTCCAGAACCTTGGTATTGTCTTTTTTTGATACCATCTCATTTTTTGTAACACTTTTTGTACATAGATTATATTTTACAAATAAAAATATACTGTTTTGGATAAATAAACTCACTTTTATGTGAGCTTAGAAGGACCTATTCATAATCAAAAGGTTAAAAATGGTGTTTATTATTTCGTATATGTCTGTCTTTACAAGATATTTGACGAAAAATACATCATTGTTTGGTATAAGTGGTTCTCACATTTGAATATTTGTCGACAGGATGTTATTCCTATTCAGAAATAATAAGTTGTAAATTTCCCTACTATAATCTCTAGTCATCTGACTTTATAAGAAATAAAAATAGACCTATAAGTTATATCTTCTCTTTTAGCTTGGTAGTTATCTTCCTCGTTAGAGAGTGCTGAATTGGGTGTTTGAATCACCAGTCGTATTAAAAACTGATTAAAGGCACTTTTTCCTTATACACAGAGACCAGATATTTCCAGTTTAGACCATATCATGATTAGAAATAGGGACAAAATGCCCTTGTTGTTTTCAGTGGGTAGTCCCTTGAGCAAACTATTTGCTGAAAACCTTTTATCCTGAATATTGTAGGTCTAGATTTTTCATAATCGTAGTCCAAAAGTAGTGATATGTTCACATGGAATCTGAATTTTTTTGACTCAATGTCTTGTTTATTTTCGTATCAAAACAACTTTGGATTTTTAAAGTTAAAATTTGGTATTGACTCTTTTGCATTCACCTATCAGAAAAAATTGTGATGCCTAACTGTTTATTCCGTACTAAATTATGGTTGTGAAATGTGGTGTTTTAACATAGAGGACTTAGTTTTAGGTTTGGTTAAAATACCGTTAGCTTCATTATTTAAACTGTGTTAATATTTCAAACATATGCATATATGTATCAGAAAAGTGTGTATTATTATTATTTTTTATTGTTCCAAACACTTTTCCGCTTTGTTTCAGTACTTAATTCAGTAAGATTATATCTGACAACGAGCAATAAAAATTCATCTTAACTTATGTAATATCTTGTAGGTGTAAAATGAAGAAAATATTTAGCTTGGGACGTCTGACACGTCTTCGCGATTTATTGAAAGATAGAAATTTACAAGGATATATACTGCCAACAGAAGATGAACATTTTAATGAGTATGTGGGCTATGCAGATAGGCGTTGTGCATTCATCTCTGGATTCACAGGTTCTTCCTGCTCCATTGTTATCACTTTAGATCAAGCTGCTTTATGGACTGATGGTCGATATCAGCTACAGGTGGTTTTCTAGAAAAATACTTCAATCACAATTTCAAAGCAGTACAACTATGTCGACATTTTTGTAGTTATTTACTAAATAACTTTAAGTAAGATCAGAATTCTTTAGGTGGTAATTTATCTGGAATATGGTAATCTTCCTTGATTTTTCCATATTTCAGTCCTAATCTTTAATAAAATCACTTCACAAGGTAGGATTATGACTCTTATGCAAGAAATTGAGAGCCCAAAGCTTTTTGCTGTTGCCCATCGTTATCCCATTACTTCAATTAGGTACTTCAGGATGTCGTTATTTTTAGCATTTAGTAGGCTTCAGTCGTATGTACGTCCTGATTTTCAAAAATTTTGTAGTGAATAATCAACTGGATATTGTTTGTTTTTAGATCTCATGGTATCGTATATATACAGTTTACTAATACGCATACAGTTTCATAGTTAAAATTTCTAAACGAACAGAATTTATTTCAATAGTCAGCTCTGCTCCGACACTTGATGCTTTTAAAAACATTTACTTGCGAGTCATTCTTTCAAAAGTATGTCTCATTAGCCATGCAAATGTTTTTGGGGATCAGTTTACATACCATCAAATTATTTTAGGCAATAGCTACAATCACCAAATTCTGTTGGACTAGTATTTAATATTTTTCAATGTACAGACAATATGAATTCTCAAACAGAAAATATTGTTTTTACCTCCGAAGTTCTCCTTATCTTATTCCTGTCTCACTCATAACACAAAGTTTCAAAACTGTTAGGTATGTGTAACTATTCCCCATTTATCCTGATTATGTAGTCGAGCGAACAACTTTGTCTGAGGCCGTATATCTAATACTTCAGAAGGTTAACAACTGTTATAGCCCAAAGCCGCCAATCAGAAGCAGTGAATTATCGATCGGACCAAGGACGCCTAAAACATGTGCGAGCAGCCTAGAGTCCTGATTGGTCCTGCTTTCCGCCTAGCCCAGCCAGTTATTTCCAGAACACTGATCTCGGCCTCTGTAATATGAATCATCATATTTCAAGCAAACTGAGTTTATATACCAAGCAAACAGACCACGACGTAGCGTAAAATAGAAAATAACATTTGTGCAAAATGTGTCTGTAAATGTGGGAGGTAGTGATTAATAGGCAGGGAATAATTCAAGGATGGAAAATCGTATAACAACAGTTAAAATAAGGCTTATGATAAGAGAGATATGAATACGAATAGTTTAGTTAATTAACAATTATACGATAAAAATATATGTATAGTATTGGTCCAAAATTGGATCCCAAAAAATTACTACTCATTATTCTTATCGCGACACAACAACAACCCAATCAAAGCGGGAATCCTTAAATACCTTTTGTCAGTCGTTCTGCCTGTGAAAAGTAACATAGAACACACGTCACTCGACTTGCCATACCTATTCCTCAGAGACTGGTGAAATTACCAAGACTCGTACCAAAGTAGTAATAGAATTTGCTGGGAAGAAGCTTAGGCAAAGACAGTACAATCCCATTAGGAGGATATAATCCGTCAAATAAAGTATACAGAGTAATTTTGATCTAGGAGTAAACAAAGTGCGCCTGAGCTGTTGTAACCGATTATCAGCCATGTTGCCTGACATCTTCAGCAATTGATCATGATAACCGCGCGGATCACAATCAGGTAGTTTGCATCTATAGATGCAAGCTAGCTGGTATACCAGTTAGGCTCACACCAAAATCCAATGACCAGTCAAACTGAGGTCTCGTTCTGGTTCAGTTGCATGTGGCTTTTCAACTTACTACACCAGCTAACATCGCATCATATTAATTAGTTTAGGGTACAAGTAATCCATTTCCCCACTGTTTCAGTTGATACAGATACTTTGATTTACCAACCACTTTATCATCACTACTACGTACACTGCAACTAACCTTATCACTGCTCACTAGCTGCTCTTAACACGACCGATGACTCGACAACACCTTTGATCAACCCAGCCGTGGCTGGTACCGTAACGTGGTGGTCGGGCTCGCTTGTCGAGCTATACTGGCTGGAGCAATCGTTCCTCAAGGTCATACCATGCCGGACAGGTCTGTTGAAGAGCGGTAAGACTAAAAGAAGCAAACTCAAGGTCCGAGAGTGAAGTCGTACTGCTGACTGTACAGAAGTGCAACGGTAGTAAAGTGTTTCCTTCAGACAACCAGCATAACAGCGATGCTACCTTCTCAAAAGGGAACGATGTGGTCACAAAATATCGACCCTACAAATACACATATGGCCTTATCTCACGGATTTCCGTCTCTCAACAAGTCCGGAGCTAACATAAAAATTACCCACATAAAAGTCGTATGTGACTGGTTCCAAGCAGTTGTCCCTTGGGCACTGCGGTCACGCTCTCAGGTCACTAACACCATCTCTAACCCAAATTCCTTTTCAGTTACCACTAGAAGAACTCTTCCATGGTGTGGGCATCCGGGGGTTAAGAACAGCCCTCATACCTCTAACAGCACTCAAGAATACTGGCCTACGATCAAATACTAGTAGTCGACCAATGTTCTCTGCCTTCAGAACCCACGATACACAGCCATACATTAGGACAGAGTAGAATTATAATTAGTATAATCATCTTCTTGTGACAGAGATAGATACCTTATATACGCCACCGGTGATGTAAATTGATAGAATCAAGTGGGTCTTTTGAGTTGTTGCTGAGGTTTTTTCAGTGATTAACTCACTAAATCTGATGAGACTTTCTAGATAAATGCATTAGCGTTGCATACTCCGGTTATAGTGATCCCATTTTGGCAAATATATTGCAGGTAAAGTCATTTACAAGCTCATATCCATAATTATTTTGATCAAATTTTTATTAAATGATGACTAAGTATACTAAAAATTTATTATTAATCGGAACTTGCGGTCACACGGTCGAAAAGTCTATAGATTGCTGCAACTTGCACCGATGCATATATGTGCCTGGTCCTACTTTGTAGCTGATTGACTGACTGAGATTGCTGTATTTACGTCCAGATGATCTCTAAAACTAGTCAGACTTACTTCGTTCATGGGTATTTAGTTATCGATCAACCTGGTAATGTTAATATCTTTACAAATAAAGGAATCAATACAATTAGTACATTATTTTTCAGGATGGAGTAATAACGTAACGTCGGGTTTTTATGTAAGCTCGTGAACACTAATAACTGTCAGTTCTTCAATAGCGGTTTGATTTACTTCATTATCAGTGTAACAACATATTATAGGACTGTTTTCTAAGTAAGATATTGGCTCAGTAGTTGGAGAATTTAACCTTTATTAGCAGTTTTGAAAGCTCGGACTGTTCTACCCACTGCGTTTTTGAGTCTTCGTACAAATGTAGACAAATTTCTACTTATTAAATTAATGCCCAAATTATAAACTTAGCTCAGCGCTCATGAGGTAAATTACTGAAGTATATATCCAATTCATAAGTTACTATTACTTGTAAGAGATAATATTGTCTAACGTTATCCAATAAATCTCAACTGCTTTTTCGTTTATATAGGCTTCCAATGAACTAGACGAAAATTGGTCATTATTTAGAAATGAATTAACTGAAGCGCCTACAAGAGCCCAATGGATTGTTTCGTCAACTGCACCTGGTTCTTCTATTGGATATGATGGTAGACAAATACCTTATACGGGAATCGAAACCTTACAAAAAGAATTGGCTGGTGTTGAAGCTGAATTAGGTATTCTACCAAATTGTAACGGAATTCAAAATCCTCTCAGTCGACAATTAGTTAATATACCAAACACAAATTTGGTTGATCTGGTTTGGGAGTCTATGTCTGAATTACAAATTGAAAATGTTTCTCGTCCTATTCGTTCATCAAATCCACTGTTATTTATTCCAGTCTCATTTTCTGGTTCAAATTGGCAGCAAAAAATTGATCGTGTTAGAAATATGATGAAAGTAAAAGGAGCTGAATTACTGGTTTTATCTGCATTGGATGAGATTGCATGGTTATTCAATTTACGTGGAAGTGATATACTTTACAATCCAGTGTTTTATGCATATGCTATTGTGAGCTTGAATAAAATAGACTTATTTTTGAATCCGAAAACTGTCGATCAAACACCTAGGCTTGATGATTACTTGAGCGATAAACAGTATTCAGTAAGTTACGATTATTATTAAGCATTAACTAACAACCAACTTAAGAGCTTAAAAAAATGCTTTTATTTACAGATACGTATCATCATAAATCAATATCAACCGGAGCATCGGTATTCCAATGCGACCCACACATCAAGTACAGGTTTGTGTACTTAGCTTTCAGTTACACTTTAGGTGTATGCTAATTGGCTGGTGAGAATAAAATAAGTAGAGTTGGGGGGAGGTTGAACTCATGATATATCGATTGATATCTCTCTTTATCTCTTAAATAGCTTCCAAAAAATGAACTGAACGAACTTATTTTGAAACTGAATTGATTGTATAAACTGTAGACTTTATGACTTGTCTACTACATAGTAATAACAATATACCGTATCATACTGCTAGTCACTGAAACACTTCTTAGTTGTAATTTAAGAAAATTCTGAAACGGTAACCCAATGTTTTTATGGTACAATACCTGAAATCTCAATAAAACCAGTATTATATATATAGGACTGTGACCGATCAATATCTTTTGGGTATATGTTCATCCTGTGCTGATTGCCTCAATTTTACCATCAGTACTTATTCTTAATTGTTTATTTTGGTAAACGTAAAATCTGGTAAAACGGCACTAAAAGTGTGTACGTGACACAAATAGAGTGATAACTGTGTGAAAAAATAAATAAAGGAAGAGGATTACTATTGTTAAAAAATATTTGAAAAAGAATACCATGTTATAGAAGATATAGTTAAAAATTAAACTAAAAAATGTTTCCTTTCACCAAGTTAGTAAAAGGAACCTCGAGTCGACAGCTAAGTTTCTATTCGTCCATTCGTCATACATAAGTGCCTCTTTATGCCCTGTTTTAAACCCAAAAGTCAGCAACCAGTCTCTACTATATCTATATTTCAAACAGTCGTGGTTTTGATATAGAAATACCAGACTACATCACATCATACAGTGAAAAGTAACAATCATACAAGAAAACAAGCCAAAAGTGGCTGTAGATATGGGAGGCTATAAAAGTAATGGACTGTCAACAAATTAAGATTGGTAAATCGTACAATATTAGTTAATTAGTCAACTGAAAGGTTATAACAAAACGAATACATAGACATTAGTAATCTAGTTACTCACTAACTGTACTACAAAATTATAAGTGATAATAATTTGAAAAACCAGTTCCAACTTCTACAATACTTGTTCCGTCATAGCAAACTTCTATAGTTTTCTCTATATTATACTATACTACTCTAGTTATTAGTTTATATCAATTTCGTCTTGGTATTTACTACTTCACGGAAAATGTCTTCTGTTGTTGAAATGATTTACTCTTTAAGAAAAAAAATATTCCTACCTCTTCTTGCATATGTATATATTTATCATTAGGTAAAAATTCATCCATATTCTGAATTTTTCAACTATTTGGAAACTGTTGTTCATAATTCACCGGAAAAACATTTACCATTACAACCGTCACGTGTATGGCTTGATATATCTGCTAGTTATGCAATTGTTACAAAAATTCCAGAAAATCAACGTCTATTTCATATCTCACCTGTTGCTGAAATGAAATCAATCAAATCTTTATCAGAATTAAATGGAATTCGTGAAATTCACATCACTGATTCATTAGTATTATGCGATTTTTTGGCTTGGTTAGAAGATGAAGCTAATCAAATTAATAACAACAGCTGTTGTAAACAGTCACATGATTACAAACCAATAAAACCAAATACAGTAAATGGTGCAGGCCTACCGGTAATAACACCACCACTTGTTTTGACTGAAGCATCAACTGCTCAATATTTAGATGAATTACGGTCACAAGCTAAAGATTTTTTTAGCTTAAGCTTCAACACAATATCTTGCGCTGGTAAGCTACGATATAATATATATGTTGTTTATTTGAGGTTTGTTAATAAATTGTTTGTTATCTGAACGAAATTTGTTTTGTGTTGCGTTACCATAGTTCTTATGTATTCTATGTTATCGTCTTATTTCTTCCCCTTATTCATTCAATTATGGATTTTTTCTAGACGCAAATGGAGCTATTATACACTATCATCCTGTTGAAGGTCAAAGTGCACCTATTACTAATACAAGTATATACCTTGTTGATTCTGGTGGTCAATACTTGACGGGCACAACGGATGTCACGCGTACAATCCATTTAGGTGAACCAACATTAGAACAGAAGAATTGTTATACAACCGTCTTAAAAGCCCATATTGCACTTGCTATGCAAGTAAGTGACAATCTTTTTTTAAACAATTAAAAATTGAATCATATTTCTTAGGGTTTTCAAGCTAAGCTTTTATAGTTTTCCAATGTTCGTTTCCAGTGAAAATGCTTGTTAAATTCTTGTAATAGTATTCATTGAATTATTAAGCGGTAACTTACTGAAGTTCGTCAGATTAAATTTGACTTTCCGGAAAGATTCATTTATTTGAACACATAAATAATGGTACAAGAGGCCACCAAATATATATGCGCCACACAAAACAATGAGAACTCGAAGAGAAAAAAAGGTAAGGAGCGTGAAAAAAGAACATTAACGAACAGATTAGTGTAAAGTAGTGTAATATTACTAAAAATAACAATAGTAATAATGGGGGGAACTGAAAGGTACAATCAGAAGAAATCTTTCAGTTAAGGAAGAAACAACCATTTTCTTATGAAGAAGGTAAAAGAAATTTAAACCGGATCTCCACTGGCTTCTATTCTGAGCCATATCTGATAACGTCCCTAGCCACTGTGTTGCACCATCTCTAGGACCCAGCCAGGGAGTCGTGAAGGTCCAACACAAGCCAGTCCTTTGGAGCTTTCTTTCGTATCACGCCACCATGTCATACACTGACTACCTCTCCGCTTTTTCCAACCAGTCCCAGCGTCGGCAAACAATGAGCGACGTGGAATTCTTTGGGACGACATTTGTAGAACATGTCCAAGCCACCGAAGTCGATGTTTCAAATGGTGACACCAATTGCATTATCGTTTCTGTGCCCGAACACACGATGCCGAACCTCTGCATTACTAACATGATGTTGCCACTGGATGTCAGCAATCCTTCAGAAACAGCGGTGATGAACACAGATTCGTCTAACATCCTGAACTCAGAGACCAGGTTTCACAAGCATAAAGCGAAACTACTCTCACCGACGCGTTGTAGATCTGACCTTTTACAGCCAGACTAACATCACGAAGGCGCCAAAGATGGCCCAGATTGGCATAAACCGTTCTGGCTTTCACAATACGTGCATTGATCTCATCACTTACGCCCCCACAAGCCATATGCAGCTACCTAGATACACGAGCTTCTCGACTACTTATATTTGTTCATTACCCAGGGTGAACACAGGATCAGGGTCCTGTCAGTCTGGTAGAAGTACTTTGCACTTCGAAGGTGCAAAGCACATACCATACCTACAGTCTCTAATTGTCAACTGATTGAGTGCGGATTGCATGGCTTGGGTATTATCGCACAGTAAGGCAATATCATCCGCATACTCGACGTCGAGAAGTCTTTCTCCAAACATCAGATCCACACCACCATTACCTACCATTGCCTACATCCATCAGAGCTGTTTTCAGAATGTCATCGATGGCATAGTTGAAGGGGACTGGTGGGATTGGGCAACCCTGTCCAACCCCACTGCTCGAATGGAACAATGGGGAGAAGTGGTTGTATGCCCTCACTCTGCCTGAGGTGTTTGTATATAGGGCTTTTAGGATGTTGATAAATTTTCCACGCACACCCTTTTTCAATAGACAATTGCAGAGGACATTTGGCGGAGGGTGAAGATATGATCAATACATCCTCGACCAGAACGAAACCCAGCCTGCTCCTCGCGAGTCAATTTTTCTCGGGTTTTGAACAGTGTACAAAGTATGACAGAAGCCAATGGTTTGGACGCAGTCTGAAGTAGACTTATCCCACGATAGTTGTTACAGAAGTGTCGTGAACCCTTTTCAATGATAGGGACAATTATCGACACATTCCACGATGTTGGGATACTCTAAATGCCAAGCTTTTGTAAACAACACAGTCAGTTCCTTAACCAGAAAGTCACCACCATCTTTAGGAAGGGCCGGAGGTAAGTCATCTGAGTCCGGTGACTTGTAGCGCCTTAAGAGTTGAAGTGATCGGACGAGAACCGGTGCTTTCAACGTGGTATGGTCGCCCACGAATGCCCTGGTATGTCCGAGAGTGGGGAGAGTCCGCTCTCCCTCTCGAAATGCTCTCACATGGCCACGCGTATATAGCCTCTGACAGGGAAGTCCTACTAACTGCCTTCTCTTGGCGGGGGTGTTGTTTATGAAAATGAGAGAACGAAAAGCGAGTGTCCGGTGCTTTAACCGGATTCCAAACAAGTGGTGCACATGGTCTCCAGTATCCTGAGGGAACAAATGGCGTATGAACCAATTGTTGGTCACCGGCTTACATGGGACTGCATCTCCTTACGATGCTCCACTGCCTTGTGGATCAGTCCTTCAGGTCGAAGGCTCGAGGAGTGGCCCCCCAAGAAAACCACCTGCTTCGGTTTGGGCACCCGGGCAGTATCACAGCCCTCACACATATCGAATGAGATTTGTGTGGCGCATATGTAGTTGGTGCCTACTTGTACAAATATCTGTGTTAAAATAAATGATAATAAATAAGAGTTGTAGTTCCTCGCGGACTTTTGTCTCATTTGGTGGATCAGTCGTCACAGGCCATGGAGTGCAGGACAGTCTGATCGATGTTGGCGGGGCAACAGACCACTTGAACTGCCCTTCGAAGAATTCTGCCCATAGTCCAAGACGTCGATGGATGTTGCTGATTGACATCCCGTCATCTTCACAGATTGTTTAGCTCACACCAGATCTCTTGTTGACAGTGCTTCGGATAAGTTGAAAGGACTTCCGGCAGTTATCAGATGCAGTTGCTGCTTCCAACTCATAGGCACGCTCCGACCACCAGGCTTCTCGATCCTTACATAAGCTTTGTCCAATTTCATTACGCAGCATCCTTCGTTTGTGGTCAAACTCACGGTCACCCAGGGTAGACCGATGGGTCCCGATGAGTTGTAAGGTATCTGAAGAAACAATGCTTATAAGCGAGACGTTTCGCAAAGCCGCAAGAGACTTTACTCGCCGTTTCCATCGCGTCTTGCAACTGGAACCAATGCCCACCTATACTTTTCGGTGGAATGTTAGCTAACCTTGAACCTAGCTCGGTTTTATATTTAGTTGCAACAGAAGCTGCAACCAATTTACTGACATCAATCGGTTTAGGGCGATGAATTTCTTGGTCACTGAAAAGTAAGGTAAGATTAGCGCAAACAACGGCATGATCAGAGTTCAGATAGGTACTTTAAAAGGAGCGGCAGTCTTGTACACAACCACGCCAGCTGTAGCTGATCGTGATGTGATCAATCTGAGTCCAGGCTTGAGATGCCGAGGGAGGACGCCAAGTAGCACATCGGCGATTATTGTGCCGGTAGTTAGTGCTAGCCAGAAACAGGTTGTGGTCTACTCACAGCTGCAGTAGACGGTTCTCGTTATCTATCCTGCGACTAACAAGTCCACATCGGCCACCTAAACGACCCTCTTCTGTGCCTAGACACCCGACCTGAGCATTCAAGTCTCCGGCTATTAATACAATATCTGTCGAACACACTTTCTATATAACAGTTAAATGATGGTAAAGCTCATACTTGATCGCATTCAAGCTGCAATCTGTCGAAGCGTATGCGATGACGAAAAGACATCGTTCCTCACGCCGATTTCCTCTTACTTTGATGGAACTTTTTAATCTAACAGCACATAACCGACCGATAATGGGGATCCAATCGGCTAGTGTTGCCTCAGCTCTAGCTCTTAGTGCGACACCAACAAAACTAAACGAAGATGCTACAGGGTCCCCAAATAAGCTCACATAAAACAAGTTTTTCAAAGCGACAGATGGAGAGCAAATTTGTAGCACTTAGCTAGAGTTTTGAATACGGGTATCGGATAGACAACAGACGTCGATATTAAGACTTTCTAAAGACATAGCCAGCCCTATCTGTTGTACGATCTGCATAAGTGTGCGAACGTTGAAGGCAGCCAGTTTGAATGGTGCACGTGATTTCAGAAAAACTGCTTCAGTATTCGTATCTGCATCCCAAGCCTGGACTCAGATTGATCACATCGCGATCAGCTTCCGCTGGCGTGGTTGTGTAAAAGACTGCCGCTCCTTTTGGAGTACCTATCTGGACTCTGACCATGCCTTGGTCTGCGCTAATCTTGCCTTACTTTTCAGTGGACAACGAAGTGACCGCCATCAACGGATTGATGTTAGCAAGCTGGTTGCAACTTCTGTTGCAAATAAGTATCGAACCGAGTTAGCCTCTAGGCTAGCTACCACTCCACCGAAAAGTATAGATGAGCATTGGTTGCAATTGCTTGACGCCATGAAAATGGCGGGAACAGTCAGTTGTGGGTTTGCGAAACGTCCCGCTTTTAAGCACTGGGTTTCTTCTGGTTCCTTACAACTCATTGAAGCCCGTCGGTCTACTCCGGGTGACCGTGAGTTTGACCATAAACGAAGGATGTTACGCAGGGAAATTGGGCAAAGCTTGCGTAAGGACCGAGAAGCCTGGTGGTCGGAGCGTGCTGATGAGCTGGAAGCAGCAGCTGCATCTGGTAACTACCGCAAGCTCTTCCAGCTCATCCGAGCCACTGGCAGCAAGAAGTCTGGTGTGAGTGAAACAATCTGCGAGGATGATGGGATGCCAATCACTAACATCCATCGACGTCTTGGACGATGGGCAGAATTTTTCGAAGGGCAGTTCAACTGGCCTGCTGCTCCGGCAACATCGGTCAGGCTGTCCTGCCCTCCATGGCCGGTGACGACTGATCCACCAAACGAGGAGGAAGTCCGCAAGGAACTCCAACTCTTGAAGCGTTACAAATCACCTGGCCCAGATGACTTACCTCCGGCCCTTCCTAAAGATGGTGGTGACTTTCTGGTTAAGGAACTGACTGTGTTGTTTACAAAAGCTTGGCATTTAGAGTATCCCAACATCGTGGAATGTGTCGATAATTGTCCCTATCATTGAAAAGGGTTCACGACACTTCTGTAACAACTATCGTGGGATAAGTCTACTTCAGACTGCGTCCAAACCATTGGCTTCTGTCATACTTTGTACACTGTTCAAAACCCGAGAAAAATTGACTCGCGAGGAGCAGGCTGGGTTTCGTTCTGGTCGAGGATGTATTGATCATATCTTCACCCTCCGCCAAATGTCCTCTGCAATTGTCTATTGAAAAAGGGTGTGCGTGGAAAATTTATCAACATCCTAAAAGCCCTATATACAAACACCTCAGGCAGAGTGAGGGCATACAACCACTTCTCCCCATTGTTCCATTCGAGCAGTGGGGTTGGACAGGGTTGCCCAATCTCACCATTCCTCTTCAATTTGCCATCGATGACATTCTGGAAACAGCTCTGATGAATGTAAGTAATGGTGGTGTGGATCTGTTACCTGGAGAAAGACTTCTCGACCTTGAGTATGCGGACGATATTGTCTTACTGTGCGATAATGCCCAAGGCATGCAATCCGCGCTTAATCAGTTGGCAATCAGTGTCCGTAGGTATGGTATGTGTTTTGCACCTTCGAAGTGCAAAGTACTTCTACAAGACTGGCAGGATTCCAATCCTGTACTCACCCTGGATGGTGAGCAGATAGAAGTAGTCGAGAAGTTCGTGTATCTGGGTAGTTGCATAAGTGCTGGTGGGGGTGTGAGTGATGAGATCAATGCACGTATAGTGAAAGCCAGAGTGGCTTATGCCAATCTGGGCCATCTTTGGCGCCTTCGTGATGTTAGTCTGGCTGTAAAAGGTCGGATCTACAACGCGTCGGTGAGAGCAGTTTTGCTCTATGCTTGTGAAACCTGGCCTCTCCGAGTTGAGGACGTTAGACGACTCTCTGTGTTCGATCATCGCTGTCTCCGAAGGATTGCTGATATTCAGTGGCAACATCATGTCAGTAATGCAGAGGTTCGGCATCATGTGTTTGGGCACAGAGATGATAATTCAATTGGTGTCACCATCTTGAAACACCGACTTCGGTGGCTTGGACATGTTCTCCGAATGTCGTCGCAGAGAATTCCACGTCGTGCATTATTTGCCGACTCTGGGACTGGTTGGAAAAAGCGGAGAGGTGGTCAGTGCATGACATGGTGTCGTGGTATGAAAGAAAGCTGCAAAGGACTGGCTTGTGTTGGTCCTTCACGACTCCCTGGTTGGGGTCTGAGAGATGGTGCAACACAGTGGCTAGAGACGTTATCAGATATGGCTCAGAATAGAAGCCAGTGGCGATCCTGCTGTAACCTTCTTTTACTTTCTTCATAAAAAGTGGTTGTGTCTCTCTTACTTGAAAGATTTCTTCTGATTGTACTTTTCCGTTCCATTGTTACGACCACACTAAATTACACCAATCTCTTCGTTATCGTTCTCTTTTGTGCTCCTTGGTTTTTTTTTTCTTTTTCTATCTCTTCGAAGTTACATTGTTTTGTGTGGCGCATATATATTGGCGCTCTCTTGTACCAATATTTATGTGTTAAAATAAATAAATAATAAATAAAAATAATAAACATAACTTTATCAAATTGCACACTTATCACTTAACACAAAATCACATTGAATAATTAATTAATACAAGGAGAAATACATTGAAGATCTAATAACTTACAGGATACTAAATAAATTAATACAATCGAAAGTTTACTAAGAATCAATGAAAAAAACTCCTTCAGAATTAATGGAAACAACAAAAATGAATTAAAAGTTAACTGAATAAATAATCACTGAAAAATCGATATGCAAATTTTAGAATTGATTTTCTTTCTCTATTGTTTCTTTTTGGAGATTTAGCATTTATTTACTTATTTGTGCACATAAACATTGATACAGGGGGCGTACCAAATACATATGTGCCACATAATAACAATGAAGCCAGTAGTAGTTATCATTGATTTGTGTGACGGCTGTGATACTGCCCGGGTGCCCAAATCGAAGCAGATGGTTTTCTTAAAGAGGTCCCACCCGGAGCCTTTGATCCAAAATTTAATTCACAAGGCAGTGGAGCGACATTAGGAGGTACAGTCCCATGGTAGACAATGACCAAAAACAGGTCCATACGCCATTTGTTCTCTCAGGATCCTGGAGCTCATACGCACCATTTGTTTAAAGCCAGGGTTTTCAAACTCCCTTAGATGGATTCTCCGTGTCCATCAACCCGCCTCAAGCACCGGACAATCCCTTTTCGTTCTCCCAATTTCGTAAACAACACCCCCGCTCCTAGAAGGACTTCCCTGGCAGTAGATTCCTTAACACTTTGTGACTTGTCACTTCATGATGTTTTTTGTTTTCTTTTTATATTTACTACTTGTTTATTTCAGGTTTGTTTTCTCTTTTCTTTTTTTGAAATAATTTATTCTGTTTATTTCAAAGTGCAGGAGGTTGATTTGATATTCTTATTGACCAAATATACTACATACATAATACTGAGATTTATATCTTTTACTGAATTGATAACATTACGTATTTATAGAATTCAATACAGTTTAAACGGGATGTATATTCTGGAAGTTGAGACCGGTTTTTTGAATTACTATTGTCTATGTATTCGTTTTGTTATAACCTTTCAGTTGACTAATTAACTAATATTGTACGATTTACCAATCTTAATTTGTTGACAGTCCATTACTTTTATAGCCTCCCATATCTACAGCCACTTTTGGCTTGTTTTCTTGTATGATTGTTACTTTTCACTGTATGATGTGATGTAGTCTGGTATTTCTATATAAAAACCACGACTGTTTGAAATATAGATATAGTAGAAACTGGGTGATCACTTATGGGTTTAAAGCAGGGTATAGAGAGGCTCTCGTGTATATGGGACTAACAGGATTTTAGCTTTGAGTTTAAGGTAAATGGTGCTTGTTATGCATGTTACTGGTTAATCAAGGGATACTAAGCTTTCATAGAATTAATAGATGCAAAACAGACCAGCGTCCTGATTGGTGACTTGGTGTACGGTTTTGGTCCATAGGATTTCTATACATAACAAATATTCACACAGGTAATTGGTTACACTTCTTTGGTTTTATTTAAAATATCAATAATACACACCACCAAACGATCTCGAGAACTCGAAACCAATTAGAATGCAGGTGATATAAACAAAAATAATTTATTACATTCGAAGCATAAATAGCAAAGATGGATAGTATCTAACAGTGGGGTCCAGAGCGCACGTATCGTCCTATGTGGCACTCGTCAGCTGGATGTACCTGCATCTCAGAGTTGATGTTCACTCTGGGAGTGGAACCCAGTACCGTTCACTTCAAACACCGTCGCGTTAACCACTTAGCTACTGCGTCCTGATACAAGTAAACAACATTAAGTGAATATAAATACTTTATGATTAGAATTAACAGTTTGTGCTAGGTTTCAGCGTTAGATGTGTGTAATTAATAGTTTTGAATAGGAATGAAATCAGAAGATTCCATATAGATGATAACTTAGGCATTATCGAGATTCTTTTATCTACGTCTAGAAGTTCATATATTCTGTTAAAGTTTTATCTGTTTATTATTTCCTGCATGAAAAACTTATCATTCTCTCGTCATTTTAAAAACCACTCAACTTTGTCTTTATTCTTTTTTCTTTCTATGTTTATCAATTTTATGTATCATAGTTTGCAAATATTTTTAGGTCTTACTTGTTTCCTAATTCAGTTTTATCGAGATACAAACTCTATGTCATTGAGTTTTTGATTTCATACGAAAACGTAAGAGCCACTATCATGGATTTGATTAGTTCATCAATATACCTTACTTTTTCAAAAGTTTTGTTATTAAGATGCGTATAGATACTATATTGAAAAATCAATTTAAAAAAAGCCTTTATACTAACCAAACTCAATTATTTTAGTGTTATATATCAACAGTGGAATGTAAAAAGGCAAGCAATATAACAACATGATTCAATAATTAATTAATTTCTACTCAAACACTATGTTCAACTAATGTTGTGAAATCGAAATATTTTCTGATTATTTATTATTTTAAATAGATTTTTCCATCGAATACTCAGGGTTCACGATTGGATATTATATCTCGTCGAATCATGTGGCAATTTCATGGTAATTATGCTCATGGAACAGGACATGGTGTTGGTGCATTTCTCAATGTACATGAAGGCCCTATTGGGTTGTCTGGTAGTCGAATTAACGCATACTCTCGTTTGGGTATAGTAGAACCAGGCTTACAAGAAAATATGGTAATAAAAAATGTGTTTTTTCCGTTTTTTGATAAGTTTTCAACTATTTTTGTCAACATTTTCGTTTGACAGTTTAGTCTTAATATTCTACTACTTTTCGTTTCCTTTTACGTGATGATTGCAGTGATTTGACTTATAGATAGTCTTGAAAATATGTTAAAAGTTTGTATTAATCGGGGAATCATTTAAAAATACAAATCTGATTGGAAGAAGTTGACTGAGAACCTTGGAGATGAGTTAATAGTTATGTCATTGAGGTTATAATTTACAGACCTTTGAGCGATGTTGAACTGACCTTGAGAAAAGTTGCCTGATTTCTAGTACCAAAAGAGGGTTATAAATTAGTGTGAGGAATTAGGATTATGATTTGGAGTTAGAAGTTAAGGTTAAGAATTAGTGTGAGGGTTTTAATCACGAACTGATATCAGCTTTAATGTCAAAATTCTGTTTAACTTTACGGATAAATAAATTTCGTGCCAAATTCCAAGACTTGCTATCAGTGGTTCGTCCATAAATTATAGTCCGGCCATATGCATTCTGAATCAAATATGATTTCCTATCAGTCATTTTCAACCACCTAACAAATTTACATACGGCACACGATCTTATTGAGTCATTTAGACTAGTAGTTACATTACAATTTTATGATAAATATGAATATTGTGTTTACCATTTATTCAATTCGAGATTGATTTACTTCATTTTCCAATAACTATAATCCATTAAACTAAGTAAATTTTCTGTTAAGTAAATAATTTATCCATGAAATTGAATGCTTTTGTTGTTTTATATCTTGAGTTTATAGGTGTCGCTTTCGACCCTACACCTTAATGGATTCAGTTTTGTGTGAAAATTCCCACGAGATTATTCGTTAGGTGTCTCAGAATCAGACAAAACAGTTTCCCAAATCTTGAAGTTTATTTGAATACTGAATGTTTTTTTTAGTTACCACCTTATTTCACTAGTTTTTTAAAGTGCTATTGACGACTCATAATCTCTCCTATGACGGCGCCTTAATTATTACAACCTGCAATCGGAAGAATAAAATCAATTATTCGCTGTAACAGCTCATACTTACTGAAGACAATTCAGTGAATAGAAATTTCTTTTCGACGATTTAATTTATTCGTATTTTCTTTGCTGAATTGCCTTCTTTCTCCTTCAATGAAACAATGGGTCTCTTTCGTTATTGATATTTCATTGTTTGCTAAGATATGAGACTCTGTGGGTAATAATCATATTTGTTATTGACAAATTCAAACTTGTTGTTGTAAGCTGATTAGTCAGGGATTATTTTTAGCCGAGCTGCTTGCTAATTGATATTCGTCAGCTTTTGTACTCAAATTTACATTCAAAAACAACCGGATCATGTATTTAAATCTTTTGAAATTTATTTGGGTAATATGTGTGTTAGTATAAAATGTCTATCTGTTCTTAGATTTGAATGTCTGACGTTCAATTATAGTTTGATTTTCGATGTTCATTAGTTATCAGTGATAGAAAAAACTCCTTAAAGTTTCCTCGATAACATCATAATTTCTGAGATCAACTGAGAAATAATAAAGTGAATCATTTCTGATGAATTTTGATCATCATCTACAAATGGATTCTCAAATGTTTCAGTTTTTATGCTTAAATTTAAGAAAATTCTTACCCTGGATTAATATTTTGTTACTGATATTTATTTAATTAGTATGTAAATCTCATAAACATTGCGATTGAACTTTCTAAGGATTCTCACTATATATTATCGTATTTGATAGGTTCGTGTAAAATAAAGATTTACTTTTTCACTTTTTTCTTAAATACAGGTTGTTACCATTGAACCTGGTTACTATTGGACTGATCACTTTGGAATACGGTTAGAAAATGTAGTATTTGTTGTACCTGTTGAAACAAAAGATTCGCACAGTAGTGACAGGAATAGTTATACAGCTGAAACCTCTACCTGTCACCGATCTTTTCAATTTTCACCAGACATTAACAATACTAAATGGCTCAGTTTTGAACCAGTCACCTTAGTTCCATTTCAACGTAAATTTATCAATTCTGATATGTTGACTACAGATGAATTAAATTGGTTAGATAATTATCATAAAACAATTCGTCAAGTTTTATGCAGTCGTATTTACCAAGAAGTGAATGTTCAATTGTCAATTAACGATGGAAATGATGACCATGAGATCATGTTATCAAATATATCAATGTTATCGTCTAGTCGTCAACGTTGTTTACAATGGATATTAAACCAAACAAAATCATTTTTGTAATCTTATGAATTATTTATATACATGATTTAGACTTCTCAAGTCTTTGCTGTATTATTGGTGAAATTTTTTACTATAACAATATTAAACTCACTTTTATATTCGTAATGACCAAAAGTTCATAATGGTGATGCCAATGTGAAACGATGTGATCTACGTATTTACATTGTCTAACCTGTTGTTTTGTAAATATCTGTTGTGTTAAACATTCGTTTTTCCTTTAATAATGACACTCGATGCATAATATAACACCGAAACATTTGTGTATCAGATTTAGCAAGTAGTGAAGAATGTGATTGTTTGTGTAATAGATATTTAGTTTATTGATTAAATGTATAATGTCAGCTGAAATAGTTGTATTAATTAGTGATTATGAAGGTAAATTGCTAATTATTTTTACAGAGACATTCTTTTTTTGAATCTCCTTAACTAAAATGTAAATTAACAGCAATTGGCTGAACTATTTTATTATCAGAATAGAGTTGCGGAGATGATTGCTTTTTTGATAGAGATCATGAATCGATTGATGTTAGACTACCATTTAAAACCTGGAAGCATTGGACAGCCGTTTTGTCCTGTTGTGGGACTCCTCAGCAGTGAGCATCTGCGATTGTCATTATGATTTTTGGCTTTCATTAAGATTAAGAAGAAAAATTGGATTTTATAATTGATGTTTAATTTAATAGTTGAATTCATGAGTCGATTAAATCTAGACTAATAGGGAAAATCTTGAAGCACTGAACGGCTGATTCGTCTTAGTATGGGATTCATCAGCTTTAATCGACTCATGACTTAAACTATAAAATTACTACAATCTCCACAAAACCCCCAATTTGGTGATATTTAGTTATTAAGAATATTAATAATCAACCTGTAATGAACTGATTCATCAAAATAAATGAAGCAGATGCCTTACGATTATTCAGAATACTTGCTTTATTGGAAAAGTTAAAGAAACATAGTCTTCAACATCCGTACGTTATATTTAAGCCAATGAATTAAGATCACTAAATGATGTCATTACCAGTTCATGCATATTTCGAAATCGTTTCATGATAACAACTGTATCTAGTTATGTTTGATATGTTATTTTGAATAACAAGACTGTGAATCACTCAATGGACTCTGACTAGGTTATCTATAGATTTCACCCCCATCATGATGCCTAAATTTACTTGATTTGCAGTTCATGTACAGTTGTGCTAATAAACTGATAGCGAATCATGCACAGGGAAAAAGCAACTATTCACCGATCTCTGACTTTCGAAATGGTCATTCAAATTACACCAGTCCGTTAGTGAACAATTTTCTACTAATTACTTATATAAAATTTTATAGTGTTTAGAGTTGATTTAGACTAGCGATTTATTTTACATGGATTTATTTTTGATAGTTGTAATAAGCATCATGATCAATGAAAGCCAGTCAATAATATAAACAAGTATTTGCTAACTATCAAGAAATTCATTTACATACTTACGCCTGTTACTCCTCGTGGAGGAACCTAGGCCGCCCACTAGTACTCTCCATCCTGGGCAATTCTCTGCAGAACTTTCCAGTTGCTATTCATCCTTTATATATCTGTTTCCTTTTCCCGGTGTAGTGTGTTCTTTGGCCTTTCCGCTTCACTTTAGGATTCCAACTTAATGCTTGCCTCGTAATGCAGTTTGATGATTTCCGTAATGTATGTTTTATCCAGTTCTAACATTTTTTCCTAATTTCCTCTTCAGCTGGAAGCTGGTTTGTTCTATCCCACAGAAGGCTGTTGCTGATGATATCCGGCTAACAGATATTCAGTATCTTACGTAGACAATTGTTTAAAAATAATTGTACCTTTTTGGTGGTGGTTGTGGTAGCAGACCAAATCACCACACTACAGAAAATCGTTGAGCAATCGATTGAAAAGAATTGGTTACTATACATCAACTTCCTTGATTAGAAAAAGCATTCAACAGTGTGGAAAAAATCTCATGGAACCTTCCTCGACACTACGGTGTACCTGAGAAAATTGTCAACATCATCCGAAATTTATACGATGGACTACAGTGCAATTAGTGCATGGGGAACGGCTGGCAGGCGCATTCCAAGAACAGACAGGAGTAAGAGAAGTCTGCTTATTCTACCCCTTTCCGTTTCCTTTAAATGGTTGAGTAGATTATGAAGACCTCGACATCTCAAAGGGAATACAATGGACAGCTTGTGCCTGGATGATTTAGACTTCGCATATAAACTGGCCTTTTTATTCCATATACACGAAAAAAATACAGATGAAGACAACTAGTATAGCAGCACTCCATCAGTATGTTCAAAAATACACAAGGGAAAAGGAAAGATAATGAAATACAACTCGGAGAACACCAACCCAGTCACATGATGGAGAAGCTCTGGTAGACGTGGAATCTTTTACGTGCATAGAAAGCATCATCAATGAACATGGAGGACTTAATGCAGACGTAATAACGAGCACTCATCGAGTAGTCAATGATTGGAACGCCTTACCCGAACAAGTAGTATCAGCCCCATCAGTGAATACTTTCAAGGAAAAGCTGGACCTTCACTGGAAAGCAATGTGTCAGGATTAACACAGGTTCATCAACCTACTATCCTTATTACTGAAGACTGAATACTCCGGAAAATACTACTTAAAATATATTCGATACTTCAACAAATTGCTGAGCTATAGTTTGAACACATAACCACAACTAATAGGTATTAAGTCATGTAGAAGCACAAGGCTTGTTTAATTTGTTTAGTATGGGTGGGTCGCAATCAGTAGCTCTGACAAACAGCACAGCTAAACTCAGCTCAAAAACGAGTACATAAACATCAACTCTGCATTTAGTTACTCAGTTTTAACTCCATCAAATTATTAGACATTTATGTTGGTGAAGATAAAGACCGTTCACTAATCCCTTCCAAATGCAGAAAATCAGAAATCTAACCGTTATCTAAGTAGAATTGGTTTTTCGATACAAAAATATAATCCCTGCTGTTTTAGCTTTTGCAGTTAGTGAGCACACAAATCGATAAGCTGAAACGATAAGAAATTTGGTTGCAAAATCAAATTGGTGCAAATAATATTAGCCAAAACTAGAGATTTGAAAAACGTAGCTTAATATACTAGGCTGTAATTTGAAGTTGACAATCTTTCAAATGAGATATACCGTTGCTCGTTGAAATTTTTAGACTTTAAAATGACTGTCACATACCTAGTCGCTTTCTCGACAAATTGTGCAAAACAATAGCAAAATATTTTTAGACTGAATCAGCTTGCCATCACAGGGAGTTATTCGTGTACCACAATCGAAATAGTGGCACAAAAAGGAAAATTAATGCTGAGGGATCAAACGTAATTATTATATATAACATTCACCGACTTCACAAAGGCATTTAACAATGCTCCTGATACAAGATTATATAAGTTTAGCAATATTGAGACAACAATACATTTGATAAAGTGAATAAACGACATTTTTGTTTTGTTCAAACAGTAAGGGGAAACCTTATGTTGTTTTGGTGAAAACCAGTTGATAATCGAGTTTTACAAGATACAGTTCCAGTGATTTTCTAAGCTTTCTGTTCTGTTATGTACCAACAATGTGGAAATATGGATACTCAAGCAACACAAAAAGGGGAAATAAAGCGAACGAAAGCGTAAATAAAGGGGAAAAGTCGCGTTTTCGCCTTTACGTCGTGTATTTGGAAGAAATTTGTCGACAATACTACGTAACGTACAGTGTTTGAATGAGCCGCATCCGGAACTGAAGTTTTCTTAAACTTCGACAAATTTAGGCACCCCTTAATGAAAAAACAAAATTTTTGTCATTGAAACAATGTACGAAATACGGAACCAGGCATTCGGTTGATACGCATATAGAGTGACTTCGTTTGTTGTTTAGCTAAAGTGTTCCGACATGCTTTGGAGCCATCACAAAAAACTTACGTGATGCAGGTGAGCGACGTGCTCTCAGACTTTCATGTTCATTGTAACTGATGACCTTGTAATGTCAATACTATGAGTTATATTGAAGTCAGTGAGAATGTTCGTAGACGTAGGGCCACTGTGAAATTGTCACGTTCCCTTGGCTGTCATAGATACACTTTTAACAGAAGGTGGAGTAAAATGAAAGCTGCTCTCATGAAAAAATATCACTTTCTTTCGTTCAGTGAGTTTCAACGGATGAAAGCGCTCTGCCACATAACACTGAGAAGCACAAGAGGTATGTACAATAATCTTACGAACATTTCCTAGAGCTGTCATAAAACGTAAACAACAATATCTTTAAAATTCAGTAGACATGGATGTTGCTGAAATGCAGGCTGGCAATACTCATATTCAATATCCCAAATTCAGGTTGTTTGACAAATTTGTGTCGCCTATTGCTAAGTAAGTTTCATGACTATTTACATGTTCAATAATTAGTTCGACGCAATTAGAGACATCCCCGTCTACATCTGCATCAAAGCGTGTCCATAGTGCTTCAGCAGATCAGTAAGTTAAGTGCATCATCAAGTGGACTTTTTCAGGTTAGATAGGTTGCATGCAATGGTGCAATACATTTCGTCAATCATGAATGACTTCCGTCAAACGTTGCTGCATATGTCAACAGCCATTTCGGATTTGACTGTTAATATAAAGCAATTGCTTTCGAAGTCAGATGAGCGCAAAAGACCGCGTCAATTCGACTGCGGACTATCGAGTCAGCAGTTTCCTTTGTCATCTGAAGAGGAACTACAGATGCTGGATACTGGTTTGTCGCAGAAAGATACCAGGGACAGATTTGTAAGTAATTAACATGAATTCTATAATTTCTTACTATTACAGATAGCAATGGTCACTAGGTTATCGAGTGACGATCCAAAGACGTCGATGTGTTTTGTTCTGTCATACATCTTGACACCTGAGCTTGCAAGTAACTTCACGTTACTTGGCACCTCTTCACAACGAGCACTACAGAAATGCACGTTTTACAGCTGCATACGAAGTCAACAATACTAACGAACATAACCGTAAGACCTTCGGAGTTCTGTCGAAGAATGGAAACTAGGAAGTAATGTGTATATTTAGGCTAAAAGTAGACAACTAAGCGTATAAGTAGGCGATTCCGCGAAAATATAAACGAAAATGCGGCAATTCGGGGGATATTTAGGCGAAAATGCGACAATTCAGCGGATATTTAGTCGAAAATGCGACAATTCGGGGCATATTTAGGCGAAAATTAGAAAATTCGGCGGATATTTAGGCCATAAGTCGGTAATTTGTCGACGAGAGGGCGAAAAAGGGGAAATTCCGCATTATTTCCCTCGGAAAGGCGAAAAAGGCGACATTCTGATGCGTTTTCTCCTTTATTTCCCCTTTCGCCACCAAAGCATTTACTCCTTTATTTCCCCTTTTTTCCCCATTATTTCCCCTTTTTGGGTTTTCTGGGTAGTGACAAACAGCGAAGGGGATAATGTGAATTCACACAAAATTAGATTTGTTTGGTATTTGTTAATTGATGATAAATACCTCCAATTGTATTATGAAAATCTCGTTGATAGCATGGGTTGATACATGGAAGTGAATTGACGCCTTAATTTTCGTACTTCTTGGAATTCGCTCAAACATCAAAGAAGATATTGGTTGCACATCATTCGAACTATTCCATGGTACATTTCATATATTACCAAGATAACTGGTCGACACAGATACAACACACCGACTGACCTAATTCGCTTTGCGAGCCGTCTGTTACAAACAGTGCAACAATTTACATCAATCCCTTCACGTGAACAAAGCCGTCATGTACAGCACGGCAGATGCCTGCTCACATGTAAATTTGTCTTTATCCGAATCGACGCTGCTAAAAAGCGCTCAGAATAACCCTACCAAGGAGCTTATCCAGTAATTGAACGGACAAGCAAAAATTTCATCACAAACAAGATGTAAAGAAAGAGAGTATCTACATAGATATAATTATTCCTTCTTTCTACAAGGATCATCAATACAAAGAAAATACTATCATACCGAAACAATCTTTACCATCAGTTACTAAGAAATCAGAGAATGATCAAGGACCAAGCAATAACCCTACATTTTTAACACGTTCAGGCAGTTCGACAAAGAACCCTAATTTTTTTAATGCTTATCATTCGTTTTGTACTTTATTATTATTGGCAATTTATGGCACCATTATTGACTTTATTTTCATTGGATAGCGCTCAACTACATCCATTTAACACTGTCCGGCAACACATTGTACATTACCAACGTGCATATCATATCCTCTAGTTTACGTACATCAGTCGACGAAATAAATTTTTCACACAGACAATCATTGTAAATCTATGCTTATATTTCCTTTGTTGTTATTTAGCATACATGTATTATTCCTTTCTCTCATATCTTTTGTGTCACAGTGTTAAGTCAGTATACTCTGGAGAAGCTATGCGAAGATAATTAGAACAGAGTTATTTTGCAACCATTCTAAGCTATTATTTTCATTATGCTTTATCAAGATATTCATCTCGAACTAAAACAATTGTCAGAATGGGTTTCATGGAGATTTTTAGAAATTTCACAGGTTGAAATCATGAGTCGAATGAAGCTAGACCACCATGGAAAACCTAGAAGCACTGACCCGCCGTTTCGTCCTAGTATGGGACACCTCAGCAGTGCGCATCCGCGATCAGCTCACTGAAGGCAAAGGTGTACGGTGGCGTAAATTCGTGGATTGGTTGAAGTTAGACATTAACATCGCTGGATGCCGGCTCAGTGGTCTAGTGGTTAAGTGCTCGCGCGTGAAACCAGTAGGTCCTGGGTTCGAATCCCTTGGGGTGCGGGATCGTGGATACGCACTGCTGAGGAGTCCCATACTAGAACGAAACGGTTGTTCAGTGCTTCCAAAATTTCCATGGTGGTCTAGCTTCAATTGACTCATGATTTCAACCTGTAAAACAATTGTGTTTGGAATTATTGACTACTTATAATTGTGGTGTACTAGACCAAATGAAACTCAAACATGACAATTCCTGACAATTAAAACAACTTCCAGTATATTTTTTTCAGTGAATAAGTTATATTTTATGTATAAATACGTCAATTTTTGTAAGTTATAACTTCATCATTATTTTTGGAATTGATATATTCTTCGTTAACTACACCCGTTTTCATAGTTAAATTCATTCTTTCATACAAAATGATAATTATAGTGGAAAAATGAAGGATATATTTGAAAATAACTTCATCTCCCTATTTTAAGAAAATGGTACAAAACCCCAAATATTTCCGCAGAATCTTTTAACACTGGTAAAAACTCCTTATATTTACTTAAAAAAACCCAAACTTTTCCCCAGTTTTGAAGAAATTCTTTAAAATTTCGCACTTTTCCCAAATATTTTTCAGAATTTTCGACAACTTTGAGGAAACCCGTCTGCGTTCAGGGAATCAACCTCGAAACTGTATCGCATTACGGAGACATTCAGCGCGTTTATCGACTGTCTAAAATACCGCACTCGGAAATACCGGTAGCACAGAACATCGTGGCGATTTAATAATAAATACCCAAGAATTTCTACGCATCTATTCCATTCTTTTCTGTGAAATTCACGGACTGAACGCAGTTCCAAATAAATTAAACCATATTTGGTGACAAGAACCGGTCTGTTGCAGTAGATCAATATTGCTGTAATCAAAAGACTGATGCGTTATAAATGGAAATCTTTATTTAAGCTTAATAGTGTACAAATTACCCATTAATATATAACTTCGTCTAGTTCTTATCAATTGCCCATGCACTTTGGATAAGTACATTAAAATAATGTTAAACTTTCAGAGTGTTTAACAAAAAGTAAATAGTTACTCTTCCTCAATACAAACGCAGTCTCAAAACAGCCAAATTTATGGATGAACCAACCAGGTATAAGATAACAGGTCTCGGATTTCGGTGCTAAATTCACCCATCTATTTGGCTAAATGGAGTTTCGGGCATTATAGCAGATGTTAGTTCGTGATGAAAACCCTATATGAAATTCCTAACCCTAAACACCAAGTTTAGATCGTAATTCTAATTCCTCACACTGGTTTATTACCCTTATTAGGTCCTAGTAATTATGTGAAGACTTTCAAGGTAAATTTAGCGTCGCTCAAATGTCGTCCATAAATAATAGTCTCACCAACAAATTCACTATGTCTTAGCAATCATACAGTGTATGAACCCATAATGCCATGTGAAAGGTTGATTACGTACCAATGGTATAACAATAAAGTTTGCCGAATAAAAAACTTACAGTTATGTCTGCTAACACTTGCGGAGCCAGCTGAAAAGAAGATAGACAGGAAATAATGATATCAGTATAAATGTGTATCAGAAACTAATATAAATACAGTAATCGGTATTTAATGACAGATCTTAAGTGCATTTAGGTCACCACCCACGCTTATTTACTTCGTCTCTCAAGAGACAAAGTACAGTTGTATCGTGTCAGAAAGCCTGGCTCACAGTATTCATGGCGTTTGTTATTTGGTCCTCAGACACGTTGCACTTCGGAACAGTTAACACAACATCTATAAACATATTTAAACTGTGATGTGAACTTCCTTTGAATTGCCTTGAAGAATCTGTATTTGCTGATGCTATTTTACTTTTAGTTCCACGTGAGGTATAAGCGACTGCTAGTTCCAGTGTGAGTACGTAAGTGTTGGGGACGTTAGTCCGTCAGAACTCACTTGGAAAATGACCTAATTTTGTAATTTTATTTAGAAATTTTGAATTTCTTTGTTTTTGCGCCAAAAGCGCTCTCGTCACCTTCATGTCGTATTTCCCACTGGGAAATATCATAAATGTAATTGCTCTGTTGAGTCTTTTAGTGTGCTATTTGGTAACTCTCCTCAAGGACGATTTTGCACTGTAAATATACTTTTTGAATTGTGTTTGTTGTTATCGCTTTTTTCCGGTTGTTTTGCGGAATTTTATTATTAGTCTAAAAGAAACAACTAGCCGTAGTCAGGCTGAATACAAGCAGTAATCGAAGTCGTGGACAGTACACTGAAGTTCACCACTTGAATTATTGGATTCCAATTAAGTAACTAATCAATAGTATTGTTCTTGCGTTAATGTTCTATTGTTGTGTGCTACCGATGTGCACATACGTAAGTATTATGTATCATCAATCGAAAATGAAACGTCTGGCGGAAGAAGGTTAAGATCGAAGGAAAGAGAACGAGAACAGAAAATGACTGGTGTGGAGACAAAAGAACAATGAGGTCCGAAACGATTAACTGGTATTTGCAACAGGAACAGTTGAGTTTGAGACAAATGATCAAGATTTTGCAAATGAAGTATTTACTGCATGGTTCCCAGATTTTAATAGATGTTCCATAAGTTTGTATTCAAATACATACGGTTGTCCTCACTTGTGTCCTCGTTAACTACACTATAAGTGGGAAATTCTAAACTTGGTCAAACGAGCTGCACATTGATTCCAGAATTGTAATGATTTTCTAAGGGACGCTATCTCTGTATATATAAGAAAATCATTTCCGTATTATTGAATACGTTAACAGAATTCAACGTTAAATAGCATAACCTGACAAGATTAATGTAGATAACACAATGTTAAAAGCTATTTCATAAACCAGATCAACACATGTAGGAAACATAGTATTGTCTGACTGAAAAACATATTGTTCGCTTATATGTGCTGACCTAATGTTATTCTTGGTTTTCTATCGCATTGGTGCATGAAGTCCCTGACGTCCAACTCGGAATGCAAAAATTTACACTTCAAAAATAGTTATGGAATGAAGTGCAGTATATAAAACTAGATGCGTTTTCTGGGAAATAAAGATGTTTTTATGGTATACGGACACACCGTAAGGTGAATAAGGTTCTAACGACAAAAGTGTATCATTACACCGATCACAGATTTAAAAACTAAAATATGGTGCCATCGAACTGATTACATGAAAGCTTACTTGTTTTTCACCGTATCGCATTTGGACTTGGTGTGGCTGCACCAAATAGTATTTATTAGTTTTTTCACACCAAAAGTTGGTTCATTCTGCCATCTGGGACAATTGGTTATCGACTGTTATCTTGATATCGTGCTGAATAATAACTCCGTTGCACAAATATTAAATCACACGAAGACCCATGACATAATTAATCCAACGATGCATATTGTAACCAATATGTTAAGTACATATCAGAAATGAGTCATAAAGTAGAAAAAATCAACAACGACAACTACCCGGTAGACTTCCAGTCATTGTTACAAATAAATCTCAGTTCATATTAACCCTAAGATATATCTGTAACACTTGTCGTTTGAGAGGTCCCTTCCAAGCCCTATGAATATATTGTACCATACAAGCTAAATTAGATTTCCAATATGACAGAGTACAATTTGCTAGTATTGTGGTGTACGCTACCTATATTGACAGATTTGAGCAGCATGTAATAACATTCAAAAGTGGAGTAGGTTGAACTGAAGAGAATAGAGTTAGAGGGATCTTGAAGGATGTAAACCACAGTTGAGAGTTGTGAAAATGACATATTTAACATATGATCTTTACAATTTACTGAACCACGGTGTAATTGTGTATTTAAAAACAAATTCGTCCATACTACCTGAATATTTGTTTAATACAGTACGTCTTTTTCATATGCACATATTTTCAACAACTTAAATGTTTTTCACAAAATACAGTCGCCTTAAGCTTAGCAGATATTTCACAAATTGAGGCTAAGTTACGGCAGACTATGAAAGTTGAATTTGACACTAAATTATTGGATACATAGAGAACGGGAAATAGGATAAACAGAAACAATACTTGAGAGGAATTACAAACAACAAACGTCGAAAACACTCATTTCATTAGAAAAAAGCAAGGGAGGAGAGGTGTTAATGTTGTCAATAACTAGGTGTCTACCAATCTATATGAATTTTCAAGTGTAGTCTGATGCAGTATTATAAAGCACGAGACACTGGATTACTGCTAAATACAATTCTTCCCAAGCAAAAATTTAGTTCGGTTCATTATTTATGTTTAAAAAGATGTTTTCCACTGACTGTATTTTTTCGATGATATTTGGTGGTCTTTGTTTCATATTCATCTTATGAATTTATCTCCCGAAATTTCTCCATACGATAACTAACAAAGAAATGTTTCATTTCCTAAAGTGATCCGTTCGTAGTGGTTCGCCTCTCTCTACATCGCAGATTTATGATACAAAAAGCCAAAAAAGAACAATGAGGAAATTTTCTCCCATGACGTCAAGAGAAAAGTATTTAGAAATTTTCATCGATATGGCCTTTTAGCATTTCAAACTGCTGATCGAAGTATCTAGTAGATTCTAATTCGGATCACTGTTTCCATTTTCAATGTACTATTTCTACATTATTGATACAGCTGGACTGTTTGGAAAGCACTACTTTAATAGGGCTGGCTCCGAAAATCAACATTGACGGTAATGGGAAATTAACAAATTCAGTCCAGCTTTTTATCTGTTAGCCTAACAACTTTTCGTAGTGTATCTGGATAAAATGAACGACAAATATTAGGTCCATAGCAGGGCCTGGATAGTATGGAAATCTGAGTTACACCTCATGAGTTTTGTTTGATTATTGAAACAAATTAATCAAAGTATGTGGAAAGGTAAACAATGACTAACGTAAAACAAGGTACTATAGGGGTAAGACGGAACTGCGGCTCAGAAAACAACAAAAAATACGTGTACTTTGATCATAATTTTATTGTTGACTCAAAACGTTGGGATGTCATAGGCGAACTTTTAATGAACTAAATGCTAACGTGTACGTGTACACTGCAAAAAGCCGAATATACTAAGTTGTTACTATGTAGTTACTTATATCATTTTTGTCTGGTTTTGATTGCTGCTGGATTTTTTTGATCAACTTGCAATGTGAACAGTAGACTAAATGGCTCAGTGTTGCTATTAATAAAGTCGAGTGAGAAAAAAACCCGGAGCTATGCTTCTTACTGGTTGGTATTATTCAGTAAGATATATCTGCAAACTTAATAAGAGAATTATGTTTCTAATGGGATTTAAGTCTAATATATGGAGTAGCGGTACTGCAACTTGATAGACAAAATTTACCAGCAATAAATTATGTTGGTTACTACCCAGTAACGAACGTGTGTAGTTATCTTAAATTAATTTCTTCTGTTTAAAACGAAAATAGCCAAAATGAGAATGGGAAGGTTATAAACTGATATCTGCACAAAAACGTACAATTCTTCACATCATTGTTTATTAAATAAATACCATACAAATACTTTGGAATCAGCACAAGAAAAGCGTAAGACCACATCACGTAACTAATGTTCAATTAATAAGTGGTCATTTTTCAAGTGATTGTAAATATGCATACTTTTCATCATAACACTCATTTTGTAAACATGTGATGTGTTGGGTTGGTTGGCTATATTCTACGTATAAAAAATAGGGTCGCAAATAAACAAAATGATTTACAGGAATAGTTCTATACTAAAATTAATCATCAATTACAGGAGTACTTATAATTGTTTACGATACCGTATCATATATCTAGTAATTACAACAAAATAACACAGTTCGATACAATGTTGAACCAATAGATCAACTGAGCAATAGATAGTAAGGTAAATGAAAATTGTTACTTCGGAATCTAAATTATTGTAATTTTTGATCATTTGTAATAATACAGACCAGATACTTTAAAGGATAGAGAATCATTATCAAAGTAACCACAAACAATTCACTAATGTTCAATTCCCCTGAGAAGAAAATAGACGCTAAATTAAAGTAAATGATCAGGAAACAAGAGCCATTTGTTCTTTTAGATGATAGAAATTAAAACAGAAGAGGCCAAATTTGCATCAAGGAACGTGCACAGAACACTAAACAAAACTTCTTGATTCGCTAAGAGATAGATCAAAGCACTCTTGTGCTTTATCGGCCAGTACACAACCAATAGCCAAAGAGGCTGTTGCGGCTGGTGATGGTGCATTACGTACATGCATAATTCTTTTACCAATCTTGCCATCGCCAAAATGAATTACAAAGTCATCCACTAACGTCCCATCTGAGTCAATCGCTTGGGCTCTTATTCCAGATGGGCCCCTGGCGACATCTTTAACATTTAAGCTAGGTACATACATCTTAAGCCGCTTGACCTGGCGATTAATAAATAAACCATCAATTATTTCATTCACACCAAAACGTAAATAACGGAAAATGAGTTTCCGAAGTCCAGGGTTAGATGCGAGATCAAAGCAATCTTTGAAGTTAAAATCGAAACGTCCATAACCTTCCCGATTTAATGATAGGATAGCATTTGGCCCAAGCAAAACGGATCCATCTAAACGTGGAGTGAAGTGGACACCCAAGAATGGGAAACGGGGATCAGGAACAGGATATATATTTCCATTTATTAAAGGGGAATTTTCAGATTTCAAAACTAAATAATCACCTCGAAACGGTATGATGACAGGATTTGGAGAACACCCAGACATCTTAGCAACACGGTCAGACTGCAAACCTGTACAAGTAATCACATACTTGCATGTGACTCGTGAAATATGAGCTGAATTGTTTGATCCACTATTAATGTTCTTGATCAAAACAGGGTAATCCACATTTTCACTCGTTTCTGAGATTTCGCCTACCTTAAAGGACTTATATATAATCCCACCAGACGCAACGAAATTTTTGGCATATGATAAAGTTACTGTTCTCCAATCAACTATACCTGTTTCAGGAGAATGAATTGCTTTTAAACCAACACAGTTAGGTTCGATCTCTCTTATTTTATCACCTGAAATGTAAGAAACATTGGGCACACCGTTTTGCTGGGCAAAACTGTACAGCTTTTCTAGACGCGGAAGCTCAAGTTCATTAACTGCAACGATTAATTTCCCACATTTCTTGTAAGGCACATTGTTTGCTTCAAAATATTCATACGACTTCTTCAAACCTTCAACACATAGCTTAGCTTTTAGAGAGCCAGGAGTGTAGTAAATACCTGCATGAATAACACCACTGTTATGGCCAGATTGATGCATCGCCAATTCTTCTTCTTTTTCCAGAAGGGCGAACCGAAATCTTGGAAACCGAAGTGCTAATTCACGAGCCGTTGCTAAACCCACAATCCCACCTCCAACAATGGCTATGTCGAAAGTATGTGCTTTGGTAGAGCTCCGAAAGGCTTGGGACATCAAAATAGGGTTTAAACTTTTAAGTTTGGTGAACCACATGTTAATTTGGTAAAAAGGAAGTTTCAACGTTCAGCCTTTGGTAGATTTGCGTCTAACCAGAAAGTACGTCGTATGCTAAGGAATTATGGAGAGCAATATATCCAAGAAAATCTGGAACAGAAAACAATGGGAGAAGCCACCCGAAAACTCAGTAAATACATAGAATACACTTGCGTTTAATAATAGTTGTCAACAATTACTAATAGCAAAACATCTGACAAAGACACTGACAGTCGAAACTAGTAGACTGAATAAGGTTTATAATAGAAATTTAATTTATGGACGAGCTCAAGATAACTACAGCGAGTTCTCAATGTTTTTATTCAATTAGAAAACGGCTTTTATAAATGAATAATATATGGGAAAGCAAGCAACAATATTGCAGACTGTAAGCCGAAGTCATGTAATTAATAAACCAGTTGACGCCTTTTTTGAAAATGAAGAAAACAACGACATACCCCTCCTAATGGATATAGATTGTCCATCTCCAACCCGTATACTGACCCAAACAGATTTATAATTGTACCTATACTATTCCTAGTTAGGGTTGGGACTTTTATTCACCGACCGACACCAACTATAATATAAGTTGCTTTCTAGACATATGGGTGGATGGATTTCGCATAAAAATATGAAGGTGCCAGAAGCAAAATATATGAACTAACTAATCAGATTCCTATGTAAAATTTATTCTTGAATCATAGTTGAATTTCGTCATGAAAACCCTAAAGTTCATACATAAATTTTCATTATCACGTTAAATTTGTGTCAGTTACGAAAGTATTACTTTTTTATCGCGAAATATTGGCAATTCAGTAGTAAGCTGAACAAAGGATTGGTTAGTAAGTACAAGCACATCAACCGAAGAAGCATGGCCATATTTAAAGGTACCCTCAGCTTAGTTACGCTCATGTTGTACCATGCTTAGTACCACGTAGACTAAATAACTATTCACTATGGATAACTAAACAGGTCAAGAAAGTTCCTAGAAGTTGGAAAAGGCATAGAAGTATGTTTATTTCTGCAGGCTCTGAACAATACAGATCCACTTACTATGAGACTACGAGGTGTAGGAAGGATTTGAATGTGAACAACTTGGTCTCGTGTTCTGAGACTACGAACCCTTGCAAAGCACCGATAAAGCTAGACATTTATATAAGAAAAAATCGTTTAGGGTTTGTGAAAACAGTCCGAAAATATTGTTCTTATACACAAACGGGCGACCTCACAGAAGTGATGAGATCCTACTGCTTGTGGTTCGAAAAACCCGTTGAATTTGACAAATGATATTATAAAAGCTGAAGCATTATCAGAATATTTTAGTATTTTTTCCTACCGAAAATGGTGAAAGGCCAATAATAAGTTATAATGGAAGCCTGTCGATGGAGACTGTGGTTATTGAGAGAGGAACTACCTTGCAATTAATTTGACATCTCAAACCAGATAATCCCAGTAGTCCTGACGACATTCATCATAGGATAATGAAAGCCCTGAAATATGTAATTGCAGAACCTCTGGCGATACTGTTTAATACGTCTTTGCAGCATCACGAACTTTCAGGAGACTGGAAGAACGTAATAATTAGTCCCGTTCATAAAGCGAGGTAACTATCGACCCGTTAGTCTATCCAGTGTAGCTATCAAACCAATGAAAGAGATTATTCGGATGACTACTTTAGATTATGTAGAAGGGAAAAATCTATATAGGGAATAACATGGTTTGAAAAATGACCTATCTTGTTTGACAAATCTGCTCATTGCAAGAGAAATATTCCAGTGGACGTAATTGTCATAGATCTAAGTAAACCCTTTGGCAAGGTCGCTCACTAGATTTGATATCTAATATGAATTCATAAACGGGATAAGTGACAGGAGACAACGGGTACGGTTAAACGAGACTCCAATAATGTGGGAATCTGTAAAATGGTACAATTCCCGGTCCCTTTCTTTTTTTACTTCATGGTAATGACTTGCCAACTACTGCAAAGTCATCTGTACTACAAATCACAGACATCAGGATTTGTAGACCAATATGCAGTATGTCAGAATAATCTTACAGAATGACCTAAACCCCCTTGTTGAGCGGATAGATGAGTGATCATTAGAAGTTAGCTTTAACAAAAGTGATGATACAGATAAATAATTATGACGATTCATATCAATACACAATAAATGAAAGTTACCTGAAGATCTAGGGGTCAGCGAGCAATGACCTTAAGATTCCGAGTAACTGGGACGCCACCGTAGTCAAATGTTTCAGGGTCTTACGTGCTATCATTATTATTATTGCTTGAGCGCAATGTTTGGGACACTATCCCCCACTTCGAGGACCGCCTTTGGAATACGAGATCCGAGAAGCAAGTCTTTGATCAAGTACGAGGTGAATATGCTGGAATAAGTCCAACGGCTAGGGGTCAAAATGATAGAAGTTTTCTTTGACTTATCTTACGAAGTCAGACTGAGAAGCCTCAACCTACTATCATCATCTTACCGCAGTTTACATGGTCTCATACTGGCTTACCGTATGCTAATCGGTGATCTTGGCATTAATTAGTTATCTTCCCTTCCACCTAGGATTGATCATCTGAGAATAAATTTCAAAGATTTAGACTGAAGCAACTACGTCTGGAGTCCCGTTTCTCGCACCAAGCAGTGAATTGCAGGAATTCCCTACCAGAACACATAATATGAGCACCTGTTCGTACATTTTGAGAGACTGGATCTTCACAGTACGACAAATTGCAAGGACTAAAGAAGTTTGACTGAACTCCTATTCTTAATACGGAAGGCTGCGAATTATTTCACAGACACATATGTTCAGGAATACAATTGCTAGTTATTTCCATTGCTAACCAGTCAAATAGTTGCTTAAGCTCCCATCACGTCAATCTGGTCTGTAGACTAACCCTATTAATGTGACCTGCCAATTGAAGGACATTATTGTCCTATCATATTAGCGTGACCCATAATTTCCATTAATTTCGATAAGACACATGATACTGGTTGGTATGTTTGTGCGTTCCACTTAGTAACTATAATCCCATTAATTATTGTACTAATCAAATTGTAATTTTAACGTCTAGGATCGGATGAAGTTTAGAGCCAAGTTGTCCTTGTCCTGACTATAGCTTTCACATACTTTAGGCGAAAATGCGACAATTCGGCAGATATTTAGGCCATAAGTCGGTAATTTGTCGACGAAAGGGCGAAAAAGGCGACATTCTGGTGCGTTTTCTCCTTTATTTCCCCTTTCGCCACCAAAGCATTTACCCCTTTATTTCCCCTTTTTGGGTTGTCTGGGGCGGGAATCACCGTTATCGTGTTAACATTTCTAGCGGAACATCTGTATGACGAATTGAATCCTATAACAATTTTGTTCTTTCACTGACCACAAAGCAGGAGGGAAGAATGCGGAAAGTGTGACTGGACTTTTAAAAAAGGGAGGAGAGTGAGCAGACAACTGAGTAAAGAAATATAATGGACTTTTATTAAGTAAAAAAAAGCACTCGACAGCAATTATAAGTAACGAGCGTGGGATTAAGAGAATCTGACATTTGGAATTCGAAATTAGGACTGCAAATAATGTTTAGCATATATTCTCTAGAAAACCGTAGCGGGAGATTTCAAACGCGTTACACATTATTGATTGAATACCTCACATTTCAGACTTTCGTATTCTCAACTGCAATGTATACTTTTATCAGGTTTACGGTGCGCTCAAGTCAAACGTGAGTAATCGTCGATGAGCAACGCTGAGAGTTCCTATACAAGTACTTCCAGGTTACCAAGGGTGATCTTCCTTAGATCGACTCATGAATTCAAATATTACGATTATTTCCAATTGTCGATCGCTTTATAGATCACCAAAAATGCTGATCTATGTGGAACATCGGTTGTTGTGACCTCCAGGCTTACATCGAAGTTACGCTTAACGGTTAATACTTAACCTTTATATTGTTAATGTAAAAACCGTGTGATTCAATTTCCCAAATATGGGCTAAAATAAATACTTTCAGATGGAAAGCACACATACTGATACCACGTGTTACGGTAGTACGAGGTCGAACCTTCGCAATATACCTCTGTTCATGGTACGAAATTGAGAGATGTTCAGTGTTCCTCGATGATCTTAATAATGATCAAAAACCTCTATCCAATGACCTTGATGAACTATTTGGCTAGGTCCTTGTGACATTTTACTTCCCATACACTTTTACTGTAAAATAAAGATGCATTCTATGAGCTTGCTGAGTGATTGGGTAATTTTTCATTTTTATTTTCTCTTTTGGATTCTAATTCACACTCCACAACACTGCATGTGTCTCAAGCTACCTCCTAGTATTAACATCTGCTTAGACACGATCGTTCGAAAAAGACCGTCGTTTTGATTTATTAGCTAGAAGTTTAGATTTGCAGTAAAAAAACTTGGTAAACACTTTTCAGCGGCAGATTTTCGAACTAAACGTTGGAATGACAGTGTTATCAGAGAGATGATCACTTTCACGTGGTCAAATCCACCATCATTTTGCTTTTTGAAATACCACTTCAATGCTTACATGACACCTAAAACTAATGGTAAAGTTTATAGATGACGTGGAATCTTAGACAAGAGTGATTATATCCTCGCTGTTTGTATCAGCAGTAAACCCAAAAGACAGCAGGAATATCATGTTCTGTGAAGCTAATGAATGTTATTCGAAACGAAACCGTATTTCGCTGATTCCCGATGTCAACAAGAAACACTGAGTCCAGTGAAACGAATTTCAGGTTTAATGAGACTTGAATGTGTATGGCTGTGGTGTTTGAATTGACTAATGATAACTTTGTACATATTGAATGCTTGATTTCGAATTCCAAATACAGTACATTCGTTTGTGTTTGTGTCTTCTTAATTCAATTGCGTTATTACTTGGACTCTTAGTGCTATAATTCAAATAATTCGAAACATTATACTGGCGTCGCGATTGAGCCTGCAATGGAAAAGTTAGACATTCATTCAACTTCGGAAGCTTTTGAAGATTATTTCGAAAGGTTCGAAATCTGGGTCATGACCAAGGAAGATGATGAGGATGTTAATATTGTGGCATATTTCCACACATTCATCGGTAAAGAAGCATACAGCTTGTTAAGAACTCTGACTATTCCAGAAAAGCCCATTTCGCTCCATTATACAACTCTCAAGGAATTACTACTAGACTATGTCAAGTATGCAAATTTTGATTGCAGTAAAGAAGGGAAATTTCCTAAAATAATTCATCAGGACATCAAAAATTCTACTACATCACGTTATCCCAATTCAGTGCATACTCAGGGTTATGCAGATAATTCATTGAGGAGTTGCAATGCGTTTCACGAAGATTGACGCAAGTTTGGTCAACGTTTGTCCTGTGGCAAGATCCACGCTTTTAATTCATGTAAATCTCGTAATTCTAAGTGCTTTAAATGTGATGATATTGGATATATTCAGTCAGTCTGTAATACTAATGTTCATGTTATTGCAACTAATATTAAGTCTTTTAATTCTGATTCTACTGAGTCGAGTATTTATAATGATGATTTATCTTTATCAACTATTGCAATAGACAGTTTATAGTCACAAAGCAGTTCAGAGTTAAATAAAGTTCGAAATTCTTGCGAAACAACAGTTTCTGACCAATCGGTTTATCGGAATTCTCATGCTATTGTACCAGGTATGGTTTTTCCTAATGATTCACATATTTCCGATGAAATTCCCTGCAAATCTGAAGAAAATATGTTGAGTGAACATAATTATGATCGAAAACCTGATGTAGTTTTGATAGATACTAATTTTTATAATGATCCATTACTCTGCAATGGCATTCTTAATGAATTTCCTGAGAATATTTCAGAAGAATCAAATCCTTATGTTATATCATATATTACCTATCCTTATAATGCATTTGATCCTTGTGAAAAACCTGTTTAATGCGAAGTACGAGTATTAAGTGAGCTCAATTTTCATTACGATGCGGATGATTTCATACCAACTGCTGTTCATCCTTATCACAAATCCACTTCCAATGTATACTCTAGTCAATGTAGGAAATATGCTCTAAATGAAGCCACATTATTCATAACTTGGGGATATAAAGATCCAACATTATTTCGTGGGGGAGGATAGTGTTGAAAAAATATATGTTTCCAATTCTAGATATTAAAAATTTCGGTACAAAACCGACATGCTGATTGTATACAATTCCAGGTGAGTCTGTTCCGATTTCGTTTATTAATTCTAATACTAATGAGCACATTCTAGATACTACAAAGTTTTCATCCAGTACAATGTGGGACAGACTCAGAATGAACTTAACAAGAAGACATACAACCGAATACAAACACTTATACTTCTATTTAAGCTGCGGCGGATGTGGTGTTTGAATTGACTAATGATACCTTTGTACATGTTGATTGTACGATATCGAACTCCAAATACAGTACATTCGTTTGTGTTTGTGTCTTCTTAATTCAATTGCGTTATTTCTTGGAGTCTAAGTTAGTGCTATAATTCAAATAATTCGAAACATTATGATGATTTACACAAAATTACGGTCCTCAGTACGCAAATTGATGATTACAACACAAATTCAAGACAACAACTGGAAACCTATGATATACATCACTGTCAAAGCATGCGCATCACTGAATTTAAAGTTTGGTATTT
This sequence comes from Schistosoma margrebowiei, assembly GCA_944470205.2. Taxonomy (NCBI): domain Eukaryota; kingdom Metazoa; phylum Platyhelminthes; class Trematoda; order Strigeidida; family Schistosomatidae; genus Schistosoma; species Schistosoma margrebowiei. The sequence continues at coordinate 9,114,362 of OX104025.1, forward strand.
GTGTACATAATTATACAAAAGGAACTAAATTAAAGGAATTGATATACCTTTTTAAAGTGACTCGTTTCTGGGCCACAAGTTAGTTTGCAATTTTTTTCATTTTCAATTTATATACATTGGATGAAACAAGTGAAGTCAATTGGGCTTCAACTTCATAATCAATCATTTTTCAGTCGTTAGAATAGAGAAGAAGAAAATAATCTGAAAAACCAAAGTCTGGTTTGTTAAATTTTGCCACATGGTACAAAATTTTCATAATGCTCATAGTTAGCCATTTTCAACTCAACATTATCTGACTTCAGTTTTGTGTTATGGCGTTAAATAAATCCCCAAATGAATGTCTATGTAAGTCTTCGACGTTAAATCCTCGCCAAATTGGTTTCAGTGGACTCACCTAACTGAAAACTCCTGATCATGCATCTGCATAAGATCATGAACGAGAACTCCGTGCTCAACTTCCGCAGCCGCTAGCCAGTTAGATCAGTCATTTCTCGATATATTGATAGCCTATCAAATATATCTTTGACCATCCTCGCTTCTGTCTTTTGATATCACTGTGTGGGCACGACTCATTAATAGAAGCTGTTACCGGTTAAAGTGTTGTCAAAATACAAATACCTATAGCATCTTTATTAGTGAGCTCGACGTGATCTGGTACACCAACTTGCAAGCTGTGCGTCCGTTCCTTTTTCGAACTTTAAATATCATCGCTTTATTATGCATTTTATGTATTGTGGTATTGTGTAGTGTTTTTGGATATTGTTTTTCTTGGTTGGTTCTAGTATCTCACGTTCGACATGACAGAACAAATACCTAAGGTAATTAAGTTCAAGAATGTGACTCCACCTTCATTTCAACTAATGCCGTTTTGGCCACGCAACATTGAATCCTGATTCTGCTACGCAGAGGCCAACTTCTACAGGCACGGAGTGGCCGATACACGTGCATATTTCCTCGCAGTAGTAAAGGCACTACCACGTGAATTTAACAGGTACGTCACACCTAGTATGTTTACTGGTGATCTCTCGGAACTGGGTTTTAGAGATCATCAAATCTTCCAACTTCGATGTTTTTAAGCCAAAGAAAAATCTCAGGCGACACAGAATGATATTACAGAACTGTGTCATACGCTGACAATTTACCTTGGACTTCATAATGTCCGATAACGTTTGCGAACTCCGCGAAGAAGTAATTCACGCAAAAGATCTGTCTCTAGATCACGCGACACAGATAACCCAATTTGGTGCTGGTATTGTAGTAAAGAAGAACACAGGTGAGGACAGCCGAATTAAATTAAGCACAAAATTACAGAGTTACATGGTAAAATAGAAAAAACATAACATAATATTTAGTTCGTAAAATGTTCACTTATTGTCTCGGACTTTATTATTCTTGTATTTCTATGCTAATTGCTTTCTATTCTCGTTCTTTCTTTCTTGATCTTCCTTATCTTCTGCTGCCAGATATTACATTCCGGGCTCGCGTTATATACTACTTATGTCAATATAAGTGGGACGCACCACAGTATCATAATCAGTACGGAAAATCTTCTAAAGATTGCATAAAACCTTTCAATTTTCTCAACTCCGAACCGACCGACGCAAAAAACTTTTCAGAGAAAAGTTCTCAGCCGGTACGAGTTAATGGCAACCATAGCCGACGAATACAACCGTCTGTTGCACGTCACTGATGTGACTACGAAAGTTCGCAAATTCTAACGACCAATCTCACGAAGCGGTTTTAATATTCCAGGCGTCGAACAGAAAACCTATCTACACACATGGCAAACGATACGTTCATCTTAACTTGAGTCTACACAAATCCATCGATTAGATTTTCGTTTTGGCAGATGTTTCTAGGCCAATCATTGGAATAGACCAGCTTCAACAACATAATTTAGTCACCGACACACGAAAACGCAGACCAGTAGACGGAAACACTAATTTGTCTGTTTGTGCAACTTCTCTTTCCGGCTGTAGATTATCTCCAGTCGCAGTTAGCCATATGATAGATCTATTCTACCAACAATTACTCGATAAGCACTCTTAGATACACCAAACTCAACCGAAAATGCTATGTGTAACCAGCAACGTTACATATCAGCTCAGGACTCAGGACCATCTTTTTTATCGAGAGCGCGCTGACTGGCTCCATTAAATCTGAGGTTGTCTAAAAACGAATCCGACCACATGTTAGATTTAAGAATCATTCGATCGTCAAACAGTCCATAAGCATTTCCCTTGCATATGGTTCCCAGAATGACAGCAACGACTGGCGTCCAACTGGTGACTATCGGCGATTGGATGCGAAAACTACGCCTGATCGTTACCCGTCGCCCCATATTCACGATTTGGCAGTTACCTTAAAAGGTACAACTGTTTTTTCCAAAATCGATTTGGTTAAAACCTACAAAAGAATTCCCATTGTTGTTGATGACATTCCTAAAGCCGGTATCATCACACATTTCAGACTTTAGGAATTTTCCTGCATGCCTTTTGGCATAGGAAATTCTGCTCAGACCTCGCAAAGGTTCACTGATCACGTTTTTCGAGGACTTAACTTCATAAATACGTATTTTGATGACCGCTTGATTGTGGGTGTGGACAGAGAATCTCATCTCTGGAATCTGGAACTTGTTTTAAAACGATTACGAAAGCACGGAATTACTGTAATCTAGATTTCATCGGGCACATTACTGATGCTCAAGTCATCCGATATCTGAGAAACAAAGTATAGGCCATTCTGTATTACCCAGAAACGACCACATTCAAGCAGTTACGCATGTTTGGCGGCTCAGCAAGTTTCCGTAGACGGTTCATACCAAACTGTTTATACCTTACGAAACCTTTAAACGACCAACTTCGCAGAGATGCGAAATCCATCAATTTGGACGATACCGCGAAAAAGTATGCTCCACAATTTTGTAATATATTGCAAAACAACCATACATGCGCACCAAGACACTCAAGCCCCAATCAGTACTTCAATAGACGCATGCGAATCAGCAGTTGGAGAGGTCTTACAACAACGAGTTAACCACACTTGACAACCTTTGACATTCTTCTCGAGACGGCTGCTAGAAACCGAGTCAACGTATAGCACATACTGTAGAGTACTCTTAGATATGTGTTGCGCTATACGGCACTTTCAAAATTTTGGTAAAGGCAGAGGATTCACTCTTTTCACAGATTACAAATATCTTACTTTGCAGACGCCTGGTTTTGTAGAACATCCAAGAAACGTTTCCAAAAAATCGACCTTAAACTTGTAGATTTATAGTCTACTATGATATTGGTACTGTTTTAATAATAGACCTAATCTTAAAATTGTATATTTGTCAGAATAATAATTATTACTTTCATTATACTAATGTTATTATTCACAAACATATTATGGGTACATAAGCGTTGTGAAGCAACCATTTGGGGTTTCTTCAAAGATGCAATTATACACAAGTTTTGACAAGGTTAGCATTATATTTGCCATAGTTGAAAAAAGAGAGTAATGATAGTAAAATAATAATAACAAATCACGTTCTGTGTAATCGAGGAGAATGTTGAATTGAGTTTGCGGAAGGAAAGGAAGAAAATAAGGGAGTAAAAATAAAGGAGACGTGAAATACGCAAATAGTTTAATAGGCGTGTTTATGAACACAGAACAAGAATAAACGACTATGTATTTATCGTCAAATTAGTAACAAAAATAAATTAAAAATAATTAAGTAAAAAACTTATAATTGCTGTAAGATATGACGCTAGAATAAATGTTTGTGCATTCATAGTTTGGAGTGATGCTATGAGAGTCTAATTAAGTGGAAAGGATAACGACATCACTCTACATCAACTTTATTGACTACGAAAAAGCATTTGATAGTGTAGACAGAACAACACTACGGAAGCTTCTTCGATACTACGGCGTGCCTCAGAAGATAGTCAATATCATACGGAATTCTTATGATGGATTAAACTGCAAAATTGTGCATGAAGGATAGTTGACAGACTCGTTCGAGGTAAAGATCGGTGTCAGGCAAGGTTGCTTACTCTTACCCTTTCTCTTTCTACTCGTGATCGACTAGATCATGAAGATGTCAACATCTGAAGGGAAACGCGGGATACAATGGACAGCCAGGATGCAGTTGGACGATCTGGACTTCACAGATGATCTGTCCTTTCTATCCCATATGCAACAACAAATGCCGGAGAAGACGAACAGTGTAGAAGCAGCCTGAGCAGCAGTAGGTCTCAATATACACAGCGTGAAAAGCAAGATTTTTCGATACAACACAGCATGCATCAATCCAATCACAATTGCCAGAGAAGATTTGGAAGATGTAAAAACCTTTACATATTTGGGCAGCATCATTGATGAATGTGGTGAATCTGATGCAGATGTGAAGGCGCGGATCGGTAAAGCAAGAGCGGCATATTTACAACTGAGAAACGTCTGGAACTCAAGGCAACTGTCAACCAACACCAAGGTCAGGATTTTCAATACAAATGTCAAGACAGTCCTACTGTATGAGGCGAAAACCTGGAGAACTACGAAAGCAATCATCCAAAAAATACAGGTGTTTATTAATAGTTGTCTACGCAAAATACTTCAGATCCGTTGGCCGGACAATATTAGCAACAACCAACTGTTAGAGTGAACAAACCAGATCCCAGCGGAGGAAGAAATCAGAAAGAAGCGCTGGAAGTGGATAGGACACACATTGAGGAAAGCACCCAACTGCGTCACAAGACAAACCCACACATGGAATCCTCAAGGCCAGAGGAAAAGAGGAAGACCGAAGAACACATTACGCCCGGAAATGGAGATAGACATGAGAAAAATGAACAAGAAGTGGATGGAACAAGAAATGAAGGCACAGGACAGAGTGGGTTGGAGAATGCTGGTCGGAGGCCTATGCACCACTGGGAGTAACAAAGGTAAGCAATAACGACATATCAATATACATGAGTCATATGTGAATAATGATGATATAACGAGTCTGAGAAGTCAATTTACGTGTAATACAAGTTATTGTCTTGATTACAAACTTCGTAATCTTAAGAATAACATTTATTTAAATGGGAAAAAGAGAGAAAAGAAATGAACGCCTAGTGAGAGGGTTAAATCATGATGATAGTAATAATAATTGTGTAATGAATATCGACGTCTAAAGTAAACCAACAATTTAGGAAATTAAGATAAAATTCCTTTATTGCACTCGCATGAATACATGTAGATTTATGTAATAATATACAGAGTGAAACTGTATATTAATATAAACACTTGTGCAATAATAATTAAGAATGATGCTATGAAAGTCACAAATAATTGCAAAGGATAATCAAATACAAATTTCTATGTGTTATATATATATATATATATATGGTGAAGATAAATTGAATCCGAGTTAATCTATTTGAGTGTACCGTGAAATTATTTGTTTCTAGTTATAGACTTTGGATATTTAGGAATAATATATGTTTAGAAGGATAAAATGAAATGAATATCTTGTGTGTTGAGGGACCAATAATGATATTATCAACAACAATAATTATAGATACGAACATAAGCAGACTTCATATATTAAGATGAACAGAAAGAAAATAAAGTAAGATAGACGTTAAAAGTTTCAAAAGTTAAATTTTTATTTTCAGTCAATTAGATGGATGACGGACCTTGTTTGTACAAATCATTATTAGATACATTGATATTCAATAGGTAACATAATCCACTTTCGGAAGGAAAACCATCAAGGAGAATTCTGAACCGGGTTGCAGTTTCACTGCGACAGGGGTTCACTGGCCATGTGTTCCACATGGTTGAGTAGCGAATAACGAAAAAATTACTTCGTAAGTTTGTGTGGGTTCTTGGAATCGCTAGATTATTTTCCTTATTGCGTAGATTGTGGGATAAATTGGTGGATACCGAAGAGTAGGAAGTATCGCTAATAAGCTGGTAGATAAAGACAAGGTTTAATTTGATACGTCTGATCCAGAAAAGTTTTAATTTGAGTTGTTAACATCTTTGGTGATAGTCTTTGTTTTCGGAATACCCCAGAACAGCTTTGGTGAACCTTATTTAAACCTCTTCAATTTTAAACAGGTCATTATGCCCACAGTTACTGTAAACTAAAATACCATATTCAAAAAAATGGGTAAGAAACATTTTCTATGTAATAAAAGTCTCGATTCGATACTAATGAAGTTCATCATTGTGAATCCGATGAGCTTTCTAGCTTTGGATACTTGAGATGCAATGCGTTCAGAAAAGTTCAAACTGTTGCTATATCTTAAACCCAAGTCACGAACAGTGTTGAGAGTTTTCAGTGTATGTTTGTGTATAGTCAGATTTAAGTTAATGCAGCGACCAATGTGAATTAATGCACTTTTGTCAACATTAAGTGGCAAATTCCACCAAACAGTCCATTCGTATAATCTGTTTATTTATTCTTGTATCTCCGGATTGAAAATCCTAACACAAGCTCTTTACGCTAATTAATAATCCTTCTTTGATCTTTATGAATAGGTGATTAGTCTTATTGTTATTTAGGCATCGCCCAAATGTTGTCCATAAATGTTGGTGTCACTGAAGTGTTACTCAAAAACTAATGTGTAATACCAGTTAGCAGAGCATCTAATAAACACATAGTTACACTAGGATCGTTTGCAATTTATCGGTGGTTGGTTGACCAGTGAAGTTTTTAAAGTTGTCAGTAATAAATTGGTTGTCTCTACCATGTCTTCGTCCACTGCGTAATCAGATCAATAATCAGTTAAAAATCGAGTGAATCAGCGCAGATATTTGAGCTGTTTTCTATGTCAATCACACGCCCATTGTGAGCTATAGCCCATATGTGCTTGTATGGTTATTGGTATTAACCACATGATCCTGAACAAAAGATAACTGGGAAAATCGACATTCAACACGTAACACTTGGAAGAGGTCGCCAATGATGAAGGGAGGGAGAATTTTTCGGTAAATTGTGGCTCGGACTTGTAGGCGAGGTCATTGCTTTCCGAATATTCTCTTCATAAATGCTAAACAACGTATTGCTAATTGTCACGATACGAAGGATCAGTGTAGACAGTGATGCAACCTCCACATAAGATCATAGAGGTAAAATTATCACGTCAGGACATATCTACAATTCCGGGATTAGGTCTTATTTATTAGTGACAAGGTTAAATGTACCAATGCAGAAGTAGAAAATAATTCTAAATGTTTACGCGATAGCCAGTTTTTTGTCAGATCAACCAAAAGTACCTATCAACCTGTGAGATAACTCGTATAATCTGATAAAGTTTGATAATAAATGTGGGAAAAAACATTTCTGCTCAAAATTTTTCGTTTGCATTTGTCGACAAACATATGACTTGACCAACAAGTGCAAGGCAATAGTAATTACTTGCATCGTTTACAGTGACATTTGTCTAGTAACAGAATAAATTACACAGGTAATGAGAGCACAGTATAATACTGACATGATCATGTGTGAAACTTATAGCCCTTATCTCAGTTTGTTCGAAGTCTATAAAAAAGTAGAGTGTTCCATATTATATCACAAAAAGATAATCAATGTCTATCTCTCACCGTCGGTTAACTATATCTTTGTCCACACAGACAGAAACGGACAATAACGTCAACAACTACTGGTAACAACTAATCGGAACAAAGAATATCTACAAGTAACATTTGTGAAATAACTTTTTAAATTGTCCATATTTATATCGCATTTCAAGCTAGTGCACACCATTTCAGGATACTTCACATACAGTTCAATCTGACGGTGAGTCGCAAACAAAACTGCGTCATTAAACCGTCCTGCGAACAAAAATGCCTTATAGATTCATTCTGATGCAATAAACTGAGTAAATTAAAATGATAATAGCCAGATGACTAAACGTTAATTAGAAACTGATCGTTAGGGATATTGTACCTAATATTGTGAACGTCACTGATGATGATATGTCAAGTGTTTAAACACAGTTGATTAGAATGTGCGCGACTGTGACCATATTTTGGCAACATCGTCATTAGAGAACTGCTTGTGAGACTCCCAAGAAACCAGATATCGAATGCCACGCGTTGACGTACTACTGAGTAAAAATGGCCCTAAGTATAATCGTTACGAAGGATCTACAGAAATACACCGTTCTAAGCAAGGATGGTTGTACACGGTTTTAATAGAGGGATGCTTTAGCTCACTATTTTCCACACAGACCCGAAATTCATATTGACAATAGCAATACTTAAACTTAAAGAGTGATGTTATTTGGAATGAAGCATATGTAGATGACCCATGTGGTCTTTGTCTTGGTTGTGGTGATGAGTTATAGGCGCATGATCTTAAGAATAATATTGATTACTAGTGATCAATTGTTGTGGCGACGCTCCAATCAATTACGATAGTTCTACCTTCAAATACTCAGTAATCTCCCAAAATGGACAGTGTCTCACTACGTCGCAAGGAGAATATAATGCAAGTATTTTACTTTAAGTTAAACTGTTTCTTCATGTTGATACCTTTATTAAGGGCAATATCAGTTTATGCTTCGGTCTCTTAACGAGTCTTAAGTAGTTTTATAAATTCCCCAAATGTCCTCATGACATTTCTGCACAAAGAGTCAGAGGGACAAATAAACGACATGGAGATAATAAATAGATTTTATGTACACCAGCAGAGGGAATGTGTACCGCAGTTTGTAGCTAATTTAAAAATAATTTAGTAAAAGTATCAATTCGTGGAGGACAGAATGCTGGATGATCTGTTTTGATCTCTTACGATCTAACTTTATAATGTGTCGACAGATGTAATCTGGATCACGTGTAGAGGGTCGGCGTTCAATTTGAAACTTGATCGTCAGCTGACAATTGGTTAGTTTAGGTCTTTAACCTTTTTTCGGCCCAATTATAAACTCTCTGTTTTGGAAGACGAGGAAAATAAAAGCGTGTCAAGTGCAAAGTTGTTGTTAAGCAATTCGGCAAATCCAATTCGTTCTATATGATAATGGAATATTCCAAACTAACCTATTAATAGGTTAGTTTAGACTGTCTTTCGTCATACTAGAGCTTTGCGATTGAGCAGATCAAATTAGTTACGCTCCCCTAAACTTTTCTCAACAACTCATCATCTTGTATAAGACTGATTCGGAAACAACGATCGTCTCGTGTTATTTCGCTTTAGAGTAGCAGTAGCGAAAGCGTTTTTGATAAAATGCTTTTGGACAAAACTACCATGATTTCCTCACATGTTCAGGATATTTATGGTATTTTGATTGTATGTTCTCCACAATAACATTCGGGCTATGTTGATTCACTAGGTAAAATTGATCTAAAGTAGCACTTACGGAATCATGGAAATATTAATTGACTTGCACATTCAGTCGTATCCTATTCACAAATTTGGACCTCTTAGAGTTTTTAAACTTGTCATTTCATTTTTTCGCCCAAGCCATTACTGAATATAAAAGAAATAGACAAAATCCTGGCTTGCAAGTTAGTTGAACTGTTTAAAGAAACGTGAAGGGTTGAAAATATGGACCCCTGTTGTACCTAGTCTGTTTTTGTTCTAATTATCTATTTTATCAAGTGTTCAACCGCCTTCAACTGATTGGAAAATACTACGTTCTGTATATCGGTCGTTGTACTGGATATTAGGACTGCATCAAAAATAAAATGGGGATTTTGATCTTATGACTGTGAAGCAGAGTGATCATGCAATGGGTTTACTTTGAAATTATCCGAAAATTTATTTGTTTCTGTTATTCTATCCCCGACTCCTACACATACCATTGTCGCTAGATTCACTTACTAAAACGTAAGAAAATATAATGGAACTACAATGTAGACTTCAAAAATAGACAGTTATATTCCAGAAGCATTTGAATGACTTTCTGAATCAGGTTCTAGATATTGTCAGACTGGATAATTTGACACCTGACACTAAATCTGTTTATTCTACAAAAAGGTACATTTGGTAACCAAAAATATTCCACCGACCACAAAATGACATTATTGTGAAGAAATGAAAAACACTAGAAGAATACAAAATTTAAAAGTTTTGGTTCATGGAATGACTAAACCACGGAGGGTTTTATTTAACTAGTCATGATGATCCAGCTGAAGATGATCCATAATAACTATACCTTGTACCATATTACCACAACGGAAGCTGAGCACTTCTCTATTGTCTACATAGTACTAGCTGAAAAGGTTATCATCCTCAAGCTCTCTCACTTCTTTATGTCAGTTTATCCCATTCTTGCTAGTTAATCCTAGTTAATTTCCTTGTGAATTTTATATTAACTTATTATCAGATGTACTTTGATTTTAAGGTTTTCCACAAGTCCGGTATCTTTGCGGGTAATAGGATCGACGTTGATTCGTCATTCGCCTCCTGGACCGCTATAATTCAGTTAGGTAGTGGTTGGAGATTAGTCAACTGTTAGTATTACTTGCTTCGGTTTGGGCACCCGGGCAGTATCACAGCCCTCACATATATCAAATGAGATCTCTGTTGCGCATATGTATTTGATGCCTCCCTGTACCAATATCTGTGTTAAAATAAATAAATAAAGTATTACTTGTATACTTAAGTAACTTTGCGTTAAACCACTTTTTTAGATGCAACTTCGTTAACTGATTTGTTCTAAGCCTTGTTTACTTACTACTATTGGTTTTTGGAATAACTGACTGTCAATTTGTTCTTCGATTGCCGTCGGTCCTTACTGTATTTTAAGGTGGTAAAAATGGACCCTCTTTCATGTCTGTCAATATCTAGTATCTTGGTAAATTATTATCATACTTTCGATTGATTCTACTGCGTTTTATGCTGACTGGAAATACTGTAACTCACTGACTTTATGCTTTATCTGTAAGCAAACCTCATGTTTGGTTATTAAGACCGTTTTTGATTATGCAAACTTTGTTTCCTGACTCGGTAGCCAAAAATCAAACACAAACCAGTAAGCCACAACTCAACCTCTTTTTTATAGTATTGGAAATGCAACTTCTGTTTGAATCAGATTAAGGATTGCTACCATTGTTAAGTGGCCTCTTAAGCATTACAAATAGAACAAAGAAATACTTTCCAATTTTATTTCGTCCATCCATTACAGTTCAGATATCTACCACAAAAAGTTTTTGTAGTATTCCTCTTCGATAGTGACTATTCTGTATATAATTTATTATTTTTGTAGCTATTCACTTTCATATTCCAAAGAACCATCAAACGAATCATGACACCGTTGGATGTAATGTTAACGTTATTCAGAACTTACTGTTATAATTTTGGTTCTCTGCTTTGCATTTTTTTAATATCTCTAGATATCAGTTCAATTTTCTATGCTTTTTGAATATAACGAATGACTTATTTGGGGGGAGTTGGCTATACTCTTATTGGAGTGGGTCCTTGTTTAGTTCTTTTCCTATGTACAGTCGCCAATTGTCCAACAAAAGTCATTTTACTCACAGCCAGGTATTTATTACAATTTCATTAAAGTTATGTTTAACTGTGTTTCCTGTTTACTCGGACAACTCTCAATTTTCTTGCATACATTTGCTCGTATTGTTGAAAAGCCTTTTGAGACATTTTAACATGGTATTTTCAAGTTTTTCTTGCAACTTTTATCACTTATGAGCAAAACTTACAACCCTCAGGAGATTAGTAAACTAATTCGAATTTTTAGTTCAACAGTTTTACAAGTTTCCCAGGTCACAGTCGATCATTTCAGACAACTAAGTACACAACGACTATGTAGGATTTACTTTTAACAAACTTTTGTCAAATTTTGTCTTGTTCAGTTCATACATGTTTAACAACTGACCCTATAAATCTTCAGTGCAGGTATTCAAAAGCCATACTGTAATGTCTTAGAGCCTCTGATTTTTGACAATTTAACCGGACACTTAAGTCTTTTCGCAGGTACTTCCGTTTAGGCGTATTTATCTCACTTTCGTCTCCGGATAGATAAGGGTTTCAACACGAACTCGTTTTTGACTATCAAAGAAAAAACATGAGTGTAAAATCTGGACCAAAAGCTAATTCCCATTGGGGCCTGTAATTTTAAACAATGTGAATCAAAATTTGGTTCTGCAACAGTGGTTTGTATTGATATACTTAGCTCATATACCTTAACTCTACTGTGTCATCCCTCCGAATTCAGACTAGTTTATTTCTAGAAACAAAATACCTCAAAAGGATAAGGTGTATTTTTACTAAGTTTTATGAACTATGTGATAACTATTGGTGTTTCTTTGTGGCAGCAATAAATAATAATTCATCCATAGCAGTGATCTACATCCTCTCGTTTATGTTGATGACTTCAATTGAATGGTCTCTTTCGGCATACATCCTAAGGGGATTACCATTAATTGGGTGACTATCTGAACTCAGTAGCTAAGTGCATAACGCTTTGGGTATTCGGAGCAAATATACTGGGTCTGAATACCGGCGTGAATATCAGCACAGATCCAGGCGTTCTCAGTTGACGAGTCCCAAATGCTAAGAAACACACATGGATTCCACTACTAATCACTGTTCAACTGCCTAAAGTAAATATTAGTTTATGGTTATTCTCTCCCTATATATATATATATATATATATATATATATATATATATATATATATATATATATATATATATATATATATATATAATGGTAGATAATAAAAATACAAAATTATTATGTCATTAAAAGAGGTACTAAAAGTCAATCAATATTTACAGCTACTTAGTCATCAAAAGATAATAAAATTGAAATAACTTATGAAAATAAAGTAATAAAAATTGTTCACTCGATGGTTATAAGGAAGATAAAAATTTGGGTGGACATGTGTCAAAACAATTTACAAAATATGATATAAGACAGATATCTGAAAGAGAATTAATCTTTTTCATATAAATGGCCACTGCAACTTTACCATTGAAAAGTGTTAACTTGATATTGGATTCAGATCGTCATCGTATTTAAAATCTGATGATACATAAATATATAAATTAAATGCCCAGTAAAATGCTTACGGTCACACGAATTAGGAAATACTATTAAATAGAGCATAATTGTTTACGATTTGCAAGGATATGGTAAGCAAGATTTACACGAAAAAAGTTTTCCTTTATCAATGATCAATCAGTCAGTTACAACGTAGGACAAGTCACATACATGCATCGGTCCAAGCTGCCACACCTCATTAGCACAGCAAGACGAACAATGATACAGTTATGGAAATAGATTGTCATTATATATGGGCTCCTAGGCATATATTTCATTTTTGAATATACGTGTCTAATGTGGCGCTGATAATAACTTATCATTCTTGCTGATGGTTTCATAAAGGAAAAACAACTTCAACTCCTCAATCAATATACTATCGATATTAAAATCTACCAAACATTAATGTGATTCTGTGCTAATTCCCTCTTTGTGACACTTGTTTTTTTCATATCTTCTATTTTTCAATTCTTTCTTTTTTTAAAAATTTAATTTAGTGGATTTTTCTGGTTGGTGTCATTACTTATTACATCTGTGATGTGGTTTATAGTCACTCCACTACGAGCTTACCTTGCATTTGGGATTCTTATTGGTGTGTTAATCCAAGAAATTCTACGATTTCTATTCTTTTTATTGATTATGTACGTTCTTGTTTTGTCGATTGTATTACTTTTTTATTATCAAAGCTATTTACTTTTAGTGAGTGGGGCGGTTCATCTTAGGACAATCACTTTATATGTATATTCTGTCATGATAGTTAGAAATCAAATTACGACTGTATAAAACATTTGACACGTGCTTATCTTTAAGTAATAGTTATGCGTGTATTGCGATGCTTCCGAACCGTAGCTACTGCCTTGACTTAGTGATAGGGCGCACGGATCGCTATAAATAGGTAAGGTTAAATTGAGTGAAGGGATCGTTCCTTTAGGTGCGAGGGCGAAGTTGTACTGCGAACTGTACTGGGGTTTAACGGTAGTAAGGTATTTCCTTCAAACATCAAGTCTAATACTGCTCACTAATAGGTTGTAGAATTGACGTCGAGTAGCTGTCCCTTGTGTACTTTTGTCACAATCCTGGGTTGCCAGTAGCATCTTTAATCCAGTTGTATTCTTGAAATACCTCAAGAAAAAGTATTTATCCACGACATGAAAAAACTAGGAAGTATCAACTGCCACCATACCTTTAAAAAAACTCAAGATCACTAACGTTAAATGAGAGATAAAATCGTACAGATTAACTGTATTCGCTATCAATAGTTATTATTCATGTACAACTGCATCGTACTTAAAATGAAATTGGAATCCAAATTGTTTAGATTAGAAAGTTGTTGATCCTTGTTAAGTAATAAATCACACATATACACATATGTACTATGTAAAAGTGCTTTTTCTCATATGTTTTTCTATTCACTTTTACTTTTTGTTTCTTCTATAGCAAAGCTGAATCCGGCCTTCAGCTGATTGTAAGTAGTACAACAACAACAACTACTACTACTATTTCAAGGCCACAGCTGGCTGATGGAATTAACAACGACAACATTATTGATAATCATAGTAATGGAAGAGGAGAAACTGAAAGAAATGAAGTTTCAAATTTAACAAGAAATAGAAAAATATCTAGTAGTAATGTAATAACAAACGACTATGATCATAATATTTTGAATGATAGTAATAATAGTGGCAATATTAATAATAATAATGTAAAACTTGATCATCTTACAGTCGCTTATGTCTCTGGTTTAGGATATGGTTTAATGAGTTGTATTATACAATCATTACGTATGCTTATCGATTCCTATGGCCCTGGAATAACTATGTATTCATCATGGAATTCGAAAACATTCTTTCTATTTTCGTGTGAGTGTATTATTATTAGGTTGTTTTATTGTGTATTCGTATTTTCTTGTGATAATTGAATTTATTATAATGTGATTCATTTACAAAGTACCGTAATTAGCTGTAAATTACAATTTTGCTGTGTGTTGCTACCGATGGGCAATCAAAACTCGGTAATCTAGAATGATTGCGCGCTACTTCACCATCTTACCATCCCAGTGTAATAATATATAGCTCCTTTAAAGGCGCCTCAGCATTTTTAACTCAAATTGTTATAGTAAGCAAGTTTTAGAACTGTGGTTCACTGGTCAGTCTCCAAATTCCAATGCTTATGTCGTAAGCTTTTGACTCTACCTTTGCTTACCGAGATCTTGGAAACTAAATACTATCACTAAGTGTTATCAAATAAATGTGTTACAGTTTCCTTCAGTATATGGACGTGTACTTAATTAATGATATACATTGTAACTCAATCTATCCTTTGTTAATTCTCTTGTTACTGTATCATTATTCAATAATCTGGGGTGCATTTTTCTGAAATGCCCTCACGATTTCCAATGATATTGTAGTTGACATATCGACGTAGATTAACGAACTACATTCATTGATTCCTAATTTGTTAGCCTATTCTTTAAATAATACAGTTATACAGAATGACTTTAATCTCACTCTCTACTAGATCTTAGTGCTATTAACGTAGTCTATAAACCAAAGTAGGTAAAGTATTGTTCGAACCTGAGACAAAGTATTTAAAAGTATGATGCATTAATCACTTAGTCACCGTTTGATAGGACTAACGTTATTCAAAAGAAGCGCAGACCTACTTAATTTATTAGTCTGTAAAATGTTATCTTAAGTAATAAAATATAGATGATGTGATTTCATGTACTTAATGCATGATATTATAGTAAGCAATGAGTATTATCAATAATAAATGTATCAGGATTATAAAAGTTGATATACTCACTAGCTGTTCAAATAGGTTGTCTATTTATCAGGTCTATGACTGCATTCTCCGAATTTAGATAAGCTAATCTCTAAACCATGGGGGTTCACAAAGTCAATAGATCCACAATAGTTGTTTTCCTTTCTTGATTCCTGTGATATGGACTCACTTTAATATAGGGCCGAACGTGGGGATGTCATGTTTTATGTCAGTAACGTTAAATTTGTTTATTTATGTAGAAAAAAAGTAACCATTGGATCATGTTTCCTACCTCGTATATATCATTAAGGATTGAATTTCCTAAAGCACTAAAGGTATTAGCCAAGTAGTTACAAATACACAGGGTTAATACTTTAATAAGTTAGCTTTTGTGGTGATCAGACGATAATTTGACCATAAAAACACTGACGGTTGAATATATACACCCAATCATACTTTTATTGACTAGATTTTGTCAAGTAATAATACCAATACATCAGTAAGAATCCTTACATTTCTAATAAAACGCTTTTTTTATGAACACTAATTATGATGTGTTTAGCGATTACCTAGTATTGGGGTGGTGGATGCTACTCGTAAGATTGCTTGCAAATAGTGCGAAGCTGAACATGGCCTCGAAGCTGTCACGAGCGTTAGACGGAGAAGCATTTTAATGCATCACAAGCACGATGTAGACAGGACACTTGAAGGTCAGAAGAGAGTTCAGATAGCAGAACATACCATAAGATGCAAATGGATGATCTAAAGGCTATGTATACGTGTTATACAAAGACTTTGTAATTTTGCACACTAAATATTCTTTCCTTCTGAACATTGCCTTGTTTTACGATTGGCGTCACTGCCAGGATCAGGATGAAATTGCTGCGCCCGGGACCGCTCGAGGATGGAAACGTCAGGAGCTATCTGAGACAGTCCAAGACCGTGGCGGAGCTGGTCTGTGTGAGCGAGTAACAAGCGAGGGTGACAGCCTTGGGGACACTGCTGCGTGATGGGGTAAAGGCAGCGTCCGGTGGAGTCGTTGAAGTGGTCGGGAAGGAATCTTGGGATGTCCGAGCTTCTTGGTTGCTGATAGAGTTTGACAGCTTGGGTGACTGTCAAGTGGCATTATAATAGTTTAGAGCTGTGCGTTTCGCGCCGCACGGAAACCGGCTAATATTGACATCTACATTAACTAACCTGCGCCGACGTGCGTTTTTCGCACTGGGCGATAAATCGAAGGATCAACTGCTGGTGTCGCAACTCCACGGGGAGATATCCCACTTCGGGTGAACAGACCCGCACAGCCAATGGAAATCTCAGAAATGGCTAGGGCAGCTAGACAACTGATGAGTCTGACCGTATCATCGGCAAAGGATAACTGTAAAACCTCAGTCGCTTTAGAGGTGTAGACCAAAGATCTACGACAACGATTGGCGGGACACGAGGGAGTTTGAAGACGGGAGATAGGTTATTTGAGTGTGGGAAGGTCAAATATTACAGGAGGGATTGCCCCAGGAAGCGGAAACAGAACCCGTTTGGACGTTACAACATGTCTTTCGTCCCTAAAACGACACTTGAGGTTGTTGGGTTAGTTGATAAGGGCTCAATGTACACGAATAAATGGGAAAAATTGGTTTGCTTAGTTGAAACGGGGGCGGCGAACTAGTTAATAGATGAAGGGCTCTGTTAAATTATTAGGCCGTACAAACGATGAGTGTACATACGCTTGAAATTTTAGCGGTGGCGGACTGCTGCATAAAAATAAATTGATGTTGAGTGCAATATCCATTCCTTGTGATAAAAGGGATACAACAGACGATATTGAAAGCAAATTTTCTCAGAGATATAGAGGTATTACTAGACACAAAGAACAAGAAAGTAACCACTAAGCGTAGACAGTTAATATAAGAAAACAACGGAGGTACAAACAGCAACCATAAGGGAAAACGATGTAATCAATCATGAAATCATACTTCTGAAGGCGCAACATACATTGTGTTTATTTCATTTCGGGGATCTTCTACTGATGTTGCCTATTGTAGTGGCTTATGATCAGTGTCAACACGGAATTGTTGACCAAGTAGATATGGTCTCCATTTGCCTACCACCCAAACGATCGCTTTGTTAAGCAAACAGTAAATTAATGCGTTTACTTCAGTCATTAAGTAATTCCATGTAACTTATGTATTGCACTTTTACCCACATATAATATCCAACTTATTGAAATCGTTTTATTTCTTTTTGTTAGCGTGTCAGTGTATGTGTATGTCAATGCTTCAAGTGTTTTGGTCTCTAATTCTGTTTTCTGCGTTTGTACAACGTGCATATGGTCAAATTATCCTTGTATACTTTATGCATTTCGGACTAGCTGGCATGGTTGGTGTAAAAAATGTTCTTATTGTATTTATGATATATTTTCGATGATAAATAATATTTATGTACTTTGTTTATAACACATCCTTATAACAAGAGATATGCCAGACTGATCTAAGATCTATGAAAATCAAACACTATGTTGGATTCTTGACGAATTTATATATGAATATATGCAAGTAAAAAATGATTCTATATTGAATAATAATTGTGTTGGGTTAAAAGAAATCACAATTAAGGTGATAAACTCAGTAGTAACAAGAAACAACAGTGACCTGTTTCTGACTTAAATCACTTCACCATATACAACGACGATGTTGTGGATTTAAAAAAAACTTGGCTTATTCTAAACCTTATCGAAAATAACAACTGTGTACTAGTCTGTAATGGTTTATGACTGGATTTCTAAAGACTTTAGTTAAAGGGCACGATCTATGAAATCAATCAAACAATCGATCACATTGTAGGCGAATGCTGAATAACTGAAGTTGGTTATATTGACCAATGTATTCTAACGCAATAAAAAAAAAGTGTATCGTGGTTGCTACGAGACATCAGTAGGTGATGCATTGATTTGTTTCAAATTACGGTAAAACAACAATGGGTCTTGATGAAAATTATCCTAAACTTAATCAATCCATTTCAAACTATACCTACATTATGTTTATATTTATTATTGATTTTACAGTCGTTAATCAATACGTTTTCGTCACCTTGCTCAGAAATTGTATGTACAATATACGTGATTTGCCTCATAGGAATGATTATATTCGCTTATTATCGATTTCGTTCACAATTAGTCACTAATTATGAAAGAAATAATACTGTCGATTTTATTAATTGAGACAGTAAGAGAAAATTTTATACAAGCGACAAACAATCAATTTTGCCAAAATCCTTTTTGCCGTTCAAAATTCATTATTCGGTACAATTAAAAATATAGATCTACCTTTTTCTTTTTTTTTTGTTGTTGACAAAACCCGATGGTAATATGAGGAAACTTGAATTTCTGCATCTTTTTTTTTGTAACTATATAAGTTATGTAACATTATGTTTATAACTGTAAACATTATTAATAACACACGTAATAAATTGATCTTTTAATATTCCATTTATATTTTCATGACCCTGAAACTTATTGAATTGATTTTAAGCAAATAAGTTCAGCTAGAGACGTAATCTTTAATTATATTCTTAAATTCCTAAACATAAAAGGTATTCAATTTAAAAGATGGAATTAATATCACACTAATATTTAAAAAAAAGAACTATATATGATTAGTTATTAAACTACATCTAACATACATGCGGATTTATTCAAACCATTATTGAATAAATAATATTTTTACAATTTGCTACTGTGACTTTTGTGTCTAGATTTTGTCTATCAACCAATAAATGAAATCGATATCTTAAGAAAACTCTTTATTTTTTGTTTAATTTAAAGCAACATTATTGTTTTGCTAAGCAGAGCTTTTATAAAATATAAATATGAATAAACAAAAGGTTGGGGTTTGTGATAAGCAGTGTAAATTACTGAACAATTAGCGAATTCAAGAATACATCGAAAGGATTAGATGGTAACTGTAGTGGCCTACTTTTATCAAGAGAACGCGATTAGTTTAATGAAAACAATTATTATTATAACCAACTGTAGCAATGATTGTTTTACTGTGCTAAAGACAGTCATATTGCTCTTCCATTATTCTCTATTACTGTTTCGCGGTTCGTCACCCCGTTTGCACGTACATTCTCGTGCCGATTCCGCTTGTACCTTTTCTTGGCACGATCTCGGTATTCATTCGATAGCACGAGATCGCCAACGAAATAAACTTGGGACCATTTAGTAGCTGTACGTGAGGTCATCCTCAATTCTAATGTACCCAATGCTTACGATCGCCTGAAAGAGACCATTCTTCGACATTTCCTCCCATCGAAGGAAGGACTGAGGACATTGTTAGCACGTCACCCGCTGGGTGATGCTAAACCAAGCCATTACCTCACGCGCCTGCAATCCCTTGCAGGACCTACAGCAGCCGACCCTGAAATAGTTAAAGAATTATGGCTCGAGTCATTACCGGCTTATATTCAACCAACCGTGACGGCTCTGCTCGAAGATGCGCCACTTCATCAGGTCGCCCTCATAGCAGACAAGATTTTAGCAAGGACTAATAACAGAGATAGCTATGTAGTTTCCTCAGCGGCACGTCCTAATGTAGACAAGGACGCCGGTCATTTTTCGGCTCACGGTGACAGGGACGGGTGTATCCACACACGTATTAGTTTTCGAAACCGTTGTGACACCCCAACCCTACGTCACCCGAGCTTGTTCACGTTCCCACAAAGCCGTCATCACTCGCCCAAGCCACGCCGAAAGGCGGCTCCGGAAGCGAGTGAAGGTTGATGTTGGTTCCATCGGTCCTTCGCGTCTGGCGGCCGCCATTGTCGAGCACCGTGCTCATACAAGGCGGGAAACTCCAAAACCGGCGAGTAAAAGCGGCCGTACTCGCCGGCCCTCTCCCCCAGGTTGGCCGTTTATTCTATGTGCACGATTACCGCACAAACGCTAGGTTCCTAGTAGACACTGGGGCCCAAGTCTCTGTCGTACAACGAGGTAGCAGCAAGTCACAAGCTACAATGCATCGACTACGCGCTGCGAATGGCTCAGTCATTCCAACCTATGGTACATGACAACTCGCGGTCAACCTGGGCGACCGAAAACAGTATCTGTGGACGTTCATCATTGCCGATTTTCCCACAGCAATACTAGGTAATGATTTCCTACAGCACTATGAATTGCTAGTCGATGCACGTAGGCTGCAGCTAATCGATACTTCGTTGAACAGTAAATTCATGGGCTGCAAAGCCCACACGAACGTGTACCGAATCCTTGGCACTTTTTATTCGCGTGACGATAAATTCCCTACATTGACTAAACCACTCGAGGAGATTTCATCGGTGACCGACCGTGTGGTACACCACATAGTCAACCGCGAACCACCAGTCACGGCAAGACCACCGGACAAATTAGCCTTCGCTAGACGTGAGTTTGACAATTTACTAGCTTCTCGTATTATTCGTCCTCACAGTTCCTGGGCCTCTCCTCTTCATATGGTGCGCTAAAAGGATGGGGTTAGTTGGAGACCATGCGGCGACTACCGAGCACTAAACGTAGTTACGCGCTTTGATAGCTACCCCATCCCCCACATACACGACATCACGGCATCGCTGAAGTGCATGACTATCTCTTCCAAGATCGATCTGGTACGAGCATATCACCAGATCCCAGTCGCTCTTGAAGATATCGAAAAAACTGCTATCACGACTCCTTTCGGTCTGTTTGAGTTCTTACGAATGCCTTTTGGACTAAGGAATACTGCTCAAACTTTTCAAAGGTTTATCGATAGCATTGTACGAGACTTAGGTTTTGTTCACGTCTATATTGATGACCTGCTAATTGCATCATCAAACGTAGATGAACATTATCAACATCTTAAGCTATTATTCCAACGCCTTTCGGATAATGGAATAGTAGTCAACTCGGACAAGTGTGGATTGGATAAACCGGAAATAATATTTTTGGGTCACGTCATTAAGAAGGAGGGTATTCTACCTTGCGAGGACAAAGTGCGAGCAATAAAGGAGAACAACGTGCCGTCCTCACTCAAGGAACTGAAGGCATTCCTCGGTTTGGTTAACTACCGTCGTTTCATCCCAGGCGCGGCAGAACGGTTACGACCATTAACCGACTTCGCGGCAACCTACTCAGATTAGAAATGAACGATTCTGCACGTACTGCATTCACAGAGATCAAAACGGCTTTTGCGCAAGCCACTCTTCTCACCCATCCCGATCCATCAGCCACGCTTAGTATAGCGGTTGATGCATCCGATGTCGCTATAGGAGCAGTCATGCAACAAAATATCTCCGGTAGTTGGCAACCCCTCGAGTTTTTCTCACGACGCCTTACTTCCACGGAGATGAGATATAGCGCTTTTGGTCGCGAGCTGCTAGCAGCCTACTGCGCCATCAAACATTTCCGGCACGCCGTAGAAGGACCTCAATTCATCTTATTCACCGACCACAAGCCCTTAACGTATGCCCTGCATACCAAGTGTGACCGCTACTCACCACGAGAGTGCAGACATTTGGACTATATCTCCCAGTTCACGACAGACCTTCGTCACATTAAAGGCGAGTCGAACTATGTTGCCGATGCCCTATCACGTATCCAAGCGAATGCAGTTACTTTACCGGTGCTCGGTCTTCCTGCTATGGCAGCCGCCCAAGCAAACGATCCCTGTTGTACAAAAGCACTACAATCTACATCCCTTCAGTGCCAGGAAGTACCACTAGCTACGAGCTCAGATGCTATCCTATGCGATACTTCTACCGGTCTTCCCCGACCCATCGTACCCTCTTCTTACCGCCGTCTCGTATTCGATGCCCTGCATGGATTGTTTCATCCAGGTATCGCAGCTACATCACGTCTCATCGCTGCACGATACGTCTGGCCCTCCATGAATAAAGATGTTCGTATGTGGGCGAAGCAATGCTTACAATGTCAACGATCAAAAGTGCACAGGCACGTAGCCGCCCCCCTTGGCACTTTCGCTACGCCTGATGCTCGCTTCGATCACGTTCATATAGACATTGCAGGACCACTGCCACCGTCGTATGGGTATGATCACATACTCACGTGCATCGACCGCTTCACCAGATGGCCCGAAACTTTACCCATGACGTCTATCACGGCGGAGACAGTTGCCCACCGCGTCGTAGAACGATGGATAGCTCTATACGGTTGTCCCTCGACTGTCACGACTGACCGAGGACAACAATTTGAGTCCGCATTATTCTCCTCACTTACTCGGCTGCTTGGTACGGAACGCATACGCACTACCGCCTACCATCCAGCTTCAAATAGTTTAGTTCAAAGGTTTCACCGTCAACTTAAAAGTGCTTTACGAGCACACGAAGACGGCAACTGGCACGAAACCTTACCGCTCGTTTTTTTAGGGGTGAGAACGAACTTAAAGGCAAATATCCAATGTTCCGCCGCTGAACTTGTATACGGCACGACATTGTGTCTGCCCGGAGAATTCTTCACACCACGGAGCAGTAACGATTTCGGTAAATCAGACCACGTCCACCGACTGTCTGCATTTATGCGAACACTGTCTCCGGTGTCAACTCGTATACAACATCGACAGGTCACTCTCCCTCGAGTTATCTACCTGTTCACATGTTTTCATACGAGTAGATTCGGTACGCAAACCATTGCACCAGCCTTACGAAGGACCTTTTCACGTGATCTCTCGTCACGAAAAGACCTTCAAGGTTGATCGACACGGACGCGTCGAGATCGTCAGCATTGATCGTCTCAAACCAACACACGTCGGTAACAGTGCCCTACCAGATAACTTGAGACTCAATGCTAGACCTATCAAGCCTACTAGCGGGATCCTTACATCTACTTCAGGTACCACGCTAGACACATCAAAGACCTCATTCTCACGTTTCGGTCAACAGCACGTGTCACCTGCGCCATCTACGAACGGAACTACCGTCTTACGTTCTGGTCGCCGAGTACGCTTTCGCGACTAACTGCACAGTCAATAATGGATACGGTGTAGGATTATTCCTATACTACATGCATGCTACACTTTTTCTTTGATTTTTTTGTATCCTGAGCCTACGCCGCCGACTATCGCCCGTTTGGTATCGTCGACTTCAGTCAACCTTGGCGAAAGCTGGCCTGATCACCCACGCTCTTGTCAACGCACTCAGTCGATAAATTGGTTTCGAATGTTTGGCGTACATATGGTCTCGAACCTGGTTGCTATGGTCGTTTCTGGTTCCTCGGCTCAACGTGGTTTCGTCCTACGTCTGCAGCGTCTTATGTTTCGATTCCCTACGAACA
Organism: Schistosoma margrebowiei; assembly: GCA_944470205.2. Lineage (NCBI taxonomy): Eukaryota > Metazoa > Platyhelminthes > Trematoda > Strigeidida > Schistosomatidae > Schistosoma > Schistosoma margrebowiei. The sequence goes on from OX104025.1 coordinate 9,138,406, forward strand.
CAATCTTCAGATCCTGGATACAAACAACTCTGGTGTGGTATGCTAACTCGAGCAACAAATACAGCACACTTCTCCCGGTACCGTTCTCCGTAAAAAACCTTCGTTGGCAACTCGAGGTTCAACGATCGCTTCCTGTTCCGCCAATCCTCTCGTCCTACAATTGCACGCTTGCCGATCAGCCCCGCGAATCAAACCGCTACTTATCGAAAGTGTAAACCCTTTCTAGCGGGGGGATCCTGTAGTGCTAAAGACAGCCATATTGCTCTTCCATTATTCTCCATTACTGTTTTGCGGTTCGTCACCCCGTTTGCACGTACTTTCTCATGCCAATTCCGCTTGTCTACATTAGGACGTGCCGCTGAGGAAACTACATAGCTATCTCTGTTATTAGTCCTTGCTAAAATCTTGTCTGCTATGAGGGCGACCTGATGAAGTGGCGCATCTTCGAGCAGAGCCGTCACGGTTGGTTGAATATAAGCCGGTAATGACTCGAGCCATAATTCTTTAACTATTTCAGGGTCGGCTGCTGTAGGTCCTGCAAGGGATTGCAGGCGCGTGAGGTAATGGCTTGGTTTAGCATCACCCAGCGGGTGACGTGCTAACAATGTCCTCAGTCCTTCCTTCGATGGGAGGAAATGTCGAAGAATGGTCTCTTTCAGGCGATCGTAAGCATTGGGTACATTAGAATTGAGGACTTTTGCTTTTGGCTCCTATTGCGGCGAGTCTCGAATTGAGATGGTAACAATGAAATATACTGACGTAAAATGATAAATGGAATCCTGACGATGATCACAATAAGTATGAAAGTTTACTGTATTGTACTTAATATTTAGCACAAAATTCTAAACATTTCAAGCTTTTTGAAGACGTTTCACTAGTATTTAAATAAAAATTGTTATAAAAGAAATAATGAATATACAGATAATTTGCAGTAAAGTTATTAAGTCAACATTTCTAAACAAATCTATCCCAACTTTGAACTATCACTGTTTTCTGTATTTTTCTGTGAGTGTACTAGATTAACAAGAACTTCACTGAATGGTAGGAATTCAGCTCGACACAATGGACACGGTACCTACAGGAATGGAAAAATATGTAGTTAGTATTTTGTTAATCATATGACTGCTTTTTTTAGAAAACCTTCAGAATTAAATACGGATTTATATCTCCTAAATAATTGACCACTTATTATTTATATTGCAAGTATGCTTACTTCTTATTACGATATTGAGTGAAGAAGAGATATATAGACTATGTATTGATTTACTTAGTTTTTGTTAGTTATTCACTATCATTTAACTGAAGCAGGGGAATTAATAACGTTCATCCAGAATGTTTTCAAGACATTGGAATGATTTAACATACGACAGGAAATACATGACGAAAAAGAGTCTTTTTTGCAAGTGTTTATGTGTTAATTCTATGTAGCTAACTGCATAATTATGTGAGCTAACGACCTAAGCTATCAGTTAAGATATAGCAATAAATAATATACTTGTAGTATTTCTAACTACTCATTCAATTTGGACTACTTTTCTAAACAATCATAATTAATCCCTTCAAATTTTACTTAGTTAATAAATAAATCAGCGATAATCTTTTAAATCGAAAATATCACATCTTTTACAGTAATTTGCATACGCAAGTATGTTACCTTGGTCTGGACATAATATGGTCGAACTTATTTCTTGTTGAATTAAACATTATGTGCATATACATGTACTTGACTCTGAGCCACAACCTCAAGTGTAAGGCCTAGAGATACTAAACAGTTGCTCAAACACAAACCAGCTGGGACATAGCTCGAATCTGTGACTTACGGGCTGAAAGTCACATGCCTTGATAGTTATATGTTAGTCAGTCAGCTACAACGTAGTAGCAAGCAAATATATGCCATACCTCATTAGCACATCAAATTCATAGAAGTAGTTACTTCAATAGTATTAATATATGGAAGAAAGATTGCATATAAGGATATAATACAAGAAGAAAGAATTAACTTGTAGAAATAAAGGTATAAAGTAATTTTAATCTCACTGTTTAAGGGAAGACGAAGAGTGTATGCACCTACGCCATTGTGATCGGTTCTGAGCCATGTCATCCAGTCTCCAACCATTAAGTACGACAGTCGCACGGACCCTAACCAAGTAGTGTGCATCTATCAACATGGCTCAGACCAGAAAATAGTGACTTTATGGACTGATGCCACTTTTAGTTTGACTTCTAACTTTCTTCCATCCATCCCCAACACTAGTCAGCATTGTGCGCCGTGGTAATCGGTGTTCAGGCATACAAAACACGTGGCCCAACCATCTCAGTTAGTGTAGACTCACAACCTCATCAACCGACTTGCCATCATTCTCTAATACCCTGCATCTGAACCTCACTATTACTTACCCTGTGATCCCAGCAGATGCGAGCAATATTTCTAAGACATCTGTGATCAAATACTAGTAACTTAGTCAGTCAGTTATCAGTAACGTAGAACTTCGTACGTACGTACATCAGTTCGAGTTGCCATACCAATCAGTCAGCTACAACGTAGGACCAGGCACATATATGCATCGGTCCAAGTTGCCATACCACATTCGCACAGAGACACAATTGTCGATTCAAATCTCATTGTGGTATAGGTAGTAAGAGTATAAGTAGTAATCGGAAAGATTAGGGTTTAAAGATGTTATTCAAGGAGTATAATCCAGTGAAACAAATTTGGGAAGATAAGAAAAAGAGACATGAAGAATTTAGAAGATCAGAATTTGGGAGAACACAAAGAATGGATGCACCTGCGCCATTGCAAACAATTAACCTAAGAGTATCCTCTACCTTTAATGGTCATGTTTCGCAGCCGTAAAGTAGAATAGAACGAACTGCCGCGCAGTATACTCGTCTCTTAATTGATAGACGGATATCTCACCTTCGCCATAGACGACGTAGGTTAGCAAAAGCCACACGAGTCTTTTGAGTACGTGCAGAGATTTCGTCAGATACCGACCGATTAAGGATGACCAGACTTCCAAGATAAGTAAAGTTGTCGATGCGTCCGACTACTCCACTCCCTATCCTAAGTCCAGGTGTTGACGCAGACCAGTCTTGAAGCAACAAGTTGCATTTCGAGGAGGAAAAATGCATTTTAAACATCCTAGAATTGTTGCTCAGTGCTAACAAAAGACTTCATTTTATCAGCGTCTTCGCCAAATAGAACTATGTCATTTGTGTATTCAATTCGATAAGTGGACCCACTGAAAGGGGACCAATGCCTGAAAATTCAGTCGACGAGAACGTTATTTCCATCAGTATGTCTATGAAGTTGAACAAAAATGGAGATAGTGAACAGCCTTGACAGACACCAACTGAGGTTGGAAAAGTAGATGACAGTTCGCTATAAGCTTTGACTCGACTGCAAGTGTTCGAAGTGCTATGTACCAGATGGAAGTTTTCTGCAGGACAGCATAACTTGTCTTAATATCAGAATCTTCAGTACGAATGTCAAAACAGTTCTACTGTATGGGACGGAATCTTGGAGAACTACGGAAGTCATCATCAAGAAGATACATTGCTTATTTACAATCGCCTATGCAAAATACTTCGGATCCGTTGACTAGACACTATCAGCAACAACCTACTGTAGCAGAGGACAAACTATTTGACTAGTAGGAGCTTATTTATCCAAATCAGGTTAGTATTTTATGCTATGTTCTATATTGTGTGGTTATCGATAGTAATAGACTGTCGTAATATTGTGAGGGTCCTAGATATTTTACTTTTGTCACATATTTGTTTGTAAGAAATCTGAAAACATACAAGATCAGTTAAGAAGAAATCAATTATGAGACATAACTAGCAGCCACTATCTCTACTTAACCCTGACAGGAACGTTTATGAATGATACGTGTACACTCGATCTGGAGAAAACAGAGGCATCCCTGTGGAAATATTAAGTGAATTCATATGTTGAAATTTAACCTGATCATCTATATCGCTACGGAAATTTCATCAGTTAATTAGCGACAGAAGTATGATAAATTACTGATTCTATTAATTGTACTATAAGAGAAGAATCAAATATACAGATATCACTGTAGAACTTAGACTTATTAAATGAGTAACAGATTACTGTTCACAAATCAAGGTATGGTTTTTGTGCTCATTAATTTTTACTTTGTTAATTATTACGCACCCGATGTGAATTATAAATATAAGTGTGATTACCGATTTCTCTTTGAATTGAGTGTCTGTTCATTTGTGACTACTAGAGTGTGTAATTTACTTCTGGATTTACCAGTCGTTATACTGAGTATAACGTTTAAATACTCGGTTATTTAGACTGAAGCTGGAGATTTCAAACAGCTGAATTAAAATACAATCTCTAGGACCTCAGCCAGGGAGTCGTGAAGGACCATCAGAAGCCAGCCCTTTGTAGCTTTCTTTCATACCACGACACCATGTCATGCACTGACCACCTCCTCTTCGCTTTTCCCAACCAGTCCCAGCGTCGGAAAATAATGCACGACGCGTAATTCTCTGGGACGACATTCATAGAACACATCCAAGCCACCGAAGTCGATGTTTCAAGATGGTGAAAAAAAATTGCATTATTGTCTCTGTGCCCAGACACACGATGCCGAACCTCTGCATTACTAACATGGTGTTGCTACTGGATGTCAGCAGTCCTTCAGAGACAGCGGTGATGAACACAGAGAGTCGTCTAACATCCTGAACTCAGAGACCAGGTTTCACAAGCAATAAGCAAAACTACTCTCACCGATGTGTTGTAGATCTGACCTTTTACAGCCAGACTAACATCACGATGGCGCCAAAGATGGCCCAGATTGGCATAAACCGTTCTGGCTTTCATTATACGTGCATTGATCTCATCACTTACGCCCCCACAAGCCATATGCAGCTACCTAGATACACGAGCTTCTCGACTACTAATATTTGTTCATTACCCAGGGTGAACACAGGATCAGGGTCCTGTCAGTCTGGTAGAAGTACTTCGCACTTCGAAGGTGCAAAGCACATACCATACCTACAGTCTCTAATTGTCAACTGATTGAGTGCGGATTGCATGGCTTGGGTATTATCGCACAGTAAGACAATATCATCCGCATACTCGAGGTTGAGAAGTCTTTCTCCAAGCAACAGATCCACACCACCATTGCCTACATTCATCAGAGCTGTTTTCAGAATATCATCGATGGCATAGTTGAAGGGGACTGGTGGGATTGGGCAACCCTGTCCAACCCCACTGCTCGAATGGAACAATGGGGAGAAGTGGTTGTATGCCCTCACTCTGCCTGAGGTGTTTGTATATAGGGCTTTTAGGGTGTTGATAAACTTTCCACACACACCCTTTTTCAATAGACAATTGCAGACGACATTTGGCCGGGGGTGTTGTTTACGAAAATGAGAGAACGAAAAGCGAGTGTCCGGTGCTTTAACCGGATTCCAAACCAATGGTGCACATGGGCTCCAGTATCCTGAATGAACAAATGGCGTAGGACTGCATCTCCTTACGATGCTCCACTGCCTTGTGGATCAGACCTTCAGGTCGAAGGCTCGGGGAGTGGCTCCCCAAGAAAACCACCTGCTTCAGTTTGGACACCCGGGCAGTATCACAGCCCTCACACATATTGAATGAGATTTGTGTGTTAAAATAAATGATAATAAATAAGAGTTGTAGTTCCTCGCGGACTTTCGCCTCATTTGGTGGATCAGTCGTCACAGGCCATGGAGTGCAGGACAGTCTGATCGATGTTGGCGGAGTAACAGATCACTCGAACTGTCCTTCGAAGAATTCTGCCCATAGTCCAAGACGTCGATGGATGTTGCTGATTGGCATCCCGTCATCTTCACAGATTGTTTAGCTCACACCAGATTTTTTGTTGCCAGTGCTTCGGATAAGTTGAAAGGACTTCCGGCAGTTACCAGATGCAGTTGCTGCTTCCAACTCATAGGCACGCTCCGACCACCAGGCTTCTCGATCCTTACATAAGCTTTGTCCAATTTCATTACGCAGCATCCTTCGTTTGTGGTCAAACTCACGGTCACCCAGGGTAGACCGATGGGTCCCGATGAGTTATAAGGAACCTGAAGAAACACTGCTTATAAGCGAAACGTTTCGCGAAGCCACAAGAGACTTTACTCGCCGTTTCCATGGCCTCTTGCAACTGGAACCAATGCCCACCTATACTTTTCGGTGGAATGTTAGCTAGCCTTGAACCTAGCTCGGTTTTATATTTAGTTGCAACAGAAGCTGCAACCAATTTACTGACATCAATCGGTTTAGGGCGATGAATTTCTTGGTCACTGAAAAGTAAGGTAAGATTAACGCAAACATCGACATGATCAGAGTCCAGATAGGTACTTTAAAAGGAGCAGCAGTCTTGTACACAACCACGTCAGCTGTAGCTGATCGTGATGTGATCAATCTGAGTCCAGGCTTGAGATGCCGAGGGAGGACGCCAAGTAGCACATTGGCGATTATTGTGCCGGTAGTTAGTGCTAGCCAGAAACAGGTTGTGGTCTGTGCACAGTCGCAGTAGACGGTCCTCGTTATCTGTCCTGCGACTAACGATTCCACATCGGCCACCTAAACGACCCTCTTCTGTGCCTAGACACCCGACCTGGGCATTCAAGTCTCCGGCTATTACTACAATATCTGTCGAACACACTTTCTATATAACAGTTAAATGATGGTAAAGCTCATACTTAATCGCATTCGGGCTGCAATCTGTCGAAGTGTATGCGATGACGAAAAGACATCGTTTCTCACGCCGATTTCCTCTTACTTTGATGGAACTTTTTAATCTAACAGCACATAACCGACCGATAATGGGGATCCAATCGGCTAGTGTTGTCTCAGCTCTAGCTCTTAGTGCGACACCAACAAAACTAAACGAAGATGCTACAGGGTCCCCGAATAAGCTCACATAAAACAAGTTTTTCAAAGCGACAGATGGAGAGCAAATTTGTAGCACTTAGCTAGAGTTTTGAATACGGGTCTCGGATAGACAACAGACGTCGATATTAAGACTTTCTAAAGACATAGCCAACCATATATGCTGTCCGATCTGCATTATTGTGTAAATGTTGAAAGAAACCAGCTTGAATGGTATACGTGGTTTCAGAAAGGCTGTTTCAGTATTGGTATTCGGTGGTAGCATTCAACTCTCGACCAGTCAGTGACTCAAGATCGTTTAGATAATTACTCATAAACAAAATATCATTTCACAATAAAGAGTGCATACTTACTTCAAGTGGTGGAAATTCAGTGTATGGGCCCTTGGTTTTTAATTCGCTTATTTCCTCTTCATATTCTACTCGTCTACGATTCATATACTCACCAATACAGTATGTATGAAAATAATGAAAATTCGTTGTACAATAGACATCACTTTCATTTTGGAAGTACTTCAAGCATATTGCACACTCAACAGTTGGGATGTTGGATGAAATAAATTCACGACAAAACTAGATGTAGAAGAATTAGGAGTATATTTATGCAACATAATAAAATGAAACAATAAATTGTTCACGGTACACAGATACAGTTACTTTAAAAAACTTTGAATATTCTAAATGATCTTTCAACATTTACTATATGGTGCTGTTTCCACGTCTAATATGGTGGTAACTAAGTTTTAAATAAGGCCACTAAGCGAGAGGATGTGATCTGTTACCTTTTGTATTGATTTCAGCTTTTTTAGTAAAAGTAGTATGAAGCACCTGACTTACGTTTTGGCAAGCTTGTTATCCATCAGTTGTATATATTTAAGATCGTTTAGAGGACTCAACGGTCTGAAGTTGCGCAAGTGAATATGTTAGCTTTACACAATAGCATATGGCACATAAATCTATTTTATAATTTTGACAATCAACTTTATTTACACTAAACTTAATGGATGTATCATAACATACTATTCCCAATCAATAATAAACTTACGTACATCCACAAGATCAAAAATAACTGGATCGCCATTTCGTTCCATTGTTAAATCTCTTAGAAGGGATAATAATTTTGCAATATCCTTTTCTTTCAGACCATGAACACATTCTACAGAGACTGTAGGTGACTCTATCGGATACTATAAATAATAATATTCAATTAACGAATCAAAATATAGAAAAATTGTAATTATAAACAAACCTTCAAAGTAACATTCAAGTTCAGGTTAAATTTTATAAACTTGTTTGCAGGATTATTAAATCCTACTCCAGGAGTTACTACAAAAGTGACTGTATATTGATTTGAACTAAATAATACCATCAAAGTATAGTTAGACAAAGTAACCTACTCAAAGTCAACTTTGAATTCACCGGGAAACATTTCATATAATAATTGCAATTCATCTTGAATTCTTAAACAAAAGTTTTAATCAACACGGGAAACAAACTCACATGTTGTCCATGCATTGGTAAAACCTGTCTACCCGAAATTGTTTGATGAAGGGAAATGTCTATCAGGGGAGTAAAATTACGTGCAAAACATCCGAAAGTTATTAAAATATTATAATTACGGGTTAACTGTCTAAACTCAAAAAAATACAGATCCTAATACTCTGCGTGGTTTAAACAAGCGACCGTAAAACGGAAAATAAGGGGAACAGTTCGAAAGAAAATAAAGGGAAAAACGCACCGAAAAGTCGATACTATCGCCCATCATGGGGAAATAGTGCGAAATTTACTCGTTTTGTCGCCTTTTAGTCTACTTTCCACCTAGCCCCAATTTTCTTCTATGCTTACCTTTGTTTCGATTATGAAACAAACGTTCGGACACCAGTCAACTTGGTTAAAAACGGTACGTAGTCAAAGACATTGATAGGAAATAACTTCATAGTTTACAAGGAGATTAATGACAGACAGACGCTCGTCACTCACAAGTACAAAGTTCCACTGTCATTTGAGATCTACAAAAGGAATAACAGGTAATTCGTAATCTATTAAGAATGTGTCCTAAATGTTAAGTCCATGTAAAGTCAAACATTTAATTATTCTCGACATAGCACATGTAAGTGAGAAAGTAAATTCATGTCAAGAGAAAGCTTTATCACAAAACTAGGGAGAACACAAAGATTGGATGCACCTGCGCTATTGCAAACGATTTTGAGCCATGTCATTCAAGGTCTCTAACCATCGGTTGCTATCATCTCGCGGTCCTCAAACAGGTAGTCTACACCTACCAACATGGCTCAGTCCACTTGTCAAAGACTTCATGGACTTGTGCCACGTTGACTAGAACTCAAAACAATTGTCAACCAACATCAAAGTCAGAATTTTTAATACAAATGTCAAGACAGTTATACTGTATGGGGCGAGAACTTAGAGAACTACGAAAACCATCATCAAGATACAAGTGTTTATTGACAGCTGTTTATGCAAAATACTTCGGATCCGTTGGCCAGACACTATCAGCGACAACCTACAGTTGAGGAGAATAAATCAGATCCCAGAGGAAGAAGAAATCTGGAAGAAGCGTGGGAAGGGGATAGGACACACATTGGGGAAAGAACCTAACTGCATCACAAGGCATGCCCCCACTTAGAATTCTAAAGGCTGAGAGAGAAAAGGAAGATCAATGAACACATTACGCCGTGAAATGGAGGTAGACATGAAAAGGATGAACGAAAATTGGACAGAACTCAAAAAGAAGGCCCAGAATAGATTGAGTTGGAGAATGCAGGAGTGACAGGCGTATTTCCCCATGGTGGATGAAAGAGTAGACTTTTCGGTGCGTTTTACCCTTTATTTACTCTGACCGCATTTCCTTATTCTTTTTAAGTTGGATACATAAAAATCCTATAGGGTTTTGATATCATAGTTATTTTCGAGCAACGCATTTCAAATTCAAGTGAAACTTACTGTCCGTATTTATTCAGTCACTTGATACTTGCTTTTGATAGGTCTGAGACTTACCTAGCACAAGTTTATTGTTCTTCGGTGAAGTACAGACGGCCTTGAGAGAAAATTAAAATGTTGCGTAATTTTGAGACATGTAGTAGCGCTATATAACGCTTATAGCAACTTCTTCTAGCTGCTGAATGGATGAGTCATTAAGGTCGTATAGATTGTTCAGTTTAATTTTCATTATTTATCTAATATCGCTATCTTCATATACATTTTTTGTGTTTTTCGTTCATATGTACCAATCTCTGTTTTTTTGTACGTTGTCATCAGAACTCTCTACTATCATATATGTTGCATCAACGGTAAGCTTCATACGGCTCTGAGAGAAATTTCAGATCTCTGAGATACGTCTTGCTCCCTCTTAACTTTCAGAATGTTTTTGGACAGGCAGAAACCCCGTTAAAAATATTTTGAGCAAGATAACTCAGTCACGAGAAAAAGAAATACCTCGTTAACGTTAGCAACGGTTAAAAATCTAGAAACTGCGGAAAATTTTGCACTTTTCTTAACCTGAATTCTGATGTTGTTTTTTCGTTTTTCAGGAAACAATGCAACACACACGCTTTAACGATGACCATAACCGATGGACATGTCTGCCTGCTCTATGGGTGTGCCGGAGGTTCGTTAAGTCACTAACACTGACATTATCATTCTTCCGACACATCTAAACAACTGTCAACAATATCCTGCGAGGGTTAAGCTGTAAACCTTTCACGGTATACGGCAAAATGTTCGATCACTTGAAAATGGGTTTAACTAGACATAATAATTTTGAATTACCTCACCTAAGATGTTTCATTAGCCATCGTTGACATAGAACTGGTGAAGATTCGTAGATTACTTATCCACCAAGGCAAGCGAAACTTAGTAGATGAAATCATCAAACTTTCTGTGTACAGAGCATTATTTTTTGGATCCAAGTAACCCCCAAATTGAGTCAGACACACAGTTATCTGGTGACTTCAAACCTCTACAGATCACAAGTTGGAATAATCCTGTGTCACCAGCTGTGTTACCAATAATACCACGACCACGAGACCACCTGCACTCTTGAAAGCACGCTGACTGGTTCCTGAGAGCCAAAAACTGGCAAAGACAGAACTCGACAACATAGAGAACATGGGAATAATCCGAACAACGAACTATCCTAACTCCGAACAGTGACATTTTATCATTAAAAGCAATAAAGGACACTATCTTCTAACCATCATTCATCAATACACAGTTAATTTTATAGGTATGATCATCTTCAAAATTTACAACCTAATTCTGATTACTAACAAGTGTGTTAATTGAATGGATATTATCACTTCTTATGAACCTTATCGATCGTTGCGTATCCTTTGGATTTTTAAACACCATGAACTCTTTTCAAAGTACAATTTATAACGACTTTGGATGTCTCACTTTTGAGCATGCATAATGTAAAGATATTCCTATAGCTAATCCAGACTGAGAACCTTATTTTCATCATCAGGTCTTTGTTCTTCAATGACTTTAACATTATTTTATTAACTAAAACATTTATAAATGAAAAATTTGAACAAACTCTAGAATTCCTTGGGCATACCGTGAGAGCTCAAGACATTTTCTCTCCGAAAAATAAGGCAATAATTACCATGTAATACCCACAATTCACCAATTTCGAGCAGCTAAACAATCAGCGAATCGGCAAGATAATACTGTTATTCACAGCCAGCTATGTCTCTCTTACGAGATCATTAAAAGATCAACAAAGATCGAACACAAAATAGTCGGACTGAATAACTCAATTCCCTACACGAATCGACTCTTTTTCGTTTGACTCTAGTTTCGGGTCGCCACATGTATGCACTCATCGACATCCGGTGCATCTGATACAAGAGTTCGGTGAGTAATACAGGATTGGGTAAGAGAAGTATGACAAACTTTAGCATTATTCCCTATAAGATTGCAAGATACTGAACGAAAATATGGCAGTTTCGACTAAGGGGCACGCTTACCAAGCTGAAAAAGGTCTATAACTCACCATGTCTAACAATCATACACTCTTGAAGAAATCCTTAAGTTCGTTGGCTAACAAGGATTCTCCTCATGAGTGTTCATTACTGAAATACATTTCGCAGTTTACTTTGGGTACAAAGATTATTTCTGACGCAAAGTACATAGTTGTACATGCATTATATCGGAAAACATCACTGATCGATCAATAATGTATCTAACTCGTTAAGTGCATTTGTTTGGTTATATGATAGCTATTGTTTCTGAAGCCTAACTGTCTTGAGACAAACGCATTCATCAAGCTCAAACTATCCAATTTCAAAAACAATTTTCAAAATCACTAGGAAAAGTCTATCTGATTGGCGAAACTATGGTCATAATAAGCCAGAAAATACATGAAAACGTACCGTAACATCACGAAGAATGCATAGATAAATCATCTATTTTACAGTCCTCATTACAAGAACGTTGAATATTGCAAACCTGTGGCGTTGAGCTCTAAGTACACAATATTTAAAGCTGAACACGAGATAACTGGGAAAACAGATGTTCAATATTTAACGCGGAGAAAAACTCAACGATGGAGAAGGTGGAAGAATGAATGAAATGAATCCGAACCGATCGGACGGCATGGCTCAGCCTTGCAGTCATGGTCACTCTTAATTGTTGTACCATAATTTCTTATTCATATTAAATATATTGTTTTATCTCTAGCCTAAGTTTGTTCTTCATCATATGTTGGTGATTGGTACGATGCGATATGTTGATCGAGATAATGATGTGACTTTCACGCGAGATATTAAAGATTATGCAGTTACGTCATGACAAATGTACGATTTTAGGATTAAGTCTATTATCAGAGCAGTACTAATATCATAGTAAACCAAAATTCTACATTGGTAATCCTGACTAAAGAAACACAACCTATTATTATTCCTCATTTTCACTTTAACTTTCTCGATCGATTATTATTTATGTACACCCATTATTCTAATTGTCCTCTGGTTAATGCTCACGTGTATTTTCGTAATGTTATGTTGATCAATACTCATAACTTACTAGCTCAATCGATAATAAAACCTGGTCATCTATACTATTTATTAATTTTGATGGTTCAATAACAAGCTTTAATAGCACTTACATGCTTCAGCGAAATAAACTTGTTTAAGCGTCAAGCTCTAACAAATATGACCTGTAAATGACAAATATATATTGACTAGCAACCTAAGCAAGGACTGAATTGTTATCTGGACCTAATTCTTCATATTCTTTCTTCACTTAACATTTCAATCTGTTTTAAACTATGGACTATCCTGTAATATCTTTTTTTATGACCACTGCTTGCCTAATTTCCAATTGCTGGATTCCATGGCCAAACTTTGGATACGAATGCTAGAAATTCGCGATGAGTTTGAACTATAAATTTCCTGCAATCTTACATCTCATTTAAACTGTTCGTTAGGGAATGGAACGTATCCGGTTTCAAATAATTTTAGATGTAAACAAATTCAGTCTACAATACTGTGTTAGTCCAAGAATTTAATCAACAGTGCCTCATATTTTAACCGGATTCGAACTACTGAATAATTCAAATTCTCATTACTTAGAAGCAAAAATAACCTTGGCGAGTTTTTCCTTTTTTCCCTTCCTTGGTTCGTTCACTGTGATTTAAGTACTTCTTAATTTATATAGAATTTCTCCATCAGACTGGTTGTATATATTTCATACAAGTCACTCCCAAGACTTAGTAAAAATATTCAGTACTTTTATACTACAACGTACTATTAAGAAAAAAGTGTGTTGTTTAAAGATATTCTTTAATTCTAGTTGATTTTGACACATATTTGTAAATATCCTTAGGCTAAATGCAGGAACTTCTTATGGAAATTTTATAACGCAACATTTTCCTACTTAAAGTTACAAAAGTTGTCTTAACCATAAAATTATTTTTCTGGTCATGTTTATTATTTTCAAATTGTCATATACCTCAAAAATCTGCATTTTAACCTGGCCCGTACATGCGTTGCACTATATCTCTATGTCTTTTAAATTTAAAAATCATGTGAATCGCCCTTAACATTTATCAATAAACCCATCATAGTCGTTATCGCTAAAGGTATTTAGGTTTATCAATTGGTTTGCCATATTAATAATCTAAAAAGACGTACATAATTTAGATAATAAAGTTACAAATTTAGACGCTCTCAACTGCGCTAGTATAATAACGAGATTCTCAGTAGTTGTTGGATAAACAAACATTTAAATTCAAAACTCCGGAACCTACTACTAAAATTAACACTAGATGAATGTCTTTGAATTGAAAATCATAGCATAATTAGACAACTCGGATTATTTAATGCTACAAACTTCTGCTATTTCAGAAGCACATAAAGCAACAATACCCATTTTCAAATGGCTACTCCTCAATCAACAATAACTAGTTAAAAATGATGGTTTCAGAATATCGTCATAAAAGCACTGTTATGACTTAACGATCACGTAGTATGATTGATAAGATTGATGAGATTATTGATCTATCTAGATTAGGCAGTTACGTCATGACAAATGCACGATTCTAGGATTAAGTTTATTATTAGAGCAGCACTAATATCATAGTAGACCATAATTCTACACGCTCATTTAAAAACAGCGAAGGTTATGAGGCGATTGACTAACCAAGCCAAAATGTGAGATGAAAATGAACAAATTGGCTTGTATGGGAGCTAGAATAACCCATGTGGGTTTGGCGTTGTACCTTTCAATGCAAATGGATGATTTCTTGTACTCACCAGAACGACTGCCATAAGATCTGGGATATAGAACGTTGTTATGACCATTGGTTTGGACCCTGTAATTTGCCTATTGATCGACTGAGAAGGTGAGAATTTTATGGATGAGTAAGTGAGTATGTATAAGAAGGGTTGCGATAATGATGATCATGCGACGGTTAGGGGACTGTTGTTGTAGTCCCGTCAATATCATCGGTGTATGTACTGGATACTTCATGCTAACAACGTTTGACTCATATTAACAGATTGTCTTCGTTTCAGATCTGTGTTAATCGTTGTCTGTTGTTTTCATTATCAAACCTAACTGCATTTTATGAGCTTACTGAAATTCGGATGAATTTTTCTCTACGAGACTGAATCACAGTACTTAAACTATCTCCAATTCGTACGGTAACCCATTAAGTGCTAAACGTTGCAATGGTTTGTGATTTGAGTGACAGATTGGTGAAGGCTACTTACGTCGGCAGGCATAAGTAGTATGCAGCACTAACAGAGAGTGGAAAACCTGACAGCAGGAGGTTATAAAGGTTGACCTGATGAAAACAGAAATGGAATAAGTAAAGAATTGTGAATGAGAAGAACCATACAGAATATGAGGGACAAATTAATGAACTTAGCAAATGGAGTACTTATTTTCAGGTTCTCATATTTAACCGGGCGATTTTGTAATTTTGTATTAAAGTACATTTAGTTGTCTTCAATTGTATTCTCATTCGTTACAATGGTATTAAACACAACTGTAGATATTATATAGGGAGAGACAGCATGTAACCCAACACAGTTCTAACAAGAACTATGAAGATTTATTCAGTCAATCTGTGCGATAATTGATGCTTTGCATTCGTTTAATCTATTTTGCGATAAGGTCATCTCAAAAATTAAATTTAGAATTAGTCGAATCAGATAGATTAGCATTTTGTTGCTTTCAGTTGATCATGTTAGCACTACGTTAATAAAGACGTCAGAAAACAGTATAACGGTTTAAGAAAAGTGGTAACTTGGCATGGCTAACAGAAGAGCATTTTTAAACATTACGATATATTTACAATATATGTTGCTGCCACCTTGTGTGCGTCAACATAAAATATAAATATTTGATGGGCGTTGAATAAACTCATCGTTTTATTACACAGTATCGTGTTAACGAATTTGTTGACTAATGCAGTACCTGCAATACTAGTAAGCTCGTAAGAATAGAGTCCTTACTCAGTGATAAGATCTATGTATAAAAATGTATGAGTACGCGTTCGAAGTTAACAATAATGGTCCGAAAAACGTAGCGTGACAGTCATTATATATGTAAACAATTACTTACTAATCGGCAAAAGGTTACAGCGGGAGAATTTTAATGTTGTGAAGAAGCAGACAAAAATAACGAAAAAAGGAGTTATCGTAGAATGCATCATGCTTCACAAAGGAAGAGTATGAATTTTCTGGTATGATCTTATGTACGATGTTAATATTCATATTCATGTCATGTCTGAGAACGATAAGATATACATGTAAAAGAGGTCAAATGCATGAATTGCGCATATCAAATAAGCATAATAGTTTCAGAGAGTATTTTCGGCTGATGAAGGTGTCTGAAAAATCTCGCCGTTCTTCTCTATTTGGTAGAAGATGTATTGCGGCTGATTCGACTCCTATAGTAAGTTTCCAAATATATTGCGATGTGAGAATGCAGTTTCTGTTACATATGTTTCTATCACGAGTAAAAGTAGGTTTAACTCCACAGAATCTAGTAGTGTCTTTCTTATCAATCTCGTCAAAAATAATGACTTCGTTATTTCTTTCAGTGACTACTTGACGAATACTCAACAGGCTGCAACGACTGTAGAATGCTAACTTATCTGATTAGGAAATTCATACTACTAGCTACACGTCGAGTAACAAAATAAAGCCCGCTATTAACCTTTATAGCAACACCATGCAGGAGTCTCTAATCAACTCTTTCGTGGACTATTCTTTATAGCCGTTATCAAGTACTAATCGTGGTATGGATGTTGAACCCTGATTCGTAACATTTGTGCTTTAAACTGTCTCATTCGTCCTGCCCTCAAGATTACATATTAGGGCCTGTATTGTGAAGCAATTTATTGGCTTGACCTCTGCTGGCCACGTCATCAGTGACACAAGTTAGCAAACACTAACCCGGATTTCTGACCCCGTGTCGAGACTTCATCAATCACCAACCCACCAGGACCGAGACTTCCGATCATTGTGAAACAGTCAATACACTCAACTAATTTACTCCATATCACTGGGTTAGGGATCGACGCACACCAGTACTGAAGAAATATTTTGCAGTATTTTGACAGTAAGTAAATTGTGGTGACGGAATAAAAGTGATACGTTTACGTAAAAAATTACAGTCGTATATACATTGATGTGGTGGTTAGTGGATGTCACTTGACCCTTGATTAACGGAATAGCAGTTGAGGCAGGGTTTCAACCTTCTGTACGACAGTCGAGATTCGAGTCCTCTCATCTCCTCAAAAATAAAAACTATCCCTTGACACTTCGAACAACTCAAAGCCTGTTCATATGACACGTTATTTACTTTGTAAAACAACCAAAGAGAATATGTTTGCTAAACTTGATAACCAACAATTTGTAACATTGTAGATTAGGCCACCAACTATGAAATATGATCTTAGGATATGTAAGGGTTTGTATATTCTCATTGTTGACATTTAGAAGCACAGAGTACGATGGACAGCTTGGATGCAACTAGATGAATTGGACTTTACAGATGACCTAGCTCCTCTATTCTATACACATCAACAAATACAGGTGAAGCCATTCAATATAGTAGCAACATATGGAGCAGTTAGCTTCAGTATACACGAGGGAAAAAACAAGATTCTCGAATGCAACATGGAGAATACCAACTCAATGACAATTGGCAAAAAAGCTCTGGAAGAGGTCAAAACTTTAAAATATCTAGGGAATATTTTATGCAGGTGAGAAGGTAAAGATAGGCGAAGTAAGGGTAACAGTTCTACAATTGGAGAACATATAGAGCTCAAAACAACTGACAGACAACAACAAGGTTAGAATCGTCAACACGAATATCAAGACAGTTCTCCTGTACGAAGCTGAAACTTAGAGAACTACCGCAACCATCATCAAATATGTACAAGTATTTATAAACAATTTCCTACGCAAGTTACTGTTGGTTTACTTACCGGATACTATCAACAACAGCTTACAGTGGGAGAGAACAAATCATCATCCAGCCGATGACGACATCAGGGAAAGATGCTGGAGGTGAATAGGATGTAAGTTGTGAAAATCACCTAACTGTTTATTTAGACAAGCGCTAACTTGGAATCTTAGCCTCAAGGTGACCCCTGACTTATAGTACACTAAATAGTGAACACTTGAGTATAATAACGCATTTCATCATGAGTCAGCCCATCCCTAACTCCCTCGCAGTTGGTGAGGTTGCGGTACTTCCAGTTGTCTTTTATGAGAAGAGGCTCAGCAGTCATGTACGAATCCATGGTTTATAGTCTTCGGTTCGGGATAAAAAGTGACTACAATAAACAAAGAGAAGTCACGTTGTTTGAAACTATCAGACTCCCTTCACTGTCTTATACTTTATCAATCATTGTTATAACTTTGCTTGTCCAGTTTATCACTTGTCATTTCTTATCGGCTGACATTTTTGTACATTCTCTTATTTCCTTAGTTATTTATTCATGTAGAGAAATAGTTTGCTATCTTCCCCCGACTCCTTCCTATAAAAAATCTTACTCAATACGATCATTGGTTGAATGCTTCGTAATTTGATAGCTTTTGAATATAAAAACCTCATTTCTTTGAATTAAAGGCATTCATTTTTACTCGAATACACTAACCTCTAAATAACCGTTAGATACATGAGGACTAATGTAACCGATCAACTAAGCTACCTATGTCGACTCATAACAACAGACCTTGAGAAGTGAGCGTGAATAAATCAGCCTGTTCACGCACACATTTTGGTCTTTGAACTTGACAGTATCATCGTTCAGTTAATTTGAATTCATGCCATCCAGTTTCTGCTCTTTTCTAAGTGTCTCAAAGCTTGAAAACGAGTGAGAATATACTTTAACTATGCGTACAGACCGGTTGTTCGACCTGAAATGGAGTTACACTGGATTGTTTCACTATTTTTGTTCTACTCGTCTGGTACGAGTCGCAATTGTTTCAGTTACTCAATGTGGCCTTTTACGAAGACCGGGATTTTAACATTACGTGGCGCGGTCATATTGGTTGTTGGCTCTGTTTGGATTCCCACGTAAGTGGAGCTGTTTAGTTTTTGTAATATTTTCAACATTTTGACCATGCAAACACAGAATTATCTCTTTTTCATGACTATGCTTGGGATTTACGGATTTCAGACTTCGTTTCATGGTATGATCTGCCCAGTCATCTGGCTAGCCAGTTCTAACAACTGGTTATAATCAACTTTGATGTGCAACGGTCTTAAGTTAACGCTATCAGGTGGATAAAATTCGCTTTTACAACTGGGAATGTGGTTTAATATGTCATTTACTGATGCGAGTTAGATATTATACTGTTTGCTTTAGGATTATGCTCATCTTCTTGTATCGGGATCGTCTTCGTATTTACTGTTTTTTAAATAATATTGCAAAGCACCGTGCAACAATCTATTGTAATTAAATACACCGAGAGCGTATATCGTCATCTTTAATTTTGCTATGATGTATGTCTTCATATATCAATAAATAAGGTAATTAGACAACTTTCTTCCACTACTTTCCTCTTTGAGTTTAGCAAGAACCACGATCGCAACAGCAGAGTGATAGTTCACCCACTTCACAATTTGTTATCGGCTACCTACTTGAAAATAGTGTCGTTAAATATTATATATATATATACGTGCATATTTAATACTACCCAAAACAAGAACTCTATCATCAATGAAGATTGGTAAAAGATCGTTCCTAGGATTTTATAAAAATACTCGTAATTTTAAATGTGAAGGCAGTCGTTCGTGTTTCATTTTGTTATCTATATAAGAAAATGTTTATGAAACCCTAGTTTTTCACAATCGGTTGTGGGCTGACTAATTTCGCCATTAATTACAAGCGACAAACTGCTTTTGTTAGGCAGTTGCTGTTTAAGGTGAAGAAATTTTCATGGTACTCACTGACATCTCGCCGAAGATCAGTACGTCCATTTTATCACTCCATGAAATTGATAGCACTCACCAAATTGAGTCACCAATTAAGTATAGCTTGGCAGCACATGTGTTGTGGGTTTCACCACAATTTGCTACATGGTATACCTGAAAAGAGTCTGTTAACAATACTATCCCAACAACAGTCATACTGTCATTGGTAGTACCAGTCATAAGTCAGTTTAAGGGTTTTGATTAGTGAAAATAAGGTAAAATGTAAAAGAACACCAGTTATCAACTTCCTTCTGAACATCTCATATGGTTTCACCTGCATACGTACCTTAAATAGATGAAACTTGATAACCACAGTCAATCTTGCCCGGAAAATATTATTTATGCCTCGCTGATTAATATGCCATACTGTGAAATGAAGTGCAGTGTCGCGTTTTTCAGGCCTCAAAGCATCTGTTTAGTGAATACATTAATTTGCTAGCAAAAGCGAGGATAGAAAACCAATATTTTTAATTTATTCTGGTCAGATTTATTATAATCCATATCATTGATGCTACTCTGACGTGGCGGTCGGGCTTGCTTATCGACCAATCGAGCTATACTAGCTGGAACAATCGTACCTCAGGGTCTGACTATACCATACAAGTCGGTTGAAGAGCGGTAAAACTGGAAGCAGCAAAGTCATATTGCTGGCTGTGCAGAGGTGCGGTGGTAGCAAAGTGTTCCCTCAGACAACCAGCATAACAATGATGTTGCCTTTCCACAAGGAGGGGTGGTGTCGACCCTAAAAATGCACACCGCCTTATCCCACGAATTTCTAGTCAGTCAGTCAGTCAGCTACAACGTAGGACCAGGCACATATATGCATCGGTCCAGGTTGCCATACCTCATTAGCACATCAAGATGAACACCGGATTCATAACAGTGGTTAGGTAAAGGTGGTAATATATGGGAGAAAGATTGCATATAAGAAAACAGTACCGGAATAGAGAATTAGTTCGTAGAAAGAACGATATGAAGCGATTTTAATCTCTTAGTTTAAGGGGAGACAGGGAGTGTATAGACCGACGCCATTGTGACCGATTCTAAGCCATGTCACCAAAAGTCTCCAACCACTGGTTACGAAAGTCACGCGGACCCCAACCAAGTAGTCTGAATCTACCAACATGGCTCAGACTAGAGGTTAGTGTCTTCAAGCACTGATGCCACGTTTTGGTTTGGCCGCCCCTAATTCTCTTCCAACCATCTCTAACACCCGTTAACATTGCACGACCTGGTAATCGGTGTTCAGGCATACGTAACACGTGGCCCAACCATCTCAGTCGATGAAGATTAACAACCTCATCAATTGACTTACCA
Organism: Schistosoma margrebowiei; assembly: GCA_944470205.2. NCBI lineage: Eukaryota > Metazoa > Platyhelminthes > Trematoda > Strigeidida > Schistosomatidae > Schistosoma > Schistosoma margrebowiei. The sequence continues at coordinate 9,159,586 of OX104025.1, forward strand.
TCATTCTCTAATTTCCTGCGTCTAATCTTACTATTACTTACCCGGTGATCCCGGCAGACGCCAGCAATATTTCTAAGGCATTTGTGGTCAAATACTAATAGCTTACGAGTGTCTTCTACTCTTAAAGGCCATGTTTCGCTGCCGTAAAGTAAGATAGAACGGACTGCCGCGCAGTATACTCGTCCTTTTATTGATAGACGGATATCTCGCCTTCTCCATAAGTGACGTAAGTTGGCAAAAGCCAAACGAGCTTTTCGAATCCGTGCTGAGATTTCGTTCGATACCAACCCATTAGGGCTGATCAAACTTCCAAGATAAGTGAAGTTGTCAACGCGTTCGACTACTTCACTCCCTATCCGTAGTTCAGGTGTTGACGAAGGCCAGTCCTGAAGCAACAACTTGCATTTAGAGGGAGAGAAGCGCATTACAAACATTCTGGCATTATTGCTTCGTGCTACCAAAAGACTGCATTTTATCAGCGTCTCCACCGAACAGGACTATATCATCTGCGTCTTATAAGTCGATAAGTGGACCTCCTGGTGGGAGATCAATACCTGAGAATTCAGTCGACGAGAATGTTATTTCCATTAGTAGGTCTATGATGAAGTTAAACAGAAATGGAGAAAGTGGATAGCCTTGACGGACACCACTTGAGGTTGCAAAAGTAGATGACAGTTCGCCATAAGCTCTGACTCGACTAGTAGTGTTCGAGTAAAGAGCCTTTACAAGGTTTATGTACTTATGAGGTACGCCTTTCAATGACAGCCACTGCCACAGAATCTCGCGGTCTACCGAGTCGAATGCTGCTTTTAAGTCAAGAAAGACCACCATTGTCGAAGGTCGATAAGTATGCCTGTGTTCAAGAACCTGACGAATGGTGAATATGTGGTCGATGCAGCCACGACCAGGTCTGAAGCCATCTTGGTTTTCTCGTGTTTGCAGTTCACGAGTCTTAGTTAGGCGTCTGATTATTATTGAGGCTAGTATTTTAGATACTATATTAGTTAAACTAATCCCTCTGTGGTTGTCACAAGATGATTTTGATCCTTTCTTATATATTGGGACGATAAGTGATTGTGACCAGTCAGATGGAATAACGTCTAACTCCCAGATCTTAGCTAAAATATTAGTCAACCTAACCGCTAAAATTGGACCACCATCCTTAAAGACTTCTGGAGCCAATCCATCTGGACCAGCTGCCCTTCCTCGTTTCAGATTGACTATAGCCTTCTGAACTTCTGCTAGAGTTGGGGGACCTACTTCAATGTTCCATTCACACTGTCTGGGAATGGAGGGTAGTTGTAGAGTCGCTGAAGGCCAGCTGAACTGTTCCCTAAAGTGTTCCGCCCATCGTTCTAAACGTCTGGACTGGGAGTAGATGAGAGTATCGTCCTTTTCCGAAATAATCTCACACTTGACTTATCAGTTCCAGTTTCTTTTATTAGTCTGTAGAGCTGTCTTGTGTTCCCTATAGCCGCCGCCTTTTCCATCTCTTGCTTTCGTTGCCCACCACTGCTCACGGTCGTTTCTTAGACTTTTTCTTAACCTAGATCTGATTTGTTGTCGCTCTTCATCATGTTCGAAACCCGATGTGACGAGTTTGCGAGAATCCATCATTGTGATAGACTTTGAAGAAATCCACTGGTTCTTTGTAACTCTGTGGTTTAAGGCACTAATATATTTCATTGCTGTTTGCACAGCTGTTTGTATATCTTTCCAAGCAATATCTGGGTCAGCCTCGTTTTCAGAACTACCTAAGTGTGACCTCAGTTGTTCCTGGAACTTACTTTTGGTTTTCTCGTTACTCAACTCAGTTCTAATGGATCTTTTAATGTGGCTTTTTTGCGCCCAGTGAGGCGCAAGCAGATGCATGCCCGTATTAGGGCATGGTCGGAGTCCAAGCAGGTACTCCAGAATGAGCGACAATCTTCTACCGACCCTCTCCAACGATGACTGATGGCAATATGGTCTATTTGAGTCCATCGTTGGTTTGGTGTAGGGGGTCGCCATGTTAGACGATGTCTTATGCTTAAAATTTGTGTTTGTTAAAAATAAACGATTGTCTGAGCATAGTTGCAGCAGACGATCACCATTATCTGTTCGTTGTGCCGGTATACTAAAATACCCACCTAAATACCTTTCTGTTAGGTTTAGACTACCTATCTGGGCATTAAAGTCACCTGCTCCACGAATTTCCACCTCCGAGAGTAAGGTCTCGAAAAGTACGAACTTACTTACGCCTGTTACTCCTCGTGAAGAAGCATAAGCCGCTCACCAGCATTCTCCATCCAACCTTGTCTTGGGCAATCCTTTCCAGCTCCTTACAGTTGTCATTCATCCTTTTCATATCTGCTTCTAGGGCTTGTCTCGTGATGCACTTTGACAATTTGACTAGTGTATGTTCTATCCATTTCCGTCGTCTTTTCCTAATTTCTTATTCAGCTGAAAGCTGGTTTGTTCTCCCACAAAAGGTTGTTGCTGATGGTATCCGGCCAACGGATGTTGAGTATCTTGCGTAGACAGCTATTTATAAATACTTGCACTTTCTAGATGATGGTTGTCGTAGTTCTCCAAGTTTCAGCTCCGTACAGTAGAACTGCCTTGACATTCGTACTGAAGATTCTCACTTTGATATTGGTTGTAAGTTGTTTTGAGTTCCATATGTTCTTCAACTGTAGGAATGCTGTCCTTGCTTTGCTACTCCTAGCCTTTACGTCTGTATCTGAACCTCCTTGTTCATCGATGATGCTTCCCAGGTATGTGAAGGATTCTGCATCTTCCAGAGTTTCGCCATCAAGAGTGATTGGATTGCTGTTCTCCGTGTTTTGTTCGAGGACCTTGGTTTTCCCCTTGTGTATGTTGAGGCCTACTGATGCAGAGACTGCTGCTACACTGTCTGTCTTTATCTGCATTTGTTCATGTGTATGAGATAAGAGGGCTAGGTCATCTGCGAAGTCCAAATCGTTTAATTGATTCTGAGCTGTCCATTGTATGCCGTGTTTTGCCTCAGATGTCGAGGTCTTCATAATCCAGTCGACCACCAGAAGAAAGGAAGGGAGAGAGTAGACAGTCTTGTCTGACTCCGGTCCTTTTTTGGAATGCGTCTGTGAGCTGTCCTCCATGCACGACCTTACACTGGATTCAGTCGTATGAGTTCCGGATAATGTTGACAATCTTCTCAGGAACTCCAGTGTCGAAGAAGTTTCCATAATGTCCTCCTATCTACACTGTTGAATACTTTTTCATAATCAATGAAGTTGATGTATAGTGATGAGTTCCACTCAACTGATTGTTCGACGATGATCCGTAGTGTTGCAATTCGGTCCTTACGGAATCCAGCTTGTTGATCTCGAAGTTGAGAGTCTACTGCATCTTTCATCCGGTTCAGCAACACTGTTAAAGACTTTCCCTGGTACTGACAGTGGTGTGATGCTTCTGTAGTTTTCACACTTGCTCAACCCTTCTATGGAATCTCGATGAGGTGTCCTTTCCAGTCCATCGGCACTTGTTCCTCCTCCCAAATCTTTTTGAATAGAAGGTAAAGCATGTTTGTAATTACTTCGATGTCTGACTTCAGTGCTTCAGCTGGTATGTTGTCGGGTCCTGCTGAACAAGTACGGAGCTAACATGGAAATCGCGTACAAAGAGGCCGTGTGTGATCGGCTTCAAGCTGCTGTCCCTTGGGAACTGCGGTCACGCTCTCAGGTCGCTAAGACCACGTCTAACCCAATTCCCTTTACAGGTAGCACTAGAAGAACCGTTTCACGGTGTGGGGAACCGGGAAGTAAGAACCGCCCTCATACCTCTAACAACACTCAAGATCACTGTATTTATAATCAATTTTCCTCTCCAATTCATATTATTCCTTCCAAATTGACTTTCAACTCTAAATGTCCTCTTTTGACTTCTTCCTCAAGTGTCATCATGGCAAACGATTCTAGTGCGCAAAGCTGTCTTAGGTCCACTGAAACCTCGCTGCAAACTGCACATTGGGGCCTTCAACGTACACACTCTGTCAAATCGATTAGCAGGCCTCCTTAGCTAAGACTTTAGAATCTCGTGCTATTAATGTATGCTGTCTCCGTAACAGACATACAGGATTCTAGTGTAGTCATTCACTTGACCTCACCTCGCCAAATCGGGGAGCCGGTGAGACACACCCTCCATTTATCTGGCGACCAGATGGCTAGTTCTCGTGGACTGGAGGGTGTAGGAATGGCTCTAAGTACAAGGACAGAACAAGCACTTTTGGAATGAATCCTTGTTAACAATTGTCTATGTGCTGTTCGGCTTAACGGCTCCGTAAGAACTCGGAATTATAGGGACACACGTCGTTGCCTTTTCGTTATTTCTGCCTACGCTCCCACTGACTGCAGCCCGAATGAACTGAAAGATGGATTTTACAGAAAGTTTTCTAAACTTCAAAAAGCTAAACACTCAAACATAGTACTAGTCGCAGGTGACTTTAATACTTAGGCAGGTAGGTTAAACCAATCAGAAAGACATTTAGGTGAGTATTTTAGTATTTCAGAGCAGCGGACAGATAGTAGTGATCGTCTGCTGCAATTGTTCTCAGATAATCGTTTGTTTTTAGCAAGCACTAATTTTAAGCATAAGGAGAGACATTGTCTAATATGGCGAACCCCTGCACCAAATCAATGATTGACTCAACTAAACCATGTTGCCATCTGTCATCGTTGTAGAGGATCGATAGAATACTGCCGCTCGTCCTGGAGTACATGTTTAGACTCTGATCATGCTCAAATACGAGCATGCATTTGCTTGCACCTCACTGAACTCAGAAAAGCCACATTAAGAAGACCCATTAGGGTTGAACTAAGTGACGAGAAAGCCATAAGTAGATTTCAGGAACAACTGAGGTCACACTTAGTTATGGAAACGAGGCTGACCCAGATGTTGCTTGGAAAGATATACGAACAGCTGTGGAAACAGCAGTGACATCTATTAGTGATTTGAACCAAAGGGTCATGGGAAACTAGTAGATTTCTGCTAGGTCTATTGCCCCCAAACGACCTGGTTCAGCCGAGGGTGGAGTCAGCTCTCACATGGCCATGCGTATACAGCAGGTGCTAGGGAGGTCATACTCACTGACTTCTCGCGGCATTACCGTTGTTTACGAAATTGAGTGAACGAAAAGCGAATGTCTGGCGTTTTTAACCGGGTTAGTGGACACGTAGGATTCACCCAGGGGAGTCGGAAAACCTTGATTCCAAACCAATGTTGCACATTGGTTTCAGGATCCTGAGAGAATAAAATGGCATGTGGACCAATCATTAGTCACCGGCTACCATGAGACTGCATCTCCTGAAGTTGCTCCACTGCCTTGTGGATCAGACCTTTAGATCGAAGGCTCGGGGTGTGGCCCCCTAAGAAAACCACCTGCTTCGGTCTGGGCACCCGGGCAGTATCCCAGCGCACACACAAACCAAGTAACTTGTGTGGCGCATATGTATTCGGTGCCTCCTTGTACGAATATTTGTGTTCAAATTAATAAATGAATACCATCCGATCAGGCTTCAAACATGATGAAAAGCGAAAACACATCAGATCTTGGTAAACTAAAAGTTTACGGAACGACGTGAGCAGTGGTGGGTAACGAAAGCAAGAGATGGAAAGGGCAGCGGCTGTAGGTAACATCAGACTGCTTTTCAGACAAATAAAAGAAACTGGAATTAAGAAGTCAAGTGTAGGTGATACGATCTCGGAAAAAGCCGACACTCAACCTAAATGTTCAGAATAATGGGCGGAACACATTAGGGAACAGTTTAGCTGACCTCCAGCAATGCTACAACTACCCACCATTCTCAAACAGCCTGAATGGAACATTGAAGTAGGCCCTCTGACCCTAATTGAAGTTCAAAAAGCCATATCTAATCTGAAACGAGGAAGAGCAGCTGGTCCGTATGGATTGGCTTCAGAAGCCTTTAAGGATGGTGGTTCAGCTTTAGTGATTAGGTTGACTAATATTTTAGCTAAAATCTGGGGATCGAATGTAATCCCATCTGAATAGTCTGAATCACTGATCGTCCAAATAAAAAGAAAAGATCAAAATCATCCCGTGACAACCACAGAGGGATTAGTTTGATTAATATAGCATCTAAAATACTAGCTTCAGTAATTATCAGACGCCTAAAATAGACTCGTGAACTTTAAACACGAAAAAATTGGCTGACTTCAGACCTGGTCATAGTTGTATCGACTACATATTCACCATTCGTCAGGTTCTAGAACACAGGCATGCTTATCGGAGTCCGACAATGGTTGTATTTCTTGACCTAACAGCAGCATTTGACTCTAGACCGAGAGGTTCTGTGGCAGTGTCTGTCATTGAAAGGTGTACCTCACAAGCACATAAACCTTGTGAAGGTTATTTATTGAGACACTACTAGTCGAGTCAAAGCTTATAGCGAACTGTCATCTACTTTTCCAACCTCAGTTGGTGTCTGTCAAGGCTGTTCACTATCTCCATTTTTGTTCAACTTCATAGACATACTGATGGAAATAACGTTCTCGTCGACTGAATTTTCAGGCATTGGTCCCCTTTCAGTGGGTCCACTTATCGAATTGAATACACAAATGACATAGTTCTATTTGGCGAAGACGCTGATAAAATGAAGTCTTTTGTTAGCACTGAGCAACAATTCTAGGATGTTTAAAATGCATTTTTCCTCCTCGAAATGCAACTTGTTGCTTCAAGACTGGTCTGCGTCAACACCTGGACTTAGGATAGGGAGTGGAGTAGTCGGACGCATCGACAACTTTACTTATCTTGGAAGTCTGGTCATCCTTAATCGGTCGGTATCTGACGAAATCTCTGCACGTACTCAAAAGACTCGTGTGGCTTTTGCTAACCTACGTCGTCTATGGCGAAGGTGAGATATCCGTCTATCAATTAAGAGACGAGTATACTGCGCGGCAGTTCGTTCTATTCTACTTTACGGCTGCGAAACATGACCATTAAAGGTAGAGGATACTCTTAGGTTAATTGTTTGCAATGGCGCAGGTGCATCCATTCTTTGTGTTCTCCCAAATTCTGATCTTCTAAATTCTTCATGTCTCTTTTTCTTATCTTCCCAAATTTGTTTCACTGGATTATACTCCTTGAATAACATCTTTAAACCCTAATCTTTCCGATTACTACTTATACTCTTACTACCTATACCACAATGAGATTTGAATCGACAATTGTGTCTCTGTGCGAATGTGGTATGGCAACTTGGACCGATGCATATATGTGCCTGGTCCTACGTTGTAGCTGACTGATTGGTATGGCAACTCGAACTGATGTACGTACGTACGAAGTTCTACGTTACTGATAACTGACTGACTAAGTTACTAGTATTTGATCACAGATGTCTTAGAAATATTGCTCGCATCTGCTGGGATCACAGGGTAAGTAATAGTGAGGTTCAGATGCAGGGTATTAGAGAATGATGGCAAGTCGGTTGATGAGGTTGTGAGTCTACACTAACTGAGATGGTTGGGCCACGTGTTTTGTATGCCTGAACACCGATTACCACGGCGCACAATGCTGACTAGTGTTGGGGATGGATGGAAGAAAGTTAGAAGTCAAACTAAAAGTGGCATCAGTCCATAAAGTCACTATTTTCTGGTCTGAGCCATGTTGATAGATGCACACTACTTGGTTAGGGTCCGTGCGACTGTCGTACTTAATGGTTGGAGACTGGATGACATGGCTCAGAACCGATCACAATGGCGTAGGTGCATACACTCTTCGTCTTCCCTTAAACAGTGAGATTAAAATTACTTTATACCTTTATTTCTACAAGTTAATTCTTTCTTCTTGTATTATATCCTTATATGCAATCTTTCTTCCATATATTAATACCATTGAAGTAACTACTTCTATGAATTTGATGTGCTAATGAGGTATGGCATATATTTGCTTGCTACTACGTTGTAGCTGACCGACTGACATATCCGAACTTAGTTTTGCTTTGGTAAAAGGAGCTTAATAATTTTATTTGACACATTCGAATCGTAGCCCATTTTCGGGTACTAAATCTTGTACTTGGTTATTAAATTGCTTCTTGAACCGGTGCATGTATGTGCGTGATCCTACGTTGTAAATGACTGACTGACTGAAATTGCATTTACTCTGTTTATAATAAAAGCCTCAGTCAATACCAAATGGTTGGACAAAAATTCCCAGCTAAAATAATGACGATTGCTGATGATATATATGACTGCGTAAAAATATTAAATTCACATTGCTTAGACTGTTTTACATCCAATAACTAATGATGCGTTATATCACTCGATTACATTCGATCATATCGCCTCATTTCCCAACGGGTCAAATCAATAAAAATAGATATTAAAACGTTTTAAGAAATCATAATTAGGCTGTATGTAGGTAGTTTTAAAGGATAGATATCATACAATGCGAGACAAGTTTTTTTCAAACAGACAAAAAGATCACTCATCAACAGTTGCTTTTATCTTGGTACAAACACCAAGCTAACACTTGTAATCGTGTTATCGTCTAGTAACTTACCCTAGTCGCTATAATCGATTGTAATTCAGCAATCGTTTTTTTTTAAAGAACGGAGTAGTTGGTTGTTATTAAAATTTCATTAATCAACCGACAGATAATTTCTCCTACTTTGTTCTACCCCAAGTCTACTAATAGTTCTTTCTGTGAACTGAATTGATGTAAAAGCTTGTATTCGTTCTCTTTTGAACACATTTCAAAAGATTATGTTATGATAAATTCAGTCGAAGTAGTTAGGTACGTAGTACAAATGTGTATTCATGTGCTGAGATACTGTTGACCTTTGATACATTTCATTGAAATGTTATCCGAATATTTCTCGACAATTTCCTAATTTTGTATTTCTCTTTGGTGTTTTCATCAACAGGTATAACTCCTCTTTTAAACTTTGTTCAGATGTCAACGGTTGAACTAAAATTATCCAAGTTAGATCAACGACTGAAGTTGGCTGTCAGCGAACGACGTTTCTATGAGGCTCATCAACTATACAAGACCATACATTTCCGTTGTATTATGCGGAAAAATTATCAGGAAGCATTAAAATATTTGAAACTAGGTTCTGAGTTTTTACTTGATAATGAACAATGGGAAAGTGGTACTGAGTTAGCTTGCCTTGTACTTGAAGTGTATAGCCAGAGTGAAACAGTTTTGACTGAATCTCATCTAGATGAAATTTGTGAACTTTTGATACGAATGTGTCCTGGTGAAGAAAGGACACGTTTTGTCCACAAGGCACTTCAACTTCTACAGAAGCAAAAAGATCTTCTGGCTGTGTTCAATGGATATCTCGCTCGTGTATTGTGGCAAGAAGGATCTTTCAGTGAAGCAAGGTTGCGTATCATGTTATCTTCTAATGGCTATGCGGCTGGTGTCTTCCTTGTTGCTTTGCATCAACGATACGGGCTTCGATCAGAAATCGATTTATTTATTGCACAAGCTGTCCTTCAGTTTTTATGTATGAAGCAAATCTCAGTTGCCATATTGACGTTTTACACATATACACGACGTCACCCTCGTTTAGAGCCTGGGCCACCGTTTGCGGATTTTCCTTTATTAAATTTCCTATGGTTTTTGATGTTAGCCATTGAAAAGAAGTGCAGTCTAGCTGTATTTTCAGTACTATGTGAAAAATATAGTCCCCAACTGAACAGAGACTCTTCTTATTTAAAATACTTGGATAAAATTGGCCAATTATACTTTGGTGTTAAACCTCCTGCAAATGAAATGAATAATTTTTTTTCACGGATAATGCAAATGTTTAATGATGGAGACAAAATGGAAGATTCTTTGTCAAGTGATGACTTAGGTCGTTGTGCACTGAATGGGAGTACCGATGTAAATTCACCAGAGGAAATGTGTTTTGAAGATGTGGATTAATAATTTCGCATATATCTCCACCAATTATACAGTGCCTTTCGATTTAGAGCTGGTAATATGCACATACTCATCTTTATAGGCGGACTACAAATACCTACCCACGTAACCGACATTTGAATTCTGAGCGTTTTTGGACAATAATTTTGTCTTGCAGTTATGCTTTGTGGATCTGTTTTCCTCATGCATCTTCTAACAAATATTTATTCATTGGATGATTTCACTGTCGGTTTCTTTCTTTTTCTTCCTGCTATAAACTTCTTGAAAATGCACAAAATTGTTAATATTGAAATAAATTAAATTGTGTACAGATTCTGTTCTAAATGTTTCAGTTTTGTTTGTTCATGCTGTGTAGCGTCTTTTTGATTATATCACGGATTGTCTTGTTAATTTGACACGTTTTTTTGACAGCCTTGGTTCAAAAGGGATATTTTGAACTGATACACTTGTTTGAGATTCTTTGCTGTGGCTCTCTGTTACGGTTAGAATTTTAGTTATAACCCTGAAAGCTCTTAATTCTTTACCAGATAAATGTAAAATTATTTGTGATAAACTAATAAATAACTGATAAACGAAGATAAATAGAGATCAGGTGTTGAAGTTTTCACGGTACAAAGAACAAAAGGAATTATATAAGTACTGTAAGTTGACCTAGAGTAATAATACTGAGGTCGTTTACAACTTACCTGATGCCACAAGATTGATACAATGTATACTAGAGTTAGTTGCACGCGTATCGATTGCAATTTAAATTATCCATCAGCTTACGTTAATCTGCCTGATTAAAACAGTAACCTAAGCAATTCTACAACCTGTAGTCGATGAACTTTTAGATCAAGCAGTTCGGTTTCCCGATTTTTTTATAAGGCCCGCGCTCAAATGCATCTTGATGTCAGCCAGTGCCGGGTACTCGTCTACTAACTTCTGTGGGTTTTTTAATTCCTTAGTATTTGAATAGAAAATTTTAACATTTTTCATTCACTCTTTTGCAGTCTTAATATAAACCAAATTATTTAGCATTTAATGTTTACTTAAGCCTACTGCGCAAGCCGTTACATTACCGTGTTACATTTGACCTTAGTCTAAGTATGATCAGTTGTAGTTTATTGATAAATTAAGAATCTACCGAATTACCTATTTTCTTTGAGTGGATATGCTCTAGTTTTCAATATTTTCTCAATGATCATTCGACCCAAACCTAAATGATTACACCAGTTACCCCTCTTGCCGTAGCACCATTCAGGAGTCTCTTACAATCTCTATTCTAGACTCTTCTTCCCAGTTGTTATCAAGTGTTATTCACGGCATTAATGTTAACCTCAGATTCCCAAAACCAAAACAACCTTCACTCTTTTGTTTACTTATGTGTATTCAGCCTGTGCCTGCTTTTCATCGGCTTATTCTGATTGCTATCTTGTTTTATTTCATTGAATCATGGCCAAACTATCTACTGTGACTTGCTCTTCATTCTGGTGCCTATTGGGGCCTGAAACACACTGGAATTTCGAAGTTATTGCTCGTTTAAGCCTTTTCGAGTTGCTCTCCGTGGGGATTTTCTCTACTAGTAGGTCTTGTAACAATTAGAACTTGTTACTGAGATCTATGTTGGACTGACTGAGTTTGTTAGCATTTTGAAGGAAGGATGTATTGAAATTTTCCGGTGTTGCTTGTCCATTTGTCCAATACATCTTTGGCTTATGTTCCAACTTGTCTATCACCATGTGGTGATATAAAGTTATATCAGCTTCTCTCTTTATCCCTACTTCTTCGGTTGAGCTTCCGAATTTTTTTGTTCACGCATATGCGATCGATCTGGTTTTCTGTAACGTGTTCAGGTGAAACCTATGTAGCTTTATGTGTCCGTTTGTGGGTCAAATGCTGCTGCCTACGACCATGTTGAGAGCACATAAACCTCATTTCATTCCTCTGATTGTCTATATCGACCAACGAGTTTATGAGATATACGTTTTCAAAATTCATCCTCGTATTTGACCTATTTTATTCCGTTATTCCCTGGAGCGAATTAAATCGACTACAAATGAGAGTGGACGGCGTGTTTATTTCGTTAACATCATCATTCTATCGAATCGAAGTCCGTTCAACGTGCCACCAAACTGTTATTGGCTGGTGCGTAGCACTTGACGACATTCGTCGTAATCCTTCCTGTCTTTGGTTCAGCGGATGCTTTGGTGATTCTAGAGCCGTGAGTTTCCAATCAGTCCAGTCAGCGATTCCCATGGTTCTTTGAACAGCGTCAGAACAATCTCATGTGTGTGTGGGTATTTTCTTCCTCATGTTTAGAATATAACATCTGTCCTGGAGTTGATTTATTTTGCTCCGATTGTTTTCCTTGGGAATCACCTATCCCAATGAAGGTCAGGTTGTATCTTCTCACTTCTCCCACCATTTGAATAGTTCTCTCAGCCTCACACATTGTCCAAACATTCCGTGTCCCTATATTAATTGTTATTCTGGTTGTCAGAAGGAGCACCGTTTCCATGACCTTAAAAGAATCTCGGGATTTTTTGTGAAGCTTCACAACTCTTCTATATCAAGATCCTTCAACTACTAGTGGAGAGTGTGAGTTAGTTGGTTGAGTATGGTTAGCGTTTTTTCAACGACTTTGTATTTAGTGAGGTGAGTTTGGTAGGCATATACCCAACCCTTCTCCTTTATCCGGCTTTAAGGACTTGGAATAACCCTTATGACCTTCAGACTACTTGTGTTCGACTCAGTTTTGACTATTTTGAAAGACTACTATATGTTTTCGAATGTTGTTCTTTAGTTTAATCTACAGTTCTTGCTTATTTTTGCATTGCATGACTGGCCTTATGTATAGGGTGTTCGTATCAATTTTCTTGATTACCTTCAGTTCCTATTCACCTTAAAAATTCCATCTTTGTTTATAATATCAGTATCTCGACTACGACGAAGTCGGTTACTACTCATGATCCTGTGCATACACTATAGTTGATTTTTTGAGTTGAATGATTTCAGTCAGTTTATATATTTACGTAAATCACGTATGTATCACAAAATCCGTAGTTTAACCTGAATGTTGATTTGTTTCCAACACATAGGTATATATTTAAGATTGCATTGTTACTGAATAGTTTAAGCACTCATGAGTTAGTTTATAATTTCGAATCTTTCTGTATATACTTTGTACAAATCTGCTGTGTAGTACAAATAGCTTTTAAAGTGTAGTTGATTCACGACTAAGTTGCGTAACGATATATTTTCAGGGTTCCCCCCTCTAAACTTGGTTACGTCTTATTAAATGTCAATGTGCAAATGTTTGTTTCAAAGAGGATGCCCTTGATAACTAGAGGGTTGTAAGTTTGTGTGTAATTAGTTGAATATATATAACTCAGGTCCGGTTTCTTATTTCTATTTTAGAAGAAAGATGTGCTAATACTCATTATTACCAAATAAAAATGTCGAATAGTGCTTTTGGACCAGTTTTAAGTTCAGGGACTGCTCCTAATTTAGGTAGTGTTCCATCTGCTAAAGAAGAGCATGCCTTAGGCTTAAAAGCTATTTATGCAGCTTGTCGACTGTTGTATCCTGATCAACCTACTCCACTGCAAGTAACAGCTGTTCGAAAGTTCTGGATGGGTGGACCAGATCCTTTGGATTTTATCAATATGTATGCAAATCCAGGATCAGCTGAACTGCAAAGCCCTCCTCACTGGCATTACGTAACTAACGGTTTATCAGATTTGTATGGTGACTCGAGGTTGCATGGGTGAGTTTATTAGTACTTTTTTGCTTCGTTTATTTCTTTGCGGATTTCAAAGAAACATGTTCTTCATCATAATTGACAATAGTACCGGTGATTCTGACTGAAGTTTATTCTACTGCACCGGCGGCGTATCTAGGTTACAGAACCAGGACTCCGACTCTTTGGTTTTCATGGAATTAGTAACCATGAAACAGTATTATAGTTTACCATCTGTAAGACTCATTTAATTATGGTTATCATTATTACGTAACCATCATAACACACTGTTGTGGAATGATTCTTGAACTAAAAATTGTTTAAAAGTGTAGATGCTTAGATCAGAACACCACAAAAGAGTGTGACGTAAGTGAATTGTTGTACTTATTTACCTATTATTGCCACAACTTACATACTCTGCTACTTGATATCATTTATTGACTTTCAATAGGGGAAGTTAGCTTTAAGTAATGATAGAATAAAATTGTGCAAAAGTACGTAATACAAATGGACTTTTGGTGGTTTATTGGGATATATCTCATGATCTTCCAGTAACAAGTTTAGTTCCATCATCTAGCAATACATTAATTACCAGGAGATATCAAAGAATCAACTCTAAGTTTATTGATACCAGGAATTTTTCCATATGACTGATTCATTTTTTCAAATAAATTCTAATTAGATATGAATGTTATAAATTGTCAGGTAGTGTTCCGTCATGAATCAATCTTAGTAAGAGAAACATTAAAAACTCAGAAGTGTTCTAAAGATCTAGTCCTTTCAACTTTTCAGTGATCTACACTATCCACTCACTTTGTAATAGATGTAAAGCTCACATTTTTTGTGACAAATGTTAAAATCAATGAGTCAATTCGTCAGTACTAATCAACATAGTACCTGGCACAAATTTCCGTTAGCTTAGGTAACTATATTGAATCATTGCGAGGTAAAATTAATAAAAAATGACTATCAACGGAGTCTCATTGTTAGTAGTATGGATTGTAGTGGGGAAGATTTGAAATTGAGAATGTTGTGTGAAAAGAAGATATGTATAAAGAAATACTATTACCCTAGGTAACATTTTTCAACCACCTCAGTAAAAAAAAATCCACAACTTCGTCAACCGGTGTACAATCTTTAGATAATAAACTACACCCGTCTTCAGCATTACTTACTTGATTGTTCCACAGCATGACCAATAACTTGTGGTTTACCCATATTTTCTACCTTTGTATGCTATGTTGTACAACACTGACTGCTACTCAGCATACCTGTCTTTTGTTCGCTAAACGGGTAACTCTCCTGTACTAATCTGTATCGAGATTTCCTCAGTCACCACCTACGAAATAAGCAACGTGGCTAATGTGTTCGATTATTTCGCTCTGTATGATCAATCTAGGCGTTGACGCTGAAGCAATATTTGCATTTAGACGGAGCCATATGTCTAATACTTTTTCATTGTTATTCAAGGCGTTCAAAAGACTGCATTTTGTGGGTGTCTTCATCCAAATAAATGAATAAATTTTCGAGGAGATTGGTCTCTAAAAAGTTACATGAATAAAGTGTGATTGCCAGAATGCTATGTATGATGGGATTGACTAAAATGGGCTAGTGAGATGACCTGACCTGTATCAGTAGTTTTCAGGCAAAGAGCTTCCATAAGGTGTATTTACTTCTTTAAACTCATTGAGACATTAAAATGGTTCCAGTGTCATATAGAATTTGATTACTAGTATATATGGTATTTTAATCCACTAGTTTTATTGTGCTTATATAAATATCAGAACAATTGATTACTCAAAATGATGTCAGAAATTTAGGTTGGTCGTCGTCGAACAAGTCACTATCAAACTCTGAATATCTATTTCACAAAAATAATCTGAGGATTATGATACATTTTCAAGTGTTTTCATCACAACCGCATCTTATATTTTACCATGTATTATATATGAAAGACATACCACACGCTTTGTTTATTTCATTTTGGCGTTCCGTAAACACTTTACGTAAACTACCTAGGAATCTGAAACCCGTCAACGTGTAAACAACCATGCTGTCCAATAACCAGTTCACACACATGTTTCAGTTTTTACGTTACATCCAACCGACTGACTGTCCTAATTTCTCCTTTCTACCATAATTTTCCTAGTTTGTGTTTTCTGCATCATAATGTGAAAAAATTCCATTTTACTTTTTCATTATAAGATTTTTGTTTGTTATATATATATGAATTGTAGCCATTGTCATTCAACTGATGGTCCGAGTGGTTTCGGTTTCGAGTTAACATTTCGAGTGAAACGTGAAGCAGGTGAAACAAATCCACCAACATGGCCAGCGCATTTACTACAAAGCTTAGCACGTTATGTTTTCTATTCACAAGCTCAATTAATGGCAGGCGATCATATTCCATGGCCTACGTCTTTAGATAAGCAGCCTAATTTTTCATCTCAACAGTCGGAAAAACGACGACGGAATCATCAACATCATCACCACCAGCAACAACAGACGGATAAAGAAACAAGTGTGAAAGAGTTGGAAAATGCAAGAAAATCCATTGCAATGGCGGCTGCAGCAACTGCGGCTTCCATATTAGCTGCAAACAGTGCTAAAACAGGTATGGGATCTTCATCGGCTGCTTTATCCGCATTAACCAATCCTTCGACTTATGCATCCATGGTTGCAGCTGCTCTAGCCGCTGTCAATAATAACAACTCGAATGATCTAGTTGGTCAGAATGAAACTAAGGATAAACTAACAACTAATTCAACAAATTCATCACGTATTCATCATATGCTACTGGTAGAAGATCCTCAACTGAAGAAAATCACTACACCATATGGTTATGTTCAATTTTTACAGGTTATTACTTTTCTTTGTAATTCTTATGAATTTTACTTTCTAATAATAGTAGCGCAAAAGTATACTAGAATAAGTGAAAATTTGGTTAAAAATAGTACGATTGTCAAACGACTAAAAGAGTAGATGGTCTTAAGTAGCATTATTGGATTTTACAAAACGAATAATGTCAAAGTGTGTAAAGTAATTAGTTTTCTACAACATATGTTTGTATAAATACTTTCCCATTTTTTGTACACCATGAGTTTAACCACTTTTAAATTGATCATTCTTCTATTTTTACTGGTTTAAAGTAGGGTGTGTTTGAGAGAGGTGATTCTACTCATAGAATTCGAACGCTCATCGCCTTGTTTCACGGTTTAGGACGTTACCATTTAACTAATCATGTTGCGAATAAAATCTTTATTTTCACACTATTGTATTGAGTAGAAATTTAGTAGGTTTAGCCTTTTAACGAATTTTTTTTAGCTATTTTTAACCTTTAGTCTTCAACTTCAATGTTGTTATTCTCAATAAATTTGGTGAAATGCAAATAGACAGTATGATATTATGATATAGAAGCACAAAAATATCCAGTTGATAACTACTTTTATCCATTCATTACAAAATTAACCGTAGGACTCACTTTTATTTTCCGAATACCCAAACATTTTTAAATATAAAGATCATAGTCGACTGTATTTCTTGAAAAAGAATTTCACATATTCAGCGACACTCTGTATTGATTAAATTTCTCATTAAACGAGACTGGGTCCAAGGTCATTCGTGTTTCTATCACCATTCCCTTCTACGGAACAACCACAGACAATTTCTGTGTACGTGAACTGCAACTGATTATGATAATTACTATAAATATATTTACATGTTAGACCAAATTTATTTGTTGGTCCTTTTTATTAAATTGTATTCGTGTCATAAATTTTAAACTTTCGACAGCAGTGTACGTAATTCTCTTTGTGTGACCGTTTAAAATTGATACCCACCTTCATTTTATGTCAGGTAGGTAGGTTAGTCGAGGTGTGGTATATTATGAATTATTATTGTTATTCAGTATACAGAAACACTGATGAAAAAAACAATTAAAATCTACCATGTATGGGTATATGGTTGATTGTTTATGTGTATAGATTTTAAGTCATGAACATCACATTAAAGATAACATTATCTCTTGAATGATCCGATTTCAGTTCGTTTTCAACATGGTCTGATGAATAAAGGTGGTCTTTTTATAATCATAAATATATGTCAACAAACGAATCAACAGGTTTTGAAACTCAGCAGTACATATCCACACGTTATACGGTAATAAATTTAGTCACACGGTAAGCGCTATACCATTCAGTCAGTCATACAATATCAAGTAAATAAATCAGGCTACGATAGGAGAGTGAATCTGTCCTCATTATTAACTTCCACCAAGATGGACAGTCGCACTGTATCTCGGAAGTAAACTGAAGTTGGAAAAATGATTGAGTGAATTTCAACATAGTATCTAGGTAGCGAAATGATCTGTACGACTGACATTTTGTGATTTCTGTAAGGACTAAAAAAACTAAGAGGATTGGATTTTGTTTGGTCAAAATAACCAAATGCCTATTATAGGCCTTTGTAAGTTAAAGTACAGAAAATCACATCTTATTACATTTAAACAGTCTTCAGTCTGGACCTAAAAATCTACATTAAATTGTATACAGGTTTAACTGAATGGATATATTGTGCATTTTAAAATTAAAATCATTAATATCTAGATACCCGCTAAGCTTATTTTAATATATAGGTGTAATATAATCATCAGTTCACAAAAAGAGATATTTATCATGTACTCGACATCCAGTTAGTGAATAGCTTAACTTCTACCAAGCAAAACGGTGAATTAATTGTTAAAACCCGATTTTCGAATATCTGCTTGCGGGTTTAAATCTCACTCTACCGGTTTCAGTAATTTATAACTCACTTGACTGCATAAACCTAAACTTATCTTCTGAATCCCATTAATATTATCACTATGATCTGATTAAAATTATTGTTAATGGTTTTCTTAATATTTATCTATCTACCTACCTACTTATCTATATTTATAAAATGACTGCCTGAAGCATGTCATGACTGGTTCATATTTTTTACGTATACGAGTGAATAATGACTTTCGTTACCTACATCTAACTCCATAACGATCATTTGGTGGTCCCTTGAAATCTAATTGGTTTAGTGGTCGTTAATTAGTTATAATCCTCTAGTGTTGTGTTTTGTCTTAAAGTCATCAGTATAATAACAAAAATGACATATTAGTTCATTGGAGGCTCTCTGAATTCGTAAATATCTTTCAGAAAACACTTTGGACAGTATGCAATATGATTATTTTAAAATGCACATTATTTAAAATAACAGATGGTCAACTAGTTGTTTATTTCAACACAGTATTTTTGACATTTTCTGATAGTAATCCAAACGATTAACCTGTCAAGCTATCATCTAGATTGCTTATTCATAAATTACTTTTCACCATCAGTTATGCTTCTTAAGATTAAACTTAAGTTTTATGTTTTTTATTTAGTTGGTTGGTCTCTGCGATGAGGAACTGCGTTTGGTTCAACGTTGGACTGGTTCTCATGTTGCCGAATTAATGAGTTGTGCACTAGAAACTGGTGGTGGTCTTCTTGTCACCGATATGAGAAGAAATTTAAATATTTTTGAAATGCAACCAAATTTAGTAGATTATATCAATGATAAATTAAAACGTGAAGGTTCAAATTTATCTGGTGTCACAATATCCTATTTTGCTTGGGCACCTATAACTATGGTCACTTTAGGTGAGCTACTACCAGGTGAAGTGGAATCTCGTCGATTACGTCGTCAAACACAGAAACGTGATTCATCTTCAACTAGTTGTCTGTATTCTAAATCAGAAGTTCAGTCTGGATCCAAGGCTGTATTGTTTCATAACCCTTCAACTGATTATAATACCCACAAATCAGATACTGATATTGGATCTAAAACTGTGGCCATGGACACAGATGATACATTGGTGTCGTTTGCAGTAAAAAAACGAATTGAAGATGATGAATTTATAGATGTTGTTGGCGGTGGTGGTAACGGGGGTGGCGACGAGACATTGCAGAAGTTGACAGCAGAAAGTTACATCAATTCATCTACTAGTGCTTTAGCTTCAGTGTCTGCTGAACCGAATTCACTAAAAATTTCTCGTTTTGAACCAAAATCTCGTGTTTCTTTAAGCAATAGGTTGAGTTCCGGACATTTAACTTCAGATTGTTTTCCGCACTCATTAGGAAATCGAAATGTAATCGATGGACAAACTATCAGTGCACCTGGTGGTTTTTCTGCCTGGTGTAATCGGGTAGGACCTATCAATCAGTTTAACCAATCACCTATGAGTAAGTTTAACTTACCTTGTATGTTAATCCACTCAATTCCATTTTGTCTTTCGTTTAGAAAGCTTTTCTGATAAGTTATTATGAGTACGGTCATATGAACATTTTTTACGCTAAGAAAACAATTCAGGTAGCATTTCAAGTAGACATTTTCTTTTAAACTACCGATTTTTTCAACTTCCATATACAAATTAATGGATTTTCTTCTATCAAAAAGGACAGATTAATTTTTTGTATTGACCTTATCACCTATTAATTGGTAGTACCAACTGTTTTTACCTGTATTTGTCGCTGTATATGTGATAGGAGGATCAAGTCGTTTGAAAAATCCAAATCATCCAGAAGGGTGCAAGATATCCATTGTATCCAGTATTTTTCCTAAGATATGAAATCATGATCCAGTCAATAGCTGGCGATAAGAGAAAACGTAGTAGTAGGCAGCCATGTTTTCACTTGGAATCCATGTTTGAGCCACCCTCCACACACAACTTCCCAATTCATTTCCACGTAGGGGTTCCCTGTGATGGTGATGGTCTCCTCAGGTACCATATTGTGTTGAAGAGGATTCCGTAGTGTTATTCTATCTACGCTATCGAATGACTTCTCTTAATCAAGTAACTGGGTGTTTAGAGATCAATTTCATTCAGTTGATTGTTCAACAGTCACCCTCATTATCGTATTTTGGTCGGTGTGTGATCAGTCGTTATGAAATCTAGCTTGTTAATATCGAAGTTGAACGTCTACTGAATTTTTCGTTTGGTTGATTAACACTGTTGAAAGCTTCGCTTGGTACCAATAGCAACGTAATGTCTTTGTAGTCCTCACATTTAATAAGATTTATTTGGTATTTTGGTGAAGTATCTCATTCCATTCTCTTTTGTTTTTCCGTCCCAAATCTTTTAAAATAGAAAATGGGTCATTTTTACAATTACCTCCATATATTACTTCGGTGGTTCAGCTAGTGTTCTGTCTAGTTCTGCTTCTTTGCCATTCTTGATTTGTCTGATAATCGTGTTAAATTCTATTGATGATGGAGTATCATCCATAGGGGTTTTGTTCTGAAACGGCATTAATTTTAAAGGGTTCCGGATGGCGTTAAGATGAATGGTTGGAATGATATCAGTTTCAGTTGTTGTGGAAAGCTTTGTTAATAGGCAATGTAATTTGACAAGAAAAGGAATTTGTGGAGCAAAAAGGTATAAGATTATTTTAGAATTGGAACTCTAACGGGAACAATGTAAATGCACCTGAACCTTTGCGTTTAGTTCTTAACCATTCCTATAAGAAAAAGAGAACTTTCTTTTCGATGAAATCATTTACTTAAACTGTACATCCGTATAACCATTACGATAATCGCACGGACCGTAATCCATTGCGTTACACCCATCAACACGGCTTAGTTTAACAGTCAATTAAGGTTCATTGCTTGATTACAGTCTCAAACCTCACTCTATCTTCTTCGACTTAGTTTACTTAACAGTATCGCTATTTCTTAGACAAAAGTTTGGCTTAAGACCATATGCATAAATGAATTAATGGTTGGTAAATAAATTTCATTGATTTATTCTCATTGAATAATAAATAAATAAATCATTAGGTAGCAGCCAGAAACAGGACCTTCTGTCTCTCATGAACGTTTGACTTCTATACTACAGTCGGAATCCAACGGTTTTAATGTCCAACATCAACCAACACCACTGGA
Source organism: Schistosoma margrebowiei (assembly GCA_944470205.2). Lineage (NCBI taxonomy): Eukaryota > Metazoa > Platyhelminthes > Trematoda > Strigeidida > Schistosomatidae > Schistosoma > Schistosoma margrebowiei. The sequence continues at coordinate 9,181,164 of OX104025.1, forward strand.
TGCCGGCTCGGTTGTTTAAAGACTAGGCGTTCCTGTGAGACCGAAGATTATGGATTCAAGGCTTGCGTGCGAGATTGTCGGTGCGCATTGTTAAGGAGTCTCATACTTGGATGAAACGGGCGCTCAGTGTTTCCAGATTTTCAGTAGTGGTCTAACCTTGATCGGTTCATGATTTCAATTAAAATCATTAGGTGTTACATCTAATTGGTCAACAATATCCAGAATCAGTTATTAGTACATTGTTCATTGTAGACATGTTTTACACATTCACGTTTCAAAGAGTTGTTCACATTTGTGTACTTTATATAAACTTTTTGTTTTTAGTTAGATGCATAACCTGGATATTTTTAATATTTTCCAGTATTTTTCCAGATTAAAAATATTATCTACCTAGGTATATTATCATAGCTATATATATAGCCGCAAAGTAATTCATAGTTGTCTTCTCTGATTATGTATCATCAGATATCAACTATCTGCGTCCATATTAGGACTTGCTTAAACATTTTCCGTAATCATATATTATTTAATTAAGTTTTCTATAGAAAAATGTGAAGTGCAAAAATACAAACATGAAACTCAAAATTTATGCAGAATTTTTTTCTTATGCATTCACTCTTTGTTTTAATTCATTCATTTTTTCAACTTTACGTAGGTCGTCAAAGCATAAACAAAGTCGGCGCTAACACTTCATCTACAGGTGGTGGAATATTCAAAAGTACTTTGGTCAATTCACCTACAGAACTGACTAATGTAGTTGGCGGCGCGCTTGGTTTTCGAACATTCAACTCAGAACTACCAATATCTAATATGATTACAGATAAATTTGTAGATAACAGTATTGAGCCTAAAGGTGGTAATCTTACACCTGGCGGTGGTGGTAGTAGTAGTACTACTGGTGATGGTTCTGCACCATGTACACCTTTAGCACATTTATCACTTTCTCCGGCAAGTTTGGATATGATGCCAACACGGGTTATCGATTATTTAGATGTGCATTTATGTCGTGAAGCTGGTGAAATGCTTCCTTTAGCAGTGAATGATCGACTACGTCATGGAAGACATTTTACATTTTTAAATGCAAATTATCCAGATCACGCTATTACGTTAGTACCATCTGGTGTTTCTGGAGCTTTTGTTACTGAAGAAACACCCTATGTTGCCCGTGGACCATGGTTACAGGTAAGAGAAATTTTGAATGAATTGTTTTTAAAATAAATGATTATTCTTAAGAATTAATGCAATAAATGAAGTGTATTAACTTACAAGAAGTTATTATCCCGTAGTTTGTTATAACTTACTGATCTGTAATCATTTATTCAAATCCCCATCTTTTACTGGAGTTGCCACTTTTTAAGTGTTGGGTAGTCTAGTCATCTTCCCTTTCATGTAATTCATTGAGAACCAGGCATTCATGAATTCTATATTTTGTTCTGGTGTAAGAAGTTCTCAGCAAAGAATATCCTGTATCATTATACGTAGTAATCAGCTTCAAACAATCGTTGAATGATAACTAGATTTTATAAGACAATTAACTTCCAATTATCAAGTTATGCATATTCAACTTGTGTTCTATCAGTTTTAGTAATTTATTGAACAGTCGAATTATTTGAATCCATAAACAACCTCGTTTATTTGATCAGGAAAATAACTGAGTTTTTTGCTTCTGAGAAACTTTATACTGGAATATGACGAACCGCCTTGATTACTCTTATTTTCCTTTCAATTTCCTCTTTTATCAGTGTTATGTTATTTTTGTTTTTAATAATACTGGTATCAAATTGTATTTTTATTCTTTATTTGTTAAATTTTTCTTGTTGAAATTTGTCTAGATCTTATTGACAGACGATTTTCTGGAACAGTTGGAATTTCAATTTTCATGTTTATTATATCCTAATGAATTGCATTTGCCGTTAGTTTTTCGTTGGCCAGAAAGACATTTACGTATATGCTTGGTTGATGTCAGTTCATCATCATCTTTGTCATCATCACCACCACCATCATCAAACGGAGGCTTACCATCAATACCTCTCCCGCATTCACAGACAGCATCTGTAACAAACCCGGTGTCTTTAATAAACGATACTAATAACAATATTGGCAATAATAGTGTCGACAATAGCAACACTTCAGATACATCGAATATTTCAAAACTTATGGGTACTTCTACTACTTCTGGCATTCATTGTAATTGGAATACATCAATGGCAGATAATAGATTGATATCTGGTAATAACAGTGGTAGTGTTGGGAGTACTCTACAATCCTCAATCATCCCGAGTGCATTTGCGAAATCTGATTTACTTCCTTCATTCTTATCATTATTCCCACCGGGATGTATACCACCGCCAAATGTTTTATCATCGTTGTTCAGTGCCATGGCTACAAATAATTCTAGTAGCACTAGTGACAATATTAATACTACCAATAATGATCAATCTCAAACAGAATTATTCAGAAAATCATTTCTCCCAATAAATCAGACTGTAACACCAGTGCCTATATTTCAAACATCATCGTCGTCATCATCTTCATCATTAATCCAACCATCCACATCGACGTTGCCGAATTCATCTCATATACACCACCATCAAATCACTCAGCAACAACAAGTACGACAAGAACATCAACCAAGTACAACATCTCTTCCTACTGAATTAAAAGTTGATAACCTAATTGATCCTAATGTATTTGCTAATAACTGGTCAATGTTTTTGCAAACATTAATGCGTAACAGTAACATTAATACTAATAATACGGAATCATTCAGACAAATAATATCTGGTAGTCAGAATAACAGCGTTGCTACTACTAATATCAGTAGTACTAATCCAACCGCTTATTTCATGGAGTTTTTGCAAAATTTTCCTTTTAATAATAATAATTGTATGAATATGTTGTCTGCTTTAACTTCGTCGACAGCATCAGTATCATCGTCATCATCATCAATGAAGCATTTTTAAATTTTGTTTTCTCATATGTTTTTAAAGCGTACTGACCTATTGATACTCCTATGAAGTATACATTAAAATAGCATATGTGTATTCTTTCATCAAAAATTTACTCTAAGGTTATATTTTTTCTGCTTATTTCCTACATTTCCTTATTTTCTTTCTTTTTCAAACATCAATTTCTTCCTATTCCATCATTAATATGTTTACATGCAGTGTTCTCTCGTAAAACAGTCAACAACAAATGCGGTATTCTAGTTAGAATGCAAGGAAATAAAACCATGTTTTATCTTTCGTTCGCTCAGTTTTTGGCGCCAAATAATCGTATCATTGTGTGTGTGTGTGTGTACTTTCAACATTCATATCAATGATAATATTGTTATTTTCACATGACCACTCTCTTGTTCTCATGCAATTCATAAACATAATGTGTATATTAACGAGTAGTAAATAATTCCTTCAACAATTTTTCTAAAATGTTTCAATTGAATTATTTCATGTTTTTTTTATTTCGATTAAAAGGAAAGCGCCAAATAACCAACTTTTATGAAGCACACAACCTACTAATGATTTATTTGAACAAGAACCTTTTTTTCTTTTTAATATCTCAAATATACATTTATCTGTTATGGTAGGTTAAAAAAGCGCCATCTATTTATTTAGGCTTATTTCTCCCCCCCTTTTTTTACTTCATTTTACCCGGTCACTTATATAGGAGATAGTATGAAAATGTTTAAATTGGAACCTTGATTTGATTTATTCTAACGTTTTTATTATTTGCATTTGTTTTTCATTCACTATCGATACTGTTCACTTTCGAATTTATTTGTTGTTGTCGTTGTTTTTTTTTAAATTTTCTCCAGTAGAAACTTGTTAGATTTAATCGACTTTAGGGGTTAACACACATTGATTTGTGTACCCGTTTTGTTATTATCGATGATTGACATTCATTGTATTATTATAATTCTAAAAAAAATAATTCACTTTCTTAAAATTATCAAATGTATGTATGTCTTGGTTTAATGCGCATTTCTTCGATAATATTTTCGTTGTGGACGGAATTAATTTTCATCACTTTTTCTTTTTGATTTACTTACTGAAATGAGATAGTCATAATGATGAAGGTTTAAAATTGGAAAGAGATAAAAGATTGAAGTTTGATTTTTGTTTTTCTACATCATATTTTTTATCAGACTATTGAAAATATATAAGTATTATATGTAACCTTTTCATCATTAGTATTTTTAAAAAAAATTTTCATCTTTGCCATGCTACTTAATTTGTGTTGAATTGCGTCTTCCCCCCCAGTTAATTAAAGGCATGAAATCTATGAATATTTCTAAAGAACAGTATTCTATGAATATTGAGAAGTATACTAGTTTTAAATGTTTATTGGTTTTTAAATTCATTACACGAAAAATCAATGTCAGACGAAGGCATCCAAGAATACAACTATTCATAAGCTTGTCAATTTATGTGTTACAATCGACGTATATAATTTAATATCTGAATGTAAATAGTTTTAAAATCCTTTAACTCACCATATGCGAATGGTGACAATGAATCTTTGTTCTGTTGAAGGAGATGGTTTTTCAATTCATATTTCTTTTCTAATCATTTAAGACAAAACGAGAATTAGTCATATTTTTCATAATGTCGTTAACGAACTCGTCTCGTTAACCAAAATATCTATTCATATTTTCTGTGTGACGATTAGCGATATTCCCCAACTTACAGAACAAAAGTAGTTTGAATTGGTCAAAACCTGTAACCAAATAGTTGGAAGTGGAATGTTCTATACATCTCTGTACGAATAAATATACAAACACAACTTACTATAACTTGGTGCACTTATCATCCGTATAATTACAGTACTTCCTTTCATTAATGAACTAGGAAGCATTGAACTATTGTTTCGTCCTAGATTGAATATCTTCAACAATGCACACCTACGAATTCATACGAGATGTTTGGTGATTACACTATTAAGAGTCTTTCTTTCCCTTGTTCTAAGACTTTTTGGAACATGTTAAAAAAATCTAAGATATGCTCTCCTTTCCGTTTGGCCGATGTAGCTGCTTTGGCAGGTACACGTAAATTTATAAGTACAGGTGGGCGGTAACATGAAAGGGGTGCTTGTAGACCTTTGATTGGGTTATTGAGCATGTTGTTTTATAGAGAATTAAAAGTTGAGCAGCCGGATAAGTTTTGGCTAGAGCAGTGTTTAGTCTCCTGTTGATTATTTGTGCGTTTTTATCTCCTTTAAAGTCAAGATTTATATATACTGGCTTTTTATTGACCGTAGCTATTTCCGTCTTGTTTTCTTTGGGCTTTTTATATTTGTCAATAAACGTTTGTGGATAAAAGTTGTCTTTTATAAATTTTTCTACGTTCATTAATTCTTCTTCCAGTTTGTCGGTGGTACATGTTTTTTACCCTGTAAAATAGTGTTTTAACCAATGCCTTGTAACTATTTGGACAAAAGCTATTGAAATTTAGGTATAGGCCATTCCAATTACTTTTTGTATAAACTGAACGTTGGACTGTCCCGTTTTCCCTGTGTTTTATGGCAACATCAAGAAAGTGGAGCATGTTCTGTTCGTGCTCCATAGTAAAATGTATGTTAGTGTGAGCGTTATTGAAAAGTTTTAGCAGGCAGATTGCATGCTGTTTATTGTTTAGTTACTGTTGTAATCATTCAATATAATGTAACTTGTGTTTCATTAAACATGAATATCAATTGGAATTGATATGCTTTCTTCCTACAATACCATTTGCTTACCCAAATCCTAATAAACAGAATATAATGGACATATGTAATCTCGTGATTTAAAATTAAGTTTTTGAACTAGTCTTCTTTTTATGTGAATGGTACGAAACTATATCACTAATTAAACAAGTTGGTTCCAGTTAACTGGTACGAAATACACTAATATCATTTAAGAATTGACATTCATTATTAACCACAGTTATACACGTTCAGAATAATTTTGATCGGAGTGTTATTCAGTCATAATTAACGTAGAATCTGTCACAACTGTGAGTAAGCTAAGTTTTCAGACCAAATCTTCACGACTAGATAAAATGAACAAGATAAATAACACAGGAGTTGAAATAGTGATTGTATCAATAGTAGTCAGGATAATTTCGTGTTGAGGAAGTGGAATGTGGCTGACAGTAGAATCATCATGTGGGACGAAACTCGTCCTGGATTCTACTACTAGCCACATCCCATCGATTCTATAGTATCATGTGTCTTTATTGAAATAACCTATATATGATGCATATATGCAAACCGAGACTGTTTAAAATTCAGTCAAAATATCAACAGCGAGATAATTCAATCAATTTCAAATAGATAAAAGAATATCACTACTCAAGATTTAGCGGAAGATCAAAATGAATACACAGCATCATTCTTAATCTGTTTTCAGCCCTGTCACTTAAAGTTTTCAAACATTAGTCACAGTAATAGCATATTGCCCCAACCAGATAGTCTGCACTTACATATTGGCTCAAACCAATGATCATTTACTCTATAAAGTGTTGCTATGATGTTCAGTTTGTTACAGTATCAGTCTTTTCAATATTGAAAACGTATTTTCAAAGGAGTACCGGTGAAATTAATACGGCGGTTATATACAAATTTCTATTAATCTATTTTACTTATCTGATATTAAGACGATTGAGAAAATTGTATATTTATAGATAATAGATATTTTTATGAACAAGCCAAATTGACAAGAGAGATAGACACAATAGTATGGTATGTTTTCAGATTTTTCAAGTCATTCATTCCATTTAATAATATTAATGAAATTAAGATGGATTTCCTTTGTAATTCTTATGTCTACATCACTTTTGTACAATGAATCTTTAAAATTAACTTCCAAGTACTGAATGATGGTTATAATTGTTACATTTTTTAAAAAATTAATCTGTCGGTATAATTTATCTTTCTTATTGTTTAAGAAGTTTGAATTAATCTTAAAATTCTTAACTGCACCCCCCCCCATGTTCAGTATCCAATGTATCGTATCTTCAATATCCAAGCGTATTTAATCAATAGTATATACCGCCTGTTGATTTTTTTCTACTCATTTTATTGTTAACTATATCCGTTTGTGTACTTAGTAATAAAGTGATATTTTTATTTAGAATATGTCAGGTGGTTGGAAATAGTTAGCAATGATGTATGGAATTCAGCTTCATGCTAGTTGACACTCATTAGTTGTATTAAGGTAACTGATACCTTCACTAAGGTTTGAACTTATTTCACATCCAAAGGCTTTATCAATCACCTGTAATTAGCCTGCTGTTGAACCGAAATATTTACACAAATTGATCGCTGAGCATGTCATGCTTTCTAATCCAATTGTTATGAATAATGACATCAATCAATATCAAGTGCCATACTCACTAACCAGAATCCCGATTATAATTTTTTCTATCCTACGTGTACTATTCTGTCTATAGTTAAGAGTCTTAGACTTGACAAGTTATACGTTCTAATCTGTAGAGATAATCTTGAGCCAACGCAAGCAGTGGTCTTACTGATCTGCTATCCTCAGGCTTTTCTCTATCCCATGCCTTGAGTTCAAAGAGAAGTCGGCAGCCATTAAGGATAGTAGAATGTCTAACGGTAGTTATTAGATCTACTGGAAGCTTAAAATGAGGAGAATATAGATATATATGAAAATATAGTTGCCTATTAATTATGCTTCAAATTTCCAGGACTTGTCTCATTATAACACAAATTTACCAAGAAAGTCATAATGTAACTTATAGAGTTTGTATTCAACGGATTACATTTTTTACTCAGTTTCTTATAATCTTCAATGGTGTTCAAGATATTGTTAACGAGTAATGAAAAAAAACAGTCGACTCAATTATTTTTTCAATATATTTAGCCAAACCATCAAATGAAACGATCTCCAAATGTCACTTGATAAGTAATTTACAAGTGTAGACAACAAGCAAAATAGTTATTTGACGAAAGTTGCTGGATATATATTACTGAATCAACCTGGCCGCTTATAAATATACATCATTTGTGACCAGTTTTATTCAGTTCTTAACAACACAAATTCTAATGAAACTCAACGAATTCCTTTGTTCGTTAAGTTGATTAAGTGTTTAGTGTGTGTACAATGGCTAAACAGTAACTCGTTCTTATACAGTTTTATGTACTATCATTATTCCCTTTAGCACTTATTTCCAGATAAACCAGTTTTCTTTTTTCAATGACAAATTACTTTACAAATGTTCTGGTTCATTTATCTGAAGTAATTAAACAGCTCATTATAGTTTATTTGCTTATTTATTTAAACACATAAACATTGGTACAAGGAGGTACCAAACAGATATGCGCTACATAAATCATTCGATTTGTGTAAGGGTCGGGATACTTCTCGGGTGCCCAAACCAAAGCAGGTGGTTTTCTTAGGGGGCCCCATCTTGAGCCTTCGACCTGAAGGTCTGATTCACAGGGCAGTGGAGCACCGTAAGAAGATGTAGTCCCATGGTAGCCGGTGACCAGCGACCGGTTCATACGCCATTTGTTGATTCAGGATACCGGTGCTCATGTTCACCATTGGTTTGGAACCAGGGTTTTCCAACCCCCCTAGGTGAACTCTATATGTCCACTAACCCGGTTAAAGCGCCGGACATTCGCTTTTCATCCTCTCAATTTCGTAAACAACAATAATGCCAAGAGAAGGCAGTGAGTATGAGTTCCCTGGCAGTGGTTGTATGCATGTAGCCATGTGAGAGCATTATAATAGTAGTATATTTATCTAAGCTCTTTTACTGATGTGCTACTATTATTGAAATATGAATGAATAATTCGTTGACACTGACCTCAATACAACTCAGAGCAAAAAATATCAATAAATAAAATAGTATTAGAACCGGGTCTTCACAATATTCACATTATATTACTTGGAAAATTATCATTGATTACAGGATAATTTCAAACCTTTCTATAATAAACAAACTTACTGAAGATGAAAAATATGTATACCAGTGGATGATAACTTATTAATGGTTAGATAGTTAGAAGTCGTCAGCAGGAAAACCTGCTTGAACTAAGTTTCCTACTAGTTAGAACTCTTTAATAAGGAGTGCCTGAACACCTATGGGATTCGATTACCTCTAGTCATCTGACATTTTAAAATAAACTACTAAGACCAGTGACTGTACTGAAAATTGATAGACAGAATCCAATAAACACTAAAGTACTAAAGTAACATAGCCACTACTCAGTTATGACTAACTGACTCAGTATTATATATCATCAAAAAGATGAATAAGAGCAAAATTGATTCAGCAAAGATCTTTCCTCCAAAAACGTATAGGGTTCAAGTCCCATTGCGAAGATCTACATTGGGATTTAGGTACATCCAACTGAATAGCCTAATATAGGAGGAAGCATATATTCTCGAACTCACTGTTAGCCACTTTTCAACTTTAACTAAAAGTTGTTTTCAAATTACAATCCGGTTTTCGGTCAAGGTGATTTATAAGCGGCATGTATGTAAATTTGACCGAAATGACATGATATTGACTTGTTCAGACCTGTTTTTTGATTGATCGCACATAATATTCTTGCGTTGTTCCTTTGTACTATTTGAAGTTGGATTAATTTTGATTTTGTCATTCATTCTCTAAAGAAGTGGCTTACAATGAGTTACGAAACGTCAGAAAATCTAATTTTTCTACTCATTGAGATATTACAAATATATTATTTATTTATAACAATCTACCCAATGCTTAATTTATTCGAAATTATCAGGTCAAACCGTGGTAATGATACCTGGAAATCACAAATGTTTACAGTTAAATTGCTGTGGTGTGTGCTACGGATCTTGACAGATATAAATAGTGTGTATCATCATTCGAAAGTGAGATGCTTGGAGGCAGAAGGTTAAGAAGATCTCATGAAAGGGAACTAGAAAAGAGGATGATTGGTGTGGAAACAAAGAAACAATGAAGTCTGAGGCGATCGGTTAACATTTTGCAAATGAAGTATTTACTGTATGCTTCTCAGATTCTACTAAGACGTTCTGTAATTTTGTATTCAAATACATGTCGTTTTCCTCACTGATGTTCTTGTTCGCTTTATTACAACAACCTAATATCAGAAAAAGACAACAATAGTGGATGAGCCATATGGAAGCTTATAACTAGGACAGTATAAAGTTTAGATAAACTGAGTATTTAAATAATAAATACACAATGAAAGTGTAAATACTAGTCTCTCAAAAAGAAGCTTCCAAAATTTTCTTTTATTGATGTCACTCTAATACCCTTACTCACTCAGCATACTGTTTTGCCTTATGTTCTTATTCTATATTCCCTCTATGTTTCCCAATATAAAAGACTCATTTCTCTTATACACTATTACAGTGTAAATATACTATTTTTTCTTCAATGATGTTTTATAAGTATGTAGGCGTAACAACTGCTCTCTTATATTTATTCTTTAATTAGTCAAAATACAGTATGTCTATATATGCATTAATTAATAATAGTGTAGAGAATAGGAAGAATTGAATCTTTTCTGTGAATACACTTATTAAACTCAACTAATAATCGGTGTTTTCGTAGGCAATGATGGATAATGGCTAGCATTGGAATACAGGATGTGCGTTACGTCCTATTTTGGACTCGTCAATTGGATGTACCTGCATCTCAGAGTTCATGTTCACTCTGGGACTCGAACCCAGTACCACTCGCTTCTAACGCCATCGCGTTATTCACTCAGCTACTGAGTCCTGATAGCCACTTGCTTGTGCAATGGGGTGAATTTAAATTCACTTGGTATTGTTTGGCTTGTATCTTACCATTGAGGTTAAAGACTTCAATTGATCAGTCTCCTATTGGTATATATGCTTACTGTGGGTATGCCTCGATATTGCCTTAATTCACAAGCTTTTTGTAAGCAATAATGGATAGTGGCTAGCAGTGAAAGTTTTCTATGAAAAATATCTATAAAATAGGTTAGTTTTTGAAGATAGATTTTGTCACACATTGACTTTAATCGAGGAACTAATGAAATCAATAGACCACTTGAAAAAATGTATCGAACCCCGAAATTTCAGATCTTGCAGCAAATGAGTTTCCATTTAGAATAGTGAGTTTGAATAGTTATTCATATATCTAATTTTATTAAGTTCTTTATATAACTCACTGATCATGCCTAGTCTTCAGTGATAATAATTTTAACTCTAAAGGTGAATAATTGTCCTTATTTTTATTCTTTGTGAACTTAAAAGACTTAATTCAGTATAATCACTTAATTAGACGAAACACCTGATTAATGATCATTGATTCCAAATATTTCCCTTATTAAGGTCAGTCTATGACAAAAACTATCTTTAAAAATTTGATTTTATTTCCTTATTAAATAATTTTTCATTTTACAGATGCCTTTTTCTCTGAATCCATTAAGGATGATACATTCTGTCATTGAATTTTTCTGTATTACATTTATTAAGTTTTTATGATTCTCCTGTGGAGATGCTTTTAGGTAACATCAAAATCTTCTTATATTAGCTTAGTAAGAACATCATCATCATCATCATCTTATACTGGGAATTACGTTTTTGATAGAGAAAAGAGCGAAAAACGTATTCCAATTTCAATCAAAAGCTGAATATCATCAAATAAACTATTTTTAAAAACTGATTGTTAAAAGAAAATAAGTCATCCTTCACTAACAGAATTACAAAATGATACTGAATATGTATTTTATATATAATGTAAATTGTAAAACAAATATAGTACATTAGAAATTTTCATATCAAGTATCATTTGATGCACTTTATTAGTTACATTTCTTAAATATCACCATAGAAAAGTCTTAGAGAGAGATAGTTTATGAATGAAAATACTTTAATTTTTAGTATCCAACTACCAGTTTTAACCATATCACATCTTTTGAGGTTTTAGCAACTAGATAATATCAATTGCCATGACTCTTAAACTAGGACAGTACCTGATTACATTTTTATCATTTTTACATAAACATCAAATACAATCGAACAAATATGTACATCAGTAATAAATTGAATTCCTTTTTTTACTTTGTATACAAGATAGTACTTCAAAGAAGTAGGAAATTACATAGTTTGTATAACAAAACTTCTTATATTGATTAAATTTATCTATCTAATCATATTTTTCTATTATGATATGAAATATTTTCTTTCTGTTAACCCCTTGATAAAATCACAAAATAATTAATATCCAGGACAAAGTACCCGAATTGACTATCAATTGACAATGTTACTGAAATAAGTCTTTCTTTTTCAAATACCTGTCTATCTACCCATTTAACAAGAAGTTAAAATATAATCGTTCAATAATTTCAGTTATACTACATCATTTTATCATTTAAATAAAGAAAGTAAATGATCACAATTGATTATCGTTTGAAGACTAATTCGTAGGAAGTTCGGTTATTCGGTTGTTAATATTGAAGAATAAATTTTAATAAATCTTTGTTAGTGTATTCACTCCGACTATATGTCTTCCAGAGTTACTACCGGTCTCAAGCCTGGATAAAGGATCAGGGTTGGGCATAGGATTAACGACCCCATCTTGTAGTAAACTAACTTGTTAAAAAAGCGCTAACCAGAAAAAATAATTCAAACTATTTAAACTGCTCTGGCGGTTAGAAGGTCTTCATTTAGCAGAACTATAACGCCTCATGATGAAAGCCGAGTTCCTTCGGTAGTCAAGAGGCCAATACCCCTTCTAACAACCAGAGCAACAAGAATAACAACTGGAAAGAACTTCAAAGGTTTGCTTAGGATAGGGTTGGATGGAGAGTGCTAGTAGGCGGCCTATGCACTTCCACGAGGAGTAATAGGTGTAAGTATTTTAGATAGTTGGCGTATTGTGCATTGTATATTGACTGAATCGATAAAGCCATTACGTCCCACTTCTTATAAATTAGGTGGATTTTCAATAACAGTGGAGTACAAGATACGTATTTAGTTCATTTTGAAACCTAATAACTAGATATTTCTGTATTTCCAGCCGTTAATAATAATGATATAAATTTTATAACCATTGAAAAAGTTACAGGCTATCTAGACATAATAGTTAAATGGATAACACAATAATGTTTAAAATGAAAGGTATTATGTCAATAATAAAAGCAACAACACTGGAATAAAAGTACATTCATTTGTATGAGCCTTAAATAGGTTAAAACGCACATCATTAATCCCAGTGCTAACCAACATTCATTTATTCTACAAACATGTTATCCCCACCTTTCAATATCTTCATAGCAATAGCTGTGGTTGGATACTAATATTTTACAATTTGATATTACTTATTAATCATTTCAGTAGTAACTATAGTGCTTAAATTCATGTGTATTTTTTTTCTTTCTTTAAAGTAAAACTTACATAGATTCTTGCCTAAACTTTAAAGATTTAACAGATATATTGATGAGAAGAATTTCATAAAACATTCATATGGGAATAAAGTAAAAACAAAAACAAAACAAACAACAGAAAACATCAACAACTTGGCATTACAATTCCATTGAGATGATAAAGTCAAATCATTTTCCATTTTCTTGAAGAGGTAATTTAAAAAAAAAGAAACTAATACCAGAACAGTACAAGAAGGAAATTGCAAACATGGTTATCGTTAATCATTAACTTAAAAGTGCATAATTTAACTCAAAAAATTAACTGTGATACAATGTATTAGTCATGTAAGTTTTGAAGATAGGGAAACCACAATTAGCCTAGTACATATACGTAATGAAGAAGGAAATAAGTTTAGTAACTATAAAATGTCCATTTCATACATGATAATGTGATATGTGCTACTTATATTGACATAAATAGTATATCATGCCAATCAGCAACAGAATGCTGGGTAGAAGGAAATTGAGAAGATCGAAGAGGAAAGAACAGGAACAGAAGGTAATTAGTATGAAATGAAGGATTAAAAAAGTCTGAGGCAATTAATGAACATTTTGTAAATGAAGTATTGAAGGATAGTCTTTCTATTTGACCAATTAACTTGGTAATTTTGTGCTAGAATTATAATAAAGGACACTATGATGTAAAATAATATAAATGAAATAATCGAATACGGAAACTTAGTTCTATATTCATATAAGTGCACCACTAATGTAAACGATAAAGTTTTTTGAATGTGTTGTGTTTTATATCAAAATTTGGTCGAGTCATGAGTTTGGCTACTATTGCGATTATTCAATCTGATGTTAGTTTTCAACATGGATAGATAACAACAGTCGTCAAGTGATAAACATGAGCAATGAGAAGCCTTTCTAGTCTGATAATAATGTCATTCATGCCACAAAACGATGGATACATCATTTCGCAAATTCATATAACTCAACAATATAAACCAAAGGATTTCAACTTAGTGGTCACTACAATCAACGTTTAAAATTACTATTTAAACCATCTACAATTAATGATTTTAAAGAATCTTGAGGACAGTTTATAAATGCATTAACATCAAAAGAGTTTAGATATACAGCATATGATTAACTTGACCAAGTCAATTTACCTAGTAAGTATAATTGCACAGAATTAATTAAAACCAAATGAGATCGTGAATTATAGACTCAGTAGGTAGTTAATAGGCTATTAATATAAATTATTGTGATAAAACCTAATAAACTATTACATTGGATTTAAAATATATTTCAAACGTTTAATAAAATGAAAGTCATTAAAATGTTGACAAACTACTTGTGAGTAGTATAATACATTCTAAAAATTCACTTCACAGCGTGATGAAAATAAAGTATGTTCAGTGTCATATGGTTTGAATTTCTGTAACTTTAACACGTTTCAATTTGATTAACTCAATAATTTAATAACAATATTTATATTATCAATAAATAATTATATCAAATAAATACTCTATTATTCTTATTTACGAACAGCTAGGATGCAGCTGGACGATCTAGACTTCGCAGATGATCTGGCTCTTCTGGAGCACACGCAACAACAAATGCAGGAAAAGTTGACCAGTGTGGCAGCAGTAGGTCTCAATATACACAAAGGGACAAGTAAGATTCTCAGATACAACACAGCATGCATCAATCGAACCACACCTGACGGAGAAGCTTTCGAAGATGTGAAAATCTTTACATATCTGGACAGAATCATTGATGAACACGGTGGATCTGATTCAGATGTGAAGGCGCAGATCGGTAAAGCAAGAGCACCATATCTACAACTGAAAAACATATGAAATTCAAAACAACTATCAACCAACACCAAGGTCAGCATTTTCAATACAAATGTCAAGACAGTTCTACTGTATGAGGCGGAAACTTTCAGAACTACGAAAATCATCATCCAGAATATACCACTATTTATTAACAGATGTCTACGCAAAATACTTCGGATCCGTTGGCCAGACACCATCAGAAACAACCTACTGTGGGAGAGGACAAAACAGATTCCAGCGGAAAAAAAATCAGGAAGAAGTGCTGGACGTGGATAGGACACACATTGAGGAAAGCACCTAACTGCATCACAATGCAAGCTTTCACTTGGAATCCAAAGGAGACCTAAGGAGAAGAGGAAGACCAAGAAGCCCATAACCTGAGAAATGGAGACAAACATGAAAAAATTTAGATAGAACTAGAAAGGAAGGCTTAGGACAGAGTGTGTTATAGAACGCTGGTCGGCGGTGTATGCTCTATTGGGATCAACAGGCATACGTAAGTAATTAAGTAGATTTTATTCACTTTGACGTCGGTTGTTCGGAACTTCTTTTAAACGTGTTAGGTTTCATCTTCTTAGGTACAGTCCTCTATCGAACTCTGTCCTGTACAATCGTTCTGAATTGTTTCCAGTTTTTATTTATTCTTTTGATGTCGGTTTCTGATTCCTGACGCAGTATGTTCTTTGGTCTTCCTCTTTTCGTTTTTCCCTCAGGGTTCTAAGTCAAAGCTTGGCTCATGATGTAGTCTAGTGATTTCAGTATGGGGTCAACAACTAAATTATGTAAAAAACAACCTTGCTAAGAATAAACTCTAGCTAGAATAAATAATTTCTAAGGTAAATGGCTTAATTTTAAAGTTTTCATAGCCTTTTTGAAAAACACTATCAAAGTAAACTTGAAAAAGATGTAAGTTAATGAAGTGTATTCATTTGTGGTTAACAAATTGTTCTGTTGCTATGGCAAATGTTTGGTTATCGTCTGTACTTTTTACCAATCATGAAGAAATTGACCTCCAATAAATCAAATAAAGATTAGCTGTATATAGTATTTATAGTGATGTTCATAATGATGTTAAGTCTATTGAAATTGTTCATGATGGGTTTTACAACTAACATCAAATACAAATGACCGAATTATTGCCTATAATGTTGGATCTTACTGAACCTAAAATATACGAAAGTTTTATTTTTACTACAACTGGAATTGAATATTAAGAGTATCACATACAATTTGATCTGATATATGTTATAGATACATATAAAAATTCATGATCATCTATGTATACTATTGGATACAATAAAAATACAGTATTCTCTTTGACCTTAATTACATTCATACTATGATGGTTGAATATATTCTACATGGTAGAATTCAATATATGCGAGTATGCACAAGTGATTGATTCTAAGTATTCATTAAATCATTATATTGAATTAATATTTTGTTACTATTTGATTAAACCGATAACGTTAAATCTTAATATTGGCATACTTCAACTACTATTTGTTTATAAACAAATGAACATGGCATCAGCTGGTAAGATACTAAAGACAAGAAAATTCTGAATAGGTATTTTAATCTAATTGAAGACACTTTGGTTATATTCAACCAATACTCTGTGTAAGATCGAACCAAAAACTTTAAGGTTTACTGAGAAGTATGTTAACTTTACACTATAGTTTATATTCTTAACTTTACTTATCATTTGATCTAACATACTAATCATCTGATATCATTGAATGTAGCTATCTCATACAGCATCGTCGAACTTCATTAGATATAACTTCTTACTAGAACTTCAAAAATTCACATCAAAATAAGTCGCAACTTTTTGAATGGATTTTTCCACACAGGCTAAAGCATCTTTAGTCATAATTACGTCACTAAGCAACTGAAAGTAACCTACCGTCTACGATCATTGTTAAAAGCACTTGCAAAAATTAAATGATTATTAACTGTAAGCTATTGATACGTATGATTGACTTTAATCATAATATATAAGATTTTAAAATAAACTGTTTGAGCATCTTAGCATTTGCAAGTTATTTATATTTTGGATTGTTAGTAACTGTGGAATCTGGAATACTCATTTCTTAAAGTCTCATCAGCAGGATAAACTTGAATCAAAATGTTACTGTTCACACTTAGAATTGTACACAGTACCTATAGATTAAAATGACATAGTCTTATCTACTAGCCTAACAAATCACACAAAGGCATTCATCCTTACAGTTATTATACTCATTTAGAATCATAGTAGATGTTATAATGACTTAATTACTCATTTTTAACTCTCTCCTTTGAAATTTTAGGCTGTTCTCGCCTGTGTTCTCCTTCACTGCAGAACTACCGAGGCTCTTCACTTAGAATGTATATAAGCCGAAAATCGACTGGTCGATTTTATTTTTATCATCAACGAGAGGAAGTTTCAAACGCGTACATATGGAATACGAAATCCGAATGTTAGATAAATTACTTACAAATATAAATAATTAGGTAGAAAGTAAACCCATAAAGGATTTGATAATTGAAGAAAGAGTAATAGAGATGAACGAAGAAAAACATAAATAAAAATCTAATTTTATGTTTCAATAATTGCGTTCAATTCTACTGAAATGAATAGTCATTTAATCATTTGTATAAAGTATTATATTTTGAAAACACTACTAGAGGCTTATTGTATTTATATTAGTACCATAAATGTATGGATTAGCGGTATTTTCAGGGTTAAATAATAATTTATAAGATAGAACAATTGAGCTTGCATGAAGCAATATATGAACTTGAGTGGCAGTAACAAAAACCGAGAAAACAAAGCAGATTCAATGAAAATTTTCGCCAACACTAAAGAGTATTACATTAACCGCGGAATTCCAATATACTGAAATATTATTAAATTATGCAGTAAAACAAAAGAAACAGCGGGGAAAAAATACACAGAACGAAGAAAGCCGACCGCCATTGCATACAAAGATGGCGGATATGATAATTCCCGATTCATTCTGATTGGTCGCTAAATAAACTGACATAATTACGAAATGAAGTTGAGTTTAATTGCAGCCAATTTTTGCATTTAAATAAATACAATATTCTCTTATCTTTTTGCATTATAGTCAATGATTATTATTAAAATTCATTGTGAGACCATGTTATGTACTGCAATGTATAGGTGAAATAAAGTTAATTTCTCATTTCCAATCAATTATATTTTGTTAAAACAAAAAATCCGAAAGGACAGTATCATTAGATTGTATTAGTGTATTATTGATAAAAATTATAGGTTATCATAGCGAGGTATACAGTAGATATGTATCTATGGATATATGATTGATCACTCGAATTAATTACAAATATACATGAGTTACTATTAATCATGGTAAATGATATAATGAAGCAACGTACTCAACCAAACGAAATGTGATTGTGTGGCATGGATTTTCAAGGTCTTAGTGTTTTTTTTGGGGGGGGGGAGGTCCCGCAAACAGTTTGAGCATACTATCATAAATCAGAACTACCTTTTCACCCAACCCGCGTCTCATCGTGTGGTGTGGGTAACTTATATCCACACAAGTAGTATATAACGGTGGTCAGGTATGAAATGTATTTCAGTAGAAGGTCGATGAGCAAAGAACGGGGACGGGATACAATTGGTATGAAAACTCATGAACAATGAAATCTGAGACAATGGATTGATGTTTGCAACAGAAACAGTCAATTTTGATATGATGGATTGATATTTTGCAAATTAACGATTTACTACATGATTCTCAGATTTTATTGAGATGCTCTGTAATTTAGTGTCTAAATGCATTTGATTGTCCCCACTGGTGTTCTTGTTCACTACAATAGTAATTTCAAAATTTCTGTCTTCATAGGTTGATGTCATTGCAAGAAGATATTATCTGAAATCTTATACTAAGAGAAAGATTTTTCTGGAACTTTTCTTTCTGTCTCCAAGTTATGTACATATCAAATTTCTGTTACTCGTTTGTGCAGCATGTTTGTACCTAACGTATTTATTAAAAATCTGTCTTTTTTCTGTCTTGAAATCATTCAAGGATTCATAAATAGTTAATTTTTAGTGGTACTTGTCGCAGATTGATCTTTTCGAGTATACTACTAAAAGTTAAGTCTCATTGGACAGTTTGTTCCTTTTATTATTACTGAAGTTGAGAGTGTGTACCGTTAGACGCCAATACATTCATCTAATTGTTAAAAGTTATCCGAGAGACTAAAAGTTATTTGGTTCAATCCCTTGTGGGGTTGATAAATTGATGCTCCTGAATAGTCTCACATGAGACAAAACATCTGTCTAATGTTCTCGGGTTATAATTTGTGCTTCAACTGAAGTCAATCTATCACGAATATCGTCTACCATTTGAAAGTAATCTCAACAAGATCATTTTATGTAGATTTTATCTCTTTGATTCTTTAGATACAATAATTTAGCCTTTTTATTTAACATAGGCAAGTTTAGTACAAACACTTGTTAAAATCTCAACAAACAGTTCAATAGAAATTACGAATTGCATATAAACGAGACGCTACATGTAAAAATTGTATCTGAATAATCTTGGGGATTGAAATTGAAATAATTTCAACTTTCTGTCAGACAAAATGATCGAAACTTATTCAGAGAGAATGTAATTGATCATATATTTAATCTTTCTTTTAAATATGTTGTTGTTCTGAAAGTTTCCTATTTCTGAAATTATCCATAGCATGAAAAATATCCTTTTGAGAAAAAACTCCATTCATTTGTAACGTTTTACGGGAAGTTATGTTTCAATTGACGTCAATATTTGTGCTTGTGAACAATTAGTTCAATGAAATTAAAACAAAGTTTATTCTGTCATCATTTATTATGTAACAGTTAACTTGAATACTTAAGAGTTAAACTATTGTGATGTATGCTACTTACGTCAACATAACCAGTATACAACATCAATCAGAATTGTAATACCTGACAGTAGAAGGTTGGGAAGATGGAATCAAAGGAAATGGGAACAGAGGATAATTGTTAATACAATGAAAGAATGACGAAGTTTGTGACAATTGATGGAAGATTTGCAAATGAAGTATGGAATATATGATTTTCATATTTTAACAAAGTACTCAGTAATTAAGTATTAAAACTCAATTGGTTATTATCACCTGTACAGTCGTTCATTACACTACCATTGGTATTTATTATCCTACAAATTAACTTGTTAAAAGATCAAATCCGATAATACATTTGAAGACCGTTTTACAAATACTATTCAAAAATTGGACATGTATATATATATATATATATATATATATATATATATTATCAATGCTGGCAAGAACCGAATACGTGTACTGTGGACTTTGAAGTGAACACACTAGTTTTAAATAGACAGTACTTTAATAGTGATGTAACTAAATCAATTAACAATCGTTTTAGTGGTATGCACAAATTATCATTTTCTAATTCGAATGGTTTTTTTTGTGGAGAGTTTAACAAATTTCACAAGTTGAAATCATGAGTCAGTTGAAGCTAGACCACCATTGAAAACCTGGTTTGTTGTGAGATAACAACTCACTGAAGACAATGGTGAACGGTGGCGCAACTTCGTGGATTGGTTGAAGTTAGACATTAACACCGTTGGATGCCGGCTCAGTGGTCTAGTGGTTAAGTGCTCGCGCGCGAAGCCAGTAGGTCCTGGGTTCGAGCCCCGCGTGGTGCGGGACCGTGGATGCGCACTGCTGAGGAGTCCCATACTAGGGTGAAACGGCCGTCCAGTGCTCCCGGGTTTTCAATGGTGGTCTAGCTTCAACTGACTCATGATTTCAACTTGTGAAATTTTCTAATTCTATTATAAATTTCTTTGATGAATAGGAGTTGTCATTATTTTTAAGGTGATATTCAATATGTAATATAAACTGTATTTAGCATAATAAAATTTATGATATCAGTTTGTATTTCTCGATTTGTTGAATGATATTTTCTTTCTTAATTTATTTATTTGAACACATAGAATTTGGTACAAGGAGGCACCAGATACATATGCGCCATACAAATCTCATTCGATATGTGTGAGGTCTGTTATACTGCCCGAGTGCCCAAACCGAAGCAGGGGTTTTCTTGGGGGGCCACAACCCGAGCCTTTGATCTAAAGATCTAACCCAAAAGGCAGTGGGGCATCGTAAGGAGAGATAGTCCCATGGTAGCCGGTGACCAACGATTAGTTCATACGCTATTTGTTCCCTCAGGATACTGGAGCCCATGTGCATCATTGGTTTGAGATCCGGTTAAAGCGCCGGACATTCGCTTTTCGTAAACAACACCCTCGCCACAAGAATGCAGTGAGTAGGACTTCCCTGGCAGAGGCTGTATACGCGTGGCCGTGTGAGAGCATTTCTCGTCCATACTAGGGCATTTGAGGGAATCGATATTTGATATTTTCAACAGATGTTAAATGATAATCTTAATTCAGAACATTTTCTGATAATTATCTGATCTTCGAAGAAATCAGGACTTAGTGTTATGTCGTCTAGACAAGAGTGCAGGAATTTTGTTTATGAATCGTCTTGATTAAATCACCAAACAACCTTCGATATTATCTTATCTAGTCAAATTCTCCACACAAAAAACCGTTCAAAAAGACGCAACTGAAAAAACGGAATATATGATAGTTAAAATTCTAAGAAAGATGAAACATGAGTTTATTATCAACTGTGACGAAAATGAACATCTTAAACCATCGGCTTTCTTTATACCGATACTATATGGACTTCCAAAAGTTCATAAAAATAATGCACATCGACGTCCTTTACTTGATATGAACAAATCTCCGTATCCCCTGATTGCTTAGTAGTTAGCTGATATTTTACAACCCGTTAAAAATCATATCAATAGATACAACTCTCTTGATTCCTTTGACTATATCGACTCAATTAGAAATATCAATGTAAATGGTAGGAAAATTATCTCATTGGATGTCACTTCTCTTTTTACGAATGTTCCTCTCATAGAAACTATATGCTTTTTATGTAACCCTGATATTTCCATCCCAAAACATTATCTAAAAGAGCTACTTCTACGATGTACTCTCAACGTGCAATTTAGATGTAATGGACATTTCTATAGACAAACAGATGGAGTTGCAATGGATTCTCGATTGAATCTCCTCTTGGCTGATTGCTTCATGGTCAATTTAGAAAATACGGTACTTTGATCAATAATTGAGAGATTTCATTTATATCAGAAATATATGGATGATATTTTCATTATTCGTGAAGAGATGAACATCAATGATATTTCGAATAGTTTCAATAATTATCACTCCTCAAATCAATTCACTTTGGAAGCGGAGGCAAACGAGGGATTCCATTTTCTTGATGTTTTTACAGAGATCTATATATAAAAAACCGACCTGGAATGGACAGTACATAAATTTTCATAGCTGAATCCCACTGTGTAGATAAAGGAACTTAATACATTCTTCATCCCCAAGGATCAGGCGAATATGTTCTACCGACACAATAGATGAGCAACTATTTCGACTTCGACAAACCCTCATTATAAATGGTTATCCACCGAGATTCGTCCAAAGCAACTTAACACATAGACTTCATCATGAAAAAGCATCAACAGTACAGAAGAAAACATTGTTTATGAATATGAAATCTAAAGGAGATACGGCCGTTGAAATTTTGAATAAACGGATTTTGAAATCGTTAGATAAAACGTTCTGGTCAGCTCAGCTCCGTATTGTTTTCGCTAGCCGGCATACCATCTATGGATGTGTTAAGGATAATCTTGCGCTTTTGGCCACACCAATGTACATCCACACATTTACTTGCTCATGTGGGACAGATTACATTGGCTGCACAAAGCGATCACATTCTAAGCGAATCTCAGAACACTATCAGGAATGGCTTTTAATGCAAATCAATTACCAGTTCAATACAGGAACTTTTAATCAACTGTGAACACATTGCTTCAAAGGAGACTTCTTTTGAAATAATCTTCACACAGTCAAAGGAATTGAATCAAAGGGATTTCGAATCAATAGTTTATGCATTGTTGAGACATTGGCAATCCACGAACTCAAGCCCGAACTTTGTGTGAAAAAGCGATTCATCTAACCTTTCCTTCATCCTTCCTTCGCCCTAATTTCCTTTATCGTTATGTTTCAGGTTTTTCTCCTTTCTTACTCACTTTTATTTGATCATTATCGACTTTTTAAAAAATCATTATTTTACAATTTTAATCTCTAATCAGTTATTATTATTATTACCTCATAGACGTTTGCTTGATTATTATTCAGTTTATTATTATTATACCATTTATGTTTGTCGTTTTTTCTTTATATCAGAAACTTTTTTCAACAAGATCGTTAACTTTTTAAAACTTTTGTAAAGTTCTTTTTTAAGAAAAGATTGATATTGACTACCAGTGGAATCCATTTTGACGTGCGTTTCAGTCTATTTGGGACTCGTCAGTTAGATGTACCTGCATCCCGCAGTTGATGTTCACTCCGAAAGCGACTCTAACCCAGTATCATTCACTTCAAATGCCATCGCGTTATCCATGTGCACGTGTGCACATGTCTGTGTTGTGATTTCATGTTAAACCTTAAATATTCTTTGATAATGTTAACTGATATTATCTTTCTAAAGAAGCTTGATCAAATGTGTATGTAAACGTTTGACTTAATACACATAAAGACACTGAATCTCTTTTGGTACATAATGATATGCTTACATATTGCACTTTACAATTTTACAAAACGTTTGTAGGCAACATAGAAACTGTTCGACAAATTTCAGGTAATTTCTTGAAGTTCAGAGAAAACTGAATTACTCACATACTTACTCACTTACGCCTTTTACCACTCGTTGAGAAGCATAAGCCGCTCACCAGCATTCTCCGTTCGACCCCATCCTCAGGAATCCTTTCCAGTTCTTTCCAGTTTCGATTCATCCTTTTCATGTCTGATTCCCATTATGGATGCACTGTGTTCGTTGGTTTTCCTCTTTTCCGTTCCCCTTCAGGATTCCGAATTAAGGCTCGCATCGTGATGTAGTTTAATGATTTTCGTAATATATGTCTTATCGACTCCCAGCGTCTTCTACTAATTCCCTCTTCATACGGAAGCTGGTTCGTCCTCTCTCATACTAAGCTGTTGCTCATGGTATCCGGTGAACAGAAATTGAGTATGTTGAGTGGACAATTGTTTATATATACTTGTACTATTTGGATGATGTTTGTGGTAGTTCTGGAAGTTTCAGCTCCGTACCTCAGAACTGACTTGACATTCGCACTTAACATTCAGACTATGATGGTGAGAAAACGAAATTACTGTATTGTTAATAATACCATTGGCACTTGGTTCATATCAGTTAACGAATCACTGGAAGGAAGTGAAATATTTTTCACCTGTATGTGTTATTTAAATAGAATTGATCAATGGTTGTATGTTTTTTGAAAGAACTGACATAAA
Source organism: Schistosoma margrebowiei (assembly GCA_944470205.2). Lineage (NCBI taxonomy): Eukaryota > Metazoa > Platyhelminthes > Trematoda > Strigeidida > Schistosomatidae > Schistosoma > Schistosoma margrebowiei. The sequence continues at coordinate 9,205,825 of OX104025.1, forward strand.
AATAAAATGTCCACTTGACAGGTTCAGTAATTCATCAACCGTCTGTAATCGATGCTTTCTAAGTGTGTACTAATTACGTAGATGTTTGTGGTAGTGTTTTTGGAGTAGATTTGTATTGTCACCGCTAACTCCAAGTAAACTATGATGGATAAATATATAGAGAGGCTTGGAAGGAAATAAAGGTCATACTTCAAGAAGAATTCGATGTAAATTCAGGGAAATAGTGAAATTTTCCATCTAAAAGTCTTCCTTGAAGGAACATTAATGGCTCGTTGATCTGACTTTGATTTAATAGAATGACGATGTCAACGAAATAAACACTCCGTCTACTCTCATTTATAATAATCGATTTGATTCGCATCAGGGAACAACGGAATAAAATACATCAAATATGAGGATGAATTTTGAAAACGTATATCCATCTCATAAACTTGTTGGCCGAGACAGATGATCAGAGGAGTGAAGTGTAGAAACAGACCAGAGCAGGCGAACATACCAACTCACTTTGATAAAGTGTGATTCAATATTTACAGTCACACCAAAATAATTTAAAAATATGTGATGCATTGGTTAAGCGATACACACATACGCCCATATAAAAGCAGTCAAGTTTATCAAGCGCATAATCGACTCAAGAAGTATAAACAAATTGGTCTGTGGAGACTAGAATAAGCTATGTGTTCTTGACATAGTACTAGACACTACAAGACATTTCTGTATCGAAGTCAACTAGTTCATTTCCCTCATTAAATTCGCACAAATGTCTACTTTTCAGCTAAATTTGTTTAAAACACTCAATTTTCCATAAAAAAAATTTACATCAACTAGTGTACTTCCGGTCTAAATATCCCCGATATTTGACACAATTTTTTACGGGGAAAACAACTTTTCTTCATAACTGATCCGAATTAGAGAAGTGGTTCATGAATGAAAAACCGTTTATTAACAGGAATTTTCATTACAGTCTATAAAAATATTCACACCATTAATGTCTCGTCTACACGTCTCCGTTGTAACTAACAGGTATTATTAACCTCCATTGAAATCTGAAGAAAAAAAAGAATTGAGCAATTTAAGCCATTTTCACAAGACAAAATAGTTATTAAGGTTACCTCTTATTCTCAACGAAATATTAAGTCATACAAACGTTTCCCAGATATCTCTCTCACTTGTCTGAACTCAGCAGACTTAATTGTGGATACGTGTATATGTGTGTGTGTGTGCGTGAAAGCACTTAATTAAAAACAATTCCTTAACAGTATGAAAGAATAAAACAAAATACACATCCAGACTATATGTTTACCCACCTTCAATCAGATGCTCTACTTTCATCAATCGAATTCTGAAACAGAATAAGAATCAACATTCATAACGAGATCTCTTAAAAAATGTTTGTTGAAAAAAATTTAATTACTTATGTGAATACTTACAATAATTTCAGTGGTTGAAATCATGAGTCAATTGAAGCTAGACCACCGTGGAAAACCTGGAATCATTGGAGTATTGTTACACAGAATTGATGCATATTTCTAAAAGCTGTAAAGAATAAATTATCAGTGAAAATTGTTATTAGTATGATTCTTTTTTCTTTCTCAGATAACTAACATAATAATCTATCAGTTTTATGAGCATATAATAACATCAATAAATGATTAGGATTCATTAAAGTTGTCCACAAGGAAAGTATTTGATATACTACTGAAATAAAATCAATCTGTAAATAAAGAATGACCAGTAGACATCAATATTCATTATTATAATAAATTGTATTCAGACACTGTTTAGTGTAATAATCTGTAGAGTTGAGAAATAATCATTCCAAAAACCCTTCATAATATGGGAAAAACGTCCAAATTGACTTTATGACCATGTTACCAATTTAAATTTCAAGTTTAAAGAATGCAAATTAATGATAGGCTTGATGAGTACACACATATCATGTATCTGTGTACATAAGAAATTTCAAAATCAAATGTTACTCAAGATATTTTAAATAAAACACACAATTAGAAGTCGAACATACCCTTACTGAAGAGTTCAGACCTAGCTTGATTCAGCTTAGTAATTAATCTCTTCTATCTTTTCACTAGTGGATTTGTAGTGAACGACAACACAGGTGAGGACATCCGAATTATAACTAGCATAAAATTACAGAGTTACTTGGTAAAATAGAAAAACCATACTATAATACTTAATTTCAAAATGTTCAATAATTGTCTCAAACTTCGTTGTTCTTTCATTTCCATACTAATTACTTTCTAGTCCCGCTCTTCCTTTCTTGATCTTCCCCATCTTCTGCTGCCAGACATTACATTCCTAACTCGCGTCATATACAACTTATATCAATATAAGTAGCACGCACCAGAGACTTGATACATCGTCGGATGTGTGTCGTAAGTGAATCGGTCAGTGGAACTTAACAACTGGTCAGTTTGACAATGAATGGATATGTTTTAGCTCTAACTATACTGAAAGTGATTATATTTGCATTAATATTTTCCACAGGTCATTTCATATATTAGTGAATCACTCTCAAGATTGGTACTGTACAGAAATGTCTACTTGCTACACCTCCATTCCTATTATTGATAAATTTTATGACTGAACACCTGATTAAATTTCCTAAACTGTTCTAGTAACCTCATTCAAAATCTACACAACAACTCGAAAAAGAGAGAAAAGGCATAAAATATGGAAAGAACGCTTTACTCCATGGTTCGTTTATGTACAGAAAATCTAGGGTATTTATAGCATTTCAGATGGCCTTAGGCTCCTAGACGTTTCCGGAACGCTACTAAACATGGTAACAGGATAGGTAATCATCCGACCGACAATGTAACACGCGACTCTTAGCTTTCTAGAAGTTTATGATAGGCTTCTATTCAGTGCTGATTAGACTAAATGTTTCCTAGCGTTTTCAGGACTCTTCTAGGCTTTTTTCGAGGAATATTCTGGTTCTATCCAACAATTCTTTTTGAACGTATTGTAATCAAACATGGAATCATACTAAAACCGTCTTAGAGGAATTGGATCAGATATTCTATCTTGAAAATTCCATATTTTTACTAATATTACATAAAATATAATTATCATCTACTGACATTTATATCCATTTATCTTCACCAACACCTATGTCAATACATCAAATGAATCAAGTATCTGTATATCACTTAATGAAATTAAAATATAATTCTTGACAATAATCTACTTTTTTGAAATGAATATCCTCAAGTTCTAGTGTGAAGATATCATCTACAGAATATCCATGTAGTTCCCTTATATCATTAATTAGATAACTGGAATACTGAATTTTAATCCATTAATCGTATGATATCATAATGGAAGTCCTATATATGTAATATTATTTAATGTATGAAACCTTCGAATCTGATAGGACGCATGATATCTTTGGATCATTAATGCTATAACCATCTTAAGTTCAATCGATTCACCGAATAGCTTGTTACTAACTCCATGTTATCAACCAGTTACTGTTCACATCTCCAATTGATTGATTTCACATGTAATGTCTTCTGACTAAAACTTTTCAGTTCATTATTCAAATAGACATTCAAATTCGTGCAAAATGATATAACACTAAAATGTGCCACATCTGTTTCATGTAATTATGATACTATTTAGAAAAAACAGTTAGACCTGACATACAATATTAATTGATAAGTAACCTTTGATTACTATCGGTTCATTATTAACTGGATATGAAACGTTGTGGGGTATGCTACTTATGTCGACAGATATAAACAGTATGTAACAACAATCAGAAGTGGGATGCCTTGCAACGAATTGAAGAGAACAGGGATGTAAGCATGAAGTAATTGTAATAATAATAATAATAATAATAATAATAATAATAATAATAATAATAATAATAATAATAATAATAATAATAATAATAATAATAATAATAGAAATGAAGGAACAATAAATATTGTAAGAGAAAATTGGTGAAAGATATGTAAATGAAGTATTCAATGTATACTTTTCGTATTTTATGAAAGCATTCTATAATTTTGTACTAAACAATGAAATGGTTGTTTTGCACCAAGTCTTCCTTCACTTCACCATCGGCTTAAAACGTTATCTCGTTTCTCTTTCAATTACTGATTCCACTATACCACTAACTTTTGAATATTATTTTTTCTGGTTAGCGTATTTTTAGCGAGTTATTTTTCTACGGGATGGGGTCGCTAACCCCATGCCCAACCCTCCTCCTTTATCCAGGTTCGGGACCGGCAGTAGCCCCCAGAGGGACTCCTGAATATATATATATAATAGGTCAAACTGATTTAATGAAAAGGGGTAATTTATTATTTAAACAAACTGAACCAAAGAAAAGAACCAGTTAAATCCACTAAGTTAGTTCATTTTGGGTCATTGTTCACGTGATCGATCACAATCTACACAATTATCAAATCAAATAAATAGCTCAAATGTTATTGAAATAATTACAAATTGAATTAATATTTTAACATTGTAACTGATACCAACGTAAGAACTATTAGACAAAAAGAATAAAAAGTTATGTCCTGTGAATTTATTTTGATTTGAACTGATTGTACTCCAAATAGATTCATACATATTATAGTTTCATTTCATCGCTTTATTCTTCCTTGAAGAAAACAACATTCAACAGTAGTTTAGTCATTAGTTCTTTAATAAATCTCAAAAATCATGGGTTAACAGTTGTTATTAGATTGAAAAATTAATGAAATCTCACTTAAAAAATCTTACTTTGACCAGAGACCTTCTGTAGTTACTTCCAAATGTATTTATTTATTGAACTATGCCTGTATAAGCAAATATATTGAGAGTACTGTACTAAAAGACTGACAGAAAATATTTCAAACAGTTTCGTCGTGAATGATTTAAACCAACCAGAAGCATCATCATAAGAATACATACGATAGATACAAGTTGTTCAGTAGAAGCTAATACTGTGGTGTGTTCTACTTATATTGATGTACTCAATCTCTGTTGATCGGATACCATGAGTAACAGATTACTATGGGAGAGGACAAACTAGCTTCTATATGAAGAGCAAATCAGTAGAAGATCCTGGGAGTCGATAAGACATATATTACGAAAATCATCAAACTACATCACGATGCGAGCCTTAATTTGGAATCCTGAAGGGGAACGGAAAAGAGGAAAACCAACGAACACAGTGCATCCATAATGGGAATCAGACATGAAAAGGATGAATCGAAACTGGAAAGAACTGGAAAGGATTTCTGAGGATGGAGAATGCTGGTGAGCGACCTATGCTCCTCGACGAATAAGTAGTCTCAGTGCTACAGATCACTGATAACGTCTGAGGCTGTGAAACTGGATGATACGTTATTGAACCTGTTATGGAACATTTGATCCCTGAAGATTACAGGTGAGCCTTGCTGACCGGTGCGAACAAGTAAGGTACCTAAATCCAAAGATTCCTGCTCACTTCCTTCAAACACCCAACATAATAAATGTCGATGACTTGAGATGAGAACCACGCTATGTAACAAAGAAACCGAAGCTTGGAATTTTATTCATTGAATCTCTACTTGGCACCTTACCATTGGCATGCCTGCTATAAGAACTGGAGGTTCCGGGTGCAACCTTGAATGGAATAGCATTTGTTAATTCTATGGTGGGTGTCAAATCAAATCTAAACACCTATCTTATCCTATTGTGTTCTTTGTCTGATGAAACTTGTCACTCAGATATGTTTGATTATCTTTTTTAAGATATAGTTCTAAACAAAACTTAGAACATATAAATTTATCTTTCAAACTAAGCTTATTTACACAAAAAATAAGATCAATATTTTCTTAGTTAAAAGTTATACTACTATCAAGTAGCTTAAAACATCCCTAAAAAACGTATTCTCGAGTAATCATAGAGAGCAGACTATATATATACCTTATGAACAATTTACCCGATTCAAACATTTTGTCGAAAACTGACCTTGTAAGAGAGTATCATCATACGCAAATTCACCCTGACTATATTCCTAAGACAGCTATCAGCTCCTATTTCAGCGTTAAAAACGCAGAGAAAACATTCCAGCAGTTTGTCGATCAGGTTCTGCTGGGTTCATCATTTGTATACACATATAAAGAATCGCTGCTAATGGCTAGTAAAGACGAGACAGAGTCTAACTCATTTTAAAAGACTATTTGAAAGGCTGAATGAATACGGCTAAGCAACTAGTTCGGCAAAATGTGAACTCGGAAAGCGGTTTCTTATTTTCTCGGTTCATATACTTAAGAATCAAGGTATCATAAAAACTTACCCTTCAGTAGATTAATTTTAAAAATCACATCTATTTTCAGGACCCGTTAAATTTTGTCCTTGATCCATCCCTAATTATGTTGCTATTCTTCAATCGTTGGTAGATAGTCTACTAAGCTGTTCACAAACATCTTACCCCAAGTCACACAATCATTTAAAAACAAGAAAGATACGCTTAATAAACAATCATTTTTGTATATTAATAATAACAATAAATTTATACATTTTCGATTTTAAAATGAAATAATTCTGTACAAAGTAGCTATATGTGTATGCAGAAAAGAAGTATACAAAAAAGGAGGTAAGATTATGAGTGAACGATCAATGGGTCAAAGACTAATGAATATATCTCATAAATTAAAACAACAAATATATTCCAGAAATTAGTCATCATTATAAATAATACATAAATATTTTGTTAACATTTTTTTCAGTATCAGTTGTAGATTACTAAAACTTAGTTTATCAGTAGTACCCAAGATGATCCGTGCAAAAGTAAATATATTTACAACTTTTTAGATAAGAAACATAATTACATTTTTTTAAAAATAATTAGATGCAACACGTCGCTTTTAATAGTAGGCAGTCATCTACTAATGATTGGTACTACACAAAACACATATAACACAATAGTAAAACAAACAAAATGAAAATTAACAAAACTAAAGCCAAGAAATCAAATCAAAGGAGACAACACAACAAAACGGTCAAATACTACAAACAAATATATATAAAGAGTAATAATGAGAGAGAAATATATCATTAAAAATAATTTATAACTGTATTGATGGGAGACAGCGTTGTTGTTAGTGTTGTTGTTGTCATAACTATTAATGTTTATAATGTCAATATTAATAAGCGATTGATGAATGACATATATAGACAATTATTTAAATGAATTCTGAAGCTCAATATTCACTGTAAATTATGATTCAATTTTGTATTTCTTTGTACTTCTTCATCGATTATTATTATTACTATTACTATTATTATTATTATCATCTAAGATATCATCTCGTGCATAATATAAATCAAGACAATTCACTCCATGAAATTGATCACGACTAATTTCTTCAATGGACATATGGGAATCTAATAATTGATAAGTATTTGTACTTTCATGATAACTGTATAAGATGAATCGAACACTTTCATCTTAATCAACAACGAAAAAAATAATGAATAGAAATAAAACAAATTAACAAAACAGAAACGATAAATATTCATTGAGATTATAGATAATTCAATGCAATATGATCATATGAAATTAAAACTCAATAGGATTATGGAATAAGTATTTTGATGAATAAATATATAAAAAGAAATATTTATTAACATATGCTCACTAGTGACTGGCTTCAAGAGGTATTTCCTAGAGTTTCAGTGAGAAGCAGTGACTAATGCAGTCTAACCAGGTCGGTTGTGAGATAGTAACTCACTGATGACATTGGTGAATGGGTCGCTCAATTTCGTGGATTGGATGAAGTTGGACATTAACAGCGTTAGATGACGGTCGGCTCAGTAGTCTAGTGGTTAAGCGCTCACGCGCGAGACCAATAGGTCCTGGGTTCGAATCTCGCGAGGTGGGATCGTGGATGCGCACTGCTGAGGAGTCTCGCAACAAGACGAGACGGCCATCCAGTGCTTCCGGGTTTCCCATGGTGGTCTGGCTTCAATGCACTCATGATCTTAACCATTGAACTATTTATTCCTTCATACTTAACTAATATGTCTCGTTGTCAATTTGTTATAACTGGTTGTCTTCGCTAAATGTTATATCGGAATCGTTTATTCCTTATACTTGAAAAAAATCGAGAAACCACTGCAATTCTCATAACACGAATTAAGAACAACAAGACTGATACAAATGAAAACTTATTCACTACAAAACACGACGACAACTCTAGTCGAAAATACACTCATTATTATATATTAGTTTGTACACCTACTTTGATTATTAATTAGAATAAAATCGCATATATGAAAAACAAATATCCAGAGCTACAACAAACCACATGCTACATGTCATGCTGAGTACAGTCCATGTTAATTGAATACAAGAATATTGTATCTTAAACAAACATTACACTCAATCAAATTAATATTATACCGAATAAATTATCATACTTGATAAACAAAATAAATATTATACTGAATAATCATCGAATTGAATTTTTTTTCAAAAAACGCCAGCAATGTTGCACAAAAATCACAATAAGTAAAAGAATGCAAATTTGCTTTCTTTCCCAATTCCCTTTTATCATTAACAGTTTGCGTCACTGAATATAAAATAAATTATGAATTAAATTCAATTGGTGTTGTTCTACTTGTATCTTCCCATTGTTATTTAGGACTGCACAATTGATCAGTCTCTTGATGGTATATGTGCATCCTGTGCGGACTGCCTCACAATATTGCCTTGGGTCACAAGCTTTATAAACAAAGATGGATAGTGGCTAACAGTAGAATCCAGGACACACGTTTCGTCCTATTTGGGACTCGTCAACCGGATGTGCCTGCATCTCAAAGTTTATGATCACTCTGAGACTCGAACTCAGTACCGTTCGCTTCAAATCCTATCGCGTTATCCACTTAGCCCCTGCTTGTGCAATGGGGTGAATTAGTTTGAATATAACATCAATTTGATTTTTCAGAGATCACCAATTTCGTCTTGGTTTCGTTATGTTAAACGAAGTGACCAAAACTTAATTTTTAAGAAAAATATTAGTGTGTATAAAGTGAAAACTTAAAGATAATAAGATGAGAAAATGGTTTTTAAGTAGGAAACTATAGTTTTTCTACTAAATATTCCTTTTATAATTATTATTAAGCGAGAAATGGACTTAATATAATATGTATAGATATATATCGTTTTATATGATCACCTAACAAGTAGTTTCATTTTCAAAAAAACGGTCATTATTTTTACTGAACAACAACTAAGTAGTAGCCAGTTTCATTTTTGATTGGTCTCCTTTGGTACAAATCAAATTCGACAGACTAAATTTGAATTTGATCGCTAGTCTAATAGGCTTAATATCGAGTACACTATGTTTTGATTTTAAGTGGTTAGAGATAATAAATAGGACACCTTGAACCTAGGTTTAATGCATGTCGGTACTCGTCACAACGAGGTGTACTTGCAATTAGGAAGGAGATTATGATTCTTGGTGAAATCGAACTTTACGTGAGATCATTTTCAGATCAAATAAATTAGTGGTAACACCTCAGAAAGTGAAACTGACTGGCATAGACCAGAATCTATCAAAAAGCATCAGTCTCCTCAAGAGTGCATGTAAGTGTAGCTGAATAGTACCAGTAAGCACGAAAGCAAGGTTTGAGGTATCTTAGTGACTAGCTCCAACCACATAATATTGACCATTATGTAGTTAGAAAACATAAAATAAAAAATCATATAAATAATTACTTATCTTCAGCAGAATGTATGACATAAAATGAAGTAAAGTCAATATGACCATATATAATATTCTAAATCAAGACAAAAGCAAATAAATATTTAAAAGAATAGAATAGTTGAACTATATTTTGAAATTAACTAAGATAATAAGTCAATTTATTCATACAATAGTAAAGATTATACAACTATGATTACACTTACCAGATACTTCTCTGTTTATTCTTTGAAGATTAATACGTACAGTTAAATATCTACATAAATGATCAACTAAATTGGAGGTGAATAAAAATAACAATAAAGAAATACTCTGTAGCTAGGAAAGGATTATGTTGAAAAATGTCAAAATTAGCTTATAAATTTCAGTTTTATTTCAATGAAACGGCTTAACAGTTTACTTTAGAGACTGTGTCTAATACAGGATTGGTATATCAAACAGTAATTTGCTCTTAATAAATATGTGGCTGTAAAAATCATCATTTGAAGAAGACATGGATGATTAATCCGTGTCTGATCGACATCGTTTCGAGATAATACTTACATCTGATAAAACCATTGAGAAGGTTTGGTTGAAGAGGTACGTGACACATCTCCAACCAATGCCAAAGCTAACGCGCTATACTAACCAGCGTAGAAGCAGACTGGGTAAAGATTACGTAAGGCCAGTTCATAACAAGGTATAATTCTATGACATCTGTATATGTGAATAATGTTGGGAAGTGCTAAAATTTTGATTGAGGTCTATGAGGTAAAACCTTAAGTGACATAGTCTAAAATCGATAGCAGTAGGGTAGATGTAAACCTTTTTTGTATTGCAGTACACATAAACAGAACCCCACAAAAAAGATCATTAAATTGGAACTAACTGGCTGGAAAAAAGTGTAACACTCTTTCTCATTTATCTCAATTAATAACTTTCAGATGGATAGTCCATGAGTTGTAGATTAACAACAAAAAGAATGTAATCATTCGCGTTATAAGTTATTTACACATATTTTTATCAGAGCAAAACGTAACTAAATGTAAATTATTGATGCCTGTTTGCAATATAAGATATACAAATTCGTTTACATGGCTTGAATCCACACTATAAATGTGAAGGCTAGTGATGCGATCCGGTTAACCAAGTCGAATTTGGTGGAGCGGTGTACAAATCTATGATGTAGGGTCAAAAATCAAAGACTCTAACAACTGAGCTACCGATTACTTAGGTTTGGGTGAGCAGGTATTATTACGGTTACTATTAGTATCTCTCAATCAAGAGTATTACTCAGTATCTGTGTACATAAACCTGTACTTGATCGACAAGTTACAAATAAGACAGAAATAGTAAATTGATGAATAAAAGTTATTAAATGTAGAAACTGTAAGGTACGGCTAACCTGTAGTTATTGTCGGAGCTTTAAGATATTTGATTAAGCCATTTCCTTGGTCATTGTAATTACTATTAGGGTTACTATTACCATTACTACTGTTAGCATTATTGTTATTACGATGTCCTGTTGATGTAGATGGACTACATGAAGTAGATGACACCATAGCAGTAGAAGCGGTATACTGCGAAGAATAACGTGGATGTGGTTTCAATAAAACTTCAATTTCAGGAAATACAGATGGTGATAACATAGATGAAGTTGAATTATTATTATTATTATGCAGAATACTACTACTATTATCATTGTTATTAATAATATTACGATCCATGGAACAATTGTATTGAGTATGAGGATGATTTGAATCACCAGCACCGCCAGCAGTTGTAGTAAACATAGAAGAAGCAGTTGATGTATTATTACGATAATGCAAAACTGGTAAATCGGATACAGAACTATTTTCGCCAATTGAATTTGTATCCATTCCACTTTCCGTATCCGAATTATTAGTTAATTGATGTGATGTAGATGAGACACGTCTTGTTGAACAAGCACCATTACTCATAAACTGAAGAAAAACGGAATTGCCAACATGATAGAGAATCAGAAATAAAACACAGATATTAAATAGACAGTAATGTTAGGATTAAAAAAAGTTAAATTATTTTCATTATTATTATTGTAAAATAATTATTGATACGAAATGATGAAGATTTGCAGTTCAAGGGGATACTTTTGGTGATATTCACATTGTCTAAGTTGGATGGTTTAATCTCAAAGTTTTCAGTATCGATCTGAGCAACATTAACAGCGCCTAATTCAAGTAGAAGTGAAGTAGGGCTCTGATGATATTGTTTAGAATAGTAATGAAAAGTCGCAAATATACTATCCAGCATAGAAAATGAAAAACCACAAAAAATATTTTTGATTTTCAGTTGTCTATTAGAATCCAAGTAAATCCAGCTGACAATTCTGATAAGATTTTCTACAAAGAAAGGTGTATCCCGTAGTATATTGCTAACAAGCATTAGAAGAATGAAACTCACAGTGGTAATATCGAAACACATGCGCAAAAAGCCTAAGATGTACTAAAAGCCAATCAATTTCCGTCTAGTTAACTGATAACAAGGAAATTTCACCACCTAATAACTGGTTTCGGTTATTAGTTCGCATAGAGGATAATACTTAAGCAACTAAGTGAGTTTTAGACATAAGACGAAGCTGAACCAGAGGAGATACCAGTCATGTTGTGTTTAGGACAATTACTAATGACATTGTAAGATGGTCAAACTACGATATACTATCAATCCATGAGGTCAATGGATGTTGGCCTGAGCTATGATGGTAAGTGCAAACTATACAGTATAGATCCACATGATAATCGTGATCAATGATTAGGGTCCGTAGGGAACTTGATTTAAAATCGGTCTCAGTATCACCAGTGGTTTGGGAACTTTAACCGATCCAAGTCTGAATGATGGTCTAATCTGATCAAAACCGAATGAATCCCTTTCTAGAAAATGTTATTACTTTTTTTTAAAACCATGCTCATATTTTCCAGAATACTTTATTTTGTCCTCCTTTCAAACATTCTAACTTTATACCTACTTTACATGCCACATTATTCACTGTACTACAATCATTTTCGGAATTTTATTTATTTATTCCGTCTCCAGTAAATGACCCATTTCCCCAAATTGTCAAAAGAATGCGAAGAAACGTTAAATCCGTATTAGCCTACTAACAATTGTCATCAAACACTTTTACAGAATTAACGTAATTCAATCTGAATAGGCATATGATAATTAAAAGTAGCTCAGTAGTGACTTACTTCAAGATCTTCTTGAAGTTCTAGCAAAAAGTTATAACTTGTAGAGTCGTTATTTTGAAGACGAAACAGTTGGTACCGATAGCATTGGATTGCCATCGCATCATGTTGTAAGTTAATAAAAAAATAGGAATTTTACCACTGAGCACAGACATAGTGGTCCTAATAGTTTAAACCTGAAAGCCATAGGGTCATGGGTACACACTACTAAGGAACTTCATACTGAAAGGAAATATTTGTCCAGTCCTCAATTGTTTTGAATAGTACTCCAAGTGACATAAATCTGTGATAACTAATATCTACAAATTAAACCAATCTCTATAAAGCCCCTTCAAAAAATAAAACTTACATTTGACGGTGTTTCTTCTTCACTTATTCCAGCATCTGTATGTACTTCACTTGTTCCGCCGTTACCAGCATTACTATTGACTAGTGTTTGATTACGTCCAGTGTTGGTTGAATTTCGTGATCTACTGCCATTACTATTATTGGCAGTAGTATTGTTGTTGCCATTTAAGCCTAATTGTTGTTCCAATGATCTTGTCAATGCTGCACTTAAATGTTGACGATTTAAACGTGCTAAAATTTTATCTTGATGTGCTTCATACTCCTTTTTTGATTGATGATAAAAACCAAAAAATGAAATAATTACTAATGGAATGAAACTAAAAAGACAGTTTATATATTGATTAAACCAATGAAGAGTAAAGAAAAACTCTTACAGTATATAAAAACACACACAAATAATTAAATAAAATTGCAAGTTCTGATAAATTCTTAACAGGTTTTACGACAGATATTAATACATTCAAATTAATGATTGAAGATGGATAGCCGATTTGAGCCAAGTACAGTTTTATTAAAGTTGTATAGTGGATAATAGTGAAATGCATAATGTGTGTTTCCTTCGATTTAGGACCCCAACCGAAGCTGCTACCTTGACGCTGTGGTCGGGCTTGCCTATCGTGATGACCCAACCGAGCTATATTGGCTGGAACATATGTTCCTGTAGGTTCTACCATGCCAGAAAGGTCGATTGGTGAACAGTAAGACTAAAAGCAGCAACTCAAGGTCTGAGGGCGAAGTCGTACTGCTGACTGTAGAGATGTGTGACAGCAGTAAGGTGTTTCCCTCAGACAACCAGCATGACAGCGATGCTGCCTTCCCACAAGGAGGGGTGGGGTTAGAAAAGATCGACCCTAAAAATGTCACACCTTACCTTACCTCACGGATTTCCGTCTCCAAAGGTAAGGCCCTTTGAAGAACGGAGCTAACCCGTTGAAAACCTCCCACAAAAAGCCTGTGCGCGACAGGCCTCAACCAGTTGTCCCTTGGGCTCTGCGGTCACGCTCCCAGGTCGTTAAGACCAATACTAACCCGACTTCTTTTACAGGTTCCTCAGGAAATACCCTTCCACGGTGTGGGCAGCCGGGAAGTGACATCAGCCCTCATACCCGTAACAGCACACGAGACCAAGTTGGTCACATTCAAATCCTTCCTACACCACCTAATACCTCTCTTATCTCCATGACTAACCCTCCTCACGTCTCTTTATCACCTCGCACCGGTAGGGCAAACGACTCGAGTACGTGGAACGCTATTCCTGGTCTCCTCAAACCACGCTCTAAACTACACGTTAGAGCTTTCAACGTCCGAACACTGTGCCAAATAGGACAGCAGGCTTCCTTAGCTAGAACTTTAGAATCCCGCGCCATCGATGTGTGCTGTGTCTCCGAAACGCGCATACAGGATCCGAGTAGCGTCATTCATCTGACCTCACCATTTCAAAATAAAGAACAGACTCGATTTACACTTCGTGTATCTGGAAGCACTGATTCTGCTTCCCGTGGCCTCGCCGGCGTAGGTATAGCATTGAGTCCCAGAGCAGAACTAGCTCTCTTAGAGTGGATCCCAGTAGACAGCTGTTTGTGCGCTGTCCGACTGAACGGAACAGTTAGGATCCGGAAAGATAGGGACACTCGTCGTTGCCTCTTCGTCGTTTCTGCCTATTCTCCCACTGACTGCAGCCCAGATGATGTAAAAGATGAGTTTTACAGAAAGCTTTCCGACCTTCTCCGAAAAGCTAGGCGCTCGGATGTAGTAATAGTGGCCGGTGACTTTAATGCTCAAGTAGGTAAACTAAGCGATAGGGAAAGACACCTAGGTGGATCTTATGGTGTCTTGGCTCAAAGAACAGATAATGGCGACCGTCTGTTGCAGCTATCCTCGGATAACCGCCTCTTTCTTGCAAATACTAACTTTAAGCATAAGGAAAAACATCTTTTAACGTGGAGACCCCCTAATTCGTCCCAATGTTGGACCCAAATAGATCACGTCGCTATCAGCCACCGATGGAGGGGCTCGATAGAAGACTGTTGCTCATTCTGGAGCACATGCTTAGATTCAGATCATGCTATAGTACGAGCGCGTATCTGTCTGCGTCTTACTGGGCGTAGGAAAGACGCTGCAAGTAAACCTCTTAGGGGCCTACTTAATGATAGTCAAGCTAAGAGTATATTTCAGGAACAACTAGGAAAACAGTTAGCCATGTATGTGATGCCCACCCCGATGCAGCATGGAATGATATCCGAAAAGCTGTGGAAACAGCAGTGATATCTGCTAGTAAGATAAATCAGAAGGTTAGGGAGCAACACTGGATCTCAGCAGCATCCATCGCACTGATAGATGCTCGGAAACTCATTCCACCTGGCTCTGTACATAGTGAAGAGCGGAGTCAGCATAAGAGCAAGCTGACAAGAAGTCTACGCAATGATCGCGAACAGTGGTGGGTAGCGAAAGCAAGAGAGATAGAAAAGGCAGCGGCAATAGGTATTAGCAGACAATTGTTCAGACTCGTTAAGGAAAGCGGAATTAGGAACCCGACCGTTTGTGAAACAATCTCAGAGAAAGATGGACATATTATTCATTCTCAATCCAGGAGATTGGATCGATGGGCAGAACACTTCAGGGATCAGTTCAACTGGCCTTCAGCCACACTTCGGTTTCCCACGATCTCTAGTCAACCTGAATGGCAAGTTAATGTAAGTCCTCCGTCCCTTTAAGAAGTTGAAAAAGCCATAGGAAATCTGAAGCGAGGGAGAGCAGCAGGCCCTGACAGGTTTACTCCTGAGATTTTTAAGGATGGTGGTCCAGTATTAGCAATGAGATTAACCGAGGTCTTAGGTAGAATTTGGGAACTGGACGTAATCCCATCTGACTGGTCTCAATCACTGATTGTGCCAGTCTATAAGAAAGGACAAAAGTGCTCTTGTGACAATCACAGAGGAATCAGTTTGACTAATATAGTATCTAAAATATTAGCCTCAATAATACTTCGACGCCTAATCAAAGCTCGTGAAGAGCAGGCTAGAGAAAATCAGGCCGGTTTTCGACCTGGACGTGGTTATATAGACCAAATATTCACACTACGTCAGGTTCTAGAACACAGACACACATTCAGACGTCCCACAATGGTAGTATTTCTCGACCTTAAGGCGGCATTCGACTCTGTTGATCGTGAGGTTCTATGGCAGTGTTTGTCACTGAAAGGAGTGCCAAAGAAGTACATTAACCTTATTCAGGCTCTCTACTCGAACACAACTGGTAGAGTGAGAGCTTATGGCGAACTGTCATCAGAATTGATTACATCAAGTGGTGTTCGTCAGGGCTGTACACTATCCCCATTCTTGTTCAACTTTGTGGTCGACGTACTTTTAGAGACAACACTCTCCTCATCTAAATTTCCAGGGGTTGAACTTCTACCGGGGGTTCACTTGTTGACTTAGAATATGCTGATGACATAGTTTTATTTGGTGAAGACGCTGACAAAATGCAGAGTCTTCTGACCACAATAAGCAACAATGCAAGCATGTTCGGAATGCGATTCTCTCCCTCGAAATGCAAAATGTTGCTTCAGGATTGGGTTACATCGACACCCGAACTAGTGATAGGGAGTGAAGTAGTTGAGTGTGTCGACCGCTTCACTTATCTTGGAAGTCTCATCAGCCCTTGTGGTCTGGTGTGTGACGAAATCTCAGCACGGATACAGAAGGCTCGACTAGCTTTTGCCAACTTGCGTCATTTATGGCGTAGGCGAGATATTCGTCTATCAACCAAAGGACGTGTTTACTGCGCAGCAATTCGTTCCGTCCTACTTTATGGCAGTGAAACATGGCCGGTAAGAGTAGAGGATATTCGTAGGTTACTAGTATTCGATCATAGGTGTCTTCGAAACATTGCTCATATATCATGGGACCATCGAGTAAGTAACATAATTGTTCGGAAACGGGTACTAGGTAAGGATGGCAAATCAATTGATGAAGTGGTGAAACTTCATCAGTTGAGATGGCTGGGACACGTGTTACGTATGCCCAACGACCGACTGCCTCGACGTGCGATGTTCAGTGGTATAGGAGTAGGTTGGAAGAAAGCTAGAGGCGGCCAGACCAAAACATGACACAAGTCCATGAAGTCACTGACAAGTGGTCTGAGTCATGTCGGTAGGTGTAGACTACCTGGTTGGGGACCGCGAGATGATAGCAACCGATGGTTAGAGACCTTGAATGACATGGCTCAAAATCGTTTGCGATGGCGCAGGTGCATCCACTCTTTGTGTTCTCCCAAATTTTGATCTCCTGATTCCCCCTTGTCTCTTTTTTTCTCTTCCCAAGTTTATTTCACTGTATTATACTCTTTAAGTAACATCTCCAAACACTAATCTTTCCGATTACTGCTTATACTCTTATTACCTCTACCACTACGGGATTTGAATGGACAACTGCATCTCTGTGCTAATGTGGTGTGGCAACTCGAACTGATGTACGTACGTACGAAGTTCTACGTTGTTACTGACTGACTCGATTTAGGACTTATTGGTTGAATGTAACTACGTCTCAGTGTTGACGTTCTCACAAAAACTCAAGCCCAATGCCTTTTGCTTCAAATTTTCACTGAAAGCCACCATTAAACTTTAACATTTCAAATATATCGTTAAAACAGCTTAATTACAATTCTGAATTTTTCGTCCATTTTTCGGAAGAAAATGTATTTTATTTGCATAGGTTTACATTTTCAGGCTGTTGATATGTTAGAGACTATAATTGATCAGTCTCTATTGGTATACATGCATCGTTAGTGGATTACCTCGATATTGGTATTTGGTCACAAGTTTATGTTAATCTTTTCGTTTTTAAAAAAATTACATGAAATGACACAGGCTAACTAGAGATTTGTTTACAAACAATTTGATGAAACACACTTAGTCAATTATATGAAAAAAAGAGTATATGTGAATATGGAATGACTTTTTAGCTGTTTTACTTACAAAGAGAGTAGATGGACCTATCAGAAAGAATATCCATCCATTTGTTCCTTCAAGATACTGGAGCCCATGTGCACCAATGGTTTGGAATCAGGGTTTCCCCACTCCCCTAGGTGAACTTTCCGCGTACACCAAACCGGTTAAAACGCCGGACAATCGCTTTTTGTCCTCTCGAGTTCGTGAACAACACTCGCGCCACGAGAAGGCAGTGAGTAGGGCTTCCCTGAAAGAGTCTATATACGAGTAGCCATGTGAGAGCATTTCGAGAGGGAGAGCGGACTCTTCCCACTTTCAGCCGTACCAGGGCATTTGGGGGCCTTCAGCTTAAAACAGAGGATTTCCCTGACAGGTGCCATAAACGCATGGCGGTGGAAGCATTTCTAGAGAGCAGACTTTCTCTACATTTGGCCGTACAAGAGCATGAAAGATCGTGAAAACCTTGCAGCATAATTTGGCAGAGGGTTAGTTAAGGCAATCCAGTTAACATGGACTACACAACACTATTCACCCATATTCAATAAAATATCATGTTGAAAGTAAACCCGAAAAATTAATCAGGCCTTAAAATCTTTAAAAATTAAAGCGTAGCCATTCAAACCAAAAATATTAAAGATTTTCACCGACGATAATCACAAATAACTGGTTAAAATTTAATAAATAGACAATATTTAGGCTGAACATTACCACATGTATTATTGTTTAGATTTGTATAAAAATCGTGAAACAATCGTCAAATGTTTAGTTCACTCTGATATTTAAAGAGAACATACAATTAATTCCTATTTCCAGTATTATTTAGGGACAAACTACACAATTCTGAAGTCGACTACGAGTCACATTTTTTAAGTGCTAGTGATACCAGATGGTCGCGTAAACCGATATACATGGAATATTGTTAAGAAAAACAACTTTACGAGTTAGGTGCTTTAAGCTCTAGCTTTCCACACTGATATAACCTACAATATACATACAGTAAATAATTTATGAAAGGAATTGGAAATGAGCATTACTTGACGACTTGGATAAATTTTTGAAATTAACGCATCGAAATTTGGATCTCTTCTTAACGATCTTTTGGACACCAACTTTTTACGACATGTTGGACATTCTTTGTTACCATTACGAAGAGCGGTGATAATACATTCAGAACAAAAACGATGTAAGCATTCTTTCGTTGTCATAGTCACTTTTAATATATCCAAACATATTGGACACATTAGTTCACTCTTTAAGCTTCTTGGACTAACAGCAATAACTGTTCCATCGGTAATAGGCTCTTGTGGTTTACGATGTAATTCATACAAAGTAAGCTCCCAATTTTTTGAAGCATTCTCAGTACTCATTTCTAAAATAATAATAATAATAACAATAATAATAATAATAATGGTGACAACTAAGAGTAATATGAATGCATACAGTTTGTAATAAATAAGAAGGTATGGGATTTCGAACTCAAGAGATATTTGAACGAAGAATTGTTTTTGTATAACTTCATCAGCAAGCTCTACATTTACAAACCCATAATTACTGTATTACAATGGTCAAAATATGTTTTATTCGAATTATTCGTCACTTACAGACACATTAGCGTACTTGGGTTTAAGCAACACTAGAAGTATCAGAACTGTTGATACTGTTCAGTTGCGCAATTCGAAATAAGTAGAATGGAGCTCAAACCTATGACCTGGTGCTTGAAGGTCGGACGCTTTAACTAATGAGCTGCCGATGACATAGTTCTATTTGGTGAAGACGCTGACAAAATGCAGTCTTCTGACCACTATAAGCAACAATGCAAGCATGTTCGGAATTCGATTCTCCCCCCTCGAAATGTAGAATGTCGCTTCAAGATTGGGTGACATCGACACCCCAACTAATGATAGGAAGTGAAGTAAATGAGCGTGTCAACCGCTTCCCTTATCTTTGGAGTCTCATCAGCCCTTTTGGTTTGGTGTGTGACAAAATCTCAGCACGGATACAGAAAGCTCGACTAGCTTTTGCCAACTGGCGTCATTTATGGCGTAGGCGAGATATTCTCGTCTACCAACCAACAGATGGGTTTACTGCGCAGCAATTCGTTCCGTCCTACTTTATGGCAGTGTAACGTGGCCGGTAAGGGTAGAGGAAATCCGTAGGTTACTAGTATTTGATCATAGGTGTCTTCGAAACACTGCTCGTATATCCTGGGACCATCGAGTAAGTAACGCAGTTGTTAGGAAACGGGTACTAAGTAATATTTACAGTTCGTGGTTAGGGTTAGGAGTCAGATATTGGGTTTTCATCACAAACTGACATCAGCTATAATGCCAAAACTCTATTTAACCAAATGGATGAGTGAATTTTGCGCCAAAATTCAAAATCTTATCGTAAATCTGACTGGTTCGTCCATAAATTATAGTCCCGCCAAAAATTGTTCCAAAAATGATGCAAACTTCAAAGATTTGTGTCTAAGTATAGTGAACACTTATTTAACTTGTAAACGTCAAGATATTTAGTGTTGAGATCTCTCATAAGTTAATTAGCTTGTATCACACTGGTATTAAACATAGTTGAGAAAAGAATCAAGTATTGATATACAAGATTTTAATTACCGACGAGATGATGGTGAAGGCTTGTTTCTCAGGAAAAAGGTCAAGAGATGGTGTGTTGTTTGACCTCGATGGTTTAATAGTGAATATTTTACTGTCTCTCCAGGCAACATCATTAGCACATACTTTAATAAGTGAGATATTGGGACTCCTC
This sequence comes from Schistosoma margrebowiei, assembly GCA_944470205.2. NCBI lineage: Eukaryota > Metazoa > Platyhelminthes > Trematoda > Strigeidida > Schistosomatidae > Schistosoma > Schistosoma margrebowiei. Next base: position 9,226,794 of record OX104025.1, read on the forward strand.
TACAAGTGAACAACTCGTTCCGAGATGGAATTTGACTGACTTTTTTATTGCTCGAATATCTTTTTTAATCCCTTCTCTAATAACGTCATCTTTGACCTTACTGGGTAACAGATCATCTATGGTGATGTGATGGGAGAATTAAGCTTACTTGAGAATTTAAGGGATGTGCTATGAATTCGCTAAATATATATCTGTGGTTTATAAATAAGTAAATGATCTAACAAATCTACTTACCTAATGTGTTGACTCAGTTCGAATGGATTGATGATAAAAGGAATCCTGATCTCGACACAGAAAAGTTACTTGTCTTTTCCAAACTTGAATGAATTTAGACTCAAGTGGTTATCTAAATGCTCATTTAAAGTATGGCATTTATTACAGCTGTCCTTCTCATGGTACTAGGACTGTTGGGAATAGAAAAAGCAAAAATACTATCAGTACTGCATAATCAGCCATCGAAGTATGATCAGTGTGTGTGAGAATAACAGGTACTAATGAGATTATGCACCGGAATGACCTTTGGGGTAGAAATAGAATATAAGCGGCATTATAGTGGCCAAATTGATTCATTACGCTATTTTTCAAAGTCGATGTGGTAAACTAAATTGTGGAAAATTCAGCGTCTTCTGGCTATTGTTTTTGGAATATCGGAATAGAGAATTTTCCGACAATAAATTATTACGCAGAACCTGAAACAGACTAATGCGTAACTTCATTCTAAATTACAACGAACACTTTTTAAACTGGAAATCTTGGAAAGTGATGTATTTTGGATGCTCTTCATAAAAAAACAGTCGAGATATATAAAGCTAATGGTATATCCTGGATACTCATTTAAAGATTTTCAATTTCATGAACAATAACTAGAAGCAACTTACCAAAGCTTAAGGAAAATTGTATAATCTGTCAAAATCCGAAACATGATCTTTAAGCTGAGGAATTATTAGGTAAGACATGAGTATATTATAATTCATAATAAGTGACTTAACCAAATGTCAAAAGTATAGCTGAAAACTCGTTACTGTTTGGAACGGCAGATGTCTATGCAGTTTAATGCACTGATCCAGTGTGTCAAATGGGAGTTATATTACCTATGACGAAAGGTAACTACAAGTTATTGGAGTCCAGGATCAAACAACTCGATGCATCACTTACCTCCTTATACATGTAGCATTTTATTCGGTGAATTCAACCACGAGATGTGGCCCAGAATCAGTCATAGTGAAAGAGTTATATTCACTCTTTATTTTTTCGCGAGTATTTAGCTTTAAAGCTACTTCTTACATTTTATTCCTCAGACTCACCCCTTAAGAACTGCACCAACTAATGTTTATTCTTTTACTCTATTATTGCTACTATTATTCTTGCTCTCTTAGGATTCTCGATAATGTTAATGTGGTATAGGAACTCAGCTTGACGGATATTTATTTATCCGAACACATAAACATTGGTACGAAGGGGCACAGAATACATATTCGCCACATGGGTCACTTGATACGTGTGTGAGCTGTGATACTGCCTGGGTTCCCAGGACGAAACAGGTGGTCTCCTTAGGGGGCCACCCCAGAGACCTAGACTTGAAGGTCTGGCAGATATTTACGTAGGGTTTTATAACTGACCGACTGAAACTAGTTCGTGATTGTAGGTAACTTTAAAATTGAACTGAAGAATGCTGATAAGTTGAAGCTAGAAATTTTGTCATTCATATCCAACGTTCTCGCATATACCGATACCGCTCCGCCTACTCTAATTTTGATAGTCTATCAGTCAGTCAGCTACAACGTTGGACCAGGCATATATATGCATCGGTCCAAGTAGCAAAACGTCATCCAGTTTTGGAAATTTACTTCATGGTGTGCCCAGAGGTAAATGCTACTATAAAAAACAACAAAAGCCATGAAAAACACACTTGTAGCGCAAAATACGTATGAACCGCAACACTCCAAATGAAATATTCAAGTGGTTCAAATGGTTGTGGACGGAATAGAAGAAGCTTACACTTAACGGGCTTCCGTGTCTAGCAGCAGTAGATCAATAATACTTCCAAAAGAAACTTAGGTATATTAAAGATAACAGAGGAAAAAGAAATTATCAAATAATGGTGAGATATTATCCTTAGTCCTTAGGAATATATCAAGTTTCATCCTAAAGGACTCCTGCGAAGTCGCTTGAACTAGACCAGCCGGCAGAATAGAAGTTGTGTCTACAGTCCGTTCAGATATGTTGTGTTTCCACTTTCTGGATGTTACCCCTTAAGTTTGTGTTTGAGCTAAACTTGAGTAGTTGTTTAAGGGGATGTCAAGAAGTGTTAAGGATATTGTAAGTGATTAAAAGGTTACCTCTGAGACGCCTGTAGCTTAATGAGTAAAGGTTTATTGATTAGAGGCGCTCTTCATAAGGTTTGAATTTGAGTCCCCGAACTGATTTCGTGGCTCACCTTTGGATACGCTCCAGAGTGTTCTTATCCTTTTGGAATGAGGTAGGAAATACTATGTACTCTAAATGATGAAGAATGAAACAGTTAAAGATTATATGGAAAATTCTGACATCAAACTGGCCGAAAATCCACTTCAGTGTTATCAGTGCAAGGTTGGCTCTAAAGATATCTTTGTCACATTTAGTGTAAGACTTCAAATCGTAGAGTACCAGCACTCCTAAATCTTTTTCGATTTGGAATACTTCTAGAGAGGAGTTTCCTAAGTTGTCAATGTAGTCTGAAACATGTCTCAAATGGACTACCTTACACTTTGAAATGTTAAAGGCAAGCCCGTTCGACTCAGATCATCTTGAAGTTCCAGTGTGTCCACTCGTTTGCGTATCACTCCAAAGTTTCACATCATCACTAAAAAGTAATAAGTCAGACAATACCTGTTGTGAAAGATCGTTTATATACATCAAGAAGAGAAGGAGTCCTAGTAGTGAACCCTGTGGGGACCCCACTAGGACATTGCATAGCCTGAGAGAAAGTGGAGTTAACCCTGACCCTAAAATGTCGATTTTTAGATATGAAGTGATCCAGTCAATAAGAGGTGATTTGATACTCAATCGTTTGGGCTTATTGAGAAGACATATATGGTAGACACTATCAAACATTTTTGAGAAGTTAAGGTAAATGACGTCGAACTTTGTCTTGAGATGAAGGATGGTTGTACATCTGTCCATTGCAGTCAGCAGGTTCGTTATGCAAGATTGACTTCCTGAAATCATGCTGTTGGGGTGAAAGGAAGTTTAAGGATAATTAATAGTCGTGCTTACCGTCGCATATCAGTGACCCCATGATTTTTGGAGGTATAGAGAGAAGAGTCACCGGTCGGTAGCTTGAAGGTTCGTTACGTCGACCTCCTTTGAAAATTGGTGTGATGTGAGCCCTCTTCCAAATTTACGGTAGTTTTCCTCGGCTTAGCGAGTGTGAGAACATCATGCTAAGCTGTGTTGTTAAGATTGGGGCTACTTCCCTCGGTATAGCAGCAGGAACCATACAGTGACCGGGAAAAATGTCTTTTGTTAGGTGATGCAGTTTCCGGTACACAAGTTAGCGCTCATGTTCACTTCGGAAAGTCTTGTGCAGTTGTAGATGGCGCTTTCATCAATATAGTTGATGTGTGTCGGTTGAAATGTCCGAGATTATTGTTCAGCCAAAAGGTTAGCGGCGTTGCCGTCGTTATTGGTTGGGCCATTAGGACCTAGTAGTTGGAAAACTCGTGTTTTGGCTTGTCGAAGAGAGGTTGCATAACGGAATAAGCTTTTCTGATTGGAGACAAATTTATCGATAAGCTTTACCGGGTACTGAAGCTTGTCTTCTCCTATTGCCTTTGTGCATATGTCTGTATTGTCTGTACTCAACGTTGTTATCAGATCGTTTGTATTTTGCCTAATAGTGCCTTTTGAGAATTAGCAAACGAAAAGTGCGGTCCTTGAGGAAAGTAGGTTGCTTGCAGATTTTGGGGACCATTTGAAGAACAGACTCCTCGATGTCAACAGTTGGCTTCCTGTAGATGACCCCAAATAGACAACTCGAGGTGGTAGACAGTCTTACTGAGCACCATATGTATTCATCAAGCATAATAAACTCTTGGTTGTGCACTTGATGTGCCTCCAGGCAGGATCGTAAGTATAAAGCTACCCTCATTGCGAAGCAAATACATCCTAGCTAGCTCCTCTTCCGCAAACTGAGAAGGCATCCAAGTTCCAGATGGTTCTATCACATGAGGGTTATTAGCATTGTTAAGATCACGTAACTCATCCGTTTCATTTGATAAACTCGCGGTGTTCATGAACAGGCAATTTATGCTTTCCTTTTGGAACATGTGAGCTTCTCATTCCTGTTTGTCTGTATGAGCCTTACTTGAATAGGCAGGTAGCCTACCTATACAAGGTTTGCCGAGTTGATAGCCCCTATCATTTACACGTTTTCTTATGATCAATACAGTTCAGAAGTAAGAATGGTCATCTCCAACTTGCCTTTATGCTTGATCGTGGCGTCGTGTGGTCTGTCCGGATACATATGGATTCCAGTTGGCAACCGACGTCTGTTGGCAAGGAATGTTTTCAGAGTTGCAGGATGAGGAATTTGTCCTCATTAACCTGGGTCTATAATCTCCGTTCTTCGTGGCTAATCCCGTCACTTATTGAGTCAGTATGTCTTTAAAATTCAAGGATTGTTCGTTGAATTTCCATTCCCTAATTTCAGAGTTTGTGTTACCAGGGTTCGTGTTGTCCGGTACACCTTGCACAATTATATTTCTTCTACGGAAAAACTCGCGAGATTCTTTAGGGATGTTCCGGATGAGATTGCGCTCAGAATACGGTATGTCATGCAGTATTCTTACGTTCCCATAAGATTTCAGTAAGTGACTAGCTAGTAGGATATCTTCTAAGTCGGTGGCATTAGTAAGTGCTACACGAAGTAGCCTCGGGTGATTTTGATGCTTAGAGTCCTTTCGCCGAGTGAGCCGTGTAACCGTCAGAGGCTCTGTTCTGGGAATCTTCTTGTTTAGCTCTCCTCAGAGAATCTCGTCATTTTTATCCTTCAAACTGGAGAGAAAATCAGGGCTGTCGTTAAGATTCATGATTATGAGAGAATCCCCACGAACCTTTATTGTTTTCCCAGGTTTTCCGGGGCGTTCAGGTTCGAGACCTTACTGTTTGGAGGTCGAAGCGCGCTTCTTATTCTCAGGCTCTTTGATGAGCGGACGAACATTCTTGGGGGCAGACTGTGGACCAAGTCACTCGTTGATTTCCCTACAGTGCCTAGGATGTTCAGCTTCTTAGACGCTGACGCCTGGTTCTTTTTAATTTCGGTAGCGGGAATCTAATCACATACAGAGTTCTTGGGAACCACCTTTGCATTCAGAGACCCTGTGTTGGGAGAACCAAGTCTGCTGAGGGAGTCTATTACCGTCGATGTTATGATGGTACTGAGTTTCAGCATGTCACCACTAGTGTTATTACATGCCCCATCTATAGTAGCGCTGTCGAGATCCCTCTTCTTGTATTTATTGCGCGCTCTCATTTGTCTACCCGTTTAATGACTATCTTTTTCGAAGTCTGCTGACAACTTATTCCACAGGCCTGTCAATAGTGAAATGATGTTACTCAGCAAAACTTCAGCATCCGTGTTGACCATCACACATACTCACCTATGATCCGACTTACTGGGTCGGTTGTAAGCAGTTGCTGTGTGATCTGTGCACACTTTACGGAACCGGCCTTTGCAGTTTTTGCACTATATGCCAGATGTAACAGCAAAACGACGTCTATGTTGTTTGCATGAATTTTTCACGATTATAACGACGTAAACTGTCTTATAGATGCTATCAAAAGACTAAGACCTTAAAAAAGCAATAAACTAAAAACAGACAAAAGTTGATAAAAACGGATTACGATGAACTGAAACTAGCCTTTGCGTGAAAAACTAAAAAAGAATATCAAGCTGAGGCAAAACCACAGTGAACTATTAAGTTGGGTGAAACTCAAAAATGTAATCTACCGAACGTATGGCTCAGAATAGATTCTCTAGATCAGAATTCATACTTTTGCTGCGTAAGAACACAGCAATAGTTTGGAAAATTCAAATCACGTTAGGACTAAACTTCCCATTCGAAAAGAGTCCGCGTAAGTTATTTTCTTGGTTGTCAGCCTCTAGTTGTAAGGATGATAAGTCAGCCAATCTATATTAATCCTTATAATTTTCAGTGCCGTTAAAATCTAGGCATTTTTTAAATTTACTGACAGATATTAACTGCTCTAGTGGAGAATTCAAAGAACTCACTACTCCATGACAAACTCACGTAACTCCAGATGTGAGGTTTTGATCTCGGTTTTTGAAATATATTATCAGTCAATCAGTTCTAGGAGGAAGGACAAGATAAGACATAATAACACCAAGATCATCTATCCGTATACGGTAAGTCTACAGACAAGATCTTACTATAATGGTGATGCAGTCTACAATATAGGAGGTTACATAAGTTAATATTTTATCAATAATATTGGTCATAGAACTAGGAGGGAATAACACCCCTCACATATGAATGTAAAATATAGTAGTGAGACTCGTGTCATCACTATAAGAGTTGGCGTGGTTTTTCAAGTTTGCAGAGATAAATATAGAAAACCGATCTGGAATTGATATTTGATATTTTCAACAGATGTTAAATGATAATCTTAATTCAGAACATTTTCTGATATTTATCTGATCTTCGAAGAAATCAGGACTTAGTGTTATGTCGTCTAGACAAGAGTGCAGGAATTTTGTTTATGAATCGTCTTGATTAAATCACCAAACAACCTTCGATATTATCTCATCTAGTCAAATTCTCCGCACAAAAAACCGTTCAAAAAGACGCAACTGAAAAAACGGAATATATGATAGTTAAAATTCTAAGAAAGATGAAACATGAGTTTATTATCAACTGTGACGAAAATGAACATCTTAAACCATCGGCTTCCTTTATACCAAGACTATATGGACTTCCAAAAGTTCATAAAAATAATACACATCGACGTCCTTTACTTGATATGAACAAATCTCCGTATCACCTGATTGCTTAGTAGTTAGCTGATATTTTACAACCCGTTAAAAATCATATCAATAGATACAACTCTCTTGATTTCTTTGACTATATCGACTCAATTAGAAATATCAATGTAAATGGTAGGAAAATTATCTCATTGGATGTCACTTCTCTTGTTACGAATGTTCCTCTCATAGAAACTATATGCTTTTTATGTAACCCTGATATTTCCATCCCAAAACATTATCTAAAAGAGCTACTTCTACGATGTACTCTCAACGTGCAATTTAGATGTAATGGAGATTTCTATAGACAAACAGATGGAGTTGCAATGGATTCTCGATTGAATCTCCTCTTGGCTGATTGCTTCATGGTCAATCTAGAAAATACGGTACTTTGATCAATAATTGAGAGATTTCATTTATATCAGAAATATATGGATGATATTTTCATTATTCGTGAAGAGATGAACATCAATGATATTTCGAATAGTTTCAATAATTATCACTCCTCAAATCAATTCACTTTGGAAGCGGAGGCAAACGAGGGATTTCATTTTCTTGATGTCCGATTGGAAATAAGGCTGGATTGTTTTTTACAGAGATCTATATATAAAAAACCGACCTGGAATGGACAGTACATAAATTTTCATAGCTGAGTCCCACTGTGTAGATAAAGGAACTTAATACATTCTTCATCCCCAAGGATCAGGCGAATATGTTCTATCGACACAATATATGAGCAACTATTTCGACTTCGACAAGCCCTCATTAGAAATGGTTATCCACCGAGATTCGTCCATAGCAACTTAACACATAGACTTCATCATGAAAAAGCATCGACAGTACAGAAGAAAACATTGTTTATGAATATGAAATCCAAAGGAGATACGGCCGTTAAAATTTTGAATAAACGGATTTCGAAATCGTTAGATAAAACGTTCTGGTCAGCTAAGCGTCAACTGCAAGGATACTCCACATTCGCTTCAATAAGATTTGGGATGAGGAACAAGTACCAAAAGACTGGAAAGAAGGACTTCTGATCAAAATATCAAAGAAAGGTGATCTCAGCAACTGTGATATCTACAGGGGCATCACTCTTCTCTCAATACCAGGAAACGTCTTCAACAGGGTATTGTTAAACAGGATGAAGGACTGCGTAGACGCCCAACTTCGAGACCAACAGGCAGGATTCCGTAAGGATAGATCCTGTACAGACCAAATCTCAACTCTACGGATCATTGTGGAACAATCAATTGAATGGAATTCATCACTCTACATCAACTTCATTGACTACGAAAAAGCATTTGATAGCGTGGACAGAACAACACTATGAAAGCTTCTTTGACACTACGGTGTGCCTCAGAAGATAGTCAATATCATACAAAATTCATATGATCGATGACACTGCAAAACCGTGCATGGAGGACAGTTGACAAAATCGTTCGAATTGAAGACCGGTGTCAGGCAAGGTTGCTTACTCTCACCCTTTCTTTTTCTCCTTGTGGTCGACTGGAGACGTCAACATCTGAAGGGAAACGCGGGATACAATGGACATCTAGGATGCAATTGGACGATCTAGACTTCGCAGATGATCTGGCACTTCTATCTCAAACGCAACAACAAATGCAGGAGAAGACGACCAGTGTAGCAGCAGCCCCAAAAGCATTAGATCTCAATATACACAAAGGGAAAAGCAAGATTCTCCGATACAACACAGCATGCACCAATCCAGTCACAATTGACGGAGAAGATTTGAAAGATGTAAAAACCTTTACATATTTGGGCAGCATCATTGATGAACATGGTGGATCTGATGCAGATATGAAAGCGCGGATCGGCAAAGGAAGAGTAACATTTTTACAGTTGAACATCTGGAACTCAAAGCAACTGTCAAAAAAACACCGAGGTCAGGATTTTCAATACAAATGTTAAAACAGTTTTACTGTATGGGGCGGAAACCTGGAGAACTACGAAAGCCGTCAGCCAGAAAATACAGGGTTTCATTAACAGTTGTTTACACAAAATACTTCGGATCCATTGGCCGGACACTATTAGCAACAACCAACTGTTAGAGAGAACAAACCAGATCCCAGCGGAGGAAGAAATCAGGAAGAAGCGCTGGAAGTGGATAGGACACACATTGAGGAAAGTAACCAACTGCGTCACAAGACAAGCCCTCAAATGGAATCCTCAAGGCCAAAGGAGGAGAGAAAGACCAAAGAATACATTACGCCGGGAAATGGAGATAGACATGAGAAAAATGAACAAGAATTGGACGGAACTAGAAAAGAATGCCCAGGACAGAGTAGGTTGGAGAATGGTAGTCGGCCGCCTATGCTCCATTAGGAGTAACAGGCGTAAGTAATTAAGTAAGCTCCGTATTGTTTTCGTTAGCCGGCTTACCATCTATGGATGTGTTAAGGATAATCTTGCGCTTTTGGCCACACCAATGTACATCCACACATTTACTTGCTCATGTGGGACAGATTACGTTGGCTGCACAAAGCGATCACATTCCAAGCGCATCTCAGAACACTATCAGGAATGGCTTTTAATGCAAATCAATTTCCAGTTCAATACAGGAACTTTTAATCAACTGTGAACACATTGCTTCAAAGGAGACTTCTTTTGAAATAATCTTCACACAGTCAAAGGAATTGGATCAAAGGGATTTCGAATCAATAGTTTATGCATTGTTGAGACATTGGCAATGCACGAACTCAAGCCCGAACTTTGTGTGAAAAAGCGATTCATCTAACCTCTCCTTCATCCTTCCTTCGCCCTAATTTCCTTTATCGTTATGTTTCAGGTTTTTCTCCTTTCTTACTCACTTTTATTTGATCATTATCGACTTTTTAAAAAATCATTATTTTACAATTCTAATCTCTAATCAGTTATTATTATTACCTCATAGACGTTTGCTTGATTATTATTCAGTTTATTATTAGTAATATGCCATTTATGTTTGCCGTTTTTTCTTTATATCAGAAACGTTTTTCAACAAGATCGTTAACTTTTTAAAACTTTTGTAAAGTTCTTTTTTAAGAAAAGATTGATAGTGACTACCAGTGGGATCCGGTTTGACGTACGTTTCGGTCTATTTGGGACTCGTCAGTTAGATGTACCTGCATCCCGCAGTTGATGTTCACTCTGAAAGCGACTCGAACCCAGTACCATTCGAATTAATAGTTTATGCATTGTTGAGACATTGGCAATACAAGAACTCAAGCTCGAACTTGGCGTGCAAAGACGACACATCCATCCTCTCACACTTCCTTAGTCTTAATTCCCTTTTCTGGCCTGCTTTTGATTTTATATTAATTGTTACTGCTTTTTTATTTTTTTAGAATTAGTATTTTGTAACTTTAGACCGTAATCAGTCATTATTATCCTTTGGCAATTTCTCATGATTATTATTCAGTTATTATCATGAAGTTTACTTTTTTCATTTTACATCATATCTGTCAAGTGAACAATTGTCCTTCAGAACTCTGACCCGTTAATTATTTCCATCCTTTCTTCCTCCTCTTGTCCGCTGATTATTGCGTTATCTCAGTTGATAATAAGAGTCTCGAATGAATTTACGCTGAAACATTTTCTATCCTCCAACAGGCATATATTTACAACACAATTAAAATACGAATGTACAGCTTTAGTAAGTGATTTCTTTGAAAATAAAATTTTCCTCGTTGAATTCTTATTATATATTCAATTCGTGGATTTTTCATCTCAAATTTGTATATATATAAACTCTAACACGAGCTGGCTTACAAACACAATACAGTTAAACCTACTTCCACTCGACCTCAATCAACTCACATTTTCGATCTGCCTGACTTAGGGTATAGTACACAGGGTTTTGTACGTCACGATTGATTTTGATGACCTCTCGAAATGGTACATGAAGAAGCCTTCAAAGTCCTTCGTCCTTCATCTCGATTTTTATTGTGTTTAAAAAGCAACAACCAAGAACATTTCTACTAATATACCTAATATATATACAAATACATATTTCCTAAAGGAAAAATCCAAAGGATTAATCGTGTGAAAATTGTCTCTAGTTTATTGCACGTCAGCAGAATGCTTGTGAATCTATTTATTTTCCTTTTGATCTCATTTCGTGTCTCTGAGAGCGTATGAGTGTAATTCGGCATGAACATACAATTCCTTTTTTGTTTCACGGGAGGGCTGGAAAAATTGAAAGTACCCACGAAGTTAACGATGAATCGAAATTTGCAATGTTATTTATTCATTGTTATTATGTATCACATGACCCCTTATGTTAGGGAAAGACGATCAGACGCTATTGAACATAGCAAGCTATCAGGATGGTGTCTGCCAGTGGCAAGCGCGTTAAACCAAAACTCCTGGCTAACCATGTCTTGGGGTCATCTCTACCACACAAGTGGGATGGCGTGAATTGTAGTGGTAAATAAATCACTAAAAATAACTAGTTCTCTAAGTCTTCGACATTTGATGCTGACCTGACTATTTTTAATTTACACATGCAGCTGAAGGCACTCGTTCACTCAACCGCACAAGATGACGAGAGTGTATACCGTGCTGTGCATCCCTCTCAACTTTTAGTCAGCTTAGATCAAATGTTCCTCGGCATACCGATAGTCCTTGAAATGTATCTTCAAACTCCTTCAGTTCCAACTTCCGATTTGACTGGGTTGACGCACTTCGACTATAACGGCGTTGGGTGTACAGGGGTTTTCAAACTCCGAATACTTGTGATATCCTTACTCTCGTTTTTCTGTACATAAACTGACCTTAGAGTAAAGCCTTCGTTTCACATTCCGCACTTTTCTCTCATGAACAATTTATCTAGTAGATTTAGCCTGCAATAATCAGAAGAGCTTAAGAAGCCGGCTGAACTTTTCAGTCAAAATGTTTGTTACTGCTTTAATCTTCTAAACTAACAATCCAGCTGATGGAAGGTGATCAACTATACAGCATCAACTGAAGTTTTGAGAACCGACTGTGAACCATCAGTCGAATTTACTTTCTTCATGTACACAACCAAATAATACACCGGTTCATTACCTGGGCATTTCTCAAGAAGAAGCATGAATCCATTCGTAGATAAATATGCCACTTGAAGTATACTGTGAAAAAATAAAAGACGCTAGATAGTTCACAAGGGCTTTAGTCCAGCAGATGAGGCTGAACGGTACAAGTAGATCTAAAGCAAACGCATAAACATAATACGAAGATTATCACGAAACAACTGCAGAAATGCATCCACAGAGACCACTTTCTCACGTTATTAACTGAGCATTTCTACAACTATTCATACCTAATTGTTAAGAAGAACCGTTTAGGGTCTCAGAACATATGAAATTGTGCACAATAGTTTAAATACTAATCACGAAATAAAATATTTAATGATTATGGAAAAATTATAGGGATGTCCAGGTTGCGTCAAGGCTTCAGTCATCAGTAATAAGGATAGGAGGTCTGTCGACCTATATTAATCCTTGCAGTTTGTAATACTGTGGAGGTTCAATCTCGTTTTGAATATATTAACAGATGGTGCTGATATTACGTGTTCCAGTAGAGAATTCCCGTAATTCACTACTCGGTGCGAGAAACAGAAATCCAAACGTAAACGGTTTGATCTCGGTTTTTGAACTTTCTTCGAATGTCCTCTCAAATGATCGGTTCTAGATGGAAGCAAAAGATAAGATATGTTAATACCAAGGTCATCGTTCAGTATACGATAGGCCAATTTTAGATCACCTCTTATTCTACGGTAAGATAACGGAAATAAGTTAAGGTGTCTCAGTCTGTCTTCATAAGATAGGCCAGATAGACCTTGTACCATCTTAGTAGCTCGTCGTTGGACTCTTTCTAGCATATCTGCTTCATATTTGAAACAAGGACACGCTGCTTGAATCCCGTATTCTAAATGTGGTCGCACATAAATCGGGTATAGTAATCTAAACATTTCATCATCTAAATACTGGAAAGACCTACGAATTGACCATAATACCCTATAGCCTTTCGCAGCAGCAGCCTTACAGTGACTAGTGGTTTTGAGATCATTGCTTAATATGACTCCTAAATCTTTATAGTTTCTTACTTTGGGTAGCACGAATCCACGTAGTGTATAGTCACACGATTCATCAAAGTTATTTAACTGCATCACTAAACTCTTATTAGGATTTACTTCTAGTGACCACCTATCTAACCATGCCACCAATGAGCTAAGATCGTCCTGTAATACCATTCTATCCGACATACTATGTATGGGTCTCCAAATCTTTATGTCATCAACGAAGAGTAGAACGGATGATTTTGCTACAGTTGGCAATTCATTTACATAAAGTAAAAAGAGAAGAGGACCCAGGATTGTACTTTGGGGAACCCCACTTTTTACAGGTACACACGAGGAGAGGGTCCCATTTACCCTTACCCTTTGTCTCCTGTCATGGAGAAAGTTACTTATCCAATCGACGACTGTGTAATGGATTCCAAAACGTTTTAGTTTGAATTTAAGACCAGAGTGGGAAACCATATCAAAGGCTTTACTTAGATCTATGAAAATCACATCCACAGGAGCATTCCGATCCTTTGCCGCAGCCCAATCTTCTCGTGCAATGAGAAGATTTGTCAAGCAAGATAGACCTTTCCGAAAACCATGTTGTTCCCTGGAGAAAAGATTTTGCCCTTCAACATAGTTTATAACAGCTATCCGAATGATTTTCTCCATCAGTTTTACAACTGCACTAGTTAAGCTAACGCGTCTATAGTTACTAACTAAATCCCTACCCCCAGCCTTATACACCGGACTTATTATGGCGTCTTTCCAGTCTCTAGGAAGTCTGGACTGTCTCAGAGACATGTCGAATAGTATCGCTAACGGTTCAGCAAATTTCATCTGATATGGCTTTCATAATCCTAGGATGAATATCGTCAGGACCACTGGACTTATCAGGTTTGAGATGCTGAAGTAGCCTTAAAACAGTATCCTTCTCAATGACTACAGGATCCATCAGCGATTCGTCACGGTCGCGACGAATCATTGGTCGTTCCTCATTACCGATAGAAAACACTTTACTAAAGTATTCCGATAAAGCTTCAGCTTTTTCGGCATCATCCTCTGCTAAAATTAACAGATTTTCTCGTATCAAAAGTGACGGAATTCCATCACTTCTCTTAGTTCGCTTTTTTATATACGAGAATAACCGTTTCGGACTATATCTAGATTCCCTAACCAATTGTTTTACGTATGATAGTCTAGTCTTACTTATTAACGCTTTACAGGCATTCCTAATCTTACAATAACTGGATCTGTATTGTTCTAAGCCAGTAGAGATGAACATATCCCAGTGTTTCTTCCTTTTTCTAAGGAGTTTCCTGACCGTTTTAGTTATCCATGGTGGACTATTATTCGGTCTTCGCTGTACCAGGTATGGTATGAACGGGGACGTAACTAGTCTAAATTTACCTTCAAATACAGACAATGCTTCTTCAACTGATATGCTAGTATCTACTAAACAATTTGTCTTAGCAGCACATTCCTGAATGGCTGATATGCTAGCTTTCCATACATTTGGGCGAGGTGTAACCTGATCGTATAACATGTCCCTAGTTCGAAACGTGAATGACAAAACAGCGTGGTCCCTGTTCACTAACGGCGGGAGAATATTTAAGTCGACAATATCCTCAGTCTCATGAGTGATTACCAAATCCAGCAGAGAAGAACCCTGGTTAACACCAAAACGTGTGGGTTGGGATACATGCTGTAATAGTGCATGCTTCATTATTGTTATCAGGAACTTACTATCCAGTGCCCGTTTTGTCGGCGCATATGCCATCATTCTTCTTACAGGCCAAAGCTAATAGGCTCATAGCCTCCTGTATTAGCAATGCCTTGTTGGCACAGCAAAACATGCAAAGCCGATGTGAGTTAGGCTTCGAACATCTTTTATATGCAGTGGGACTTAAACGGGTGCACATTTTGTGGAACCATTTATTGCATTCGTCACACTGCATTCCCTTCTCCACAGGGAACAAGCAGCTTGGTTGTCCACATTTGTGGGTACTACCAACCATTTTAGTTTGATCAAGGTGTAACACACAATATGATCACAGTATGAACCACAAGACAAGCTCTAGCAAGATGTCAAACCTTAACTAAAGTACTTTGATACAGACCAAGAATGCTTTCGAATGTAATAAATACACAAAAGCCAAAAAACTCAGTAAAATATCACCTTAACTGGAGTAGATTCAATTTAAAGTGTAAATCTTAGTTTTGATACGTAATTTACGATCAAAACAGTTTACTAATTTAACGAGAAACAATACCACTGTCCTTTTTAGATAGCGCGCGTGTTCTTGTTTGAGAAACATGAATTTGCAATGGGATACGAGTACACAACGTCATATACATAGCACACAGAATTCAATGAGATTCATAACCATATATCACACAGATAGATGTATAAAAACATGTTTATCCGTAGTTCGTGCTGTTTGTTTAAGTAGGTTGCACACCATGCCGTTCCGGGAAGGGCTAATGAAGTATATATATACATTCCATGCTCAATGTTCATGAAGCTTGGCTTGGTAAGTGTCGTAAATATGATGACTTCGTAATATGATGATACTGTGGACTAGAGTCTCATATCCCAATGTGACTGTCAATTATCCCTCTGATACTACTTTATTTGTTTACAATACGGCTAATGATTCTTGTTTTTTATTTTCAGTGTAATGCGTCCGATGCTTAGTGGTTGTTCTATGATGGCTGTCTGTTTCGTCTTAAGACATGTCGTCCTCAACGTGTCCAGAAATGATGTGCGGTGACGCTTTTCATGTCTGTCACCAAGGGAACACCTAACCTCGTTGATCTGTTTTCCGCGGATCCAATTCATGTCGCTGAATCGCAATGGATTTCTCATGCCTAAGGAATGGCAACTCTGACCCATTCATATATGTGCCTGGTCCCACGTTGTAGCTGACGGAATGACTAAAGGAATATTGTGGAGGATAATTATACATCTAGATGCAAGTATTCCGCTTACCTTCTGTCAGATAACTATACATAATGTGAAAATAAATAACTTGTTCTGAACTCTGTCTTGGTTGCAACTATAATTGCTTGTCTGATTTATGTATATGGCGTGAGTATGGTTGTTCAGTGTATTAATCTGTCACGTTAAGGCTGCCTTAGAATGATCTCATGTGGATGCTTAGTATTTCGAGTTATCCTCTTTACGTGCTATTTCCGGCTGGTAATTTTGATTGTCTGCGTCTTCACTTCACGGTGTGTGTGGTGACGGCTCGCTCATGTCCCTACTAAGAATATTTTCAACACACGAGTTGGGCGTTGCATCTTTATACAGGAATAGATTTAGCCTGCGTTTACAAACATCGAGCTTCGGGTTTCTGTTTGAAAGGTGTGCGAGTGAAATTTTGATCTTCGTGTGTTCATGGATATAATGTGAAAATATATTGGAAATGTTCGTCATGATAACCAGTATTTAATCGACTGCCCAAAGGCTGTTCTTGATGCTTTAGATTTTATGCTGTACTTAAATGAACTTTTGGCTATCGTTAAGTCTCAAGTGCTGTGGACGTCAAAGTTTGAAGAGAAGTAACATAGGATGCGTGTGCATTCCAGGTCGGTTTGGACGTTATAGTTAGCTGGTCTAAATATTTTCATGTGCTCAATGAGCATATAAAGAAAACAGCTACTGCATTTAAATGCCCTTAATTCTTTCACAATGGTCTAAGGGTCATGATGAGCCACGGTCATGAGACCACAGTCCACTGCCATGTGATTGCGACCAACAATCCTATGGATTTTAGGATAGACACCAAGTTGGATACAAGCATGTTATAAATGTGAAACATGCGTTCAAGCCCCAATCCCTTGTTCAAAATGTGACTCAGATATTGTTGAGCAATTTTGAAGCATGAAATACTTATAACTGATTTTGGTCCTGATATATCCTCTCTCCATCTTATCAAACTGGAACAACGCTGAATAGCTGGCGAGTTTTAAAGCCATGAACGAACCGAATACTTGTGGTTGGAAAAGTAATCGATGGTTTTAGACATCAGTTATTGTGTTGATAATTTGTTCATAAGTGTCCAACTAGAATCTGACTCACCATTGTAGTTGGGGGTTGTGAAACTAATTGATCAATTGACCATCGACTGGTTAAAGAGATGTCGACTTTCCCTTTCATGATTGATCTGCAGATCCAGACATGAGGGAATCATGAATTCTGCAGTTTACGTTAGCAATATTCGTTCCAACATTAGAAAGCAGGTCCCAACTAGTGGCGCACCAATGACTAGTATTTGTAGTTGTATAACACACTAGTTAACTCACATCACGAAGCACTAGAGCCGCTAGTATAACTGCTTACTTGGAAGGATGAATCCATAATTAACCAACGTATATGTATCTAGATTCCAGCAATCAGTTGCTTTTTCTCTCGAGTCATGTGTATAACGAGTGAACTGATAACATTTGTCTTTAAAAATAACAAACTACGGTATCTCTATATGATTATGATTCTGGTACGAAAGGTCAAATGAAATTCAAAAAATGCAGTGAGATAATAATTATGACGATATGCAACCCCTCATTTATCTTATACTTTGCGTGCTTGGACAAGTGTCACATATTAAATGGGGATAAGTACCAGTATTCATTTTAATTAGACGTTTCTAGGCTCTAAACTGTAGTTAAGTGCTTCAATCATTAGGTCTTTAAACATGATCCTCCCTATTTTGCACAACAAACACCTACTTTTTATGTAGAGTGCCCCACCAACTAAACTATAAGGCAGTCGACCAATGAAAACTGGATTTTGTAACTCATCCAGAAAAGCATCAGTTCGATATTACGAGATGGCAAATGTATACTCAAGAGCGGTATTTATTTTCTAGTTCTGAAAAGCGAATGTACAATTTATGATGAAAACCCGTATAAATCAAAACCTCGTGAAGAATTGTACGTAAATCTGATTAGTTCAGCTCTTCACCTTGGCCCTTTAAACTATCACTACGTACTGAAGTAATTTATTCTGAACTCGTAATTACACGATTGTGTATGTTGTCCCAAATTACCATCTCCTTACTCAGCTGAGTATATCCCCCCAAGCCAAACGGTAAATATCCAACTGAAGTTTATAACGTCAAATACATTTATTAGGTAAAATAATATACGTTATAGCCAACGATGACCTTGAAAACTCAGGTGTGTATTACGGGAAGTGCGATTGTGTTCTTCATATATCAGCCATAACGCTAGTTTACAAGACGAAGGTTTCATTTGTTACTCCGTATTTTAGATCTCCATCTTTAATAAATCACTTTGTATATGGGGTTGGTAATATCGCACTGAAGTTAAGTACTTTTTACACAAATGAAAGCTCTAATACACTTAATTCAAGTATTGTGTTGATCTTTTTGTAATAACAATATCAACAAAGCGACTTGCCATTGTAGATACATGTTAGGTTAGTGATAAATACTACTGGAGGTATGGCAACTTGGACCGATTCATATATGTGCCTGGTCCTACGTTGTGGCTGACTGACTGAAATACTACTGGGAATTGCATTTCCTAGTGCCACGCTCATCGGGATCCAACACTACAGCAACTGGATATCCTTTATTTGGAACTAGAACTTCATGAGACAACTGATCACAATCACAAACAGCAAGAAACTCCGTGACCAATGTGCTATATAAGAATGACTACCTTAGGTCATTAATATGTGGTACGGCTAGAACTGGACTGATTCCTTCTTTCGAATGAAGGGATTTTTTGGTACTAAGAATTTATTGTGTATTACTATATACTACTTATGTCCTATATCCTCACAAAACGTAGTCTGGAAGACGCAATTGTTCCATCTTAAATGGTTGTCATTCCTGATTTAAACACGCCCTAAGTGGTACATAGTACGATCCAATAGTACATTCCTCCTAAATTTGGTTCTAAAGGTATTTGTACAAATATAATTTATCGGAAAATTAAACTATACAAAAAGCTTATAAATTATAGATACTGGTACTACTATAGCTATAGCTGACGTGATATTAAATAGAAAGGAAAATAATGACAAGCGTGGTAAGACTGCACGATCCCATCCTTATCCGTAATTATTTATCGAGGTTTAACGACTGAATATGTTTACTTATAAGATTATTTGGAAGAAGAATAGACAAATTAGTAGTCTTCCATAGAATTTTAAACCCCAGCACACCTGCAAACATCGATTTACTTGGGTCACTGAGTAAAAACTTTTACGTTTTGCAGAGAAACCAAGTAGAGTTAGCTAACCAAAGGACAGATATCAACAACGTAGAGCCTGGCAAAGACAAGTATGTAGATGAGCAGTTATCAAAGGAGATAAAAGTAACAAAAGAGATTGATAAGGAATAGTAACAATTACTGAGAGATTAAACCTCTAGAGTAAGGTTTGCAAAGATAGTTCGAAAATAGACACTGCTCAGTCAAAGAGACAGAAATGCATTCTGAAAATACTAGTACTGTTGCTCAAAAATATCAAACAACTGTAGATTAGGTCAGTCAGTTACAACGTTGGACCAGGCATATATATGCATCGGATCAAGTTGCCACACCTCATTAGCACAAGATGAACACTAAATTCATAGTAGTCATATCAATTGTAGTGTATGGGGAAGAATCACTTCATAAAAAGAATTTAATTATCACAGGTGTAATGGAAAACAAAGTGCACAAATATACACCATTGTGAAAGATTCTGAGCCAGATCACCCAGTTTCCAACCATTGGTTACGAGTCACACGGACCCCAACCAAGTAGTGTGCATCTACCAAAATGGCTAAGAATATAGGTTAGTGAGTCTACGGACTGATGCCACGTTTTGATTTGGCCGCTCCTAACATTCTCCAACGCGTCTGCAACATTTGTCAGCATTTCGCGTTGTGGAAAGGTGTTCAGATATACGTAACCAACCATCTTAGTCGATTTATAACAACATCGACGGATTTACCGTCATCCCATAATACCGTGCGTCTAACCTCACTATCACTTGCCCGGTGATCCTGGCAGATGCAAGCAATATTTCTGAGACATTTGTGATCAAATACTAGTAACTCAAAAATATCCTCTACTCTTAAAGGACACGTTTTGCAGCCATGAACTATAACAGAACGAACTGCCTCTATTTAAATTAAACATATCTACATGTTGTAAATCGATGGAAGATCTAGAAAATTAGTGTGATGCCATCTCGAAGATATTAATGAAGAAATTAAACGTAAAGAAAAGTTATGACACAATCTCACTATTTTGTGGATTTCCCCAAAGTCGCGAAGGGTTGGAAGAAAACCTGAGTCACACAATTCTGTGGAAATATTAGGGAAAACACTAAATATCCTCAAACATTTGAGATTTTCACAAAACCTAGGAAATCTTCGAGCTTCTTGTGCCTTTTCCTACAAGTTTCTACTGCAGCTTCCCCGAAATCTACTTAAAACGGACAAACTTTATACTCGAATCGTTTATTAGCTAGACTTTTAGATCACTTGGAACCAACACTTTCCGGCAAAGCTGGAACTAATTCGGAATTCTACGTTAGGACACAAAATAAAATATCGAGTTTTATTGCAGAAGTCCTGATTATTTAGAAACTGTTAGAAAGTTTTGACGTTTTCTGATCCACTATAAATGTGCCACAAATCCAATAACACGTATCGAGCTCCTCTAAGTGAATAATTGAAGCATTCATCTAACGAATCATAATTTTTTTAAAAGATGTGGACACAAAGTTTGAGAAATTAGTATAAACTGACGCTAGACTAGATAGCATAAGAAAATCGAATAATGAACCTTTTATCGACATAATCGTTATTTGATTAAACCTTGACTACATCATATGACTATGCACATTAGGAGCAAATAATTTAATATTGTATATTATCGCAACGTATGTACATTGTAATTGGCATGAATCACTCATCCACCTTCATCTTCTTCGATTTCGGTTGACCATCCTCTGACTTTAATCCCCGCTTAATCGCCGATAATCTCGGGTTAAACTAAATAAAAGCGTTAGTGAGGTAATTTGAACTTACAGTTCCAGCTTCTAACTGTCGAAGTCTCTTTTCCAAGTATGCTCTTGCTCGTATCCCCATTTCTGTGTCAACACCCTCTTCACCAAGAGCGTCGAGACGCGCTGATAATGATGCTTTTGCAGCCAACATTCGTGACATTTTACCCTTGAATTGATTGTCTGATTGTGTTACTAATGTGGCATGATACAACAGACCGTATTTTGGAGTGTTATGTCGTGTTTTTAATGCTCGGAATAATGCCTTCTCAGCGCCTAGTATCTGTACTGTTGAAGCAGGATGTTTAGCTAGGTTAACGAGTGTTCCTGCCCGAGCTATGAGCCTTGCACCCAAAAGTTCCCCGACGAGAGCTGTCAAATTTGGAGCTACTGCCACCATTCGCTTAATAAGATAATCGTGGAGCTGAGTACGAGAGGCAGAAGCTTCAAGTACCTGATCGCACAGTTCATTGATCATAGTAATGTCTTCATCGATTACTTCTGTTCCTAAGGAGACGATAGAAGCCTCTCTTATTTGACTAGCTATTTCATCCGGTACAAGGTCTGATAAGTCAACACTTGAATTCGTCCTATGACCTGAGGAAATGATAGAAACTGAATGACTTACCAATTCGTTTGACTACTTTGACGTAAGTTACATTATCCAAAACAATCTTCGACAATTCAGGAAAATGCCACCCGTACATTTCTTTAGCACGCATTATATAGTTGTTTATTTCTTTGTCTAGCTCGTCCATGAGGCCTTACATAATAAAAAAACAATACGTGAATTTACCGACTGCCTGAACTATCATGGTATCAATTTTGTCTGGGTTACATTTCAGTTTATATCTGTCAAGACTGTGAGCCAAACCCAAACGCATCCTCATCATGTGACTATCATCAACAACAGGAAGGAGGTTATCGATATGTGTCCGGATTCCTCGCATAAGGTTTTGCACTAGAGAATCACTAACTGTTGGTATACTCATTTTTGTCTGAAATTATGTTAAACCTGTATTTAAACTTACATTAATATCCACTGACAACTTTTTATCGGCAACTGCAAGCACATCATCTCTTAGCTCCTTGACGTACAACTTTTTTAGAAGCTTTTTCAATTTCTTAGACAGTTTTCCTTCCATTATGTCTGAAGCAGCTAAAAGAAAAGATGTAGGAATTAGTTTGTTCAATAAATTTCCTAGTAATTAAATCGAATAATTGAACTGGAGCCCAAGGTTTCACACACAATAATAAACGCTCTATGTATGTCAACCTACCTACTAATGCATCCTTCGTATCTTTGAACTGGACAAAGCGCTCAAGTTGAATTCTTACTGGAGCATGAAGTATTCTCGAAAAATAAACTTACAGCTGGTTCATTGTGGCTGTATCTTCGAATGCCTTAGCCAAATCCTCGATTTCACGAACACCCTTCTCATCATGGACCTTAAATACTGCATAACCTGCAGCTGTCTCGAAAAGGACTAACATAATCACGCTTCGTCTTCAAATTAGCCACGCTACGCTATTAACTTCAAAGTTTACTTAAACAATCGCAGCAATCTTAAGCTTTAGTTGTTCTGACAACTAATCAAGGCTATTTTCCTATGGTTTATGAGCCATTCTTGTCATATTTACAAATCATGAAGTTTTCTGTTTTGTACTTTATTCTGTTTTGACTAATTCGCAGATTTACTGAGGTTGTTGAGCAGTAAAATGACTTATATATTCTTATTTATACTAGTTTCACACTGTTAATGCTGCTGAACAGAATAAATTTCACCTCGTTTTACATGAAAGGACGATGATTAGTTGACTTTGCTATAAGTTTCGGAATTCTCACTATCGTAAGAAGTTCAATCACTGTTCTAAGAGCTATGCTGGTTTTTCAGTGAAGTAAACAAGACAGATTTCATGATACCCATCTTTTATACGCTTGTGATCACGAGCAAGCAATAAAAAACGAATTATATAAAACAAAACCGCACCAATTCCATTTAATAAAGCATGACACATTATACATACAAAACAGAGGATGAATGGAGTAAACATTATATACAAGTTCATACAAAACAGTTGACGTCATTTGTTGATAACCGAAAACATTGGAATGTGTGAATGACGACTCAAAATGTATAAATATTGTTGTCTAACGAAAAGCTAGGAGTAGGAGTGTCATGGTATTAAATATGTAGCGATTAATAAACCCAAAAGTAAGTTTTCAAGATTCGATGCTGACCTAATCGGTGTTAATGGGCACAACTAGCTGAAGACGATAGACCTCCAAATACGTCTTTGAACTCCTTCATTTTTGACTTCTGATTTGACTGAGTTGACATACTTCGACCGTAAAGGTGTTACGAGTAAAAGCGTCGTCAAACTCTGAATACTCGCGGCATCTTTAAGGGTGAGCAAGATGTGGTCTGGTACATCAATTCATAAACTGAATCTGTTCCTCGTTGAAATGTCATACATCATTCATTAATTTTCATGTTCATCTATTGAAATATTGTTTTCATATTTTCGGATATTTTTTCTCGCTAAATGATACAATATATCCTCATTGTTATAGGACAGATACCTAAGCTACTTAAAATCAAACTTCTTTCACCTCCCAATCCTCAACTCATGACATTCTGGCCCGACAATATCGAAGCCTGTTTCTGTTATGCGAGAGCTGACCTTCGTGATCACAGAGCGATAGACCCTTGTTCACAGTACTTTGCAAAACTGAGGGTGTTTTCTCGTCGTTTCAAGAGGTAAGTCGGAAGTAGTATGTTTACTAGAGGTGTTTCTTAACATCACGACTCTTTGACGAAGGCTATCCTTGATTGTGAAGACCTAGGTTACCGAAGAAAGTTAGATCAACTCTACCAAACATCAAACTCCAACATGGCTTACCAAAAGAAATGTTGCTGCGAATTTGAAACGTAATTGATCAACGGACCTTAGACGACGGCCTGTTTAGACAGTTCTTCTTGTCCAAGCTTCCCCAGCATGTGCAGGCGAACGAGTTTGTATGAACCGATTTTTTTCTTAGCGCTTGCTTTTTGTTGTCTCGGCAAGGATATAGGTCTTTTGTGATGTTCACTGTGTGGTTGATTGGAGACACGACCACAGTTATCCTGGCCAGTTTGGTAGTTGTTGGTGAGTTTATATTATCTTATAATCTACGTGAGTTGGTGTGATATTATACATGCTCGTATATTTTTCATGATTATAAAGACTGAGTCACCTTTTACGCACTGAGTTAGGTCTTAATACCACCCCAGTTCATGCTGGCTTATTTTTGTCTTTTATTTTTCTCCTACATTGTCGAATATCTGAAATGTACGTTCCTCGATCTATGACATTTTATTATCTACGTCGTCATTGAAGCGATTATTCGGTAGAGTATGAACCAATTAGACAACATTTAAATTCCATAAAATAATACCATTTAATCATAATGGAATTGGACCAAGGGGACTCGAGACAGTATCAAGAACTTGGGGAAACTAGGAAAACTAGTGTGAAGTTTCTGACCGTGTAAATATGGTGTTTGTATCAAATATCACAATTTTGTCTGACATACTGCAAAATTCTGATTTCAATACAATAAATCCACGAATATACACTGCCTTAAATTTTACTTTTGTCTTGGTCTAGGTGGGATTGATAAGGTACTTAGTGGATGGCTCACATATGATACTACTATAATTGCTCAACACTGTAATCCTTATCTGGATTACAAGTCATTAACATAAGAAAATCTTTATAAGCACTCCAGTTATTAAATAGTCTGCTGCTTTACATAACCTTATCTTATTCGACTTGCTCATTTTCTTATGCATTTTACCGTACCTGGAGAAGCACAGGCGACCGACTAAGATTCTCTTACCAGCTTTGTTCTTGGCCCTCCTTCCCAGTTTTTTCTAGTTGGTATTTATTATTTTAATGTCTGCCCGCTATTCACAGAACACTGTGTTCATGAGTATTCCTCTTTTTTTCTCCTTCGAAAGTCGGGATGTAGTTTGATGTCTTATTTGCCTCTTGTGTTCCTTCTTAA
Organism: Schistosoma margrebowiei; assembly: GCA_944470205.2. Lineage (NCBI taxonomy): Eukaryota > Metazoa > Platyhelminthes > Trematoda > Strigeidida > Schistosomatidae > Schistosoma > Schistosoma margrebowiei. Next base: position 9,251,938 of record OX104025.1, read on the forward strand.
TTTATTTTTCAACTGGAAACCGCTTAGTTTTCTTCCATAGTAGGATGCTGTTGACATCATACAGCTGACAGATCTGGGTTATCTAGCCTAGAAAACTGTACATAAATACCATTAATTCTTTGATGTTGTTTGTAGTAGTTCTCTAAGTTTCGGCTAAGTGTAGTGAAACTATCATGACGTATGAAATGACTCTTCTAGTTTTGACGTTGACTGACATTTGATTTCAATTTCATAGGTTCCGTGGTTGTAAGAACTTACCCTTGATTCGCCAATCCATGCATTCACAGCTGCATCAGGCCCTTACATCTTATTGATAATTCTATCCAGGCGCAAGAAAAATTTCAAATCGTTCAGAGCTTCTCCTTCATGTGTGATTGAGTTGGTCTTCAGTTTTAGGCTTAGAATGCACGGCTTTGCAATGTAGTGCTTTGTGCGAATTCAGCATGGGGTTGACGATTTTCTCATGTACACCATAATGTAGAGATTGCCATGAGATCCTCCTATCTATACAGTGAAATTATTTCTCATAACCAAGGAAGTTGATGCGTAGTGACGGTTTCCTTGGATTGATTGATCAACGGTGATCCATAGATACGTTTTGGTCTGCTCATTAACCATCCATACGGAATCCAGCCTGCTGATCTCAAAGTTCGGCATCTACTGAATCTTTGAACCGTTGAAAACGTTTCTCGGTACTGATAGTAATGTGATACCTCTGTAGTTCTCAAATTTGCTCAGATCTCCTCTCCTTTTTATCTTGTTGAGGAGTTTTCTTTCTAGTCCGCCGGTAATGCTCGCCCCCAAATTTTTCTGAATAGAATGTGGAGCATGTTTGTAACTGTTTCTATGTCTGACTTCAATGCTTCAGCTGGTATATTGTCAGGTCCTTCTGCTTTCCGACAATTGGTTTATCTGATGGTCATCCTAATTTCTTCCATCGTTGGTGGAGTGACATGTACAGGAAGGTTTGCGTGTGCTGCTTTGATATTCGGTGGATCCAATGGAGTTGGCCTATTCAAGAGCTTCTCATACTGTTACACCCGTCTGTTCTTGAATCTCAGTGATTGGTGTGCCCTATATGTCTTTGACTTACCGTTTTAGCTTACTATACTTTCCTGATAGTGTTTTCGTTATATCATATGGTTTTTTCACATTTCCCTCCTTTGCTGCAATTTCCTCTGTCACTTCCAAGTCTTCCACGCATTTGTTATTATTCCAGGTTGTCGTCTCTAATCTCCTATACACTCTCTTGTTTGTTGCTGTGTATTCAGTCTGTTTTTTGGCTTTGTCTGTTCCTGTTCCACTGTTGACAACAGATTCGCATAAAACTGATCTTTATCACCTTTAATGGTATCATTGTTGGGTGCATGGCGCTGAACAACATTCGTTGTGATGCTCTCCTTTGTTTTTATGGATGCTTTGGTGATTTAGCATCCAGGAGATTTCTGTTCCATGGTTGGTATTGTCGTGTTTCTTTAGACAGCATCAGTACTAATCCCTGTGTCTACATCAGTGTCTTCTCCATGACTAGATTACAACAGCGCTTCCCCTTAATCTCATCATATATATTTACAGTTTACTTCCAGTGCGTTTCACTCACACTGAGGACTACCATGTTGCATCTCCTCATTTCTGTAGCTGTTTGACTGGTCAACACAGTCTGCAACGCTTTTCAGTCCTTCAGTTTACTCATGTTAGTCACTAACCTGGCTGTCAGAAGGAACATCGGCGTCGTGATTCCGGAAGAATCATTGTTTTAAGAGTAATAATGATTGTTCAACTCCTGGAATGGAGTTCAAGCGCTTCAAATTGCTGTTTTCTTTGCAATAGAATCGCTTACCTTACATCCAACGCTCCTCCTTTATCCGGGCTTTGAATCATCAGTAGCTCTAAATGGAATACAAGCGAAAATCACTACATTTCAACTTCCACAGTATAGATTAAAGGGCCAGGTCGAGTAATCAACCATTATTTTAGATATTCAGGTTATCTACTTATCTGTTCTTCTAGCACAATCAAAAATTTTAGGATATTACTTAGAGAATGTTGTGTCTCTTTCTGTGCGAAATTTTATATTAGAACTTTAGATAGTACAGCTGTATGGGGAAAGCAAAATGTCGCTAGGCTCTGGTCATACTGTCTAGTAGGCTGATCACTGAATGCCGAACAATTTATCAATTCTTACCAGGTCAAAGATAACTTTTCTATGAATAGGGGCATGTGACAGTGATCACACGCTGGTGTTTGAACATTTCCTTACTGATATGCTTCTGTAATAACGTAACGTTTGTACCATGAAATCATCAGAAAAGCCAAAGTACCTAAGTACAACGACAGAATAGGTCTAAAATCTGCTGACGTGTAGGCGATAAAAAAAGACATGGTTTATCTCAGTGATTTACATTCAGTATGATGACTAGTTTTCAGATTTTTCGGCGCAATTTGTCATTTTTCTATGTGAATTCCGGAAACAAACTAACAAATGATAACAGTTTTTACATATGAGGATGGCTCATGGTTGGACTAGGAGAGGTTCTAAAAAGCTCAGAAAGAGCCGAGTATATTCCATCTAATAATCTTTAGGAAGAATGTTCCAGGATTTATACGTGTGCTTCCATATCAGACAAATGTTAAAAACTCTTGTATTCAGATTGGATGACTATAATGCTAATTTCGTACTTACTAAAAAGCTAAAATTATCTGATAGTTTTGCATCATATTAAAAACTGTTTTGAAATGGTATTTCTTTCACTTGTCTTCTGTCTTCACATTTGCGACTTGGAGGGTTCTAGTGTTCGAGTGCTCATGTTATACATGGTATATTAAGAATTTAAAATCTAGATATAACAACTAGCGACAGGGTTAACTTATCAAAATTTCACTGATATTTCACCAAGTTGAAGCTTTGCTGGAGCGTCAAGAAAAAGGTCAGAGTACTGCTACGCGAACTTGGCACAGCTGAACATGAAATCTACTCCAACTTCATTATCATCAAGAATTCCAGAAATCTTGATTGCGACAGCTGCAATTTTATTGCAAATTTTTGGTTGACAGCTATCTTTGTTTAATATTCGTTACCAACGTCTTAAGCTTACGAAAGCTAGAGGCGATGACTGGGTACAACATGCCGGCATATGTGAGTGTTTCAGATTATCATCAATGATAAAAGAACAGTTTAAGTGTCTTGTTTTTGTATTCAGCCTACTGACACCTGAAGATGCGGACACCAGAACCACAATTCTGCGTAAAATTGAAAAGTATCTAATTATAGTGCTACAAGAAGTGACTAGTGAATGTCAGAGGTTGGTGTACTAAAAACACGACACCTCTGTAGTTCAAAACAGTGACCTTCCACCGTACGTACAGGTAATAAATTGCCAGAAAGATTCTTTTGTATGTAAGCAGGACAGCTAAAACAAACAGCCTCCATCGTCCTGCTGGTTATTCGGTGACTGGCACTACAAGAATTTTTACCCATGTCAAACTACCGTTGTACTGAATGTTAGTATAAAGTACATATGAAATTTCGCTGTAAAAAGATGTGTCGTCACCCACCGCGATTTCCTTCCAGGAGAGATAAACCTAATGTATCGACCAAAAAATAGTGGTAGCACACACGCGATCAAGCCACAGTCGACGAAAACATGCAACTATCGAGGTTGACGGGCACCGTGCCCAACTGCATCTTGACACAGCCTTCGGCACCACAGTTATTAGCCGAAAAACCTGGAAACATATAGGGAAACTTCAAATACCGTCAACAACCCAGTTAACTCATAGTGCATTCGGAGCGAAATTTAATATTGTTGGAGAGGTATGCTGTACAGTTTCAAAAGGGAATTGAAAAATAAATGCAACACTATATCTCACAGAGAATCTAGGACTATGTAGTGTTTGAACTGACTAATGATACTTTTGTACATGTTGATTGCACAATTTCGAATTCCAAATACAGTACGTTCGTTTGTGCTTGTGACTTCTTAATTCAATTGCGTTATTTCTTGGACTCTTAGTTAGTGCTATAATTCAAATAATTCGAAACATTATATTGGCGTCGCGATTGAGCCTGCAATGGAAAACTTAGACATTCATTCAACTTCTGAAGCTTTTGAGGATTATTTCTAAAGGTTCGAAATCTGAGTCATGACCAAGGAAGATGATGAGGATATTAATATTGTGGCATATTTCCTCACATTCATCGGTAAAGAAGCATACAGCTTGTTAAGAACTCTGGCTATGCCGGAAAAGCCCATTTCGCTTCCTTATACAACTCTCAAGGAATTACTACTGGAATATGTCAAGTATGCAAATTTTGATTGCAGTAAAGAAGGGAAATTTTACTAAAATGATTCATCAGGACATCAAAAATTCTACCACATCACGTTATTCTAATACAGTGCATACTCAGGGTTATGCAGATAATTCATTGAGGAGTTGCAGTGCGTTTCACGAAGATTGGCGCCAGTTTGGTCAATGTTTGTCCTGTGGCAAGTTCCATGCTTTTAATTCATGTAAATTTCGTAATTCTAAATGCTTTAAATGTGATGATATTGGATATATTCAGTCAATCTGCAATACTAATGTTCATGTTATTGCAACTAATATTAAGTCTTGTAATTCTGATTCTACTGAGTCGAGTATTTATAATGATGATTTATCTTTATCAACTATTGCAATAGACAGTGTATAGTCACAAAGCAGTTCAGAGTTAAATCAAATTCAGAATTCTTGCGAAACAACAGTTTCTCACCAATCGGTTTATCGGAATTCTCATGCTATTGTACCAGGTATGGTTTTTCCTAATGATTCACATATTTCCGATGAAATTCCTTGCAAATCTGAAGAAAATATGTTGAGTGAACATAATTATGATCGAAAATTTGATGTAGTTTTGATAGATACTAATTTTTATAATGATCCATTACTCTGCAATGGCATTCTTAATGAATTTCCTGAGAATATTTCAGAAGAATCAAATCCTTATGTTATATCATATATTACCTATCCTTATAATGCATTTGATCCTTGTGAAAAACCTGTTTAATGCGAAGTACGAGTATTAAGTGAGCTCAATTTTCATTACGATGCGGATGATTTCATACCAACTGCTGTTCATCCTTATCACAAAAACACTTCTAATGTTTACTCTAATCAATGTGAGAAATATGTTTTAAATGAAGCCACATTATTCATAACTTCGAAATATAAAGACCCAACATTATTTCGTGGGGGGGGGGATAGCGTTGAAAAATCTATGGTTCCAATTCGAGATATGAATCATTTCAGTACAAAACCGATATGTTGATTGTATACAATTCCAGGTGAGTCTGTTCCGATTTCGTTTGTTAATTCCAATACTAATGAGCACATTCTAGATACTACAAAGTTTTCATCCAACACAATGTGGGACAGACTCAGGATGAACTTAACAAGAAATCATACAACCGATTGCAAACACTTATACTTCTATTTAAGCTGTGGTGGATGTGGTGTTTGAATTGACTAATGATACTTTTGTACATGTTGATTGCACAATTTCGAATTCCAAATACAGTACGTTCGTTTGTGCTTGTGACTTCTTAATTCAATTGCGTTATTTCTTGGACTCTTAGTTAGTGCTATAATTCAAATAATTCGAAACATTATAGACTAGATCTAACAGAAACACTACAACCAGCTAATAACTCCATTAACCACACATGCGGCTCCGTGAGAACCAGTAAACCAGCGGAAAGAATCTCAGGGATATTGTGTTGGAAAGACTGTTTATGGAAGAAATGGGTGGGGGCGCAAAAAGGTAAATGCACCAATAATTCTTAAACCGGGAGTCGCCTCCGTGTTTAGACCAAAACGTCCGGCACCCTATGCATCGCTACCTATATTGAACAAGAATTAGAGCGTCTGCAAAATGTGGAACAATAGAACCATTGAATGTTTCTGATTGGACAGCACCAAGAGTGATTATTAAGAAGTCTAGTGAAAGTATCTGGCTATGTGCAGATTATTTGACTGGATTAAACGAAGCACTTGAAGCCCATCAGTACTGTTTGCCGTTACCAGAAGACTTATTTGCGAAACTGAATGGGAGGAAGTATTTTACAAAACTGGATCTATCAGAAGCTTATCTACAGATTCCAGTAGCCGGAGAGTACAAACATTACCTGGCAATAAACATGCATAAAGGTTTATTCCAGTGTAACAGATTCCCTTTTGGAGTAAGGATCGTTCCTTCTGTCTACCGACAAGCTATGAAAATTGTACTGCAAGATATTCCTGTTACTGCGACTTATCTCGATGATATACTAATCAGAGGTACAAGCTATGCTGACTTAGAAAAGAAGGTGGATATGGTTCTCAGATGCATAGCAAATTGTGGTTTCGGATTACGCGTGGAGCAAGTCCGCCATTTGGGATTCATAGTCGACAAAAACGGTAGAAACGTTGATCCAGAAAACACTGAGGCTGTCAAAAACATGCATCCACTGACAGATGTATAAACTTTACGATCTTTCTTGGGAATAGTTAATTATCATGGTGTTTTTCTTCAAGATTTGCATGGCCTCCGTGCCACTCTGAAAAAGTATAACAAATGGGTCTGTTCAACAGAATGTCAAAAACCATTGCTAAAACAGCTCCTATCACCAAACCTTCTGCTTAAACACTATGATCCAGATCGAAGTTTGGTCGCAGCAGATGCGTCAAATTACGGAATCGGAGCGATGATTTCCCATACTTACCCTGACGGATCTGAGAAGGCTATCACCCAATGTGTATGATAGCTGATTACGACAGAAAGGAACTACGGTCAGATAGAAAAAAGCCTTTTTCAATATATTCGCTGTGAAAACGTTTGACTCGCTATTTAAAGCCATCGATGAAAAAAAGAAGTCAGTAATTCTTGAAAAGAAAAAGGCATTTAATCGCAAAGACTGACAGAGAAACGTGTGACTTCCAAACTGACTAAAATGATGAAGATAAGCGTCCCAGAGAGCGTCGTGGCGTGACTTAGTAATGATGTTTGACAAAGCGCCTTATGCCTGTAGTGTCCATTAAAATTAAAAAGGTCAGCGTTAGTACTGAATGTTTGTCAAACTATTCATCACTGTCACAATCGCCACATCTTACTCAATAAACTGCCAACACACAAACTTACGTCAGAATTTTTTCCTTATTCGCTACTCAACCATGTGGAACAGACTGCCAGTGAACCTCCGTTGCAGTGAAACTACAACCCGGTTCAAAAGTCTCCTTGACGATTTTCTTTCCGAAAGTGGATTATGTCACCTATTGAATATCAATGTATTCAATAATGATTTATACAAACAAGGTCCGTCATCTATTTAATTGCTTGAAAAGCAAAATAAAAACTTTAAATCTTTTCACGTCTATTTTGTATTATTTCTCTTTATCTTAATATATGAAGTCTGCTTATGTTCGTGTTTATCATTATTACCGTTATTAATATCATTATTAGTTCCCCGACACATTAGGTATTCTTTTTATCTCTTCTTATCCTTCTAAACATATTTAACTCCAGATTGTCCTTTGAAATCATTTTGACTTTCATATCATCAATCTTAATTATTATTGCACAAATATTTATACTAATATCCGGTTTCATTCTGTATACTATTACATAAATCTAAATGTATTCATCCGAGTGCTTTAAAGGATTTTTATTTTTTTTCAATTGCTGGTTTCCTTCTTAGGTTGATATTCATTACACAATTATTATTATTATCATGGATGAACCTTTTCACTAGGTGTTCACTTCTTTTCTCTCTCTTCTTCCCTTCTAAATAAATCTTATTCTTAAGATTATGAAGTTTGTAATTAAGACAATAACTTGTGTTACACTATAATTAACTTCTCAGATTAGTTTTATCTTCACTATGCATATATGACTCATACAGAGTGATATTTTATTATCCTTTTCACTTAATTGTGACTTTCATTGCATCACTCTAAACTATAACTGCACAAACATTTATTCTAGCGTCAATGATAAATTATTTTTTGTTACTAATTTAACGATACACACATGGTCGTTATTTCTTCTTCTCTGTTCATAAACACGCCTATTAGACTGTTTGCTTATTTCACGTCTCCTTTATTTCTATTCCCTTATTTTCTCCATTTCCTTCTTTAAACTCAATTCAATATTCTTCTCAATTACACAGACCCGATTTATTATTATTAATATTCTACTATTATTATTCTAAATTTTTTTTTACATTTTATTTTTTAAATATGGCAAGTATAATGCTAACATTATTGAAAATTGTGTATTATTGCATTTTCTGAAGAAACCCGAAATGGTTTCTTCACAACACTTATGTACCCATAAGATGTTTGTGAAAAATAATAATAATCTTGAAACATTTTCCCTCTTAAATAAATTTACTGTTTCAAATCAGCTAAATTTCTTTCTAAATCGATGCTTCATAATGTCCCACATATCTTACAAACTGTAAAATAAACGAACATTCGGTTGAATAATTACCTTAAATATTCTAATAAAGTGTTTCACCCAACATACCGTTGGAGTAAATTTGTTATTTATAGACTTCAATTTACATTTGCTCATCTTTTGTCGCAATACTCATTGATCCAGTAGTGTAAGCTATATTTAACTAATTCTACGTTTCTTATACTGTACATAACAACATTTATCTCTGTTTGAGTAACGAAACAAGCAACTGGAACACTGGACAATCCCAGATTTTTCAATTTTAGACGTTTATTTTATTTTCAGAAGGGGTTTGTGGAGATTTTAGAAATTTCACAGATTGAAATCATGAGTCAGTTGAAGCTAGACCACAATGAAAAACCTGGAAGCACTGGACGGCCGTTTCGTTCTAGTATGGGACTCCTCCGCAGTGCGAACCCATGACCCCGCGGGATTCGAACCCAGGACCTACTGGTTTCGCGCGCGAGCACTTAACCATTAGACCACTGAGCCGGCATCCAACGGTGTCAATGTCTGACTTCAACTAATCCACGAAGTTTCGCCACCGTATACTATTGTCTTCAGTGAGCCGTCCAGTGCTTCCAGGTTAGCTATAGTGGTCTAGCTTCAACTGACTCATTATTTCAATCTGTGAAGTTTATTTTATTTCACTAAACATATTATGTTTAGCGAATCCCATATTTCGTTTTCGAGTGTGTAACTTAGTTGCTGGGATGAATTGTACAACTACAAAGCTTAACTGCCAATAACTATGAATGTAAGGGATTCATTTATTCACTTCACTAATGATAAAAACTACCCGATAATTTAAACTTCTCATAAAAAATAAACTTAGAAGAAACGCTCTTCGGTTGATTTTGTTAGCTATGAAGTCAGTTTTATTTATTTATTTGGACACATGAATAATGGTACAAGAGAGCGCCAATATATATGCGCCACACAAAACAATGAAAATTCGAGAGGAATACAAAGAAAAAAAAAGCTAAGCAGCGCAAAAAAAGAGAGAACAATAACGAATAGATTGGTGTAAGGTAATGTGCTAGTTATCAGGAAACGCAAAGGTACAATCGGAAGAAATCTTTCAGGTAAGGGCGTCACAACCACTTTTTATGAAGAAAGTAAAAGAAGGTTACAGCAGGATCGCCACTGGCTTCTATTCTGAGCCACATCTGATAACGTATCTAGCCACTGTGTAGCACCATCTCTCAGACCCCAACCAGGGAGTCGTGAAGGACCGACAGAAGCCAGTCCTTTGCAGCTTTCCTTCATGCCACGACACCATGTCATGCACTGACCACCTCTCCGCTTCTTCCACCCAGTCCCAGAGTCGGCAAATAATGCACGACGTGGAACTCTCTGGGACGACATTCGTAGAACATGCCCAAGCCACCGAAGTCGGTTTTTCAAGATGATGACACCAATTGAATTATCATCTCAGTGCCCGAACACACGATGCCGAACCTCTGCATTACTGACATGATGTTGCCACTGAATGTCAGCAATCCTTCGGAGACAACGATGATCGAACACAGAGAGTCGTCTAATGTCCTCAACTCGGAGAGGCCAGGTTTCACAAGCATAGAGCAAAACTGCTCTCACCGACGCGTTGTAGATCCGACATTTTACAGCCAGACTAACATCACGAAGGCGCCAGAGGGATCAAAATGGCATAAGCCGCTCTGGTTTTCACTATACGTGCATTGATCTCATCACTCACACCCCCACCAGCACTTATGCAGCTACCCAGATACACGAACTTCTCGACTACTTCTATCTGCTCACCATCCAGAGTGAGTACAGGGTTAGGATCCTGCCAGTCTTGTAGAAGTACTTTGCACTTCGAAGGTGCAAAGCACATACCATACCTACGGACACTGATTGCCAACTGATTAAGTGAGGATTGCATGCCTTGGGCATTATCGCACAGTAAGACAATATCGTCCGCATACTCAAGGTCGAGAAGTCTTTCTCCAGGCAACAGATCCACACCACCATTATTTACATTCATCAGAGCTGTTTCCAGAATGTCGTCGATGGCAAAGTTGAAGAGGAATGGTGAGATTGGGAAACCCTGCCTAACCTCACTACTCGTATAGAACAATGGAGAGAGGTGGTTGTATGCCCTCACTCTACCTGAGGTGTTTTTATATAAGGCCTTTAGGATGTTAATAAACTTCTCAGGTACACCCTTCTTCAATAGACAATCCCAGAGAACAGTCCTGTCCAACGAATCGAAGGCAGCCCTGATGTCAAGAAACACTACGATTGTTGGCCTTTGATAAGTATGGCGATGTTCTAACATTTGGCGGAGGGTGAAGATATGATCAACACATCCTCGACCAGAACGAAACCCGGCTTGCTCCTCGCGATTCAATCTTCCTCGGGTTTTGAACAACCTACGAAGTATGACGGAAGCCAATAGCTTGGACGCAATCGGAAGTAGACTTATCCCACGATAGTTGTTGCAGGAACGACGTGAACCCTTTTTAAAGATAGGGACAACTATCGACTCATTCCATGACGTTGGTACACTCTCTAGTTCCCAAACCTTTATAAACAACGTCGTTAAAATCCTTAGTCAAAAAGTCACCATCTTTAAAAAGAGCCTGAGGTAAGTCATCTGGGCCAGGTGATTTGTAACGCTTCAAGAGTTGGAGTTCCTTGCGGACTTCCTCCTCGTTTGGTGGATCAGTCGTCACCGGCCATGGAGGGCAGGACAGTCTAACCGATGTTGCCGGAGCAGCAGGCCAGTTGAACTGCCCATCGAAAAATTCTGCCAATCGTCCAAGACGTCGATGGATGTTAGTGATTGGCATCCCATCATCCTCGCAGATTTTCACTCACACCAGAATTCTTGCTGCCAGTGGCTCGGATGAGCTGGGAGAGCTTGCGGTAGTTACCAGACGCAGCTGCTGCTTCCAGCTCATTAGCACGCTTCGACCACCAGGCTTCTCGGTCCTTACGCAAGCTTTGCCCAATTTCCTTACGTAACATCCTTTGTTTATGGTCAAACTCACGGTCACCCGGAGTAGACCGACGGGCTTCAATAAGTTGTAAGGAACCAGAAGAAATCCAGAGCTTATAAGCGGGACGTTTCGCAAACCCACAACTGACTGTTCCCGCCATTTTCATGGCGTCATGCAATTGCAACCAATGGTCATCTATACCTTTCGGTGGAGTGGTAGCCAGCCTAGAGGCTAGCTCGGTTCGATACTTATTTGCAACAGAAGTTGCAACCAGCTTGCTAATATCAATCCTTTGTTGGCGGTCACTTCGTTGTCCACTGAAAAGTAAGGCAAGATTGGCGCAGACCAGGGCATGATCAGAGTCCAGATAGGTACTCCAAAAGGAGCGGCAGTCTTGTACACAACCACGCCAGCTGATCGCGATGTGATCAATCTGAGTCCAGGCTTGGGATGCAGAGGGAGGACGCCAGGTGGCACATCGGCGATGACTGTGCCGAAAGTTAGTGCTAGCCAGAAACAGGTTGTAGTCTGTGCACAGTTGCAGTAGACGGTCCCCGTTTGACAATACCCTCAGGCCAGAGTCAATATTCAGTTCATATTTTAAACTTTAGTAAACCTGTGGTACGTACGATTCCCATCTAATTGTTTAGCCCCGGACCAATATCATCTCGTGATGGAAATCACTTTAAGAGTAAATGCAACCATCCGACTTGATAAAAACTTATTCTTAAAAAACTTTCCTCGTAAGTAAGCCGACTAGCAGCGAAATCTACGATAGTTTTTTTCAAGTTAGGATACGTAACGCATCCCAATCTACTTGGTTGTCAGAGAACCTAGAAATTTTAAAATCTCTCATCAGTCCAAATCTTATTATTACACGACATTCTTTTTATTGCTATATTATCTACATATAGTTCTTGATATCACTGGTAAAATTATATGAACCATAAGACAGTCCAAGTCCAATGTGGTGATATTATAACAGTTTAGTTTACTGCAAACTTGTTCCATGTTGTTTATGACTGAATGCACTACCGAATTATTAGCTTCTAACATTATCTTCGTTTTGCCATCAGTAAAATGGAATAAGTTGGTGCAATTAGCATCTTTATATTGTAAAAAGTGGTAAAGATGAACATCACTGAAACATGCTGGGATCTTAATCGCCTTAGTTAATCAAGAAACAGGAAGGGTGGGTCAATGGTTCAATATACTATGACCTAGGATACAATTTAAGATCCTTGCATTATAGTTGATTTCAGTGCGTAATGAAAACTATAACATTATTTTGATAAATACGCCTTTCTCTGGTTTGCATTACCATCCCCTGGTTAGCGACCCAAACCAGTAGAAAACTAACTCGCTAAAAAACGCTAACCAGAAAAAATTATTCAACCCACTAAAACTCTGCCCTGGGAGTCAGGTCTTCATTTAGAAGAACTATGACGCCTTATAATGAAAGCCGAATTCCTTCGGAGGTTACGTGGCCGACGCCTCTTCTGACTACCAGAGAAACCATCTATTTAGATACATGGAATGTTCTTACAATGTGGGACACCGGGAGAGCCCTCCAAATTGCTGCAGAAATGAGGAGATACAACCTAGAGGTACTTGGGATCAGTGAAACACACTGGATGCAAGTTGGACAACGACTAGCTTCAGGAGAGCTTCTGTTATACTCTGGCCATGAAGAAGAAAATACCCCACATACACAAGGAGTTGCATTGATGCTGTCCAAACGAGCACAAAATACACTTCTACGATGGGGATCTCATGGACCAAGGATCATCAAAGCCTCCTTCAAAACGACGAAAAAGAGAATTACAATGGACGTCATCCAATGCTATGCGCCTACCAACGACTACAATAAAGACAACAAAGATCAATTCTACGATAGGCTGCAGTCAGTCATCGAGAAGTGCCCAACAAAGGACCTGACCATTCTGATGGGAGATTTCAATACCAAGGTTGGAACGGACAACATTGGATATGAAGACATCATGGGACGACACGGACTGGGACAAAAGAACGAAAATGGTGAGAGATTTGCAAACCTATGTGCTTTCAATAAACTGGTCATAGGCGGCACCATATTCCCACATAAACGCACACACAAAACCACATGGACTTCACAGGATCACACCACGCAAAACCAAATCGACCATATTTGCATCAACGAAACGTTCAGGAGGACGATGGAAGACGTGAGAACCAAGAGAGGGGCTGATATAGCATCAGACCATCACTTGTTGGTCGCCAAGAGGAAATTGAAACACAAGAAGCACTGCACAACGGGGCGGAAAACATCACAATAGTTCAATACGGCCTTTCTTCAGGATACTGACAAACTCAACAAATTCAAGATAGTCCTCAGCAACAAGTTCCAGGCCTTTCATGATCTACTCAATGGAGAAGGAACTACTGTGGAGAGCAACTGGAAGGGGGTCAAAGAGGCAATCACTTCAACATGTCATGAGGTCCTGGGTCACAAGAAGCACCATCACAAGGAATGGATCACTGTTGATACACTGGATAAGATTCAAGAAAGAAGGAACAAGAAGGCAGCAATCAATACCAGTCGAACAAGAGCAGAGAAAGTCAAGGCACAAGCTGAATACACAGAAGTAAACAAACAAGTGAAGAGGAGCATCAGAACCGACAAACGTAAATATGTGGAAGATCTAGCAACGACGGCGGAAAAGGCTGCAAGAGAAGGAAACATGAGACAACTGTATGACACGACAAAGAAACTCTCGAAATCGCCGCAAAACAGAACGACCACTGAAAAGCAAGGAAGCCAAGTTAATCACCAACATTGCAGAGCAACGAAACAGGTGAGTAGAACACTTCAAAAAACTCTTGAAGCGACCAGCCCCACTGAACCCACTCAACATCGAAGCAGCACCCAGGGACCTCCCAATCAATGTTGGTCCACCAACAATTGAAGAGATAAGCATGGGCATCAGGCAAATCAAAAGTGGTAAAGCAACAGAGGCACTGAAAGCAGACGTACCGGTAACTGCAAGGATACTCCACATTCGCTTCAATAAGATTTGGGATGAGGAACAAGTACCAAAAGACTGGAAAGAAGGACTTCTGATCAAAATATCAAAGAAAGGTGATCTCAGCAACTGTGATATCTACAGGGGCATCACTCTTCTCTCAATACCAGGAAACGTCTTCAACAGGGTATTGTTAAACAGGATGAAGGACTGCGTAGACGCCCAACTTCGAGACCAACAGGCAGGATTCCGTAAGGATAGATCCTGTACAGACCAAATCTCAACTCTACGGATCATTGTGGAACAATCAATTGAATGGAATTCATCACTCTACATCAACTTCATTGACTACGAAAAAGCATTTGATAGCGTGGACAGAACAACACTATGAAAGCTTCTTTGACACTACGGTGTGCCTCAGAAGATAGTCAATATCATACAAAATTCATATGATCGATGACACTGCAAAACCGTGCATGGAGGACAGTTGACAAAATCGTTCGAAGTGAAGACCGGTGTCAGGCAAGGTTGCTTACTCTCACCCTTTCTTTTTCTCCTCGTGGTCGACTGAATCATGAAGACGTCAACATCTGAAGGGAAACGCGGGATACAATGGACATCTAGGATGCAATTGGACGATCTAGACTTCGCAGATGATCTGGCACTTCTATCTCAAACGCAACAACAAATGCAGGAGAAGACGACCAGTGTAGCAGCAGCCCCAAAAGCATTAGATCTCAATATACACAAAGGGAAAAGCAAGATTCTCCGATACAACACAGCATGCACCAATCCAGTCACAATTGACGGAGAAGATTTGGAAGATGTAAAAACCTTTACATATTTAGGCAGCATCATTGATGAACATGGTGGATCTGGTGCAGATATGAAAGCGCGGATCAGCAAAGGAAGAGTAACATTTTTACAGTTGAACATCTGGAACTCAAAGCAACTGTCAAAAAAACACCGAGGTCAGGATTTTCAATACAAATGTTAAAACAGTTTTACTGTATGGGGCGGAAACCTGGAGAACTACGAAAGCCGTCAGCCAGAAAATACAGGGTTTCATTAACAGTTGTTTACACAAAATACTTCGGATCCATTGGCCGGACACTATTAGCAACAACCAACTGTTAGAGAGAACAAACCAGATCCCAGCGGAGGAAGAAATCAGGAAGAAGCGCTGGAAGTGGATAGGACACACATTGAGGAAAGTAACCAACTGCGTCACAAGACAAGCCCTCAAATGGAATCCTCAAGGCCAAAGGAGGAGAGAAAGACCAAAGAATACATTACGCCGGGAAATGGAGATAGACATGAGAAAAATGAACAAGAATTGGATGGAACTAGAAAAGAATGCCCAGGACAGAGTAGGTTGGAGAATGGTGGTCGGCCGCCTATGCTCCATTAGGAGTAACAGGCGTAAGTAAGTAAAAGTAAATCTATCGCAATTTTATTTGACTCAAGTTACATGCACATTTGACACCTATTACCAAACGTATTTAGAAGAAATTAATGTTTACTCTAAAGATCTGAGCATGAAGAAAATACTGTGTTAATTTGTATGACGATAGACACCCAGTAAAGTAAGTGAATTGTGCTAGTTACACCTTCTGGAGAACAATTGAAACTGTGCTACACAGTTTTGATTAGTCTATAAATACCATTTGATCCACCTAATTAAGCATATTCATGGTTAGTAAGCAGTTGATTATCATTCCTGAGTCTATAACTTCTTAGGGCTTAAAGTCAATCATCTTACAATTCGGTTGCGAAAACGAAATATTATAACTAATGTTCTATTAAGCCTAAAGAAATTTTCGTTTAATCCAGACCGATGTCGTTGATAGGTACTTCTGTCTTCATTCATAACATGATTGGTTCCTGAAAAAGAGGCATTAGGAAAACCATCAACAACTTATAGATGCAATAACTGAACAGGTCTAAATATGAATGTCAGTCAAAAATAAATTAGGTCAACTTAAAATGTCTATAAATTGCCTAAAATCGAATGCAAACTTGTGTGCAGAAGTTTTTAGGTATAGGCGCCGATTACTTAAGGAATGTATTTAGAAGAACCGTTGGTTCACACCAATCATTTATTTAAAAATACCAAACACATTAGAAGTAAGAAATTTAAAACAATCGTAATAGGAACCGATTAAAACAAAAATAACTGATAAACTCGAATAGGTTAAGAGCACTAAAAATTGTAGTAATGACGAAGACCAGCTCAAATCATCATACGTACCCATGATAACATTTAACTTTGCCCGTTCAGGTAACAACTGTAGATTATTCAAACAAAACACATTGAATAAACCAGTCAATAAATTCGAAATGATGAAATATAACAAGCCTTTATCATTAATTATCAAAGATAATGGAGAATAGCTTAAATTCAGGTTGAAAAGTGATTTAAAGTGTATCAATAATGAAATCATCGAAGTGAGAAAAATAAAGCAAATGACTGAGAGAAATATAATGAGTAATACATAGTTAGAATTTCCAAAACGTCTGGATGTCATTTGACTACCACCTAGTGAGTGGAAACAACTTATTGAGCATAAGATCATGAAAGCACAGATTAAATGTAATCTGAATAACGAAGTATTACGCGGAAATTCCTTCTTGTTCAATGAACTTACTCCATTATTACTGTCATTATTGGTGCCTGTTGGCAAATAAGATCGAAATAGAAGTGATGAACTCAAATTGAAAAAGTAAATTGATGCATAACCAAATAAGGAGGTGACACCTTCAAAATTAGCAATCCATAAAGATTTTGATCGATTATCATTTATATAGTGTAGCGTTCTTGGATTAAACTGCCATCTTGTTTGAAAATACTCTGGACAAATTATTATTGGCAAAAATTCAGAGAATATTAAGAATATAGAGGATACAATGTAATAGAACAGAATTTGTTTTTTCAGTGAAAAAGTTATCAAATAACTACTGATAGGATTTCCAGTGGTCATAACGAGTGATATGGCACGTATCAGTCCAATAGTATAAAAAAAATTCCAATGGACACCATATTCTACAATATTCTGATGATAATTTGACATTTGAATGAATAATGTTCTTAATAATCCTAAAAGTAAACATGGTACTACAGAATTCAATGTACAATCGAAAAACCTTTTACTACTATTATCTCTGTAAATATTCATATAGAAAACTAATTTAGAACCGGATATACTAGATGCACATATAAATAAACCTGTACCAACATCCATTAAACCAAGACCATTTAACTCAGATTTAGCAAAACGTCTTGGACAGATTGGTAAATCAATAGCATAAATCATAATACAAGAAAGTATATATATGGTGGTTCGTAAATAGGCAATTAAAATATCCGTTGGTAAAAAATGGAAATTTCCAAAAGAATTCATTTGATTATAGTTTGGTAATAATGACCATAATAGAAATAATACAAAACAACTTATTACAATTACAATAATATAAGAAGATAATAAAGTTAATAATAAAATAATTGGTACTAGAATGATGAAATAATCAATAATCAAAGATAAATAAAATCGATTTTTCGATAATATATTAAAATGTATACATACCAGTGATCGTAAACATTGTAATATTAATGGAAATAAACAAATACAGATAAGTTCCATCATTGATGTAAAACCTATACGTTTTGTAAACTCATCGTATTCATTATAATTAGATTTATTCATTCTGTGTATATATACACATATATGTGTAGATATTGTAAAATGATGAAACGAATGACGTCTAAAGTAAATAAGAAGAAATATTAGAAAGTTTAGTTAAAAAAGTATTTAATTACTTTAACAGTATAAATGTGAAAAATCTCCCTACTTTTAAACATACATACATACAATATTATACAATCTATTGTTTATATTTTACAATGTGTAATTTGAGTGTTGATAATTGGAAACTTTTTTAACGAATTAGTTCAAAGTTAATATGTACAATATGAAGACCGGAAAGTTTTAGTTATATCATTTGTAGGATGTTACTATAGTGTTCCCTTATTTATTTATTTATTTGAACACAATTATTGGTACAAGGGGGTGCCAGATATATGTGCGCCACACAAGTTGAAAGGTAAGGATACGCAAGGTGAGAATGAAAGAGGGTGGACAAGTGACGTGGTACAAAAATAAAAATAAAAGTGAATGTTTTCAAATGGGGATGGGTTATTTGAATTTTAATAGGAGTGCGAGTAGTTTACCCAATAGTCATTGTCATTTCATTTTAATTATGTGAGAGCTGTGAAACTGCCCGGGTGCCCAAACCGAAGCAGGTGGCTTTCGTAGTGGGTAACTCTCCGAGCTTTTGACCTAAAGGTCTGATCCACAAGGCAGTATAGCGACGTAAGGAGATGCAGTCCCATGGTAGCCAGTGAACAATTGGTTCATACGTCATTTGTCTCCTCAGGATCCCGGAGCCCATGTGCACCATTGGTTTGGAGTCAAAGTTTTAAAACTCCCGTAAGTGAATCCTCCATATCCATCAATCCGGTTAAAGCGCCGGACACTCGCTTTTCGTCCTCTCGATTTCGTAAACACCCCCGCCACCAGAAGACTTCCCTGACAGAGGCTATATACGCGTGGCCGTGTGAGAGCATTTCGAGAGGGAGGGCGAATTCTCCCCGCTCTCAGCCGTACCAGGGCGCTTGTAAATAAACATCTTAACTACCGGTTAAATACATGATAACAATTGTGAAGCTTTTGTTACTTTGATATTTTCGAGTACGACAACTTTTTAGTTGGATGTCTGAGGAAAACAAATATTTATTATCAAGCTGTACAATCGTATATATATGAAAATTTTGTTTTTGTAAAAGTACTAATTCCGTGAGGAAATGTGAACACAGTTAACCATGACGTTATAAAAAAGGCTATAACACTAGATTACGTAATACGAACAATAACAATAGATTTAGTGAATATAACAACATGATTAAAATGTTTTTGACATAATAATTAAGGGTCATAGAGGTGTAAAAATAAATAAGGTGATATGATGAGCATTTACGAATAAAACAATGAGAACATAAGACAAGTAAAGGGAGAATGCAGTAATAATAATTAGTAATAATAACAAGCTTTCTTTGTACTTGAGTTGTCGGTTGGGTTTGTTTGCAGGAAGATTGCGTATCGATATTTAAATCGGACATCATCAACCGTGTGTAACTTTGCATGCTAGGTCTACAGAAAGCGGTTTTGTGTGAGGACTAGTGATAGTACTTAATTATTCAAAGAGGTAGATCAAAAGAAGAGGGGTTACAAAATAAATAAACAACTTGGCAAAAATAGCATTTGACAGAAGATAAACATCATACAAAAACAGATTTTCTTCAGTTAACAATGTCGGTCTTATGTTTGAGAAGAATGAAACAAGAAACTACATGATTGTTTCTGGCTTCTATTTTGATCAATGACGAAATCTGTGGTTACTGACTTGTAGACTTTTGGGGCCCACTTAAGGAATCGTGACGAGCCAACATGCATCATTCTTATACAGCTATTTTTCGTTTCATTGAACGTCAACTGACCTTATCATACACCTACCCCTCACACAGCTACTTAGCAACATGAATTTCAACTAGGATATTTTCTTCACGTAGGAAAAAGTTGCCAGGCCGACTGAAAATTACCACACAAAACTTAATATTCCATTTTCAAACACAACAAGAAAGTATCTGAATATAGAACATTATTTTAACCACGAAGATAACTAATATTAGGACAAAGACTTAATGTTATGCGCTATAACTGTGTCGTTGAAGTGAACCGTTGACCTGAACTGAGATCACAAGACGCAGGCAGATGAAAGTTTATATGAACAACAAAACCAGATTAACAATGATTCTGAAAGGTTTAATTTTACATTAAGTCATATTCTAAATGAACTAAGAAGGTAATGAGTGAGAGGACAATGGTTTCGTAAAGAGAAGACTAATTTAACTACAACGGGGGAAGATTATCAAGAAGCAAGTACACAAACCAATTCCACATGGATCCCTTTTAGGGCTGTTGCGGGTCCGGGTTGCGAACCCCACTCCGTAGAGGAGAACCTGACTAAAAACCACCTAACAAAAAGCAATTAGACCATTAAAAATCTCCACTGTTGGTCGAAAGGTTTTCATATAGAATATTTATGACGTCTCATGGTTAAAGCCGAGATTCTTCGGAAGTCACGAGGCTGATATCCCTTCTAATAATCAGAGCAACGACTAAAAAATAGACACACAGGTTGTCCGCACAATATGGGAGACCGCAAGGGTCATTCAAATAGCGGCGGAAATGATAAGATACAACCATGGTGGTGCTTGGAATAATTGAAACCGGTTGAATCCAAGCTGAACAGAAAATATTAGCTTTGAAAGAGGTGCTGTTGCATTCTGTTCATGGAGAGGAAAACTGCTAACACACGCAACGAGTTGCAGTGATGCTGTCCAAAGAACTACGAGAAGCACTTATAAGATAGGAATCTGATGGATTCTGAGTCATTAATGGATTAGTTTAATTAAGAGGGAGTAGTTCATTGTAGGGAACTGCCCGGGAAAAGATCAGACCATCTCGATGGTAGCTCTAAAAACGCCAGTTGAAATGGACAACACCAGATATATTATGAGACGACATAGACTGGGAGAAAGGAGCAAGGTTGCTGAGAGGCTAGTAAGTCTATGTGCTTTCAACAAAATGATCATGGTTTGTACAAATTTCGCTCCAAAACGTACACACAAAGCTTCACGAGACCACGCTACGTAAAACCAGATCGATCGTATCTGGATCAACAGAAAATTCGAAAGGTCCATGGAAGACGTAGGGGAAAAGGGAGCAGCTAATATGGATTCAGGTTATTACTTGGTGGTGATTAAGCTGAAATCGAAGTTAATGAAGCATAGGACAATCGGGCAAGCAACTCAGCAAAAATTCAATTAAACAGTCCCTCAATATACCAGCAAACCAAGCGAATTAAGAATAGCTCTCAGCAATAGTTTCCAAATCTTACAAGATCTACTACGAAGAGAAACCCATATGGAAAACAACTGAGAAGGGAAAAAGAAATAACTACAAAATACCAAGTGCCGGGGCTCATGAAGCACTCGTTAACAGCATGATTTTTCATTCATAATCTGGGCAGGATTCAAGACAAGAAAAACAAAAAACAACAACAGCCAAACAAGAACAGAAACGGCTAGAGTACATGTCGAGTATACAGAAGGAAACAAGTGAGCGAAGAAAATATTACAGCTGACAAACAGGAATACGTAGCTGACCTAGAAACTACACAATCAATCACTTACATTTGTCAGTAGTAACATTTTGAGCCTAGTCGTGCAACGAAATCAAAGTTGCTTCAAAACCTCACCAATCATTAGGATAAACAAAACCCATAAATTAGTGTTTCGATCCAGTTAATCTGGTTTTAGTATATCTAGGTCTTGTTCCTTGAGTAACGTTATATACATACGTATCTGCTTTCTTAAAGTGGAAGGGTTACGTTGAGGCAGTCAGTCAGTCAGTAACAACGTAGAACTTCGTACGTACGTACATCAGTTCGAGTTGCCACACCACATTAGCACAGAGATGCAGTGGTCGATTCAAATCCCGTAGTGGTAGAGGTAATAAGTGTATAAGCAGTAATCGGAAAGATTAGTGTTTGGAGATGTTACTTAAAGAGTAGAATACAGTGAAATAAACTTGGAAAGAGGAAAAAAGGGACATGAAGAATTCAGAAGATTAGAATTTGGGAGAACACAAAGAGTGGATGCACCTGCGCCATTGCAAACGATTTTGAGCCATGTCATTCAAGGTCTCTAACCATCGGTTGCTATCATCTCGCGGTCCCCAACCAGGTAGTCTACACCTACCAACATGACTCAGACCACTTGTCAGTGACTTCATGAATTTGTGCCATGTTTTGGTCTGGCCGCCCCTAGCTTTCTTCCAACCTACTCCTATACCACTGAACATCGCACGTCGAGGCAGTCGGTCGTTGGGCATACGTAACACGTGTCCCAGCTATCTCAACTGATGAAGTTTCACTTCATCAATTGATTTGCCATCCTTACCCAGTACCCGTTTCCGAACAACTGTGTTACTTACTCGATGGTCCCATGATATACGAGCAATGTTTCGAAGACACCTATGATCGAATACTAGTAACCTACGAATATCCTCTACTCTTACCGGCCATGTTTCACTGCCATAAAGTAGGACGGAACGAATTGCTGCGCAGTAAACACGTCCTTTGGTTGATAGACGAATATCTCGCCTACGCCATAAATGACGCAAGTTGGCAAAAGCTAGTCGAGCCTTCTGTATCCGTGCTGAGATTTCGTCACACACCAGACCACAAGGGCTGATGAGACTTCCAAGATAAGTGAAGCGGTCGACACACTCAACTACTTCACTCCCTATCACTAGTTCGGGTGTCGATGTCACCCAATCCTGAAGCAACATTTTGCATTTCGAGGGAGAGAATCGCATCCCGAACATGCTTGCATTGTAGCTTATAGTGGTCAGAAGACTCTGCATTTTGTCAGCGTCTTCACCAAATAAAACTATGTCATCAGCATATTCTAAGTCAACAAGTGAATTTCTTGGTAGAAGTTCAACCCCTGGAAATTTAGATGAGGAAAGTTTTATCTCTAAAAGTACGTCGACCACAAAGTTGAACAAGAATGGGGAGAGTGGACAGCCCTGACGAACACCACTTGATGTAATCAATTCTGATGACAGTTCGCCATAAGCTCTCACTCTACCAGTTGTGTTCGAGTAGAGAGCCTGAATAAGGTTAATGTACTTCTTTGGCACTCCTTTCAGTGACAAACACTGCCATAGAACCTCACGATCAACAGAGTCGAATGCCGCCTTAAGGTCGAGAAATACTACCATTGTGGGACGTCTGAATGTGTGTCTGTGTTCTAGAACCTGACGTAGGGTGAATATCTGATCTATACAACCACGTCCAGGTCGAAAACCGGCCTGATTTTCTCTAGCCTGCTCTTCACGAGCTTTGATTAGGCGTCGAAGTATTATTGAGGCTAATATTTTAGACACTATATTAGTCAAACTGATTCCTCTGTGATTGTCACAAGAGCACTTTTGTCCTTTCTTATAGACTGGCACAATCAGTGATTGAGACCAGTCAGATGGGATTACGTCCAGTTCCCAAATTCTACCTAAGACCTCGGTTAATCTCATTGCTAATACTGGACCACCATCCTTAAAAATCTCAGGAGTAAACCTGTCAGGGCCTGCTGCTCTCCCTCGCTTCAGATTTCCTATGGCTTTTTCAACTTCTTAAAGGGACGGAGGACTTACATTAACTTGCCATTCAGGTTGACTAGAGATCGTGGGAAACCGAAGTGTGGCTGAAGGCCAGTTGAACTGATCCCTGAAGTGTTCTGCCCATCGATCCAATCTCCTGGATTGAGAATGAATAATATGTCCATCTTTCTCTGAGATTGTTTCACTAACGGTCGGGTTCCTAATTCCGCTTTCCTTAACGAGTCTGAACAATTGTCTGCTATTACCTATTGCCGCTGCCTTTTCTATCTCACTTGCTTTCGCTACCCACCACTGTTCGCGATCATTGCGTAGACTTCTTGTCAGCTTGCTCTTAAGCTGACTCCGCTCTTCACTATGTACAGAGCCAGGTGGAATGAGTTTCCGAGCATCTATCAGTGCGATAGATGCTGCTGAGATCCAGTGTTGCTCCCTAACCTTCTGATTTACCTTACTAGCAGATATCACTGCTGTTTCCACAGCTTTTCGGATATCATTCCATGCTGCATCGGTGTGGGCATCACATACATGGCTGCCTAACTGTTTTCCTAGTTGTTCCTGAAATATACTCTTAGCTTGACTATCATTAAGTAGGCCCCTAAGAGGTTTACTTGCAGCGTCTTTCCTACGCCCAGTAAGACGCAGACAGACACGCGCTCGTACTATAGCATGATCTGAATCTAAGCATGTGCTCCAGAATGAGCAACAGTCTTCTATCGAGCCCCTCCATCGGTGGCTGATAGCGACGTGATCTATTTGGGTCCAACGCTGGGACAAATTAGGGGGTCTCCATGTTAAAAGATGTTTTTCCTTATGCTTAAAGTTGGTATTTGCAAGAAAGAGGCGGTTATCCGAGCATAGCTGCAACAGACGGTCGCCATTATCTGTTCTTTGTGCCATGATGCTATAAGATCCACACAGGTGTCTTTCCCTTTCGCTTAGTTTACCTACTTGAGCATTAAAGTCACCGGCCACTATTACTACATCAGAGCGCCTAGCTTTTCGGAGAAGGTCGGAAAGCTTTCTGTAAAACTCATCTTTTACATCATCTGCGCTGCAGTCAGTGGGAGAATAGGCAGAGACGACGAAGAGGCAACGACGAGTATCCCTATCTTTTCGGATCCTTACTGTTCCGTTCAGTCGGACAGCGCACAAACAGCTGTCTACTGGGATCCACTCTAAGAGAGCTAGTTCTGCCCTAGGACTCAATGCTATGCATACGCCGGCGAGTCCACAGGAAGCAGAATCAGGGCTTCCAGATACACGAAGCGTAAATCGAGTCGGTTCTTTATTTTGGCATGGTGAGGTCGGATGAATGACGCTACTCGGATCCTGTATGCGCGTTTCGGAGATACAGCACACATCGATGGCGCGGGATTCTAAAGTTCTAGCTAAGGAAGCCTGCTGTCCTATTTGGCACAGTGTTCGGACGTTAAAAGCTCCTACGTGTAGTTTAGAGCGTGGTTTCAGGAGACCGGGAATAGCGTTCCGCGTACTCGAGTCGTTTGCCCTACCGGTGCGAGGTGATAAAGAGACGTGAGGAGGGTTAGTCATGGAAATAAGAGAGGTATTAGGAGGTGTAGGAAGGATTTGAATGTGACCAACTTGGTCTCGTGTGCTGTTACGGGTATGAGGGCTGATGTCACTTACCGGCTGCCCACACCGTGGAAGGGTATTTCTTGAGGAACCTGAAAAGGAAATTGGATTAGTGTTGGTCCTAACGACCTGGGAGCGTGACCGCAGAGCCCAAGGGACAACTGCTTGAGGCCTGTCGTGCACGGCCCTTTCGTGGAAGGTTTTTAATGAGTTAGCTCCGTTCTTCAAAGGGCCTTACCGCCGGAGACGGAAATCCGTGAGGTAAGGTGAGGTGTGACATTTTTAGGGTCGACCTTTTCTAACCCCACCCCTTCTTGTGGGAAGGCAGCATCGCTGCAGATGCTGGTTGTCCGAGGGAAACACCTTACTGCTGTCACACCTCTCTACAGTCAGCAGTAAGACTTCGCCCTCAGACCTTAAGTTGCTGCTTTTAGTCTTACCGTACTCCAATCGACCTTCCTGGCATGGTAGAACCTACAGGAACATATGTTCCAGCCAATATAGCTCGGTTGGGTCATCACGATAAGCAAGCCCGACCACCGCGTCAAGGTAGCAGCTTCGGTCGGGCTAATGCAGGGAAAACACGGTCGAACAAACAGTTACACAATATGCCAAAGATTTTGAAAAAGAAATAAATGAAACGGAAATGAAAACCTAAACGATGAATCGAAATGAAGGCTATGATGTTTGTCGTTAATAAGTAATTTTACAGCAGAAAGGTTGCAAAGGTTTATTTTATACACACAGTTTATATAAATTTAATCCAGATATAACCAAGGGTTGAACAGATGTAGACTACTTGGTTGGGATCCGCGTGACTATCGTAACCAATGGTTGGAAACTCTTGGTGACATGTCTCAGAATCGATCACAATGGCGTCGGTGTATACACTCTCTGTCTTCCCTCAAAACTAAGAGATTAAAATGACTTCATATCTTTCTATCTACGAACTAATTCTTTCATCCTGTACTATGTCCTTATATGCAATCTTTCTTTTACATATTACCACCTTTGAATTAACTACTTCTATGAATCCGGTGTCCATCTTGTTGTGCTAATGAGGTATGGCAACTTGGACTGATGCACATATGTGCCTGGTCCTACGTTGTAGCTGACTGACTGCTATGGTGTGTCTCCAGTTTCTGGGTGTTACCTTTTAGGTTAGTGTTGAAACTAAGCTTTCGTAGGTGTTTGAGAGGATGTCAAGAAGTGTTAAGCATACCATAAACCATCAGGTCACCTCTAAGATGTCTATACTCTAATGGATAAAGGTTAAGTGATTGGAGGCGCTCTTCGTAAGGTTTGAATTTGAGTCCCCGAACTGATTTCGTGGCTCGCCGTTGGATACGCTCCAGGGTGTCCTTATCCTTTTGGGGTGAGGGGGGAAATATTATGTTTCCGTACTCTAAATGGGGACGGATAAAACTCTTGAATATTATATGGAAAGTCCTTCCATCAAACTGGCCAAAAATGCGCTTCAATGTTACTAGTGCAAGGTTTGCTGTGAAGGCATTTTTGTCACAGTTAGCGTAAGACTTTAAATCGTAGGGCATCAGGACTCCTAAATTCTTTTCGACTTGGGATTCTACTAGAGAGGAGTTACCTAAGTTATAACTGTAGTCTGCGACATGTCGCAGATGGACTACTTTACACTTTGAAGTGTAAAAGGTAAGTCCGTTATTGTCTGCACAACTTTGAAGTCAAGTCAGATCCACCTGAAGTGCCTTTATATCATCTTAGTTGCTTATCTTTCTCCAAAATTTTACGTCGTCGGCAAAAAGTAATAAGTCTGACGTTACCTGTTGAGGAAGACCATTTATGTAGATCAATAAGGAAAGAGGTCCTAGTACTGAGCCCTGGGGGACCCCACTAGGACATTCCATAGCCTGAAAGTGAAATTAACCCTGACCTTAAAATGTCGGTTTTTCAGGTATGAAGTGAGTCAATCGATTAGAGGTGGTCTGATACCCAATCGTTTGAACTTAGTGATAAGACATGTATGGTTAACCTTATCAAAAGCTTTTGAGAAATGTAGGTATATGATATCAACCTTCCCCTTGTGATCAAGGATGCTTGTCCATCTGTCCACTGCAGTCAGGAGGTTGGTCATACAAGAGTAACCCTTCCTGAAACCATGCTGTTGGTGTGAGAAGAGATTTAGGGAAAGTAAATAGTGGTTTATACCATCACATATCAAGGACTCCATGATTTTTAAAAATACTGACAGAAGATCTACCGGTCGGTAACTTTGTGGTGGACCAAAATGTATATTAACCGACTAACAGCAATAAAGCTATCAAGTTCAAAAGTTAATGTAGCAATTAACAACTCATTAGTTAATAACACAAATAAAAGTTTGTTGACGTTACTTAAATCAGCAGATTGGCGCGTATCTTGCTGGTTTTGGTACCAGGATCCACAATTGTAAGTAAATAATTTCAATGAGACGAAATGGATCCTGTAGTATATCCGAAAGTAGAATGTTACAACATTCTATAAATATACATGATAGTTAATTAATTGTTCCGTCATCAAATCCACAAACATGATAGAACGAGAGAAGTGTGTATACAAGTGTATCTAATTATGGAGGGAAAGTGTGGGTATTCAAGGTCATATACTTAAACAACAAGTGCAATCGATTATTGAAAATGTACAGACTGTGAGAATTGGCAAACTAAATGCTGAAGATATCAAAAACCATTTGCAAAATAGGTTTATTAAGTCTATCTCTGCAACTTGAAGGTTTACTGCCTCGTTCTTAAAGGTCAAACTGTCGTAAAACGATTGTTGCGACCCCCCCCAAAAAAAAATTTGTAAGTTCTTCCCAAAACGGTCAAATCAAGGCAGTTTCAAATTTAATTTGAGTTCAGTCATATTAAGTCTGATAGCTTTTATCCCTTAAGTTGTGGTGGTAGGCACGACAAACTCACTTTTTATCATCCGCAAACAATAATGTCAACGATTCAAGCAGTCACGGTAATTCATTGATGTGCAGAAGGAAAAGTATGGGTCACAAAGTGATGCATTGGGTGCGCCACTTTCAGTATGCTTCCATTTACCACTTACTTAGGCCTATCACTTCACATGGAGGAGTATAGGCTTGTAGCGTGGCGTCGAGTCGAGATTGACTATGAACACCGCTACCAAAATACACGTGCCAAGAAAATCAGAAGGCGTAGGTTGAGCGTAACCAGATTTATTCGTTTGGCGATCTCGTGGTATCGAATAAATACCGAGATCGTGCCAAGAACGGTACAAGCGAAAGCAGGAGATTGGAGTACGTGCGAACAGTAGCAAAAATTGCGGAACAACAACGGAAGGTAATGGAAGCACAAAATGGCCATAGTTAGCACAGTTAAACAAAAGCACATTAAAACAAACACTGGTACAATTGTTTATAATAATAATTGTTTTTATTAAACTAGTCGTGTTCTCGTGATAAATGTGAGTCACTACAGGCCGCCCACCAGCATTCTCCATCCACCTTTATTCTGGATAATCCTTCGCAGTCACTATTCATATTTTTCATCTCTACTTCCGATTCCCGATGAAGTATGTTCTTTGATCCTCCTCTTTTCCGTTTTCCTTCAGGATTCCAAGTAAGCGTTTGCCTCGTGATGCAGTTTGATGATTTACATCATGTGTGTCATATCCACTTCCAACGTATGTTGTAAGCTGGTTTGTTTTCTCCCACAGCAGGTTGTCGTTGATTACATCCGGCCAATGGACATTCAGTATCTTACGTACACAGCTGTTTCTAAATACTTGCACCTTCTTGATGTTGGTTGTGGTAGTTCCGTATAAAAGAACTCACTAACTTGATGTTGTGGAGATATGCATGACAAGCTCATTTAGTAAATAGTTTTTGATGTTATTTGAATTTATTCTGTTAGTTTTTTATAGCCTGTACATTTATCATTAAATGATTGTATGTGTTGTTTAAGTGTGTGACCTTGAACTCACTTCTTTCCGTCGTGTTACACTCATAGCATGACAAACGCTGTTACTTACTAACAAATACACTGTTATACACATATAACATACCTCATGTTCTTCATTGCTCGTGATTGTGTTAACTGAACTCTAAATCAACTACCGTTTACATTTATAGACTACAACCAAATTATACGATATTCTACGTTTGGTTATACCACTGGGAGGACATCAATCTTACTGGAATCTTCAATCATCTATAATTGTTGATTTCGGTACCAGACTAAATCGGAACCCGCACCAACTTTGCTGAATTAAGTAACGTCTCTAATTTTGATTGTGTTGATAATATTTAATTGATATATATTAACATTGCCATTTGTACTTAATAACTCTGTCATCATTTTTGAGTTCATATATTATTTGGTCCACCTCAATGTTAGTATTGAAGGTCGTGACTTTGATATTGATTGACGGTTGTTGCTATCATTTTCTTACCAATCCACGCCTTTACGTTTGCATCACATCCTCCATATTCATCGATGATACTACACAGACACGTGAAACTTTCCACATCTTCCAGAGTTTCTCCATCAAGTGTGATTGTGTTGGTGTTCTCTGTGTTGTATTTGAGGATCTTGCTTCCCTCCTTGTGTATATTTATGCATACTGATGCAAAGAATGCTGCTACATTAGTTGTCTTCATCTGCATTTGTTGATGTATATGAGATAGGAGGCTTAAGTCATCTACGAAGTCGAAATCGTCTAAGTGGTTCTGAAATGTCCATTGTAGTCCGTGTTTCCTCTCAGATGTCGAGGTCTTCATGATCTAACTCACAGAAGAAAAAGAAAGAGGGGAGTAGGTAACCTCGTCTGACTACGATCCTCACTTGGAATGCATCTATCCCACATTCACGACTTTGCAATGTAGTTCATCACCAAATTATTATTATTAAAATGTAATGTGAATGTACATTTCAAATTCAATGATCAAATCTTCGGACAAATATACTGTATCGTGATGGGTTCACCCCTAGGTTCCATATTGATTGACATTTTTAGCTCTAAACAAAAAAACGACCTACTGGCACAATAGATTACCGATATATGGACGATAAGTTTATTCTTTGTAACGACCATTCTGGCCTGAAAGAAACACATGAGAAATTCAATAAAGTTCATCCGTCCATAAAATTCACATGTGATTAAGAAAATTGAGGTAGAATAGCCTTTTTAATTGTTCTACTTACAGGGAGAAAAGACGGATTGTTCGGGAGAAACATAAACCAGAAAACTACTTGAACGGGCCAATATAAAAACTTTTCTAGTTTTGTTCCTCTACGATAAAACAGAGACCTGATTAAGACAGTGGATCATAGAATCAAGAAGATATGCTCGATAGATGCGATCGAAGAAGGAACAAAGGCACTGTACACAACCCTGAAACAAAATAGATATCCGGAGAAATTTATAAATAAAAATATAGCCAATAATAGAGAGCATATGGTTTCCCTAACCGTGAATATAATGCCTCTGTATGTACGCTTACAATCCGGAGGCGATGTACCTAGGGAAATGCTAAAACGGAAGTTACGCAAATCAGTTCAGAGGACTTTTAATGAAGTTAAACGACAGTTACTGTTTTCCATACGTCCAATGGTCACTCCGAGGTTGAAAGATAAATTGCCTAAACTAGCCACTTATTTCTGTATCTATCAATTCAACTTTTCTTGAGGGAAAACGTTAGGCTGGCAGATGTTCTAGGAATTTGTATATTTGGGCTCGTGAGCACCTTTCAATGTGGTTAGGCAAATGTGTAGTTAAAACTGTTAACGGTTCCATTTTAGCCCATTTAATTTGGACGGGATATATAGCTAACATGGAGCAATGTTTCCCAATACTATATTGTGTTAACAGTAGTCTACCTAATTCCGTCAGATTGAAAATCCTGCAGATGGCTGAAGCCAGAGCTTTTCACCCAAAAGGAATATGTTCAGCCACTTCTTTTATCATCAACTTCTAGCCTAACTATTCAATAATCAATTTTATATTATGGTGACGTAATCAGACTAATGTTAATTTTTATATCCTAAAGTCATTCACACATTTTACCATTGTCATTATTATTACACTTGCCAAAATTTTGGGAAATTTATTCGGCATCCACCTCGATCTACTGTATTTGACCCGATCCATATTATTCTACGTATTATGTAATTTCTGATTTGTAATTACATTATTCTCTCTCACCCCATGCTGACTATATTTACTCTAATAATCGTTTATCTTACAATTCTATTTCATTTGTGAACTGATCTAAGTTAACATTTCATATTAGTCACCCCAGCATTGACGATTCGAATTGAATTTATGTGACAAACAATCCCTGATTTATATGTTACAATTTTAAATGATGGCCAATTTTATGGATTATTAATTTGGATTTATAATTGTAGAGCCTGATGAGAAATTATTGAAAATGATATTCTTCGTTCACATAGTTGTGTTTTACTTATTCTTCCTTCCGTATCTTCTTGAACAGAGTGTGGAGCACTTTTGTAGTTGTTTCTGTGTCTGACTTCAGTGTTTCAGATGGTATGTTGTCGTCTTTTGCTGCTTTCTCACTCTAGATTTTTCTGATGGCCACCCTGAATTCTTCGATCGTTGGTGGAGTGATATCTATGGGAAAGTCTGTGTGTGCACCTTCGATTTCCGGTGTATTCAGTGGAGCTGGTCTATTCAAGAGTTCTTCGAAATTTTCCACGCATCTGTCCCTCTGTTCTGAATTTTCATTGATTGACTTGCGTTTTTTGTTCTTGACCAGTCCCTTTGATCAACTACATTTCCCTGTCAGTTTTTTCATCGCGTCATATAGTTGTTACATATTTCCTTCCCTTGCAGCTTTTTCTGTTTTATTTGCTAGCTCTTCTACATTAAGCTTTCCAGCTGCAGTGCTCTTCTTCCTTTGCTGCCTTCCTTCTGTGTATTCAGCTTTTGCTTTGAATTTTTCTATTCTTGTTCGACTTTTGTTAATCGCTGTCTTCTTGTTCTCCCCTTTTTGAATCTTGTTTAGGACTTACATGAACACCCATTCTTTTTGTTGATGCTTCTTGCGACCCAGCACCTCGTGACACGTTGAAGTTAGTGCTTCTACAAACGTTCTCCGGTTGTCCTCCATAGTACTTTATTCTTTCAGTAGATCCTGTAAGGCTTGGATTCTGTTTTTGGGGGTCACCCTGGTGAGAAACCTTATCAAATTCGTTACTAAATCTACGCATATCACATCAATAGACAAACTGCTATCTCCGGTTACTGTTCACTTCTCTCTAGCAACTAATAAGTTGGTTAAGCATGAACGCTCATCACGAAACCCGTGTTGTTCATTATTTAATAGATTGCATGGTTCTATGTGACTTGGTAATTCAGCACGAACTGTTTTTTCAAGTAACATACCTAAAATGTGACGGAAAGAAAACGATGAAAATCCCTCCTCAGTTTTTTGTTGAACAGTACTGTCATTTATTTGCTTCTTCTCCCTGTTGTGTATTTTAACCTTTATTATGCGACTTTGATCAAAGATTTATCCTTTGTTACCTAATTTTTTATTGCATTTTGCCGGACTATTGACAGTACGATCGTGTTTGACTAAGATCAGGGACACGGCGTGGTTCAAAGTGTGACTGTTATTATTCGACTGTCTGTTTGGGAAGATTGCTGGAATCCCATCTTGTTATGAATATTTTTTTGATTCCCAGGTATTGAACTCTTTTGTATTGACCGTTTATTTTATTGCTTAGCACACTAATTTGTGTTGGAGAAACTTTTGACTGTACAGCACAAGCTGTACCATTTGAGATATTTTGTGTTTGATATAATTATTTCCATTTTTCTTAAATTGAACCCGTTTAACTGGAGCAGAGAGTTTGTGTTCTGATATAATTTAATACGATTAACTCAAAAACGCTTCGTACGCTATACAGAAGAACGTAGTCTGGCCTAATGAAATAAACGTTGGTTCGTTAGTTCTACGTTCAAACCGAATATTGGCAGTTCGGCCGTCACATACTATATTGTTGGTAGTCAGATATATTCTATCGTATGTGGCTTTAAATTAATAATTGCGAGAGATGACAACAATCGTGTTCATAAACAATCAAATCCAGGTGTCTCACTAGGTCCCAGGTTAATGGTCAATTTAAGAACAGCTCCCTCAGTTAAATGTACAGACCTTGTAACTGGTATCTCAATTGTACCCTTGGTGTAGGCTCCACTAGAATATTTTGATAAGTTATTAGCCTTGTCGAGATCTGATTCGACAAGTATATCTGAATTTTCGTGCAACAGTAATGAAGAAATACAATTACTACGCTTTGTTCTTCGTTTAATGTACGGAAACTATCGTTTCGAGCAAATACGGTTATCATATGCCAACTGCCTTTTGTAAATGACATAGCATCTAGCTATGATCTTTTTATATTTATTTCGGAGTTTTTGGTAATGGCACTTAAGTGATTCGTAATCTGTTGACAAAAATAAGTCCCAGAAGTGTTTCCTACTCTTCAGCGGCTTTCCGATTTTCTCGGAGCAATATGGTGGCCTACGTATTGACCTTGGAATGTGGCTTTTAACTTATTCCATTCGTCTTTGATCGATCCATCTGCATCGAGCGACCAGTCAGTCAACACAGTACAGTATTTGATTGCCGGAATGTTAGTACACCAGATACTGGAAGGGGTGGAGCAGATATGCACTGTATACTATATGTCCGAACTGCAAAGTAAGGCATAACGTAATAACTACTTGTTAGTGTGGGAAGGTGCTGAACGTTAATGACTTTGTCACGGTGGTATATAAAGACAAGATTCAACAATGACGCTTCATATTTCAAAACAACATGGTTCTGTTTCGTGTTACATTGTACAAACGTTCACAGTACAATGGCTGATAACAGGTTGCCATCGAAACATCCAACGGGATTCGTAAGCTCTATCCAGCTGATATATGGCGCTTTGAAAACCCCAATTACGATATAAAATTATTCCATGCTCCGAGAACAGATATGACTTAAGATAAAGTCGTCAGCAAGACAACGTGAACTATGGTATGTTCCTCCCATAGTCACTAAATAGTGTCTAGAATTAATTGTGCAAAACGCTACCTCGCATGTATCACTATTATGCGCCTCTAATGCGGTCGATTGTACGCAAAAGTAGTGTCTAACATATAGTATCACACCTCCTTCTTTGCAATTTATAACAAAACCACACCTAACACAGGTGTAACCTGAATGATGAGGGAACAGTCCACAACTGCGGTGAGCTACGTCTTGTAAGACAATGCTTCTGAGAAGAAGTTAAGTAAATTTATGTAACAGAACTTTAAGTAAAACTCAATATTAGTATAAAAAATTATGCAGCAGTAGTTTAGAATGATGCAATGATAGTGTGGATTAACTGCACACCATAATCATATATCAGTTTGTGTAGGTTATTGTTATAACGCTCGGTTTTACTTCGCCTAATGTTAAAACAGTCGGGTTTCAACGTTTACACGTATGGGACGCTAATTTACCCTAGACGAATATCTACACTAGATTCCCTCCCAATATCTATTCTATCGGATGTCATACAATTCAGATCAAGAACACGTGATTAGCCTGACCACAGAGTGAATATATTTCTACACTAAAACCCGACACAATCCGACAACAACGAACAATCAATAATAAGGGAGTAATAATAATAAAAGCAGGGGAATATATAACTCATCTGACACCTATCAGACTATCCACATGTCGAACACACACACTACCCAGTTATTATTTAAGTATCAATAGTTGTAGTATGATACCTGTATTAAATAAAGAAGCACACAATATATTACTCCCAACAATCTACTTATTCATGTGGATCAAGTTTCGTCCTCGGCTTAGCAGAGGTTTTAATTGACGCTTTCTACACAATTTCAATTTTTATTGATGTTCTCTAATGTAGCTCACTTGTTGAGCCTAACATCGTGCTCAAGTGTCTACCATATTGATTTTGAGCATTTTGATTATTGCTGTTGAAACTGACTGATTAGACTTGTCCTTCATAAGTAGTAGATTTACTGCTTTTAAAAACGTTCGCCTTTACTGGTGAGCAAATTTTTTGGTGGTGCTCGAAAACTGATACAATGGAATGACACCGGAGCGTCACCATAGATCATTTTTAGTACTGAACATACACTAAATTGGAAGATTCTTGCTGGGCGATGAATGCTTGACATAAAAGAGTGAAGATTACACAAGATCAATATGAGAACGATTGTCCAGACTGCATGGTTTGACTAGTTAAATTCCCCTCTTACATAAAAAATATATTGCTCTTTCAGTTATAAGGCTTTTTCTGGTAGTTCTGTGATTATGTGTGTAAGTTCCTTCGCGTACACGTTTTGGTACTTCAGATTGTTGCCTTACTTCTATATGTGAAGTTATTCTTCCTTATCTCTTCAGTTTAAAGTTGCCACAAGTATTCGGAGTTTGACAACTCCTTAATCTGTAACAAATTTTATAATTGAAATAAAACAAACCACTCAAATCAGAAGTTAGTGGCGAAGAGGCATAAAGATATATTTGATAGGCTATCGATATTTTGGGAAGTAATCGATCTAAGCTGATAAGCGGCTGTAGGAAATGTGAATCATGGTGTGCCTACTCGCGATCTGGTGCAGATGCGTGACCGAGCTCCATCAATTAGGTGAGTTTAGTAAAACTGATGTGGTCAGTATAAAATGTCGAAGACTTATAGAGCTATTGAGTCTGGGAATTTGTTTATTACTACAAGTTGTACGTTCTAATAGTCGTCTGAATCTGGGTAAGACAGTTGCTGTCTAATTTTTATCGCGGTTTTTGTTCTCAAGTTTTTACTGAGTTTCAATGCGTTAGCGAGATATAAACTCGATTAAAACCAGAGCTAGTGGATTCTCGAGAGAGACTTCGAAATCGTATTATGTCAAAGTTATAAATATACCTACGTTTTTGTCATTGTAATTCCTCAATCCATCCAACATTTTTACTTGGAATATAATTAAATTCCTGTCCTATCCTATTCTAACATTTGGATTTGTCGAGTGAAGTAGTTTCCAAGAATACTAAGCAATAAGAGTAGCGGGGTCAGATAAATGTTCGGTTATGTTACGTTTTAAGCTGATGATGTGTATTTTTAGCTCGATGTTGGAATGTTGTGTTTGTTGTGACCCAGCCGACGTTGTTGTCATATAAGGTCGCCACTATGAAATATGAGACATCACCATCAGGATTATCCACAATTTGTATATTTTTCTACCCAATCAGCTATTCATAAACGAGGGACCAAATCACTCGATACTAAATTTTCATCATAGGAACCATGGCTCATCGGCATGGTTAATATTCATGACATTTCAAACAATGACCAGTAGACGAAGCGTCCGCTTCTGTCAGTAAGCAGACGCTATAATTCATGGAAAGTTTCACGAAGGGAGTAGAGTTGCAGATCACCTAGTACCGATGAATAAATACAAATAAAAGGTATGGGGAATTATGAGGTTTCTGCAGACCAGTTGAATTAAAATATCCAAATTGATTGAACTACCACTTACAACTCGTGGTTTAAACAAGCCGACAAACTTGGAGATTTATGTTGTTAATAAACTGTGGAGACCCTACTTACCTAAAAATGATAATACCTAACCCTTTTTTGATAAATGGTTAAACTAGACATATAGTCAAAAATCAAACTTTAAGTGTGTGTATGATCTAAGCAAATCTAGGGTGATAAAAGTATAATATTATCGACTTAACTCGCGTTAGTGTATAACGGAATTAAATAAGTGGAATGCGAGAATGAAGTTTTGAATACGTATATATTTTACACTCATTGATCTGAACAGGCAGTCAGAAGAACGTAGCGAAGAAAACGAAGAGAGCGAATCGAAATGACGCGGAGTGGATAAGGCATATGAGCTAACTTCATTTAATCAAGCCTTGATCAATATTTATGGCCGAAAAAATAAGTTTCAGACATGTGATGAGTAGGATAGGGAAGGAATACACAAACGCTTACATAAACTGTCAGTATGGCCACACTTAGAAAACTGTATCCAAGCGGCTAGTCTATGTCAAATTAGGATACCAACTGATTTGAGCGCGTTCAGCATGTAGAAACAAAATTTGCAGAGGTCATTTCCGAAATCCCATACTACGAGCGCTTAAGACGCCTAAACATTTTGCCCTTGTCGTATCGAATGACGCAAAGTGACCCCTTAACTGGCATTCCGTATCTTCGACTACGATTTGGATGATAATATGTCTAATCTTTTTGCTCCTTCCAGCGCTGATATTCTTCGAGGTCATTGCAAGGAGGGTCAAAAACCGAGATCTGATAAACCCAGAGGGGGGTCCCGTTTTTCTCATCGAGTGGACAACGCCCTATCCGAACTAGTACTATCAGCCCCATTAGTAAACATTTTAAAGGAGAAGCTGGACTTTCACTCGAGAAAAAGCTGTAGGGATTAACACAAGTCTACCCACCTACTGTCTTTATAACTGTTGACAATGGATATTACATATTGAAACCGAATGCAGCGGTCATTCAAGGTACTCGTTGACCTTGAGATTCCGCAATTGTTGAGATCTCAGGTCTAGTAATAATATTGTTTGATTTGAATTGAAAATTTCTTATTTTAGTCACATTTTGAGAAGACATGTAAGTCATTTGGTGTTGCAATTAGTTGTTAACGACACAAATACCATTCTAAGGAATATAATTTCACTACTTATATAGATATTTAGTGGATGATTTTTTAATCACCATGATAGTCATTCTCCTTGAGAATGTTGTTATGCTGTTCTAGTGTCTGACATTATCGAGGATTCCTTTTCAAAACCTTCAAGGCAATGGCTTTCCTCGATCGAGAAAATAACATCGATCGTATTAACTAATACTGTGATTGATAGGATTCTTCACATCTGTTTACTAATTAAACCTTTCCAACAGAAAGACACGGTTTCGTTCTGTTTGTGCGACTTGATTCATTCCACCGTCAGGAGTATATCTGACATTACCCAGCCTGATTTTCTTGACCGTATTCACTCATATCAAACTTCCAAGTATGATTTTGTATTTTGGCTTAAACGGCAAGATTGTCGGAAACAAATGTACTGATTAATATTCTTCAAGGACTACCACTTCCAAATATATGTAGCAATATAATAGATATGTTCACAGAAG
Organism: Schistosoma margrebowiei; assembly: GCA_944470205.2. Taxonomy (NCBI): domain Eukaryota; kingdom Metazoa; phylum Platyhelminthes; class Trematoda; order Strigeidida; family Schistosomatidae; genus Schistosoma; species Schistosoma margrebowiei. The sequence goes on from OX104025.1 coordinate 9,290,458, forward strand.
TGACTTTCATCCGACTTTTCATTAACATCAACGCTAAAATTTCTGTTAACACAAAGTATAATAATAATAGTCATGTGCCAGCAAAGTGCTATAGTTTGAACGTTTTGTACATCGATGAGATAGTGTTTGGATTGTTTTGTCCTCCAAATCTAAAATAATACTTTGGGGTTTATTTATTGGTCAGTCAACTGATAGAGAATTAGTCTCTTGGTCGCAGCGATCACTGAACTTATCTTCGAAGTTTCGGCAGTCCTCAAAGACCAGTGACAAACAATACTTCAAGATGAATAAAACAACTTCATCTGTATGTAATTGTTGTTGCGAAGCTAGAAGGCAATTCAGTTAGCTCACTACGAATTCAATTGTGGTCATGAGCTTCCGTTCACTCATTATTTTAGCAGATCGAAGACGAAGAGGCACTAAACATAAGTTGTCGAAAAAAGACACGTTTTTTACTATTGCACGAAGGCAAAATCATGTTTTCTTTTGTCAGTAGCTATTTTGTGATACGGTAAATTTCCAACCCAATGTTTCCACGTCGTTTGTTACTTACCTATCAGCATGTGGATGTTGAGTTAGAACTCATCCCTAACAACCAGTTACGAGAACGAATTGGCGTTTCATCAGTCCGCAGGTGTTGCTCAAATTCTAGTACATGAACCTCCATATTTGGTCAAAATGTTGCAATTTTTAAAAAAAGTATAAATCTATTCACATTTTTTTGAGCAGATTAATTTCACTAACACATTCAACATTAGTGATAAGTTCCCTTTTATTTCTCTTTATAGATCCTTCCTGTTGTTCGGGAATCATTTTGCATTTTTTCAACTGTATACAACTAATCATAATTATTCGTGGATAACAGTCAAGTTAACCTCTTAATTTGAGAAGTACGACTTAATGGACGATCTTCAAAACGCTGTTATCCTTATGGCGACAAAATTGTCTGTACATAACTCAAAGCCACTATGTAATGCAGAAGTTGTCACTGTTCGTTGTCGTCATGTTGTAAAACACATTTCTAGACGGTATGTCATGGCATATATCTTATCATTAGCACAAAAGCAATGCTTAAATCTGTAAGTTATTTTTCATTTAGTTTTTCTTACTAGTATTGACTTTTAGTGAGAAAGAAAGTTTTTCGTTTTTGAGCTATGTTCCAGAAGTGTGGACAAGCCTAGTTGATGTTATTAGATCTATGAATTCCGGTAAGTTATAAAATATTTGTTGACTTTTAAATGGCCTTCTAAGTGTTAATTAATTCCGAAATTTTCACTGATTAAATAATCACTGATAGATATACTTAAATATCAAACCTTGCTTTATTCTTATCAAGCAATGAAATTTTCAACATCGATTTCTTATTACAACAAAACCCTGTTTGAAATGTTAAGTTTCCTAACAATGACTCTAAAGCATGCTATTTTTAAGTTAATTTGTTCACATTTGTATTTGCAGTTTTATTATCCCACAATGTTCACCTCCATATGTTTCTTTCATTTTTATATCTATTTAAATTCTGCACATTAATAAACAAATGTTACTCTTTACTTATCACCAACTACTTGGAAGATACCATTCTCATTGTAAAGCCCTGAGGTTTCAAGTTCACTCTCTGAAAAAAGTTTAAACATGGAGACTGACAAAAAATCTGAAAATAAAATAACCACTTTTTCACATCTTAATTTTTAAAAATTGTTGCCAGAACAATTTCCAAATAAATCAAACTTTCTGTCAATTAAACACTGATGTCAATAGATTGAGTACTTGCCTTTTATATCTTTAATCCTAAAGCTTCTGTAGTAAATTAGATGTGATTATTAGTGTGTCAAAAGAAATTGTCATTATAGTACTTTTACGAATTAGATTCATCTTTCCCACAGACTTGGAACTAGATTATCATCTTTTATTTAGTTACTACACCATATTTACCCTCACACATAAAGACAGACACTACTTTCAAAAGCGATGTTGATTATAATATTCTTTTTGTATTTTCTAGATAAGCAAAATGTGCATTTTTACTTTTTAAATTTGTTGTAATAATGAAATAGAAAAAAAATGAAAAAAGGCAATTTGTTTGAACTCGATAACTAGGCATGCATTTATCATTTGTGGACAATGAAAAAAATGGATGGAATATATTGATCATTTGTTCTCTGAAGAAGTGGCTTACACTGGGTCGTAAAACGTCAAAAAATCTGATTTTCTCATTAGGATATTACAAATATACGCTTGTTTTTAATAATTTTGACCATATTCACTTGTTCGTAAAAGTCAACAGCGCTATGCATTAATGAATTTTCGTCTTCCCTATTTCATGTCTAAATCAAAGTGTTTCTACTGTGCTTTGTCCTTAAAAAAATACTTTGTTCACATGAAGTGCACCACCAACTGTCACAAATATATCTTATTGGTGTTGGATTATATTTTTAGCCTGGTGTTTAACAGAAAATACTTGTTGCAATCTTAGGGTTCCTATTTTAAGATACTCTTGACCGATAGATCTGTTGTTTTCACCGTCCTGAATTCTCTTAAGTTTATTTTTGAAATTTTTTACTGTTAAACGAACATTTTCACAGGTAAGTGCTCGTACTCGGTACTCGGTGTTAATTATCCAATTCTGACCATTCTTTAATAAAACTAAATCTAGCTTTTATGCATAGATTTTTTCATTCTAGGAGGTCAGTATGCATTGATGTCTGTGTTTCGATCATCATTTTGCACATCTTCATATGTAGTTATATCTACGATGAAATAAAATCATCTTAAATTTGTTTATTATTTATCTGTTCCTATTAAATCAATAAAAATAATAAGACAACCACTTTTCAAAGGTGTTCTTTTCTAATCTTCCTCTCATAATATCTTTCTCGTTTCTATTCACTTATCATTAAAAAAGTAATCAAACTTTAACGGTAGTGATTTATACATGTCCATTCAATCAGGGTAATATTGAAAATTTAATCCAGTGCAACTTATAAAGTCAAGTTTCTAATGTTCGATCACATCAATAAGAATAATAATTGGAAAAATGTATAGTAGGAATTACTTACTAACTTACTTACGCCTGTTACTCCTCGTGAAGGAGCATAGGCCGCTCACCAGCATTCGCCATCCAGCCCTGTCCTGGGCAGTCCTTTCCAGCTCCTTCCAGTTTTTATTCATCCTTTTTATATCTGCTTCTATTTCCCAACGTAATGTGTTCGTTGGCCTTCCTCTTTTCCGCCTTCCTGCAGGATTCCAAGTTAGGGCTTGTCTCATGATGCAGTTTGACGACTTGCGTAGTGTATGTCCTATCCATTTCCACCGTCTTTTCCTAATTTCCTCTTCAGCTGAAAGCTGGTTTGTTCTCCCACAAAAGGCTGTTGCTGATGGTATCCGGCCAATGGATGTTGAGTATCTTGCGTAGACAGCTATTTATAAATACTTGCACCTTCTTGATTATGGTTGTTGTACTTCTCCAAGTTTCAGCTCCGTACAGTAGAACTGCCTTGACATTCGTATTGAAGATTCTCATTTTGATATTGGTTGAAAGTTGTTTTGAGTTCCATATGTTCTTAAACTGTAGGAATGCTGTTCTTGCTTTGCTACTCCTAGCCTTTACGTCTGTATCTGAACCTCCTTGTTCATCGATGATGCTTCCCAGGTATGTGAAGGATTCTACATCTTCCAGAGTTTCGCCATCAAGAGTGATTGGATTGCTGTTCTCCGTGTTTTGTTCGAGGACCTTGGTTTTCCCCTTGTGTATGTTGAGGCCTACTGATGTAGAGACTGCTGCTACACTGTCTATCTTTATCTGCATTTGTTCATCTGTATGAGTTAAGAGGACTAGGTCATCCGCGAAGTCCAAATCGTTTAATTGATTCTGAGCTGTCCATTGTATGCCGTGTTTTGCCTCAGATGTCGAGGTCTTCATAATCCAGTCGACCACCAGAAGAAAGGAAGGGAGAGAGTAGACAGTCTTGTCTGACTCCGGTCCTTTTTTGGAATGCGTCTGTGAGCTGTCCTCCATGCACGACCTTACACTGGAGTCCGTCGTATGAGTTCCGGATACTGTTGACAATCTTCTCAGGAACTCCGTAGTGTCGAAGAAGTTTCCATAACGTCCTCCTATCTACACTGTCAAGTGCCATTTCATAATCAATGAAGTTGATGTACAGTGACGAGTTCCACTCAACTGATTGTTCGACGATGATCCGTAGTGTTGCAATTTGGTCCTTACGGAATCCAGCTTGTTGATCTCGAAGTTGAGCGTCTACTGCATCTTTCATCCGGTTCAGCAACATTCTGTTAAAGAATTTCCCTGGTACTGACAGTAGTGTGATGCCTCTGTAGTTTTCACACTTGCTCAGCCCTTCTATGGAATCTCGATGAGGTGTCCTTTCCAGTCCATCGGCACTTGTTCCTCCTTCCAAATCTTTTTGAATAGAAGGTAAAGCATGTTTGTAGTTACTTCGATGTCTGACTTCAGTGCTTCGGCTGGTATGTTGTCCGGTCCTGTTGCTTTCCCGCTCTTGATTTATCTGATGGCCATTCTGATTTCTTTCGTCGTTGGTGGATTGACATCTATAGGATGATCTGTATGTACTGCTTCGATGTCCGGTGGATTCATTGGAGCCGGCCTATTTAGGAGTTCCTCGAAGTATTCTACCCATCTGTCCCGCTGTTGTTGGATTTCAGTGATTGTCCTTGATCGGTCTCTAGTTTACTGTATTTCCCTGCTAGTTTATTCGTTGTATCGTAAAGCTGTTTCATATTTCCTTCTCTTGCAGCTTTTTCCGCCGTCGTTGCTAGTTCTTCCACGTATTTCTGCTTATCGGCTCTAATGATTTTCTTCACTTGCTTCTATGTACTCAGCTTGTGCTTGAACTTTCTGTGCTCGTGTTCGGCTGTTGTTAATTGCTGTCTTCTTGTTCTTCCTTTCTTTGATCTTGTCCAGTGTTTTTATAGAGATCCATTCCTTATGATGATGCTTCTTTAGGCCCAGAACCTCTTGACACGTTGAGGTTAATGCCTCTTTGATACCTTTCCAGTTGTCCTCCATAGTAGTTTCTTCTTTCAGTAGATCCTGTAAGGCTTGGAACCTGTTGCTGCGAGCTATCTTGAATTCATTGAGTTTGTTAGTATCTCGGAGGAAGGCTGTATTGAACCTTTGTAGTGCAGTTTGTCCAGTTTTTATTCAGCTTCAGTTTTAAATTGTCCACAACTAGGTGGTGATCTGAAGCTATGTCAGCTCCTCTCCTGGTTCTCACATCTTCCATTGTCCTTCGAAAATTTTTATTGATGCAAATATGATCTATCTGGTTCTCTGTAGTGTGGTCCGGTGAGATCCATGTAGCCTTGTGTATACGCTTGTGTGGAAATATTGTGCCTCCTATGACCAATTTGTTGAATGCACATAGATTTGCAAATCTTTCTCCATTTTCGTTTCTTTCTCCCAGTCCATGTCGTCCCATGATATCTTCATATTCGGTGTTGTCTGTTACAACTTTGGCACTTAGATCTCCCATCAGAATAGTGAGGTCCTTCCTTGGGCACTTCTCTATGATTGACTGCAGCCGCTCATAGAGTTGATCTTTAATGTCGTCGTTGCTATCGTTGGTGGGTGCATAACATTGGATAATATTCATTGTGATCCCCTCCTTTGTTTTGAATGATGCTTTGATGATTCTGGATCCGTGAGATTCCCATCCCACAAGTGCATTTCGTGCTAGCCGGTTTGTGGATAAGGTTTATTCAATCCTTTTTTCAAGAGACCGTTAGGTGATCATTACCAAAAACGTTTTTCTATCGCTTACGTTTCCATTATTTTGTGCTGCTGATCAATCAGTGGGTTTTGTGAATACAGTAAGCTGGAAAATATCTCAGGGTCAATAAATTAGCTAAATATTATTCATTGGCTACTTCATTTCCTGTTCCGATCCCTTTTTGTATCTATTAATTGAAATCTTGATGTCAGTAGTCCAGACTCTTCATTATTCTGTCGGTCTGTACACTACTGTTTTTCTTAGCTTATTAATGTACAGCAGCACAATTTCGACTAAGCTAGACCAATAAACTAACCAATAAGAAATTAGTTGGGAATCTTCATCGTCTACTGATGTTTATGGGGTCGATTAAAGTCACCAATCATCATCATCCAACAGGTGGTGTTTATGGCACACAACACAAACCTGATCGAGTTTTTTGGAATTCTATCCAATAATTTTAGTATAAGATATTTACGTCGCTTCTAAAATTAATAATTAACTTAAATATCTATTTAGAAATTAACGAATACTTTCTGACAATCCTCTAGTAATAATATCAATACTAATAATAATAAAGTTTGTTCCAGGTTAGATAATTCGGTTTTAGTGCGGTTGTAGCGGTTGTCGATAGAACCTATAACGTATGACTGATCATTTTAGAAGTAGTCATCCAAATCTTCGATTTCAACATGTATTGATACATCCCAACTGGAATATACATCTAGAAATAATTGTATCTTGTGATGAGTTGACTTTTGAAATATCCTTTTGTATTCCGTGCTTCTAAGCGTCAACAATAAGAATAAGCAAACCCTTACGAATCGTAATATCATCGTTCATAATTAGTGGTTTAATCTACAATGTTACAAATTGTTTGTTATCGAGTTTAGCAAACCATTTCTCTTTGGTTGTTGAGATGGACTTTATACAGGTATCTCACTCATCATGTCCTTATATAATATGCCGACAGCAGATAATTAATTCGGTTTTACAGAGTAAATAATGTATCATATGAACAGGTTTTGAGTTATTCGACTGTAACCTTTTACGTAAACTTATCCCTTTTATTCCGTCACTACAATTTTATTACTGCCAAAATTGTTTAGCGTGGTGAAGTCGCTGACCAAATCTAGAGTTCTTTGATTTTTTTGATCAACAGTATGAGCATTTTCAGGATACACTTTTCTCCCTGCAAATGCAAAATATTTCTTCAGTACTGGTGTGCGTCAATCCTTAATCCAGTGATATGGAGTAAATTAGTTGAGTGTATTGACTGTCTCATTATGATTGGAAGTCTCAGTCCTGGTGGGTTGGTGCTTGATGAAGTCTCGACACGGAGTCGGAAATCCCGGTTAGTGTTTGCTAACTTGCGTCATTGATGACTTGGCTAGAAGCGGCCAAGCCAAAGCATGACATCAGTCCTCGAAGCCACTGACTGTTGGCCTGAGCTATTTTTGTACATGCAGATAACTTGGTCCGAGTCATCATAGTAACCACAGTCAGTGGTTGGAGATATGGGTCAGAGTCGGTCATAGTGACACAGATGCACTTACTCTTTATCTTTCACTCGATCTTGAATTATAATATTCCTTTATACCTACCTTTTCATTCCGTCTTTTTGAACCATATTTTCAATAGTTAGTCTTTCTCATTATCATTGTTATCACATTATTTCAACTCTTTCATCACGTTAATGTCATCTCATCGTGTTGTCGTAGTACGGGAACTTGGGGTAAATTACGTTTTTGTTAGTCTCCATGTTGATGATTACTGGTCGACTTCATCAGTCCTCATGTGCACATAAATTTTACTTGGTTAGCTTATCCTCCTTGTCAACAACTTTGAGTGCATATTTAGTGTTTCGTATTATGTCAATATTGTCAATGTTTTTTTCACGTAGTATTACAATTAATTATCTCTGTTTATTCCCTTTTTTCTTCATTTATTGCTCGGTGTCTTTCACTTTTCATCTCACCCGAACCAACTAATAATTAAAATTAGATAATTATGATTTTGGTTATATACAAACAATCGCTTTAGAATCATTGAAGAAAGCTATTAAGCTATGTCATGATACAATAGACAAAACATTATGTCAATATTATTATTCACGTGCTTCACTGAATTCATTAAATTTATTATTGGATACACATTCAATTGTGAATAGACGTAGACGTCAAGAAGATCGTTGGTTTGCGGTTGCGGATTTACTGTCTTATGTGCCCTCGTATAAAAGCCATGTAAGCATACTAATCAATGAGTATTTTTTAAAATCGCCAATTGTTATCATTACTGTTGTGAATTCAACTTTTTATATACCTACTAAAAATGCCCGTGCATTAAAATCACTCAGTTATAGTCGATACTAACAAGGAGTTGTGTTTTCTCCAACAAGATCAGTGACATTTACTTGATCAGTAATTCGAATCATCAACAACTACTTGATATCCTGACTCCTACTAGTTCATGCGGTTCCTTCTATCCCTGATGGTGAGTCTGAACTGAAAAGCGAACAACTGATTTACTCTCTATAACTGTATTGTTCCATGACTCAAAAATTCATATCATATTATTGACCAATTTAAGATCATGCCACAAATAAGAAATTATGATTTGTACATATTTAAGTTATTTATGATACAAATTTGAGTAATAGGTGAATAATCAATTCATGGTAGAATATGCATCAACATTTAGTAAGTTAACTGAAAGCTTACAATTAGAAATATTGGTAATTATTTTCTGCAGAATAATTCTAAAAGTTCTAACCTGCCTAACTATTCTCTCATATTAAACGATTACATTCTAGTAAGTAGCTAATTATATACAATCGTGCTACTGTTTTATGTTTCTGGATTAAGCAAACTATATTTCGGCACAGTGAAACTTAATGTACTTGACTTTCAGCTACAACTTTGTATCTGAGCGCCATTGATGGTACTTGGGTTCACAAAGCGCAAAGTAAGTAGGATGTAGTAGTGAGTTATTAACCTGTGATTTAGTGATTGTGAACGTCAGGTGTTTTAGTCATTCTAGATATTATTTCACATATAGGTTACAGTGTGGATGCATTGACTTTTCAACCACTGACTTCGATTTAGTTATTTGAAGTTCAATCGATTCCTAAATGAATATATCACAGATAACAACCAAATCGCAGCTATGTATATAAATGTGTAATAAATTGCAAGTATTTATTTTTTTAAAAATTCATATTTAGTTTACTGTTTCACGAAAACAAACTTCATGATCTATAGTCGTCCATTAAAGAATGTTTTATAAGTTTCCACTATTGATAATTCTCAAGTGTAGACGGAACAGCTATAACAAAAATTAATTCTAAATCTCAATGAAAGCGATTCTATCAAAATTCTCGATTGATCTCGATTTCAATCTTACTATAGATAATTGGGAGCTAGTTATAAAACCAAGCGAATTTTGTCTGACAAATTTGTTGAAAATAAAAAAAATACAAAAAATTTATTGCATGTCCATATCTTTCTTATGATTTATCAGCTGATCGATAACTAAATAAGTGGCTCAGTCAGTTTCATTCCCTTCAGTTATAAGATATAGTAAATGGTAACTTGTTGTTTAATGTGTGAAAGTAATTTCTGTCACAATCGGTTGGAAACTGGAGATTATTGAATAATTCTTTAGTCCTGAGTCGTGACTCTTCAATAGTGCCTGCTCATGGGCGGGCAGGAAACGTCAGACTGTGAAACTAGCTGATAAGAGTCCGAATTTTACAGGGAACGTCAATTTCCCACAAGAATGCAGGTGCGCCCTGCTGAAAAGTTCAAATTAAGATGAAATTTAGGTCCAGGATTTTATGTTGACTGCCTCCGATCACCCAACATGCATTCAGATCACTGAGCTGGAATATAATAGTTTACAGTTTTTCGTTGGTCATTTCGTGGTATGACACGACCATTATTCAATAGTTTCAGCATGGTTGATTCCATGATCTGCAGTTTTACGCTCTTTGGAGATGCATAGATTTCCTAGATGTTTATTCTCTATGTTAAAAGATATATTAATCCACTTAAATGTAATTCCATTTGATATGATTTCATTTAATCATTCGGGGAAGTATTTTTACACATGAACCCATTTACGACTTATATGTAAACAACTTGGTAAGTATGATCTCGTAAACACTTGGCTTCCGATTGAACTTGTAGAAAAAATGCAAACTATTTTGTTAGCATGGTAACCATTGCTTTGATTGTTAAAAATTTTGTCTAAGGAAATATTTTCGAAAAATCCTTTAACAATTAGGGATAATCCAGCTACAAATATGTGTAAAGTTAACGTTTATTGATTTTGATAGGATTTGGTTGTTGTGAAATAAGATAACGTAACATGTTGATGGATGGATGGATAGATAGACAGATAGGTGCAATAATACAAAATCTTATTCAGCTAGCTGAGGTAGTACTTTTGGAATTCCTAATGATATTCCTACTGAGATTCAAATTCATTATTCACAGTTTCAGATATTAGACTTTGGTCTACCAGACTAAAGTTACGATAATCAAAATTTGTTACATGGATATGATATATTATTGGCTTCTTGAAGATCAGAAATTTCCATTTGTTTATTTTCATATTGAATTGATCAATCTCTATTAATTAGTTACAAGTACGATAAGAATCGCTCTCCCTGTATCCCTTTGTTAAGCTGTCAAAACGTTATCATTATATGAATGTAAACAGTTTGCAAACATTTGATTAGGAAGGCTTCCAATCCTCCTTATTCGTTTTACCATTCATAAGAAATAATCAATTTTCATGATTGGCTAAGACATCCATGGTAATAAAATCCACAAAACCCCTTTCTGATATTAATCAAAATATGCTCACTACTGACTGGCTTCAAGAGGTATATCCTGGAGTTCTAGTGAGAAGCAATGACCAGTGGAGTTCAACCGGGTCAGTTGTGAGATAGTAACTCACTGATCACAATGGTGGATGTGTGGCCCGATTTCATGAATTAGTTGAATTTAGACATTAACACCATTGGATCCCAGCTGGCTCAGTGGTCTAGTGGTTAAGAGATCGCGTGCGAGACTGATAGTTCCTATGTTGGAATCTCTTGAGGCAAGATCGTGGATGCGCACTGTTGAGTAGTCCCACAATAGGACGAAACGGCCACCCAGTGCTTCGAGGTTTTTCATGGTAGTCTAGCTTCAACTGACTCACGATCTCAACCATTGAAAATACAAGTAACATATTCCTGTGGACTGCAAAGCTAGTTTTGTATAAATATGTGTGTGTACGTTAAAATTGCGAAATTGAGGATGATGACACAATTGGTTGACTTCAACTACCGGTTGATTCGTATACAGTGAAGTAGTTGATGATATTCTCCGAGCTCATTGGAAACGTTACATGAAAGTAAAAACGAACTTCCAATCGACAAAAGCTTGTTAAATGGAGAAAGTTCATTGCGATCACTAAAAAACTGTGTGTGAGAGACAATCTAACAACTATCATGTCTTGACCTACGCCTGCTCTCTCCTAAATACATCTATTTCGGAACTTTTCAACTCACACCAAAAGTGTCATGTTCTTCAGTTAACATTTTATACCTTAATCACGTTTAGGAAATATTTCATCTAAAATTTATTGTTTTTTTAACACTAATAAGGCATTCTATGCTATAAATGAAATGTCTGTACGATACTTTTAAGCTTTCAATTATTTTAAATGCATTTTCTTTCCTTCCATTTTAAACAACATTAAATATTACTATGTAGGGTTTGTGAAGACGGTCATTTTTCGTAGTTTAGATAACGAATTGACAACAGTCACACAATCATTAATAACCAGGGAACACTAGACATTTGCTCTATTCTTGTGCAGGACTGCTCAACAGTACACATCCAAGACCCTACCAATAATCCAACCCAGGACCTTCAAGTCTCGCGACAAGTGCTTAACCTTCAGATCACTGAGTTGCCATCTAGTCGTTTACATACCTAGGTCTAATCAATTCACGATATGAGTTTACTGCTCATCGTTTAAAAGGGAACTTAATGGATCTGCCAAAAATTAGTGATTTTCAATTCTATTCATCACTTAGTATAGTTTTCATCTATTTTCTTTTTGCTTGATTTTTTTTTAACTTTACACAGATTGACCAATCATATCTTACAGATTTTTCACCAATCACGGCATTCGGTATTTTCGATGGTCATAATGGTCCAGAAGTGGCTGAACACTGTTCTCACCTTACACCGTATTTACTTAGTATAGAGTTACAACGACATATTTTATCATCGTCATCTAGTATTAATCGTAATTATTCTAAATGTATACCAGATATATTAGCCGAAATCTTTCATCGATTAAATAAATCAGTCAACAGTGGAAGAGCACAAAAGGTAATAATAGAATACACTTTTCGCTTAACAAATATATGTATATATATGTTGTTTCAGTGCTTATTTTTGTATGAATATCGGTACATTTTTTCTTACTGTGATATATGTGTCGTTTTATAAAAGTTTGTGTGTATGCGCACGAGAAAAAGAGACTAATGTATGCATTATGTTGCCATTAATGTGTGAAACAAATGAACATTGTCTTGTTCAATAAAGCAATAGTGTCGTTGTACAGAAGTGTCCATTCATTCCAGTTCGTCTACTTGTTTTTTTCATAACTAACATTAAGAGAGAGAGAAAAAAATCGTATCCGACTTTATAAATAAAGTGGATCAAACAGATATGTTGTATGATCTAAGAAAGCAAATATAAAATGTATAGTTAACAAAACTAAAGTAGGTGAAGTATTTGGAATTCGTGTTTTCAGTTTTTCTTGTCACGATAGCTTCCTTATTATTTGATGAATAACAAGTATGTAAAGGCTACTTATATCTATTGTGTCTTGAGATTGATTCAATTAGATCTGCAGTAATTGTCTAATCACGAACGATTGATATCCTCATAATACATTACTGTGTTCTATAGCGGACTCGATAGAATGGCAACTGACACATAGTGTCAGCAGTAATCCTCAAACAACGGGACCCAAGAAGACAGGCATGCAGAAAAAGCTTGATATTCAACGAGGACAAAATTGAAGTAAAATAATTCTGTGCATTTAGCAGCAGAACATGGGACATAGGAAAATGAGTAAACTAAAGGCGATAACGGCCAATCAGAAACTGCGAAGGCCGAGCGGAAATATGGATTCGAAAAAATGTACTCTGTCTATCATTACAGGAAATAAGTAACATCTATTTACAAATGACTTGATAACTTGAGGTTTTCCCAGCAATATCACTAAATCAAATCAGTCGGGGATATTCTTAATTAGTTGACGATTTCTTGACTTGTTCTTCGTCCAGCTTGTTTCACTTACTCATTTTTTTACATGGTCCGGACTAACAGTCATTTTATTCGTGGACCAAGGTTGTATTTCGGTTGAGTATCTCTGCCTTTCTTCCGATCTGATTCCATGACAAATAACGTAGCGTGTTAGGGTAGGCGGTTGGTAAATATTCATAATATATATGACCCAATAGTTTCAACCAATTAAAGTATATACATACTCAATGGTTCCATTATACGTCATTATACATCCAAAGATACTTGTGGCCACTCACTAACAACTTAATCATATCTTCAATCCTCAATGGACATATTCCACACCCACAAACAATAGAAAACAATATAGAACATCGTGTTTTCACTCTGAAAATGGCATAAGTTGGTTATAAGTAAACCAATTTTCTGTATGACTCCTTGAGGCTTTATCAACTATTAGACCACTAGATTTTATAAGTTTCTTAGGGTAAGTGTAGTAGTCAGTGGGATCAACTACTTCATCTTTGTTTGTTGTCAAATTAGACATCGACACAGATTAGCTGTGAAGCAGTGTTCATAGTTAATGAGTAACGAATTCGGATATCTTCAGTATCATCACTTAACAACATTGTATCATTTGTGTGTACCTAAGATCGATCAGCAAGATCTTCGAGTAAACTTATTCAATCCTGTACATGTCGAATAACTTCAGTATAACTTTTCAAGGCGTAACTATGGTAAAAGTAAATAAAACTTGGCAATTACCTATTTCAAATATTCTTCTTCTAATAGGTTACAATTCAATAACTGGTTTAATAAAATCGTTGTTGTTAGTAAATTCATACTCCCTCGAACTTCATCTATGTTATAGATATGTGATATTTTATTTATCATTACCTTTCTACTTTTCAATGTTTTTTTTTTTGGTTTACACCATATCAGTGATTGAATACGACACTTTTATATTTATATTTTCAAAATATTTCTAGTTTTCTTTCCCCTGTTAAATAACTTTTTGTCACTATGTAATCAATATTTATCTCTTCTTGTTAAGTAAGTATATAGCCGTTTTTGTTACAATGATCGTCTCTTGTGTCGAAAGCATACCAATTAGTCATTCATTTATTCATTTAATCGAAAAGAGGGTTGTAGTGGATGACAGTATTAAGCTTTGACTATACTATGAAACACTTCTAACTTCGATTCTTTTAACATTGAATTTATCAGTCATAACAAAATTTATTCTCATTATTACGTAATGAAATCTTCATATACATAAATGATTATATCTTATAATCATTGACAATAAATTCTCTGATCTGTAATCTGTCGTTTGATGCTGCCCTCTTAACTCATATAGGTTTGATATTTTTAATCAATGGTCAGATGATCGAATGAACGAGATGAATCAGTTATATACATCTCTCTCTATCTCTCCCTTTCTCTCTGCATGTCTTTGTTTACGTAATTTAGTCACATTCAGATTTAGTCTCTGACGTTGTTTTCCAAAAAAAGAACCACATTTGTATGACTTGTTTTGTTTTTTTCATAAGCATATTGATGCATGAAAAATAAATGTACTCATAATATAATTTTAGTATGTCTGATATCATGCAAATTTATATATGTACCTTTAGTTATAAACATACATATACTGCTCAATACACACTTGCACATACACATACATAGACAATTGTATCGATATGCACATTTACAAAAAGAAGACGTTTATGATTGACTGATAACACAAGTTTTGTTTGTGTACATGACTTCATTTAAATCTATCATTAATCATCCTGTTCTCATTACTTCTCTATTGTTCTCTTTTAACTTGATTATTTCCAATTGATTATTATTAGTTTTGTTTATTTGTTACACTTCCACCTACATAGCATTACCATTTTTAGCTTGTACAAGTGTTTGTATTTTGCCATTGTTAATATTAAGACCCAGGATTGGTTTGTTTCTATTAATATGTATGCGTCCTGAGTAGATCACTTCGATATTACTATTTAATCACAAGTTTTTACAAGATAATTGAAGTTGGATAATGGCTAATATTGAATCTTTAGTGATCTCCGGGCTAAGTGTATCAGAGCTCACTTTTGTCCTTCTCTGTATATTATGTATTGCCTTCTCAACCTTGATTGATAACAACAGGCTAACTGGAAACTAGTTAAAGTGTTCCTCGAATTTTCCAACTCATAAATATGGTGATTTTGTGAATATTTTTGTGTTTTGAGGGTAAATTTCATCGATTTAATACCGTGCTCCTCACAAACCTAAATTTTTTGGGTTGGACCCCATGAGATTTTTGAGTACGCACTACTGAGTACACACCGGTGTATATTCATAACAGAAACACGTATGTACGTGTTTGTATGTGTCTAACGCTTGACTACAGAAATACAAATGACACAAAAAGTCTCTAATAATGTCTAATTTAATTCTTGATTCTGAAGACGTGGTTTTTTCACCTTTTAATGTGATTATCGTCACCACATCCTTCGTGTTAGACAGAAACTCAAGAGAGGTGGGGAAGGGACGGAAATTACTTATTTTTGTAAATGATATCTAGAACGATTGTACATAGTTAACAGTTTTCTAATATATCGGTATGTATATAAATTTAAAGGCAGTACACAACTGAAATCTTTTTTTTCAATGAAGAATTTGTTCATATTTATTAGTGAAAGTTGTGTCTTTATAATGAAAATATCGTTTGTATAGAAAGTAATCGAGGTATGTTGTGTACACGTTTATGCATGTATGTATGATCATTTGTGTATGTGTGTGTACGTCTGTATTTATTTTTGGATCATAGATATTTGTTGTATAGGATATTGTCTTGGCGGTATGCACATTTTATTATTTCATATTTCAGTGAATTGAACGTATCTTCATTCTACTAGATACTGACTATATAAATGTACATACATATTTACGTTAGGTAGTACTAACATTGTTTTCTTAGTGTCTAGATATCTCTCGGTAAGCAAAATAATTCTGTCTGTTATAGAGTGATCTCTTATTTTACTGAATAAAAGTTCAACCAGTTTGTTGTTTAGCTCTTGCTGTGCATTGTCATTGTGACTTAAGTTACTGGACTGTCGGTTTCAGTTTCTATGTTTATTTGTGAGTAAAAAGCCATTATCAAGTGCTCACCTCGAGACTTGAATTCAGTCCCCATTGGGACCGTAGGTTCTCATTGCTGAGGAGTTCTACATTAAGGCTAAAGCTAGCTGATCAATGCTTCCTGATTCTTAATGGTTGTCTAATTATAAGATCAATCCCTCATGTAAACTTACTAATGTGCATCAGTTCGAGTTTTTACTATTAAAAAAATTTAAACAGTACTTGGATGCTAAAACAGAGGCTTAGAAGAATTACAGCAAATAAAAAGCATCTTGATGCTTAATTTAGGGCTGTCTCACTTCGAGTTTTCAGTATTTATATATTATTTAATTGCATAGTATTTATTAAAAACTATTCTTCACTCAACTATCGTCATATCAAGACAAGAATTGAAAGGAAACAATAAATTCGAAACGCTGAGATACATTAGCATAAGACACCAGGGTTTATTTAAAATTTACATCAGAATATTCTAGCATCTTGATTTGTCCACTGGCTCTGATTATTTAAAAAGGGATGAATCAACGCGTTTTGGCGTGAATCTAATTAGAGCATACAATAGTCAAAACTTCTTCCTGTTAATAAATAACCTTGACATTTTTTATATATTTCAATCCCATTTCTACATACACAAAATGTGTGCTTTTAGTTAAATAATAATTTTATAAACGCATAATATACGTTATAATCACCTTATTCCATTGATATCCATAATCTAAAATTGGACTTCCATCTTTGTTGCCAGAATTTCATAGTCCACAATGATTCCATTGCACAAGAGTTTTTTTCCTTCAAAATTATCTATCACAAAACTCATGTAACAATTCTGATACAACTCGAGGCAATCGGTCATAATTAAGTAAATGTATACGTTCGTTATTTTCCTCTAATTATTGAATTTAGTACTGGTTAGCTGAATCACTCACACTCGAATAATACACATACACACACACACACAAAATGGTATATTAATCAATTTAATCATATAAACGATTACTTTGAAATAAATGTGTCTCTATTCTTTCCATACTTGTCCATTGAATCTTAGTTTTTCTGTTAACTTCACTGTGTGGTTATTCTTTGTTTGGTGTTGGTTTTATCTTGTAAGGAAATCAATAAATCTTTGTATTATATTTCCACTGTAACAGCTTTGTAATTGACAGCTTAGATAAAGATAGTACTTAAATGTGTGTGAGAGTTTGTGTTTGTGTGTGCCCACTTGTATGGAAAGAACGGGGACAGGCCAAGATGATTCTTCCTTTTTTTTATCTCATAGATGCTTTCTCGAAATGTTTGCAATATTGTTCGATGTCTTTGTTATTTTCCCCGTCATTTCTTTCCAGTTATTGTTTTCTTATTAAGTCTCTTCTATTTTTCTCTCTTTGTTCACTTCCTCATAAGGATGTTGTTCGATAGAGGTTGATGAACAGGTTTTATTTTTTCAATTTTATTTCCTTATGTCTCTCTATGCATATTCTTTTATTTATGTATTTCTTTTCTTATATTTATAAAAGAGTTCGTAATAATCTATGTTCTTTGTGTGTGTCAATGTCCATGCAAAAGTCCTACTCACTTAAATATGTGTCATTGACAGCGCTTTTGTTACTGCTAGTATTTTATTATCCTTTATCAAGTAAATAAAGTTGTTTTGTATTCTTTGTCCTCGAAAAGCCAAGCTATCAAATGAGCTTTTTTGAATTAGTGAATTTCGAAATCCAAGATGTTGGTTCCGTCCTATGTAAAACTTGTTAAATCAAATTTGAGTGGTACATATCAGCAATGCGATAATCGAAACCCTGATTAATAATAATTTAAACAATATACTTATTGAAAAAGTTAGTAATATGAAATCAGTAGTTCAGTGGATAACTCGTCGGCATTTGAAGCTAATGGTACTGAGTTTCGGTCTGAACATGAACATGTCTACTTGTTTTTTTTAAACAAACAAAACAGAAAAGAGTACATCATATGTTTTCATTCTAAAATCTGTTCGATTTTCGACATTCAAGGAATTTGAAATCTAAAGTTACTTATTATTATTATTACTACTCATATAGAGTAAACAAACTTTTGTACGGTATCAGTCAGTCAGATGGAATAACGTCTAACTCCCAGATCTTAGCTAAAATATTAGTCGACCTAATCGCTAAAATTGGACCACCATCCTCAAAGACCTCCGGAGCCAATCCATCTGGACCAGCTGCCCTTCCTCGTTTCAGATTAACTATAACATTTTAAACTTCAGCAAAAGTTGGGGGACCTAATTCAATGTTCCATTTACACTGTCTGGGAATGGAGGGTACTTGTAGAGTAGCTGAAGGCCAGTTGAACTGTTCCCTAAAATGTTCCACCCATCGTTCTAAACGTCTGGACTGGGAGCAGATGTAATGAAGTTATAAGCAAAGATAGATAGTGACTAGCAGTGGAATCCAGGATACGCGTTTCGTCCTATTTCGGACTCGTCAACCGGATGTAACATCTCAGAGTTGATGTTCATCTTTCCTTATGATGCTTGTGACTTAAGGTAATATCGAGGCAATCCGCACAGGATGTACATATGCTAATAAGACACTGATCAGTTGTAGTCCTAAACATCAATGAGAAGATTCAAATCAAAAATGAATTGTCATGAAGTTATTTTAAATTTTGAAAAAATTTTTATATCTACAATATTTCGGAATTAACAAAACAAAATTTGTATAACCTAACTGTAATTGAAAGAGTCAAATTACCAGTCAACTCAAATCAGATGTCTTCTAATATAATCATACTTTTGATTAATCACTAAGTCATATCATACTTATCTAATGCTGATCGAATTATATCAATCAAGTTACAATATGAAAATTAATCTAATCAATTTGGCTAACATGACATTGATCACTATTCAGTGATTAGTCAATTATAAAATTATAATACATTATAAAAATGTACATTTGTCATTTTTATTTGAAACTACATATTTTCTTAAATATCAAGAGCTTATCAATGATACAAGCAAATGAACTGATGCAATTTATTATCACAACTAATGATGAATGTGAAAAAAAAGATTTGCATCTGATTGAAATAAGAGGTCATAATCAATGTAGGTCTGAGGTTTTCTGACGACTGCCTCCAACCATCTTACATCTCAATACAGTGTACGTAATATCAGGTTACTTAGATAATTAGGGGTCACATTTCAACTTTTTGGTCGATGGAATTCCTTAATTATTAAGCAGAACTAAACAAATATGACATTGGTGACTTTTTTTGGCACAAAATTAGTTCAATTAGTTTAGTAGTAGCTTTTTTCCATCGTATTCCTTAATACATCATAAAATATAGTGTTTTGTCCAAGGTATGTTTATCATCGTTCCACTTTCAAGTTCGCAAGGGTGGGATAGCGGTGGTTTTAGTCTTTACTTAAAACCTAAATTCAACACTATATACATAACG
The DNA here is from genome assembly GCA_944470205.2 of Schistosoma margrebowiei. NCBI lineage: Eukaryota > Metazoa > Platyhelminthes > Trematoda > Strigeidida > Schistosomatidae > Schistosoma > Schistosoma margrebowiei. The sequence goes on from OX104025.1 coordinate 9,310,100, forward strand.
AAGTCTAAAGCCATTGCGCGTTTTCCATTTTCATGGCCCATATTTCACATTTCGAGTGACAAGCAGTGGACATTCATCTTAGCTGGTAGATCGATATTTTGCATACGCCACAGACGATCCAAGTTGATAAGAACTAACTGAATTTGAGATGGTGGAGAAGATTTGTAGCTCAGGTGGATGATTTCGGTGGAGTTTTGTTCTCTGAGCTGAATGGTTTGGTCGTGGAGCTTTCATCGTTCTTCTGAACGACATCATCAGCACAAACTTCAGACTTCTATCTGAAGTTTGTGCTGATGATGTCGTTCAGAAGAACGATGAAAGCTCCACGACCAAACCATTCAGCTCAGAGAACAAAACTCCACCAAAAACTAACTGAATTTTCTGAATATATCCTGAGATTATATCTGACACCATCTCATTAGGAGTGATTTTTCCCTGGGCTGATATGAAAACTCTAAATGCGAAAAAAATGAAATGGCTTTTGATTTTCACTAGCCGAATTACTAACGTGAACACAGTAGAACTTTGATTATAACAAAAATGCAACATTCATATATATGTTATTTGGTCCCGTTTTATCTACTTGTCACTGTTATTTTTAAAAATAACGTACGTTTATATTCCATTGCCTAATTTCAAACTTATTTCCTAATCTCATTGTTACGTAACTATTCGCTATATTTAACCGATTATTTTAAGTTAGGCTATTCTTTCACAATTCAACTTAACAAGTGATATTTAGTACCCGTCTCATTCCAGTTTCATCGTATGATATTGACTCTACTGCAATGTATATCCCGGTTACTTCGTATACATTTTGTCAGCAAATCACTTTAGGAGATAGCATTCTGAGCTTTCAATCTGTTGGTCTAATGCGCAAGGCAGTGGAACAATGTAAGAAGGTACCGTCCCAGGGCAGCTGGTGGTTCATACTTCATTCGTTCCCTAAGGATCTAGAGGTCCATGTACATCATTGGTTTGAAGTTAGGGTCTTTTTTAACTGCACCTTCCGTATCCACCATCCTAGTTTAAACCCTGAACGTTCACTTTCCATCCTATCATTTTCGTAAACAACACACCTCATAAAAATGGCTGATAGGACCTCTTTGTAAGAGTTTATGAACGTATGGCTATAAGAGAGCATTTTTAGAGATAGAGGACTCCATTTACCCTCGATCGTATCACAATATTTGGGAACCAACAATTAGATCATCGACACAGGTTTGAAAATTGTTGTTCTTCATTGGAAAGCCGACAAACAATACAGTTAAAAGTTCTTCTTTTTTTTTACACTAATGCATTTAGAAATTTATTTCACCATGCGGAATGAAGTTTATTTATATACTTTAGTAAGCACTTGATCATCCCACTACAAAATGGTCATCATTCTAAATATTTTAACCCTAAGCAATGATCTTTTTTTTTTTTGATGCAACCAGGTAATATCTTATCTTTTTGTATTATGTAACAGGTATTATGTATTTACAATTTAACAAACAATTCATTGTCTTCTGATTTCTTCTTCCCGACCGAAGCTGCTACCTTGACGTGGTGGTCGGGCTTGCCTATCGTGATGACCCATCCGAGCTATATTGGCTGGAACATATGTTCCTGTAGGTTCTACCATGCCAGGCAGGTCGATTGGTGAACGGTAAGACTAAAAGCAGCAACTCAAAGTCTGAGGGCGAAGTCGTACTGCTGACTGTACAGAGGTGTGACAGCAGTAAGGTGTTTCCTTCGGACAATCAGCATGACAGCGATGCTGCCTTCCCACAAGGAGGGGTGGGGTTAGAAAAGGTCGACCCTAAAAATGTCACACCTCACCTTACCTCACGGATTTCCGTCTCCGGCGGTAAGGCCATCTGAAGAACGGAGCTAACACGTCAAAAACCTTCTACAAAAAGGCCGTGCGAGACCGGCCTCAAGCAGTTGTCCCTTGGGCTCTGCGGTCACGCTCCCAGGTCGTTAAGACCAACACTAATCCAATTTCCTTTTCAGGTTCCTCAAGAAATACCCTTCCACGGTGTGGGCAGCCGGTAAGTGACATCAGCCCTCATACCCGTAACAGCACGCGAGACCAAGTTGGTCACATTCAAATCCTTCCTACACCTTCTAATACCTCTCTTATCTCCATGACTAACCCTCCTCACGTCTCTTTATCACCTCGCACCGCTAGGGCAAACGATTCGAGTACGTGGAACTCTATTCCTGGTCTCCTCAAACCACGCTCTAAACTACACGTAGGAGCTTTTAACGTCCGAACACTGTGCCAAATAGGACAGCAGGCTTCCTTAGCTAGGACTTTAGAATCTCGCGCCATCGATGTGTGTTGCGTCTCCGAAACGCGCATACAGGATCCAAGTAGCATCATTCATTTGACCTCACCATGCCAAAATAAAGAACCGACTCGATTTACGCTTCGTGTATCTGGAAGCCCTGATTCTGCTTCCCGTGGCCTCGCCGGCGTAGGTATAGCATTGAGTCCTAGGGCAGAACTAGCTCTCTTAGAGTGGATCCCAGTAGACAGTCGTTTGTGCGCTGTCCGACTGAACGGAACAGTAAGAATCCGGAAAGATAGGGACACTCGTCGTTGCCTCTTCGTCGTCTCTGCCTATTCTCCCACTGACTGCAGCTCAGATGATGTAAAAGATGAGTTTTACAGAAAGCTTTCGGACCTTCTCCGAAAAGCTAAGCGCTCGGATGTAGTAATAGTGGCCGGTGACTTTAATGCTCAAGTAGGTAAACTAAGCGATAGGGAAAGACACCTGGGTGGATCTTATAGTATAGTGGCTCAAAGAACAGATAATGGCGACCGTCTGTTGCAGCTATGCTCAGATAATCGCCTGTTCCTTGCAAATACTAACTTTAAGCATAAGGAAAAACATCTTTTAACATGGCGACCCCCTAATTCGTCCCAACGTTGGACCCAAATAGATCACATCGCTATCAGCCACCGATGGAGGGGCTCGATAGAAGACTGTCGCTCATTCTGGAGCACATGCCTAGATTCAGATCATGCTCTAGTACGAGCGCGTATTTGCCTGCGTCTTACTGGACGTAGGAAAACCGCTGCAAGGAAACCTCTTAGGGGCCTACTTAATGATAGTCAAGCTAAGAGTATATTTCAGGAACAACTAGGAAAACAGTTAGGCAGCCATGTATGTGATGCCCACCCCGAGGCAGCATGGGATGATATCCGAAAAGCTGTGGAAACAGCAGTGATATCTGTTAGTAAGGTAAACCAGAAGGTTAGGGAGCAACACTGGATCTCAGCAGCATCTATCGCACTGATAGATGCTCGGAAACTCATTCCACCTGGCTCTGAACATAGTGAAGAGCGGAGTCAGCTTAAGCGCAAACTAACAAGAAGTCTACGCAATGATCGCGAACAGTGGTGGGTAGCGAAAGCAAGAGAGATGGAAAAGGCAACGGCAATAGGTAATAGCAGACAATTGTTTAGACTCGTTAAGGAAACCGGAATTAGGAACCCGACTGTTAGCGAAACAATCTCAGAGAAAGATGGACATATTATTCATTCTCAATCCAGGAGATTGGATCGATGGGCAGAACACTTTAGGGATCAGTTCAACTGGCCTTCAGCCACACTTCGGTTTCCCACGATCTCCAGTCAACCTGAATGGCAAGTTAATGTAGGTCCTCCGTCTCTTTATGAAGTTGAAAAAGCCATAGGAAATCTGAAACGAGGGAGAGCAGCAGGCCCTGACAGGTTTACTCCTGAGATTTTTAAGGATGGTGGTCCAGTATTAGCAATGAGATTAACCGAGGTCTTAGGTAGAATTTGGGAACTGGACGTAATCCCATCTGACTGGTCTCAATCACTGATTGTGCCAGTTTATAAGAAAGGACAAAAGTCCTCTTGTGACAATCACAGAGGAATCAGTTTGACTAATATAGTGTCTAAAATATTAGCCTCAATAATACTTCGACGCCTAATCAAAGCTCGTGAAGAGCAGACTCGAGAAAATCAGGCTGGTTTTCGACCTGGACGTGGTTGTATAGATCAGATATTCACACTACGTCAGGTTCTAGAACACAGACACACGTTTAGACGCCCCACAATGGTAGTATTTCTCGACCTTAAGGCGGCATTCGACTCTGTTGATCGTAAGGTTCTATGGCAGTGTTTGTCACTGAAAGGAGTACCAAAGAAGTACATTAACCTTATAAAGGCTCTCTACTCGAACACAACTGGTAGAGTGAGAGCTTATGGCGAACTGTCATCAGAATTGATTACCTCAAGTGGTGTTCGTCAGGGCTGTCCACTCTCCCCATTCTTGTTCAACTTTGTGGTCGACGTACTTTTAGAGATAACACTCTCCTCATCTAAATTTCCGGGGGTTGAACTTCTACCGGGAGGTTCACTTGTTGACTTAGAATATGCAGATGACATAGTTTTATTTGGTGAAGACGCTGACAAAATGCAGAGTCTTCTGACCACTCTAAGCAACAATGCAAGCATGTTCGGGATGCGATTCTCTCCCTCGAAATGCAAAATGTTGCTTCAGGATTGGGTTACATCGACACCCGAACTAGTGATAGGGAGTGAAGTAGTTGAGTGTGTCGATCGCTTCACTTATCTTGGAAGTCTCATCAGCCCTTGTGGTCTGGTGTGTGACGAAATCTCAGCACGGATACAGAAGGCTCGACTAGCTTTTGCCAACTTGCGTCATTTATGGCGTAGACGAGATATCCGTCTACCAACCAAAGGACGTGTTTACTGCGCAGCAGTTCGTTCCGTCCTACTTTATGGCTGTGAAACATGGCCGGTAAGAGTAGAGGATATTCGTAGGTTACTAGTATTTGATCATAGGTGTCTTCGAAGTATTGCTCGTATATCCTGGGACCACCGAGTAAGTAACGCAACTGTTAGGAAATGGGTACTAAGTAAGGATGGCAAATCAATTGATGAAGTAGTGAAACTTCATCAGTTGAGATGGCTGGGACACGTGTTACGTATGCCCAACCACCGACTACCTCGACGTGCTATATTCAGTGGTATAGGAGTAGGTTGGAAGAAAGCTAGGGGCGGCCAGACCAAAACATGGCACAAATCCATGAAGTCACTGACAAGTGGACTGAGTCATATTGGTAGGTGTAGACTACCTGGTTTGGGACCGCGAGATGATAGCAACCGATGGTTAGAGACCCTGAATGACATGGCTCAAAATCGTTTGCAATGGCGCAGGTGCATCCACTCTTTGTGTTCTCCCAAATTCTAATCTTCTGAATTCTTCATGCCCCTTTTTTTCCTCTTTCCAAATTTATTTCACTGGATTATACTCGTTAAATAACATCTCCAAACCCTAATCTTCCCGATTACTGCTTATACTCTTGCTACCTCTAAGACTACGGGATTTGAATCGACCACTGCATCTCTGTGCTAATGTGGTATGGCAACTCGAACTGATGTACGTACGTACTAAGTTCTACGTTGTTACTGACTGACTGACTGATTTCTTCTTACCAGGAAGTGGATTATTAACTATCGTAAATCTCATAGTTTACGTCACAAATTTTTCTTAAATAACCATTACAAAATAAGAGGCACTAGATATCTATTTCGTCCTAGGATGTGTCTCCCCAGAAATGCATAGACATGACCTTGACGGGGATCGTAACCGGGACCTTCAGGTCTTTCAACATGCGCTTAACTTTTGGATTGCTGAGTTGGTATCAAATGATTCGCACTTCTAACTTCCATCAACTTGGCATATTTTGCGACCGTAAATTCTTCAAAATCTCAGATTTCAGAAAAATAAACTTTCAGACTGCTGTCTACTAACTGAAGGATGATGATAAAACGTGAAATTTAAGCTTAGAAGAGCCACCTACTTTCTTATCATTTAAATGGTGGATGCTAATCGATACGAGACAAATCATCTCATGTCTCAGGGTCATATGTGAATAGTGTTTTTTTTCTATCCAAAGTCATTTCCCACATGACTTTGTTGGTGTCATTCTGAACATTTATAAATATGCGTCAGTTATAATGGTAGTTTTACTCAGCTTTTGACAGTAGTAGTATTAGTAGCAGTATTCATAACCTTATCTTTACCATAGGTCGTAATTCTTATGCTACGCACTTCTACTGAGATCTACCAAGTATAACTTATTGTAAGCGTGGTATTACTAATTTCTCACTTATTTTTTTTATCAGTTTTGGAATTCTGGTACAACAGCGACAATATGTGCATTTGCTGGTGATACTATATGTACAGCTTGGGTCGGTGATTCACAAGCTTGGCTTATTTTTCCCTATACAAATGATATTAATGATGATGGTGTTAATAATCATAATAATATATTAAAAAGTAATTTTAATTGTTGCAATAGTAGTGTACAAGAGAATAAAAACAATGATCGTACTACTAATACTATTAGTAGTAGTAGTTTTCATGAGTCACCGGAAAGAATGTCTGTATTAATGGAAATCCCGTCATCGGATAAAAATCTCATTGATAATAATAATACACGTGTTATCAAGTCGACATCGTTGAATATTATGCCTGATCGTTTATCATCATCATTATGTAATGGAAGTATGCCTACTAGTCAAAGTGCTTCAGTCATCGAGAAGCGTCATCATCAAAAACAAAATACTCCACAATCGGCAATTGAAGTGAAACATTTCACTCAAGACTCTTTCTCATTATTAATGGATCAGGAGAATTCCATGCATAATAATAGTAATGATAATGATGAAATGGATGTAACTGAATATTTAGGCATTGCATTAACTGATTGTCTACATCGCCCAGAATCTCCTGTAAGTCGAATTGAAATTAAATGAATAAATTTTTTCCCTATTGGCTCAATATTTTCTTTCAGTCATGTAAAGACTGTATACTGTAGTTCGTGTTTTGTTCCTTTTCCAAAAAAAGAATGTTTCCGTTAATTGTCTGTCGAATATATCAGTTCACTAAACATATTTATTTTTCTTATATTTTAAGTAGACTGATAATGTCATATAAGATGACTACGATAGCTTAAATATAAATCATTCAGTCTATAAAGTCTAAAACCCTCACCAAATGTATCCACTTTAGCTACGAATTTTTCCTTATAGTTTCGAAACACTTATTATTGGATTTCACAAGTTTATATATATATACCCTCAGTTGATAGTATTATACAAAAATGATGTGTTCATTTTAAATATCTGTCTCCGAACTTGATTTATCGAGTATTATATTTATGTTAGCTGGATGAATTCAACTACAGAGGGACTTCTATTCCCTCATTCAGAGTCGTTATCAATGATTCATTTACTTAGGCTCCTATCACCAATTTGTAGGACTTAATTTCATGTTCTGTTTGGTCACCAGGTAAAAGTCTACACCATAATCTCTATACCTCAACAATAACTGTATCATGGTCATCAAATATTTGTTAAATATTCCAATCTATTATTTATTCTCAGTCTTAATCACGAACTGATTTTAGACAGATCACTAAAAACGAGGACTCACTGGATATCTTTTTCGTCTTAGTACAGGGTTCCTCAGCAAGTCCTATCCAGGACTCCATTGGGAATAGGGCTCACGTTCCTCGGTTTCTCGCGTCAGTGCTTAACCTCTAGACCACTGAGCTCATAATCAATGGTGTACATGTCTAACCTCACGATATTGAGCGACTATCTTTCGTTGCCTGACATTGATAAACATCTCACTCGAAATGTTTGAACTCTGCTGATCACGACTTATTTGAAAACTAACTAAAGTGTGAACAACTTCTTCTCCTTTTTCAGAGTGAAAGTCACTTTTTTATGTAGGGTTGATGTTGAATTTAATGTAAGATATTTTGAGAATTAAAAAGCTCATAAAATACTTATATCACAAAAATATTTTCCAACATAACTGTCATCTTAATTTTTTTCTAAGAGATATTAATGAAACTACAAATCTATTAAATACTCTAATTTGATTCATGAATTCGTTCAGTCAAAGAACAATTCATCTACAGCTATCCTGTATAATGTGTTACTATTTGAAACTAGCATTTTAGAAACTGTCAAAAGGGCCTAGTTGTCTATCTACAGTTTTCTTTCCATGGAACATTTCTATTACAATTGGTGAATTGATGATACAAGGAGTATTTTGAGACATGAAGTAATTTATTTTTCAATGAATCTAAAAAGTACTCTCAACTGATAGCCGGTTTTGATCGTGGTCGTACGAACGGTTTCCTGTTTTGAACCGCTTTCATACGATTGTCAAAGGGTTAATGAACTTCATGAAATCACTTGGTAACAATGATATAAACATGATACCCTTTGACCAAGTCAGTGGCTATCTGGGCGTCGCAGCTCAGTAAATAACGCTTTAGCGTTTGGAGAGAAAGTTTAAGTCCCAGTGTGAACACTAACAATCCATCTTCAACAAAGAAACCTTAACAATTTATATTTTTAGAAATATATTGCTTTAATTATATCATATTAGTAATAATGGGAATCGTCCGGCGTCTTTATAGTATTCGAATTTATCAAATGGACTAATTGTTTTAAATTGAAGTTGATATTGAAAGATCTGAAAATTCGGTTTTTTGTTTACTATGTTCCTGTCTTAAATAATTCTTTTTCTATTTTTCCTTTATAGTCCGAATTTGTTTCTATCCTACGAACTGGCGGTTCAATATTAACTGAAGTTGGTTCTGAAAATAGTTCATCTGTGGAGAATAAAATTTTCTATTCACATTCACCCAAAGATTCTATGATCAATTTAGCTGTAACTCGTGGTGTCAAAGAAAATACACCTAATAATAATTGTTTTAGTAAATGTATTTCCATACCACCTCTTGATAATCCGAGCTTAGTCGATTGTAGAGTTGGATGTTTATCGTCGGTAAGTCGATCAATTGGTGATGATGAAACAGCGGTTGGTTTGAACGCCTTACCATCCATAACAATTTGGTCAGCAGCTAAACAACAACAATCAACGCATCATCGTAATAAGACAACAACATCAATGCCTTTATGCTTGATTATGGCAAGTGATGGTTTATGGGATGTACCTTGTTGTTCTGGTCCAGAGATTTCACTAATGGCATGGCATTGGTATAAAGAGCATATTTATCATAAAAAGGACTGTAAAAATCACCATTCATTTTCTGAATTCTTAGTTAATTTAGCTGTGCAAAATGGTGCATCAGATAATATAACATGTAGTGTAATTTGGTTACATAAATGGAAACCAACAAAATTAAAAGGTTGGACTGTTGACTGTCAGTCATTAGCATCATCTAATCTGGTTAGATGGCCTAGACATTCACGGGTTACTTCACTAGTCAATGTAAATTCCCCTACTGATATTTTCTTAAGAGGTCCACGAAACTGTATACCATCTAAAGTGCCTCAGTTTGTTTCTCAACGATCTTATTCATTAAATAATATATTTGATAATGATTTATCAACTCCACGTTATTCCAGTCCTCCACGTGATATTGTATATCATCAACCTGATTGTATATCTTCAGACTGAATTAACTAACTATTATTATTTTGTACAAATTGTATGTTTGCGTATTCATGTTATTATTCTTGTTTCAAAGTCTACTTTGTTTTCTTAATATTTCTTATGAATAAAACTTAATTTTTAACCATTGCGTATCCAATTGACTAATAATAACATATATCTACTGCATAAATCATTATACTACTGATTTATGACACTATAAAGTTAATGATATAAACTGTGTGCAAAATAGCATTTGCATTTGGGGTAAAAAAATTTTTTTATTATTAACTTTCAAAAGTCAATTTCCGGTTTCTTATTAACGTTTTTTTCTTCTAAAAAATATTAATGTATTCATAGCAATTTGTTTATTATTGTATTGTTCATTTTGTACTTTTTCGGAAAACAAAAAAAAGTTTAATTCATCAACTTAGTTGTTACCCTTTTTGTTGTTGTTGGTGTTGTTGTTTATAGAAGGAGTATGTGTTACCTTGTTCATATGTGTATGTGAACACTAATTAAGTTGTCTGCTTTCATAATACTACTATTATTAATATTTGTAATAATAGTGATAATTATTAGTATGTATTATACACAAAATAGTGTTATTTATATTGTTTGTTTCTTGTTGTTGTTGTTGTATTGTATTATGTATGAGGTATAAAAAAGTCATTGGAAAGAAGAACGAATAATAGTCTTTCTATTGGTTTTCTATTTTTCAAATGTGTCCATATTTGTGTGTATGATGGATAACTTACTCTTTCCTTTTGGTTTTCTTGAGTTTATCAATCAATGTTGGGTAGTTTTTCTTTTTCTTTTTAAAAATATACTTCTATTTAGAAGATCTCAAACTATATAGTCGTTTTTTTTTTAAAAATTATAAAATGACAGTTTGAATACACAAAGAAGTCGTTGATAATTCTTTTTTGAATTTATTAACTTTTGTTATTATGTGTTTAGTTGCCCTCATTTTTAGTTTGTATGTATTTTAAGATCATATATGGTACAAAAATGAATAGATTTATTCTTTAAGAATTCTGACTTTTTTTTTGAATATAAAGCTTCTTAATGAACTTTTGCTTGTTTTTTTTCTTATCATATTGAGTACTACTGTTGATGTACTGTTTTTGTATTAGTTTTCCGGTTTATTAAGCTTACATAAATTCTCTTTCTTGTTGGAAAAATCTCTCAAACTATAAGATTTGTTGCCAGATTCATATAGTTGAATAATATCTAGTTATAAAATTTGACCAGGCTGACAAACACTATACACAACTGTTATTAATTATAAAATGATTACTTATAAACAATAATTTGTTTAATATAGTACATCTTGTTGTATGAGTTCGAGAGATCTTAGCATGGTTGGGTTACTTGAGGATCATGAAGTCAAAATACTTTTTAGGTTTTCTTGATTGATTTATAGTTTGTACATAATTTTCTGAACTTAACACGATTTCTACATCGTTATTTTTAGTAGAATTATTGTGTAGAAACGACTGCTGTTCACATAATTCTTTTGAAGTAATTGTTTAGTTGTAAAGTATTATTTTCAGGCTACTATGGATTCTTTCAATATTGTATGTGTGTTAATTATACTGTCTGTTTATATGAGCTGTTTGAATGTATTAGTGCAAAACATTCCGGGCAGTCTAATCATACAAATACACACTTGTTAAAAGCATTTGAATATGTGAAATAAAAGGTCAACTAGACACATTGAAGGATAAGAGAAAAATGAAAATAATAAAGAAAACGATGTGAAACTTGGCACGCTAGATAATAAATCAATATTACCAGGGTAGGTTCAGGGCGATAGCAAACTGATTTTAAACACATAAAGGGAGTTTCAACTTCCGTATGGTCAAGGCTTCAATTAATAGTATACGGCCCTGAACACATACAGCACTACAAACGCTGATTCCCTATTGTCCCTTTGACCCATTTCAACCGAATGATCCATGATGAAGAAAGAAGTTTGTTTATCATGTACTCTTATTTAATCATTGGAATTCGTTTATTTTTGTAATCAATTAGATGTTCCTTACAGCCATAGAAGGTGGTGAGGCTGTTTGACTTTTCTAGATTCCCTCATAGAAGACATGGTACAGCTTCTGGGGCACGATAGCTTTCCCTTTTTTGCGTTCTTGGTTTTCCTTGTCTAGTTGTTCCCAATCATCTGTATACCACAAAGGAGTGATGTATCACCTTTTTTCTGCTGGTAGTACTGTCATTCATCCGTTGTAGAGGGATTTGTGTATGTTATGCTTGTCGTCTGTATTTTCCGCTTGTGTTGACATTACGCTTTGAGAGGTTATCTCTATTGGTTATGAAAGGGTTTGTTCTTGTTGGCAGTACATTACATAATAAGCGGAGATGGTTGATGGTTATCAGGGCGCGCATTTCGTCTTAGTTAGGACTCATAAGTCAAATGTACCTGTATCCCAGAGTTGATGTCCACTTTAGGACTCCAAATCAGTGCCGTTCGCTTCAAATGCCTTCGCGTTACATCACGTAGTTCCGATAAACTTCTCATTGCATTATTCACATTTATCAAAGGAACTGTTTTAGATTTTTGATACTAAGATTCCCTGCACACATTATTAGGTTAGATGAACCTGTTTACCGTAAATGTAAAATTGTATCGAAGTGAGTGAAACTGTTTTTTTCTAAATCTTGTTTGATAAGTTACGATAATTAAGTAATGTTAACTAACATTGTTTTTCTGTAAGCAGTGGCTAAGCCTTCACAACTGCCTAGAATCGATAAAGTTCCCTCAATAAAGTCTCTGGAAGCTGAGAACTAATCTGAAAGCGTTGTATCGAAGCAGCATTCAATAGATGTTTTATAGAAACACCTAGAAAAGTCAAGGGTTAAGTATCATGTTTTAATTGAATAATCACTTCTTATTACCATATTCGGCATGCTTACAGAGGTTTCTAGGAGATCAATATTATCTGAAAACTTATAAATGCACTTGACGTTTTGTACATAGAGAAGACTTAGAATCAAGATTTCGCTCATATTTTGCACTTTTCCTCTATTGTTCGAGTTGAAGTTTAGTCTGGTGTTGTAGGAAGTGATTAGCTTAACAATAACATGTTTCTAAATCAATCTGTTGTACTTTATTTTGATCATGTGTTAATATAAATGAACATTCGAAACCTGTCTCGGTTTCATTTATAATATACGACATTAGGAAAAACAAAGAAAACCTATTAAAAAATTTATGAAACTAAATGTTTGTAGTAGATAGGATTATGCTCATTCATTAGTAATTTGTTTTTAGTTGGAGAACGATTGTAAAAAATATGATACATCAACTCTGCAAACAAAAAGATTCTATTCGATATATTTCTCAGTTGAACTCACAAGTCGATCTAAGCTAGACCACCATTGAAAACACTGGACGGCCATTTCGTCTTATTGTGAGACTCATCATTGCTCACCGACGATCCCCATGTGGGATTCGCGTAACCTGTTGACCACTGAGTTGGCATCCAAAGTTGTTAATGTCCAGCTTCAATTGCCCCATGACCTTGGTCCACACTTCATTTATTGTCCGAGGTGCATCCAACACGGATCGGACTCCATTAGTTACGGCTTCTCAGTAGAACTCCAGGAGATCCATCTCGAGACTAGTCATTAGTGAGCACATGATTACTATCAGTATGTGGATTTGTGGAGATCGTAGTATTTTCACAGATGAATTCCCGGTTCGAGTCCCGTTTAAGGGATCGTGGGTGTGCACTGCTGAGTTGTCCCATACTAGGTGGAAAAGCCGTTCAGTGCTTCCAGGTTTTCACTGGTGGTCTAGCTTAGATCGAATCGTGAATTCAACTGTGAAAATACTAGAATCTCCACAAATCCCCATACTGATAATCGATATATAATGTAAAGTACTTGTATGCCATAAATAAAATAAGAAACAGCTGATACAAATTATAAAACAATCATTAAGCAGTTAGTTCCTCTGTTAAACTTTTAGACAGTTTAATGAGAAAACAAAGATCTTCAAAACTCAGTGATATATTAGCACAATACATTTCGAACAATATGATCACGCATTAACTTGTTAAGGTAAGAATAAAGCTACCCTGATAATATTAGTTTATTATTCAATATGTTGAGTTTCACAATGTTCCTCGCATGATTCTCCTGTATAATCTTTGTTTCCTCCTATTTTCCATTTGTCTAGTTAACCTTTTAATTTTCCATAGACAAATGTTCTTAACAAGTATATATTTGATCAAATTGTTCGAAATGTATTATGCCAATATATATCACATAGTGTACAATCGTAATTATTTTTAATAGTTGAATTCATGAATCAATTAAAGCTAGATCACCATGAAAAAAGCCTAGAAGCACTGAATGGTCGTTTCGTCCCGATATAGGACTCATCAGCATTGTAATTATGTTGATTTGTTTTCTTTTTTTCTACTTTTGAAGAAACAAAATTAGAAATTTAAAAAAACCATGAAAATAAAAATAATTTCAATAACAAATATCCTTTATGAATTTATATTCATAATTAGTCCAAACAGTCCAAATATTGTAACCTAATTTATAAAGTCAGTAATCAGTTTCACTGAATGGATCCATTTACAGAAATGGCTTATTTATTATTATTTTTTTTTTATAGGACTAATTCTCAATGAACTGAGAATAGAAATGGAAAAAATAACAGAATTTTTTCGGAAATAACAAATCTGTTTTTTTTTTTTGTAATTTTTTCTTCTGCTTTTCAAAGGATCATTAAACAACTTAAGGTCACATTTGATCATGTGATCTAGTTAATCAAGCGTAAAAATTAGGATATTTCTTAAATGAAGTGAAATTTCCTTTCATTAATTATTTTGTTGACTTTGTATCCTTAGAACAAATTCAATTTTTAATTATTATGTTACACAGATACTAAACTACCTGATTGGGATATGCTGACTATCGTAACCAATGGTTGGAGACTCATGGTGACGTGTCTCAGAATCGATCACAATGGCATCGGTGTATACACTCTCTGTCTTCCCTTAAACTAAGAGATTAAAATTGCTTCATATCTTTCTTTCTACGAACTAATTCTTTCTTCCTATGCTATATCCTTATATGCAATCTTTCTTTTATATATTACCACCTCTGAATTAACTACTTTTATGAATCCAGTGTTCATCTTGTTGTGTTAATGAGGTATGGCAACTTGGACCGATGCATATATGTGCCTGGTCCTACGTTATAGCTGATTGACTTGGGATGCGCTAGATGATAGCAACTGATGGTTAAAGACATTGAATGACATGACTCAAAATTGTTTGCACTGGTGCAAGTGCATCCACTCCTTGTGTTCTCCCGAATTCTAATCTTCTGAATTCTTTATGTCCATTTCTTTTTTCTCTTTTTAAATTTATTTCACTAGATTATACTCAGTGAATAACATCTTCAAACCCTAATCTTTCTGGTAACTGCTTATAGTCTTACTACCTATAACACAATGGGATTTGAATCGACATTTGCATCTGTGTGCAAATGTGGTATGGCAACTCGAACTGATGTACGTACATACGAAGGTCTACGTTGTTACTGACTGACTGACTGAAACTCCATTTCAGCTATTCCGATTCGGGCGACTAGTGTTACTATTACCAACTACCACAAATAAATATCTGCAAAAAATCAATTATTTAGTTATTGAGACATAATTTGAATATTCGACACATGTTTTACATTTAACTAATAACGTTTAACGAATAATCTGAATCGATACATAGTTTGAGGTGTAACATGACTTTTGATGAACTAAACAGTAGTATAACTTGTGTATATCAAGAGACTCTTTTGACTTTCGTTCAATTTTAGTGTATCTAATATGAGGGATGTTTAGATGCTGATTGGAATTATTTCAACTAATAAAGTGGTCAAGTTGTATGATATTCATACTTCATCACTAGTGGGTTAGTATGCTCTCTGAAGTAATAGTTTCAGCAGAACAATGAGAAGATGGAGTTAATCTGAAAAAATGTGATGTATTTGCGCTATACATTTTGAACAATATGGTTACATATATACATGTCAGGCATTTTATATGAAAATTAATAAAGGTCAATTAAACGAAGATTCTAGTACACAAGGTGATAAAGGAGAGGAAAGATTAGCATCGTATAGAAAGAATAGGAAAGAGTCGCATTACCCTAGGCCATTATATGACTTAAGGATTATCAGGTTAAATTGAAGGTTATGTCAACTTGCTTTTGTACACATAATGGGGGTCTAAATTTATGATTAGTCAAGGCTTTAATAAACCTGATGATTCGTCCTTGATAATTTCTATGCAACGTTTTGAAAGCTGTATTGATGTCAATTCTGTTCTCCATTTCAATTATGTGCTTTGCTATCTATGAACATGGTTTTCTAATTCCCATGTTGATCGGAACATTTGACATTAACTGGTTTTGAAGTCATCTAGGCACATTTTTCATAACACTTGATTGCATTGTACGATTACACCTCCCTATGTATGTGTCCACACAAACATATAAATTGGTAAATGCAATGGGGTATGACATAATCGTTTGTGCATTGTTTAGGTCTATTTGGAATCATGGGGTTAGTTCTTTCAATCACAACCAGTTTATTAGCGTAATAGTTTTTCTCGGTGGCCGCTTTTAGTCTCTGTCTTAAAGCCATACCGTTCGATTCACCTCTAAGTGGTAGACAGATATAAGCAGTTTTATGTGGGATAGAATGGACGAGATGTTCTGGTGTTGACTGACTTTTGCACCCATTTATAAGCTTTGGTGGATGACCATTTGATATTAGTGTATCAGTCACCAGTTTTGGGTCTTTTTCAACTGTATATGTGGTGCGTATTCTTTGAGTTCTATTGAAGAGACAGTTAACTAAGCCCCACTCGTGTTGCAATAGACAGAAACTGTGGAAATCTAAATACTAACTTGTCTTAGTTGGCTTCCTTTAAATTGACCGCCTTATGGTTCCATTTTACTTTCGACCTAGAAGTATGTCCAAAAGGGTTCATCGGTTATTACTTTCTTCCTTACAGGTCATTACGATATCATTCTGTACGCTATTTGGTTTATCTAGTAACTGAGTAGTATCGAAATCTTGATCACATATAACTAATATATCATCCATATATCTCCTATACAGAGTTATCTTGTTGATGAGCTCACTCGTTATATTTTTAACATATGACATAAATACATCAGCCAAGAAAGGCCCCAAAGGGCTACCCATAGAAACACCATCAACTTGTCGAAAATGATCATCTCCAAACTTGATTTGGACTTTTAAATTACATAACAAGCGTAGTTCTTTCAACAGTATTGGCCCAATAGGAAAAAGGGAAATTACTAGATATACGGTTACAAAGGAAATCAACCATCTTAGTTAAAGGTACATTCGTAAAAAGAGAGCTTACATCAAAAGAATGCATATTCTTTCCTTTAATATTAACGTCATCGATAGGATCAATTAATTCAAATGTATCTTTCTAGGAGAACTTACACAGTTTATTAAGAATTGGGTTGAGCAACTTAGCTAACCATTTTGCTAGTTCATGGGATCTGGTTTGTTCTCTCTCACAGTACGTTGTTGCTAATAGTGTCCGGCCAACGGATCTGAAGTATTTTGCGTAGACAACTGTTAATAAACACCTGTATCTTCTGGATGATAGCTTTCGTAGTTCTCCAGGTTTCCGCCCCATACAGTAGAACTGTCTGCCTGGAGTCCCTCCGGAGGCTACTGCCGGTCCCAAGCCTGGATAAAGGAGAAGGGTTGGGCATGGGGTTAGCGTCCCCATCCCGTAGAAAACTACCTCGCTAAAAAAAACGCCAACCAGAAAGAATTTTTACCTTATAGTCACATTTATTTATAACAACCACTTCAGAACCTTTGTCGGGTAGGAAGATCACATTATCTGATCTACTTTGAAGATTTTTCTCATTGTTCTGTCGAAATTTATTAAAGTGTGACCAAGTGCTTTAAATTTGAAGTACTAGTTGACTGAAACAAACAACTGTTTGTGTACTACTGCGACTAACTATGAGTCGTACAACATAAGGCTTTCAATAACTAAGATTATTTGGTTAGTTAAAATTAAGACAACGGTTTCACAAAGTGACTCAAGGTTTTGTTTGATCAAAGTGAAATTCTTTTCAATCAATTGAGACAATTCATCTTATCATGATAATTAAGTTTAATAATGAGCAAAGTTTTTAATAGTTTCAATAGTTAAGTCAACATTCATTTCATCTATAATGGTTTATAAACATTCAGAAAAAGCCATATTCAAATAAATTGTTTCTATGAAAATTTATATGGACTATTCGTTATGTTTAGAGTTTGTCTTTCATTTGATAAAAACGTCTGGTCGACAAATTTCTTAAATTTCGTATGGATTATTTAAGAAGTTCAATATTATTTGTAATTAAATAACAATTCCTTAATTCGTATACTCTTCAATCTTAAACTTCGTTCAAGTTTCGTTTTACAATAGTATCTAGATACTCAATTTTAGGGGGGGGGAACCGTTAGTGTAACACAACATTTACATGTCAATACATCACATTACGAATAAGTCAGTTGATGAAGGTAATTAATGAAGAAATGCTTATACTGAGGATAACTATAAGATTATCTTATTATCGTATTCAATATTAAGTGATAAATAATTCTATTTAACTAGAAAAAATATTTGGAATTTTTGCTTCGAAATCAATATGATCGTGAAATAGTTTCTTTATATTACTACATTTTCATTAATATTTTTCTTCTTATTGTATCTCGTTTAGTTTAAACATTTTATATCTTACGTTTATCATTGTTTATTATTATCATCTTATATTTGTTTATCTAGATTCTAGAATATCACATTGGTTTATTCATGTGGTTGTAGGGCCAAATCATCCGTCAATTGGGTCATTGAATATCGAACAGATCATCAATCCCTGTTAAATTCAAGGAAAACCAATGCATATCAATTAATCGTATGCCATGGATTGACTCATGCGGTGGTAGTCTCTTTATCTTTTCTGTACTCATTCCATAATAACGTCCTTTGTGTTATACAGTCTTCAAAGCAACCATAGTACATTAATACATCAAAGGGATACTTAATTACTTACTTACTGACTTACTTACGCCTGTTACTCCTTGTGCAGGAGCAAAAGCCACCCACCAGAATTATTTTTTCTGGCTAGCGTTTTTATTTTTAGCGAGTTGGTTTTCTACGGGATGGGGTCGTTAATCCTATGGCCAACCCTCCTCCTTTACCCGGGCTTGGGATCGGCAGTAAATCTGGAAGAATTACAGGCGGAATTACATCAAAGGGATAAACCACATTAAATTCTGTTCGTGAGGTATAACTTCAAAGTTAGCTAGTTTTTCACAACATTCCCGTCTAACTTGAATAGGTCTTCAATTATTCAACATAGATCATCTAAATTAATGATCTACTTATATGTATATATAAGTAGACTATAAAATAGATTTCCCAATAAAAACTTATAGTATCCATGACCTAATTTAGTTTATTATTAAATTCATTTTATTATGATTAATTATCTAAAACGATTTCTGTCAATCAACAACAACAAAACGTTTTTTTCTTTTAATGGATAATTTACAGTTTTAGTTTAATTTTGTTTTCAATGATAATAATGTTTCTTTTTTTTTGAATACTGATTGATAGTTGAACCCAAATTCAAAAGAAAGAACCATTTGAATTAAGTCATTATCATAATTTTATTTTAATAGTAAGTAAATTGATCATTGAACTGACTTTAATTAATCAGTAAATTATTTAAAATTCTAATATTATTATTATGATTTATTGATATCAGAAGGGGTTTTGTAGACATTGTAATAATTTCAAGAGTTGAGATCATGGGCCAATTGAAGCTAGACTACCATGGAAAACCTGGAAGCACTAGACGGCCGTTTCGTCTTATCGTGGGACTACCCAACAGTGCGCATCAACGATTCTGCCTCGTGAGACTCCAACACAGGACCTATCAGTCTCGCACGCGAGTTCTTAACCACTAGACCACTGAGCCGGCCGATATCCAACTGTGTTAATGTCTAACTTCAACTAATCCACCGAATTGAGAGACACATCCACCATTGTCATCAGTGAGTTACTATCTCATAACAGACCCGATTGAACTTCACTGGTCATTGCTTCTCACTAGAACTCCATGAAATACGTTTTGAAACCAGTCACTAGTGAGCATATGTTGATTAATATCAGAAGGGGTTTTTGTGAATATTACAGTAATTTCAATAGTTGAGATTATGAGTCAATTGAAGCTAAACTACCATGGAAAACCTGAAAGCACTGGACGGCCGTTTCGTCCTATTGTGGTACTCCTTAGCGGATGTTCATTCACGATTATTATATCATCAATCTGATCTTAAATGTTAACAATCATTAAATTTTGTCATATTTGATGGTATGTATGAATAAATCGATTAAATAAACTGATTGAATGATAACAATCATGTTATATAGTATGTTTATTCACACATTTCAATAAATTCTTATATTATGTAGCTGAGAGACGAAAGAAAGGTTGACTGACTGAATATATGCTAAACAGTTTTGGGTTGCAAACAACTTAGAGAGGAAGAGAGAGAGAGAGAGGAAGAAAGCACTAAGTTATGCAAAATTAAGAAGTAAACATGTCTAGTTAAAGTGTTTAGTTAGATAAACTTTATTTTATTTCAACTGTAGTACATGATGATTCACTAATCCTATAAAACGTTTTCTTTGACTAAATTCAGTTAATTCTTCAAGTTAATTAGAGATAGAATAAAATTCTGTTAAATTTTTCATGAAAAAGGATCCTCATTAATACGGTTATCAGTGTTAGAAATAATGATCATTATTGATTAAATTAGTCAGCTATTCTCAGAAATGTACTACAAATGTGAATAATTTTTAAACGACATAATTAAATAATAGTTTATTTGAACTGAATTAACTTTTAACGGTTGTTATGTACTTACTTACTTACTTACTTAAGTAAGTAAGTAAATAAGTAAGTTATCCCTCGTGGAGGAGTATAGGCCACCTATCAATACTCTCCATCCAACTCTGTCTTCGGTAATTTTTTCCAGTTCTTTCCAGTTGCTATTGATCCTTTTCATGTCTAATTCCGATTCTCGACGTAGTGTGTCCTTCGGTCTTCCTTTTTTCCCATTTTTCTTCAACATTACAAGTTAACGCATGCCTAGTGATTCAGGTTGGTGATTTCCGTAATGAATGTCCTGTCCACTTCCAACGTCTCCTGATTTCTTCCTCAGCTGGAAGCTGGTATGTACTCTCTCACAGTAACCTGTTGCTAATGGTATCCGGCCAACGGACATTTGATATCTTGCTTAGACAACTGTTTATAAATACTTGTACATTTTCAGTGATGGTTGTGGTAGTTCTCCAGTTTTTAGCTCCGTACAGTAGGACTGTCTTGACGATCGTATTGAAGATTTTGACTTTGATATTGGTTGACAGTTGTTTTGAGTTCCATATGTTCTTCAATTGTAAGAATGCTGCTCTTACTTTGCCAACCCTTCCTTTAACGTCTGCATCTGATCCTCCTTGTTCATCTATGATGCTTCCCGCGTACGTGAAAGTTTTCATATCTTCCAGAGTTTCTTCATCAAGTGTAACTGTGTTGGTGTTCTCTGAATTGTATTTGAGGATATTGCTTTTTCGTTTATAATTTTCATATACAATGTGGAGAACATCAACCTAATCACACTTGATAGAGAAACTCTGAAACATATGTGCTACACCATTATTATTTTGATCTTTATAGCTTCACCTTTTAGTCAATCCATGAATTGAAAAGCAACTTTTCATCTTTATATAAACTAATAAGTTATTAAAACAAATGATCAATTGATTCAATGTTTTTAAATGTTAAAGCAACTTAAAATAGTTGAACTTTATTAGAAGTTAATAAATTTTAGTTCAGTTTAGAAATTGACTTAAATAGTCAAGAGTTAGTCAACTATTAACATAGTAGTAGTATTTTCTATTGAGCCATTCAACTGAATTCTGTTTCTTTACAATCAAATATTTCAGCTGATTGTTGACTGACAAAAAAAAGAAGTTGATTAGAATTATTTGATTTATTGATTATTCAATGTAACGGTTATTATAACAGGTACCTACTTATATGAATGAATGAATCTTTTGTGTTAATGCTAAATAATAAATTAAACTATAAGTTAAAAAGTAAGGTAGGCTTACTACTTAATATGACATTCATATCATGTTAAATAAAATACTCTTGTAATTGCTTTGTAAATCTCCAGCAAGCTTTATAATGCATCGTAATGAATGAATTACAAAAGTTTATTAATACTACATATATAAGTTTACAATTGGAAAGAACTGGAAAAGATTACTCAAGACAGAGTTGGATGGAGAATGATGATGAGCGATCTATGCTTTTCAATGAGGTGTAACAGGTGTAAGTACATACATGTATCAGCATACTATTATACTGTGCATTTATTTAGTCTGAGTATATATGTATAGTTGTTGAGATTCGTTTAGGTAAAATGTATTTTGATAACAGTAATAACAGTAATTGTCACTGTATATGAGGAGTACTATTTGAAATGGTGAACCCCTTCATATTTATGTGAAAAGTAAACATGACAGAGTAATTTAGAGTAATAAGGAATAAAAAGCGTTTCCTGCTTTATGCATAAAATTAATAGTCTTACTTAAAGCATTTGATTAAACAAGACTACAAATTATTTCAAACATAGAATTTACTAGTTACCATATAATAAGGAATCCAAATGTATGTCTTTTAAACTGTACTATCTTTTTACCTGTTACATAAGATGTAGTTTAAACCTTTTAAATAGTTAGTTACCTGAAATTAGGTCATACTTTATTTATCCGAATGTAACTTCATATCAATAAAAGACTGATGAATTTCAGTCCTAAACATCTATCGGAACATTTAAACAAACTATATCAAGTAAATTTAAACTTCACCACATTGCACAAGCAAGCAACTATCAGGATTTAGTAACTGAGTGGATAACACGATAACGTTTGGAGTGAACAGTTCTACGTTTGAATCCTGGAGTCATTATCAACTATGGGATGCAGACACATCTAACTGACGTGTCCCAAATAAAACGAAATGCATGTCCTGAATTCCACTGTTAATCACCATCCATTTTGGCTTTTAATAAATATAGATTTCATCCAATATTAGTAATTTAGATTATCGACTGTTGTAGTAAATGGGGTCCCTCTCTATATTGATTTATACTAATTTATATTTTAAAACATTCTATGAAACAATTTATTACTCGGAGGCTGGATATATTTATTACAAAAAGAATATTATCATTATTGGTTGATTAGACATTGTTCTAATAATGATTCATAGCAAGAATGAATCAGACATTATCTTCTGTGGTATTATTTATTACTTAGTAAAATACCAAGCAAAAGGTTCGTATTACCTGTTATGTAATTATGTG
Organism: Schistosoma margrebowiei; assembly: GCA_944470205.2. Taxonomy (NCBI): domain Eukaryota; kingdom Metazoa; phylum Platyhelminthes; class Trematoda; order Strigeidida; family Schistosomatidae; genus Schistosoma; species Schistosoma margrebowiei. The sequence goes on from OX104025.1 coordinate 9,333,094, forward strand.
CATTCATTGCATATCAACTGATAAACTATAATTGTGGGGAGGTGAGGGCGGGAAAGAATGATGAATAATTTAACAAAGATTATAAATTATACACAATCATTTATTAATACATAGAAAAACTACTTCTGAGTACTTAAGTATTTGATTAAACGATATGTTGTTATCATAGCCAAGAGATATGTTTAAAGGTGTATTTATAGTATGATAATGTAAAACTTAAAAGTGGTAATTTCATTTCAATAGTTGAGATCATGAGTCAATTGAAGCTAAACTACTATGAAAAACCTGGAAGCACTAGATGACTGTTTCGTCTTATCGTGGGGCTCCTCAGCACTGCGCATCCACGATCCTGCCTCGTGAGATTCGAACCAAGGACTTATCAGTCTGATATTAATCAACATACGCTCACTAGTGACTGGTTTCAAAACGTATTTCATGGAGTTCTAGTGAGAAGCAATGACCAGTGGAGTTCAATCGGGTCTGTTATGAGATAATAACTCACTGATGACAATGGTGGATGTGTCTCTCAATTCGGTGGATTAGTTGAAGTTAGACATTAACACAGTTGGATATCGGCCGGCTCAGTGGTCTAGTGGTTAAGAACTCGCGTGCGAGACTGATAGGTCCTGTGTTGGAGTCTCGCGAGGCAGAATCGTTGATGCGCACTGTTGAGTAGTCCCACGATAGGACGAAACGGCCGTCTAGTGCTTCCAGGTTTTCCATGGTAGTTTAGCTTCATTTGACCCATGATCTTTACTATTAAAAATAAATACTGATTGATAACTTGTTAAAATTGACTCTCTGTAAATTAGCTTAGAATGTCTGCTTCTGGAAAGTATAACTTTAAATTACTTTACCATATATATATCTTATTGTACATGCAAGTTGTCATGGATTTATAACTTTTAAAAATTATGGCAAGATTCTGAAATTTAATACAAAATATTGTTTAATTAAAACTATTAACTAAAACGATTTATTATTGTAATTCTTATCTTTAAAGTGAAAATTGTTTCTTTTTATAATGTTATTTAATGTGAATAGACTATATCTATACAACAATCCTAACCTAGATTACGTAATAATTGTGATAATACTAATAAAGTATTGAACAAGAATATAAGTGGGGATGATCGAATGTATTTTAAGATAACAAGTCTGAGAACCATACAATAAATACTTCATTTCAGAAATTTAAAACAGTTAATCCTTATAAAATTTCACAGGTTGAAATCATGAGTCAGTTGAAGCTAGACCACCATTGAAAACCTGGAAGCACTGGACGGCCGTTTCGTCCTGGTATGGGACTCCTCAGCAGTGCGCATCCACAATCCCGCAACACGCGGGGCTCGAACCTAGGATCTACTGGCTTCGCGCACTTAACCACTAGACCACTGAGCGTGGTGCGGGATCGTGGATGCGCACTGCTGAGGAGTCCCATACCAGGACGAAACGGCCGTCCAGTGCTTCCAGGTTTTCAATGGTGGTCTAGCTTCAACTGACTCATGATTTCAACCTGTGAAATTTCTACAACTCCACAAAAACCCATTCAGTTAATCCTTATGATAAATTTCGATAATGTAATGGGAAGACGAAGGTTATCAGAATAATGTGATAATATATTTACGCAATGCATTTTGAACAATCTGATCATACACAATATACTTGTTAAAACATGTTGTGTATGAAAATTTAAAGGTCAACTAAACAGGTTAAAGATAAGAAATAATCATATTAAAGTACACAAAAACAATGCGATTACCACTCTGGATAATAAATCAGTATTACCAGGGTACGTCAATTTGTTTTTGAATGCACAAAGGGGGTTTCAATTTCCGTATAGCCAAGGCTTCAATAAACCTTAGTATACGTCATTGATGGCTTTCGTATAACACTACAAATGCTGATTTGATGACCAATTTCAACCAAATGGAGGATGATGTTTGCTTATCTTGTGATCTTATTTGACCATTGGAATTCATTCGCCTCTGCAGCCATTTTAGTATGTGTTCATCAACCCTTAATGACAAATTACGATTGATACTCCCTATGAACGTGTTCCCGCACATACATGTAAATTGATAGACACAATGGGATGTGTCACAATCACTTACATGCTGTTTGGGCTTTTGGTGAAACTTACACCTTGTCTTCTCAGTAGTGGCAAGTTACTTACTTACTTACGGTTGTTACTCCTTGTAGAAGAGCATAGGCCTCCAATGACAAGTTGGGCTGCATAAAATGTCCCGTTGATGGCTAATTTAAGTCTCCGTTTCAACATGAGTCTATTTGTGTCGCCTCTAAATGGTAACAAAATGTAAACTTGCTTTTTGGGTGTGATCAGATTGTTCAAAATGTATTGTTCAAATATATCACATAATTCTGATAAACTTCGTCTTCTCATTGCATTATCGAAATAAATACTTCATTATTATCAGAATGTGTTTTGTAGAGATTTTTAGAAATTTTCACAGATTGAAATCATGACTCAGTTGAAGCTAGACAACCATTGAAAACCTGGAAGCAATGGACGGCCGTTTCGTCCTAGTATGGGACTCCTCAGCAGTGCGCATCCACGATCCCGCACCACCCGGGGCTCGAAACCAGGACCTACTGGCTTTGCGCGCGAGCACTTAACCACTAGACCACTGAGCCGGCATACAACGGTGTTAATGTCTAACTTCAACCAATCCACGAAGTTGCGCTACCGTACACCATTGTCTTCAGTGAGTTGATATCTCACAACAGACTTGGTTGAACTCCACTGGTAACGACTTCTCACCAAAACTCCAGAAGTATCTCTTGAAGTCAGTCACTAATGAGCAGATGATTATTATCAAAAGGGGTTCGTGGAGATTTTAGAAATTTCACAGATTGAAATCATGAGTCAGTTGAAGCTAGACCACCATTGAAAACCTGGAAGCACTGGACGGCCGTTTCGTCCTAGTATAGGATACCGGCTGTGGTCTAGTGGTTGAGTGCTCGCGCGCGAAACCAGTAGGCCCTGAGTTCGAATCCCAAGGGGTGCGGGATCGTGGATACGCACTGATGAGGAGTCCCATACTAGGGCGAAATGGCCGTCCAGTGCTTCCAGGCTTTCCATGGTGGTCTAGCTTCAAATGACTCATGATTTCAACCTGTAACACTTCTGTTCATTAATTTACGAATTTTGTTTTCAGCGATTATTATCTACATGATCTTATATATATGTATTTTGCTAATAGGTATGATGCTCTAACACTTGACAATGTTTTTCTAATCTCTTCTTAAATTGCTTTAAAAATCTCTTTTATTTGAATCTAAAACAGAAGCATGAAAGAAGCTTTAGTCCCAATGTTAGTTATGGTATAGGAAATAAGAATATTTCTAGGTTTAAAAGTAACCTTGATATTATAGAAGCTTCTAGAGACATGCAATAATCAGTAACAAAATCAGAAATTATCCGATCACAAAACAACATAATTATCATACTTCATTCTTGGAAAGTTTTTGTTGAAAGAAGACTGAACGCAGCATTTCCAAAATTTTAGTCCAGATTTTGAGGACTTGTTCGAGCAATACAGATATTTGTCTCTGTATTTAATCACTAAATATAAACCCCACTTTATCAAATATTCCGTTTGAACAACAGAATATTATGATGAAATCATATTTGAACTACTCATGAGTAGATGATTACTGTAAACGAAACTTTATTTGATGTAAATCAAATTGATTGAAAGGTTCACAATTCTGAGTCAAATATTTGATTTGGATTTAAGTTTTACTAGATACTTTTCGTAACTTACTCTGTAAAGTTTTTAAATTAACATCGTGAAGAATTCATTTCCATTTATGAGACCCTGTTTATCAGATAATGTTAGTGGGAATGGTCGGAGTCAAAAAGAATATGGACAATTACTGCAAAAGAATTTCAATTTCTGAATTTAGTTCAACTGTTTAGACAGTTTTTTTCCTGTTGAAAAGCTTCAATAACAGGCATTTAATGTTGTAGTGAAATTAAAATAATCTTTAATTGTCATTTGTAAAAGTTATGTAACATGTCTAAGGTCAATACAATATGTTATCTTGTTTCATCTTATTGATTTCCTAATTTATTCTTTTTTTGAATGTAGATAAGCAACCGGATGTACTACCATGCGAATTCCTCAGATAGATAGTTGGCGCATACTTCTGAGGGGTTCCGTGCTAGGAAGCAGCTGTCTAGTGCTCCTTTTGATTTTGTCCACGTTAGGTCAGTCTTGTGACATAAACTACGAAATCCATACTATTAGTTTAATATAGACTTATAACAACAGCTGACGATCACTCAAAGTCAAACCCATGGTTACCTTCAACTATGCAATATATCTCAAAGTAAAGGAGAATTCAGTTAGGAGAAACCAATTCACTGTATGTCATATAATTACAGAATGTCTTCATAAAATATGAAAACCAAACTTTTGACACTTCATGATTCTTTCAATTCTGTTCTATCACAGTTGCTCTTTGTTTCCACCCTTGTTATCTTCAATTCAGTCTTCTTCTGACAGGCGTTTCGCTTCCATCTGCCGTTACATATTACTATATCTGTTAGTATAAGTAGTATGCAACACAATATGAATGATGCTTTCCAATTGACTTCTAATATCTAGTTACTATTCATCACGCATTGATCTCACTTGAAACACCATTGAAAATCAAAGGGCAGTGAGTAGTTATTTCGTCCTAGCACGGGACTCCTCAGCAATGCACACCTACAAATCCACCAGGCCTCAAACTCAGAACCTCCAGGTCATGCAACGAACACTTAACCATTGGAAACAATAAGACGCCATTCAATGGTATGATTTTATGTTCAAACAACTAATCATACAGAACAAAGATCATCCAATGCTATTTGAGACAAATGTTCCACACTCAACATATTTGATCTCCGTCAGTCATAGCTGCTCGCTAAAACTTCAGAAATGTTTTAAAGTATGTCATCAGTTAGCTAACTATCACCTATGAATTTTAAATACTCAATTGTGTTCATATATATACTAATCTGGTTGTATATTATTTCATTATTAGTATACTAAGTATATATTGCAATACAGAAAATCATTTCTTCAATGTAAAATCGTAATCACAGAGCAATAAAAAATTGCAAAAAATGATTTAATAAAAAATTTACTTATTTAGTTGATTGAGAAATTCTTCACCATAGCAGTAATCTAAAAGAAATAAACTTACCTAAGTCTACCACTACTTGTTGTGCATAGGCCATCGACGAAAGATTTCCAAGTGTCTCTTTCATGAGTTCACTTTTTCAGGTGCTGCCAAGTGTTGCTATTTAGAAATACAAATGAATGCATGTTGATTAAAGTACAGTATTTATTAATTTGTCGCTCTTTAGGTATATATATAACAATATAGCAAAACTCTATTGCAACTGTATAAGAAAACATGTATTATGTATCTTCAACTAAATTTACATATGGTATAATATGGATACTTTGACTAGTGTTAAAATAATGAATTGGGTCACTGTTCATCATAGAATTTTAATCCAATAAATAATAATCCATTTATTAAACCACTCAGTTAATTCATGGGCAATAAGTTAGCAATGTAAACAGTGATTTAAAGGTTAAGTGCTCTCCACAAGACTAATATGTTCTTTGTTATATCCTCGGTTGGATCGTAAATAAATACTGTTGAGAAGATCCATAATAGGACGTAACAGCTATCTAGTGTTTTCTAGTTCCCAGTGGTTGTGTAACATAGATCAGTCAGTGATGGTATATCATAAATCGATTGTTCGGTGTTCATTGCTACTGTTTGTAATTCTTCATGTTAAATAACAGTTAGTTTTATTAATCATTCATGAATCTTTTAATTACTAAGTAGTTTACGTTTCAGTTCGTATAAACAAATATAAACCCCCGCCAAACTAGACGTTTTAGTTAGTTCTACTGAAAATTGTCTTTTACTTGGTTTAGTGTTTGTTTGTATAAATCCAACAGATGACTTCTTGAAATGAGGAGTTCCGTTCGTTGCTGAGTTAATAGAAAGGTGAGTTTCTATTTTGAAAGCAGTTGGTTTATGATTTCTTGGTTATCTTCTTATATTCTCCGGATATGTTAAATAAACTGTAATTATTAAGTCATTTAGTGAATGAAATCAAGTTTTCTTAATTCAGAGCAAATAAATATAGTCTTATTATTCTAGTTTAAGAATCCTTAGGGTTTTTTGAAATGTTCCCAGTGATTTATAGAATAAATAAAATACTTTAGTTATCAACAAACAAATGGATTATGTACAGTCATAATTATCTTAATATTTAAATATTTCCTAACAGTTACAATGTATAGCACTTTTCAAGTGTTGACTAATATCAACTTTTAAATTATTAGGAATTTGATAGATTCGTTGGATGGTGATCAATGTCATATGTGTCAAGTCCTTCTTAATGCAGATCGAATACTATCGACCAAGTTGCAATGTGGCCACTAGTCTAGTTGACTCAATACTGAGTGCACTACGTTGAGATGTATGTTCACTATGATAACCGTTACGACTCATCATGTAGACGGTGATATTCTTCAACTTCCGAGTGTCAAATTATCCAACAAATAATTAAAATATAACACAATTTGTATGTTAAACAGTGTTTATCCTCTTGTTCTATTACTTTTAAATATCTTACTAGTTAACTATTTAATTGAGTGTCAAAAAAAAACATTTATGAATAATGTATATTTCTAGGTATGAATGAATGATTTATCTTATTATTGATAGTCTACTGAACAAATCATCCTTCAAAATAGGATCTAGGAAGATCTAGATCAGTTATTCGATACGACATGATGAATTTACATTGAATGAATTTGAATAGATAACAGATAGATAGTATGAATACTTTGCTAACAATATGTTATGTCATAATAAGTAATATGAATATCCCAACAGATGAAATATGTTAAGATGCAACTGCAAAGTTACCAGTTACGAAAAAAAACATACAAACTTTTGTATAAATTTTTTAATTAACATATAAGGATAATAAAAACTAGTTGATTGGTTTGCTCTGATTGATCGTCAAGTCATAGAATAATGAATTATACAATAGAATTTTCAGAATATGAACCTCTATGAATCGATATTGGATATAAATAGGGATCTCTTCTTTCGATTCATCAATCAACATCTAAAGCAAATTATTATTCAGTAAAGTCATTTTGCACTACTTGTCATTATTGAAAATGTTATATCAGACTATGATTTCTGGTTCTTTTTAATGTATGTATCAATTTTGGCATTGAAGTTAGATATGTCAATTATTGTTTGACGCTTTTGAAGTTTGAAGGCTGAGCTGTCGCCACGAGACAGAAGGTTATATGTTTGGTTGAAATTAGACATCAACACCATTGGATGGTGGCTCAGTGGTCCAGTAGGTTAATCGTTCGCGCGTGAGACCGGGCGCCCTGGGTTCGAATCCCGCGAGCGGTATCGTGGATGCGCACAGCTGAGTTGTCCTACAATAGGACAAACCGACAGTCCAGTGCTTCCAGGTTTTCAGTGATGGTCTAACAATAATCAGTTAATGATCTCAGTCGAAAATATATGTTCAGTCTTCAGTGAGGCTATTGATGCGCATTTCTAGAGTCCTATACTACAATGGACTTTTTTTCAGCAAAATTCAGCAATCTCAATAAATCCTCCATGTTAATCAATTAATAATCCTTTTCATGCTTATCATTTCAACAATAAATTATATTAATTTCAATGGTTGAGATCATGAGTCATTTGAAGCTAGACCACCAGGAAAAACCTGGAAGGCCGTTTCGTCCTGTTGTGGGATTCTTCAACAGTGCGCATCCACGATCCCGCCTCATGAGATCCGAACCCAGAACCTATCGGTCTTGCGCGAGAACGCTTAACAACTGCACCAGTGAGCCGGCATCCAACCATCTTAATGTCTACCTTCAACTAATCCACGAAATTGAGCGGCACATAAATCATATTCTAATTATTGTCTATAAACCATTTCACTCACATAAACCATATTCTGTCTTTATTCTGAGATGTTATAGAATGTTATGACTGAAATTGTATAAATGTTTTTGTGATTATATATTCATAACAAACATTGATGTAAAATAAATTTGATACATTTACTCTATGTGATTGGGTATATGGATCTTATTGATCAAATAGTTTATATTATGGTGTATGCTACTTATACTGATGGATATAAGTAATATGTAGCAACAATCAAAAGTGTAATGCCTGTCAGAAGAATATTGAGAAGATTGAATTGAAGAAAACAAGAATCGAAATAGAGAGAAATTGTAATAAGAACAAAATTATAAGAATCATCAAGTATGTAATGGACAACTTTAAGAAGATATACAAATAATGTATTTAGCTTGTGGTTTCCATGTTGTTTTAGTTGTTAGTCAACAAACAAATAAAATGGTTTGAAGTCTATTTCAATGATCTTTAGAAAGTTGCCTAATTCAAATGTAATAATTTTCAATATTTAACCTTTTAATAAATGTATTAGTCCAGTAACAATTTATATACATTAATTTACATTAAGCACACAATCAAATAATCGATTATTGTGTACTCGTTTATGTTTCTAGGTTAGTGAATTTTATCGATATAAGATTGTAACAAAAATGGTAATGAATTCTAATTATGATTTAGTAGATAAATATTTTAGACAAGAAAATGATGAGTGAGTAATTGTGGTGTAGTAACAGAGCTGACTGATTATATATATATATATATATATATATATATATATATATATATATATATATATATATATATATATATATATATATATATATATATATATATATTCGATTTCGGATTGGCCACACAATCTGTCCAGTAAATCAATGTCTGTGTATATATATGTATATATGTGTGTGTGAATACGTAGCATAGTATGTTCGATGTATATACACATCATTGCCTATAGTAGTCTCATACAAGCCATTTATTCAAAAACAAAAACCAGTTGTAACCAATCTATATTTCGTTTGGTGAATGTAATACATTCATGTACCTATATAAATCTATGCCAGATAAATAAATATTCTTCGAATTATATCTGATATTAATCCTAAGTATTAACATTATTATTATCATTATTATAGAGCAGAAATAACTTTATGCTGGTTTATTTATTATGTAATTTTAAATTAATTACTCACATGGATACTAATAAATATTAAAATTAGAAAAAAAATCAACCAAACTATTTTTTGTTTCCAATCGTATTCAATGCAATAATCATTAGTAACTATGGCTACAAAATTATGATATGAACTTGATTTAATCTATTAATTAAAAAAAAGGATTATAACTATCATTATTAAACACTCTTTAATGTGTACTTTAATAATATGGTAAGTTTAAAAGTGTTTTCATTCACGTCATTATAATAAACTTACTCATTACAATTGATTGATCACTGGGTGGTGTTCAATGTCTTGCTTGTTTAGTCCTTATTAGTGTAGACCGATTGCTATCGATCATGTTGCAATGTGGTGACACGAGATCGAATCCGCCAGGGAGCACCAGTTCCCTCAAGATTACAGGTATACCTTGCTGACGAGTGCCAAGTAGCACGAAACCCGGGTCTAGGGTTTCCTGTTGACTACCTCCAACCACCATCTAAATAAAGTTACTCGTTTGTTTTTTCTTTTTATGAAGCCATGATCTAAAGTTTAAGTTAATATTAAGTAAAGCTTGTATTTTATAATATAATAGACAAAAATTGGAAATGTGAATTAATTTAATCAGATCCTCCTTGAGAATAGATGTCATTGAACTTCGATTGTTAATAATGCTCACTTAATTGAATCATTGGATTAAAGTGTCTATTAATTGTTAGCTCATTTTACATCTGTCTGATCAATTATTTATTTATTTAAGCATAGATATGAGCCACATAAATCATTAGGTTTGTGTGATGGTGACCGGATGCCCAAACCGAAATAGGTGGTTTTCTTAGGGGGCCACACCCCGAGCCTTCGACCTAAAGGCCGAATCCACGAAGCAGTGGAACGATGTCAGGATCCTGGAGCCCATGTGCATCATTGGTTTGGAATCAGGGTTTTCCAACTCCCCTAGGTGAACTCTCCGTGTCCACCAACCCCGTTAAAGCATCTTGCATTCGCGTTTCGTTTTTTTCCTGAGGCCCGTTATTTTGTCGTCATTTAGATAGGACGATGATTGTTGACGGCCTCTCCACTTTAGTGACCCGTGGATCTGACTGCAGTTAGATCGTATGAATGTTTGTTATCGCCTATCCTCGTATATAATCATCGAATCAAATCGCGTTCGTCAATAGCGGAATAACGTGAATGGACTTTTGGATACATAAACTTTGTATATGCTGAGAACAGAATAGAGAAAAGAGAAACGACGCGCAGTGGAGATGGCGAGTAAGCCAACTTCCTTTTAGTCAAGCGCTAATCATTATTTATAGGCACACAAAAATAAGTTACAGACATGTGATGAGTCATGGGATAAGAAGTGTACGCACACATATGCGCTCATATAAAAGCAGTCAAGATTGATAAGCGAATAATTAACAAGGTCGAAGTGTGACTAAAGTAGAAGGAATAGAATGGGTTGTCCGAAAGCTAGAATAAAGTATATGGACTTAACATAATAACCAACACTACACTCTCAATCGCGTAAACAACACCCGTGGTTCGAAAATGCAGTGAATAGGACTTTTGTGGCAGTGGTTGTATGCACGTGGCCACGTGAGAGCATTTGTAGGTGGGGGGTTCTGATTCACCCCACTCTCGACTGTACCAGGGTATTTGGGGGCTGTCTGATGAATGAGAGTTACTCTTTTGACTATTAACAAAACGACTGTGAATTATGACTGCTAAATCTTAATTCTTATTGGTTTAAAACTCAACTCCTATCCCCAATAACCGATTTGAAGATATACATAAGAAACCGATAAATGTTTTATTACTATGACTCAAAATCCATAGGATTATAAACATTAATCACACGATAACACCTCACTATATATATGAGATTATATTGTTCAGTCATTATTCAGTCATAAGTGATACAAAACAGAGGAACAGACAAGTAATCAATTGATGATAATTTCGAGACAGTTCAACTTATCAACAGTTAACAATTTAAACAAAAGTAGGGAAATATAGAGGGGAAATATTAATGCACCTAAACCAAAATATTGAATATACAACAAAAATATGTATAATAATTCTACATAGAATAATTATAAAAAGTGTCACCCCTTTTCAATGATATACTATGATGTAATAACAAAGTGCTGGGTGTATATAAGTGATCATTGGTTCAAAATGTTGAGTGACTTCAAACGATGACAACAACAACTGCACATTTTTTTTTTATCTTGGTTGATAATTTATAGAATCTAGGCAGAGAGTTTATTATTGATTTCTTTCATTTTATCAAAGTTATTAAGAAATGACTTATTGATCTCATCAACTGTGATCGATTGATTATTTTTGTTTTAAAGCTTACCGTAGTACACAACAGGAATTCATTTTTTTTTGTTGTTGAGTGGTTTTGTAAATAAATTCAACGATTAGTGATTATTCGATAAGATGTTTTGAAAATATTTTCCAGCCCAAACAAATTTTAGTCGTAGAAAAAAAAACTAGACAGGTATTTCGTTTAAATTTTAAATTAACAAATGATTCGTTGTTAGGCGGTGACCAATATCTCATCTGTCTAGTCCTTACTACTGATCAGATCCTACGGATTAGGTTTCAGTGTGGTTATTAGTATTACTGACTTGACTTCATGTGCAAAATACTGAAGTGTTAAGTGGCTGGAGGTAGTTGAGAGAAAACCTTATGCTGACTTAGGTTTCGTGTTAGTTAACATTCATCCTCATCAAGGTAATGATACTTTGTAGTGGATTCAAACATGAATGAAACTGACTATCTTTCAACTATCAGTCAATATAAATATTTCAGCTGAACAGGAGGTTGGTCGACAATTGGATAACTCACTGCTAACATCTTTGATTGTGAGCCCGACTGATCCAGGTTCGAATCCATTAGGAAATATTATTTCCCTTAAAATTCCAGGTACATCTTGATGATGAATTTCAAATAACACGGAATCTAGGTCAGTACCTGGTATCTTATCAACCAATTCTAACCAATTAATAGTTCAGAACTTGTCATAGCTCCACACTTATGACACCATATCAAACTAAAATCTAAAACTTCATACTATAAAAATAGCTTGCTTATCCTCGTATATACTCATCGAGTTAAATCACGTCAGTGCATAGCGGAATTAAATAAGTCAAGTACGAGGATGGATTTTTGAATAAGCACATATTTCTTACAATCGTTAATCAGAAAGCTCAATCGAGAAGGCGAATTAAACCGACTTGATTTAACCACGTGTGAATCGATATTTATTGTCGAACAAAAATAAGTTACAGACATTTGATGAGTGAGCTAAGAAATTAGCATACGTACGATCATATAAAAAACAATCGAGGTATTTATAAGCAAATAACTGACAGGGTAAAATTTGGCTTGAGAAAAATAAATAAATTGCTCTGTCTGAAAACTAGAATAACCTATGTAGATTTGACATAGTATCAGGCCTTGCATACTAACACCTTAACATGGTTGAGGTGTTAATATCATCCTGATAACCGGATTTAAATAAAATCTATATTCCAATAATTAGAACTGTTAAAAAAATTGAATTATAAATTTGCACCATAATTATGTAGGTAATATTGATCAAAAAATATTATGCTAACAATGTATACTACTTATGTTGACATATATAAGTAGTATGTAGCAGTAGTCGGAAGTGAAATGCCTTTCAGAAGAAAATTATGGAGATTGAATTGAAGAGAATAGGAATTTAAAAAGAAAGTAATTGTAGTCACAATAGGAATGAAGGTGTGATATGAAGTTTGTAAGGGACAACTGATGGAAAATATTTTACAAAAGCATTCTGTAATGTAGTATGCAATAAAATAAATTAGTCTTTTCCCGCCTGAGTTCTCGTTTACTACAAGCTAATATTATCGAAAACATTTCAATCTTGGCTAAGTGTATTGTCTTTTGTAAATTTAATTCTTTTGTTTTCATGTAGTGGCTAAGTACTGTGAATTAGAATATAATCCAAATAATGATTACATGTCAAGCCCTTAATTTTACTAAGGTTTTTTCTATTTGATATGTTAGACATATTCATAGCAGATAGCTGAGAATAACTCCATATTGTTGAAGTGTAATCTTTACTGAAACTTACACTTTAATTATAAAGCATCCAATCAGTATATAAGGAGGGGAAAATGATTGAAATGGCTGAGTATGATAGCGAACCTATGAAAAAGTGAACAAGTTGTGGATTACCTTATTTAAATGAGCACATCAATGTCTTTAAAAAAAGAGAGACACTTATTTTTTTGTTCTTTTTAAGTGTCAAAGATAGTTTTCAGTACAACAATATTCATATTATTATGATCAATTTATTCTGTTTTATGAAAATTTGAATAATCGATGGTGAATCAATAAAAGATAAGATACAAATTGAAATTACCTTACCATAGTATTCACTCTTGAATCGTTAAAGAGTAAAAGACGGTAGCATGTACGTTACCAATGTACTAGTGTAGTAGACGACAACACAAATGGGGATGATCAAATGAAGTTGAATACAAGATTACAGTCTCTTAGTGAAATCTGAGAACTATACAGTAAATACTACATTTACAAAATGTCAATCAATTATCTCAGACATCATTGTTCCTTCATTTCCATACTAATCACTCTGTGTTCTCGATCTCTTCTCTTCGATCTTCTTAACCTTGTGCTGTCAGGTATTTCACTTTCGATTGATAATACATACTACTTATATCTGTCTACATCAATAGCACACACCACACTGGAATTAAATTTAATGGTTATACATTTTTAATCTTAACTTAATAGTGAACATGAAATAGATATTATTTAACAATGAAAAGCATATCTATGTTTATGATTTTACATTTCAATTATCGAGTGAGATTCACTTGTGATGGATTACTCTATTTAAATGTAATCAAACAAACTGAGCATATCATCAAGTGTTGATGTACTTGATGTATCCAAGTCAAAATATAATATTGTGTAACTAATGTAGAGTTAGATTCAATTCACCAACAACAAGGAAAACACATTTATATATTTATATACATCTGAAAACTTAAAACATACAGAAATTGATCACATCATATATCTATTAATCATTAATAATGGAGTGAATCAAGATTGTACAAGATTTAATTATTGAATAATTCAGACATAAAATTTGATAGTTAACTAGTACGCATTGAAACTATTAGATTTCTCCTTTTTCTTAAGAAAAAATTATACTTTTTTTCAAACAATTATCGTTAGACATATCTCTCTACCACCCTTCCTTTCTTCGTTTGTTCGTTCATTCATTCCCTCCCTCCCTCCCTCGTTCCTTCCTTCTGGTAATAATATTACTACATTAGTAAAGCAGAACATTTGAAAATTTTACTTACATTAATAAAACGAAATGGAATATTCATTAATTTATATACCTTTTTTTACGTGTATTAAATGACAGTAACATTGATGATTATCAATGACATTGATACTAATACTAGTACTAATATCAATACCGATACACTACTACTACTACTACTAATAATAATAATAATAATAATAATAATAATAATAACAATAGTCAAACCAATAATGGTACCAAAGTTTTCAGGATATTGAATAAGATATTCGATATCATTTATAATTTTTAGTTACATCATAATATTCTATGTATACGTATAGACACCAATCTGTTTGTGCATTACTTTATATATATATATATATATATATATATATATATATATATATATATATATATATATATATATATATATATATATATATATATACTTGAATAATCACCACCCTATATACAATGAAAATTAACATATGTAAATTTATAGTTGCATTCAACCAACTTCTGATAATATGGATACACGAAATATTCCAAGAGTATTATGAACAATTGGAATATATATATATACATACATTAAAACAATGAAATCAATCAATTTTTCCATAGTGCTGTATAAATAATTAAATTGAAAAAAATCTCTATTATTTAGTACAATGGTTATGAATGAATTGTAAACTAGAATGTTGTATACACATCCAGGCTACTTACATATATGATACATAGTTTTATTTCATTTGTAATTCCTCAGGTGAATAATTATTTTGAGAATCGAACTAAGGAATCTTGAATGATTATTTTTGTTCAGAAGGGGTCTTTGTGGATATTATGAGTCAGTTGAAGCTAGACCAGCATGGAAAACCTAGAAGCATTGGAGTTCCACAATATGACGAAACGGCTGTCTAGTACTTCCTAGGTTTTCTATGGTGGTCTAGCTTCAATTAACTCATGATATCAACCATTGAAATTATTATTATTTTTGTTTTAGATTACCATTGAGCTTGGAGACTAATGACAGAATTTCTGTGTTTTTTTCATGGGAAACTTGAAATAAGGTGGATGGCAGAATTAAATATTGATTAGGATAGATTTTGAAGTACTTCATTATGTAAAAGATTGAATGTTTAGTTTTTGATAAGTGAAAATGTTTATTAAAGCATATGTGAAATACAGATATATATATATATGTGTATGTGTGCAAAAATAGTATTATATTTTTTAAAAATCTCACACGATAGTACACATCATTTGTGGAGGTTTATCTACTACCTTCGGTGATATTTTCGATTGTAATCGATCAGTCTGTGTGTCTTGCCAATAAGTGTTAGCTGAAACGGTACCTAGGTTTAGTGAAGTTTCCTATCAATTACCGCCAACAAACTAAAAGATGTTTCGGAATAATAAATAAGAACTTTCGTCTAAATTTGATCGAATAATTTCAAAATATTTGGGCGCCAAGTTAATGTGAGACATTAAAAAGGAAGAATGTATTTGTAAAATCTCAGCGAAAGCTTGGTCCAGATTGCCATGCGAAATGTTGGATTTACTTCAAATTCATTCACTGAGATTTTACGAATACGTTCTTCCTCTTTAATAAAAGATGTTTCAGTTTCATAAAGTTGTGATTTCATTGATTAATTAATTATGTACCTATGGAGTTAAATGAAACTGAGTCGTTAATTGAGATAAATAATAGAAATAGCATCGGTGATATTAACGATTGTAATCAATCAATCTGTAATGGAATTTGTGTGTCCTGAATGGATAACCTGGATACTTATATTTGGTCATGAGAATTCACTAAAGTTGAACAATAGCTCAAAACACCAACATTAGGATACAACGAGGCACATGCAATAGACAAGTCCACAAAAATGTTAGATTTACATGAAAATCAACACCATTCGATAACCAATCGGTTGTAAATATCTCAAATTTACAAGAGTTTAGTCTCTACTCAAATACCTCTATGGCAACACCTCAGACTGTGAGACTGGATGATGAGATTTTAAATCTCATTTGTAGTTCCAGCTCCATAAAAACAGCAGTTATGTTTTGCTGACGAGTGCTAGCTGGTACGGTACCTAGGTTTAGTGAAGTTTCCCGCCAATTACCGCCAACAAACTAAAAGACGTGTCATTTTCATAAAGATGAGATTTCATTAATTGATTATGCACCTATGTAGTTGAATAAAACTATGAGCTGTTAACTAAGATAAATAATAGAAATAGCATCGATTAGTCAATGAAATATTTTAAGAACTCATACAATAAATGACAGCTTAGTAGCAATAATTCAGTGGGCTCGTGCTCACTATGTTAATTGTCATGGTGAAGACCTTCAGTTGAGCGCATCATATATATATATATATATATATATATATATATATATATATATATATATATATATATATATATATATATATATATATGCTTGTGTATAGAATGGGGATGCTGATGACAGACTTACATACTTGATGCTAGAGTTGTATACCGTTGAGTATATACTTATTCGGGGTTTGATAGGGTTTATTCAATGTTGTTTTAGTGAATTTCGTTTGACATAGTTTGTTTAAATGCTTGACGGGTGTGGTTAGTGTGGTGGTGATGATGATATTTTATTGATAGGTAGTGTGATAATTAGACAGATGAGTCGGTTACCCCATGTTGGAGTAGTCGAGCGGTCTGGTACATCTGACTCAAAGTTGTCTGGTACACGAAATGGGAGTGGGTTCGAATCATAAGTCTGACGACATACTAGCTTTATTAATGTTCATATATTAGAAATTTGAATAGTAATAAAACTATGACCTTATTATAAATATCAGATTAACACTTGTGGTAATATTCGATTGCTTTTCAGTTAGTATATTTGAATGTTTCCTTCATTTATGCCTAGTCTATTTCATAACAAAACAAGTTTATTTGGGTATTTACTACTATCTAAGCTACTATAAATAGTAATCCTTAGTTGTATGACCCTCTCCCCGTTATTGTCATTCAATTTGATTGCTGTTTTACATACCAGCGTTAATCTAAAAAAAATTTATAACCCATTAATTGGGACAGTTTTTACAACTCAACATTTAATTTGAGAACTATGGTTTCATAATTTGAATTTAAACGTTTATATAAAATATATATACCAGAAGGGGTTTGTGGAGATTTAAGAACTTTCACTGGTTGAAATCATGGGTCAATTGAAGCTAGATCACCATGGAAAACCCGGAAGCACTGAAAGGCCGTTTCGTCCTAGTATGGGTTTCCCCAGCAGTGCGCATCTACAATCCTGCACCTCGCGAGATTCGGGCCCAGGACCTAACATTCTCGCGCCAGGCGTTCAACCAACTAGACCACTGAGCCGGCATCCAATTATGTTAATGTTTAACTTCAACCAATCCACGAAGTTGCGCCACCGTACACCATTGTCTTAAGTGAGTTGATATCTCACAACAGACTTGGTTGAACTCCACTGGTAACGACTTCTCACTAGAACTCCAGGAGTATCTCTTGAAGTCAGTCACTAGTGAGCAGATGATTATTATCAGAAGGGGTTCGTGGAGATTTTAGAAATTTCACAGATTGAAATCATGAGTCGGATCAGTGGTCAGGTTGGTTAAGCGCCTGGCGCGAGACTGATAGGTCCCGGGCCCGAATCTCGCGAGGTGCGGGATTGTGGATGCGCACTGCTGGGAAGTCCCATTCCAGGAAGAAACAGCCCTGCAGTGCTTTCGGGTTTTCCATGGTGATCTAGCTTCAATTGACTCATAATTTCAATCTCTGAAAACATATATACCTCATAAACATGTTTATATTGATCAGAACCGATTACATCATGGGTCAGCATATCTACATTATTTCATTACTGAACCCATGATGATCGAAAATGATGCAACTGATCAAACAATTAAAAATTCTTCATTCTCAACATAGAACACCAATTAATTTAATCAGAAATTATACATTTATACTCAATATTATCTACTGTAAGAACTTTTTATGGATTTTTGAAACATCTGAGTTTCTAAAGAACAACATTTGGAACAATTATGTTTATTGCTTATTCTGTACACACATAGTTTTAAGTCTAAACATTACTTACGCCTGTTACTCCCAATGGAGCATAGGCCGCCGATCAACATTCTAGAACCCACTCTGTCTTGGGCCTTCCATTCTAGTTCTATCCGATTGTTATTCATTCTTCTCATGTATGTATCCGTTTTTCGGCGTAAACTGTTCTTTGTTCTTCCTCTCCTTCTTTGGCCTTAAGGATTCCATTCTAGGGCTTGCCTTGTGACGCAGTTAGGTGCCTTCCTCCTACTTGAGCCACTCTGGCGCTACTGTCAGTTCCAAGTCTGGATAAAAGAGGAGGGTTGGGCATGGGGTTAGCGATTCCATCCCGTAGAAAACTAACTCGCTAAAAACATACTAACCAAAAAAATAATTCAAATGATAAGGCCTAATCTCTGTTAATTGTCAAACTGGGAATAAACACTGAAATAAATAAATAAATCCAATATAAAATTTATTTAATGAAAATACTATTTCTAGCCATAGTGTATAGTGGACACACTATTCATCCTTGATCAATGTTTTCGAAGTGAAAACTATTTATTATTTAAGGAAGAGATGAATTAATTTCATGTTAAAAGTTTGTTTTTATGCTTACAGATCTTCTTGTCGTCATCAATATTGTTATTTTGATTGCTTCATTGCTAGGCTACCATTAGTGGTTATTAAGAAACTTTCGAAGTTTAGTATGGATGCCGATGACACAACTGTTTTTTTGTTGTACTTGTCAACTGGGTAAAGTTTACATTTTGTTACTATTTTTAGTAAAATGATTTTTGTAGAAAGATTTTCATGATGTATAACTAACTAACTAGCTAACTTTGATCACCATGGGGTTTTATTCATGTATGTACACGTGTATATGTGAGGGTGTATTTTAGAAAAAAATATGGGATCATAATACATTAGTATTCGGTATAATGATCATTTGCTAAAACGATCAATAATAACTGAAGTGTGATAAAAAAAGATGAGAAATAAAAGAATCAGTCTAATCATGAAAAAGTGTTTATATCCTTCTATGTCTGAAGGTTAAATGTCTACATCATTTTAGAAATCCATTTATTTTCATTCTTTATTCTAAATTATTATTCTATTCACGAAATTATTAACGTAAATATTTTCAATAGTTGAAATCATGAGTCAATTGAAGCTAGACCACCATGAAAAACCTAGGAAGCACTGGACTGCTGATTTGTCCCAGTTTGGGGCTCCTCTGCAGTGCGCATCTGAGATCTCGACCCCGCGAGATTCAGTTATTGCATGTTTATTGTTTGAAAAATGAACCAACTGCGATAGATTTAAACATTTGCGTTCAGAATGATGGTAAATGACATTTACATAGATTACTGCTTCAAATGCCCTGGTACGGTCGCGGGTAAGGAGAGTTCACTCTCCCTCTTCAAATGCTCTCACATGGTCACGTGTATACAGACACTAACAGGGAAGTCTTACTCGTGGTGATGTTGTTTACAAAATTGAGAGGACAAAAAGGGAATATTCGGCATTTTAACCGGGTCAGTGCACACGGAAGATCCACCTATGGGAGTTGGAAAACCATGATTCAAAACCAATAGTGTACATGGGATTCAGGATCCTGAAGGAACAAATTGAGTATGAATCAATTATTGTCACCGGGTACCATGAGACTGAATCTCCTGATATTGCTCCACTGTCTTATGGATCAGACCTTTATGTAGAAGGCTCGGGATGTGACCCCCTAAGAAAACTACCTGCTTCGGATTGGACACCCGTGCAGTATCTCAGTCCTCATACAAATCGAATGATTTATATGGAGCGTATGTATTCGATAAATATTTACTGATTGGTTTTCGCATTTGAAATCTAAAAGAATTTGTTCAAGAAGATTAACCATCGAAATACATTAAACAACATCTATTTATTAAGTCAACTAAAACGATTATTAAAAAAACAATCGTGAGACAGCCTGATTCTGTTAACGTGCTCTCGTTGTTACGACGGTTGTAAGTTAAATAATTATTGACAAGTACAGCATAATTAAAAATTATGAAGTTTAAAAGTTTGTCTGGGGGAAGCGCGTGGAGACTGTTGAATGTCATAGTTTATATCACGAAACAAACATAGATAAACACTTAAAGCTATAAGACACTATTTAGCTAGTACATCTTTGTACGAATGCATTGTGCTTCAAGTTGCAAATATAAACCATTGAATGTAAACTTAGAAGTCTAAAGCTAAAGCATTTTCAAAGAGGTGAATGTACACTACTCAAAAGTCTATACTAGATCTAAATATCTATTCAATGCTCCTTGGTTCATAATGGTTATCTAATTTAGATCACTCCATAATTTAAACTATGAAATTTGAAATTCTGTCTTCTATGTTTCATTTCATAGTTTTAAAATTAGGTTCAAATCATTGATAAATAAGTGCATACAATATCGAAATTTTTTCTGGTTGAGATCTTGAACCGATTGACTTCAGACCACCATTGAAAACCTGGAAGCACTGGACGGCCGTTTCGTTCTAATATGGTCTAAAGTCAATCGGTTGAGGATCTCAATCAAAATCTTAATAATCTCCGTATATATATATTATATATTATTAGAAGCTTTATTCAACATTATATTTTTGGTACAACATAGAATTCTCAGCATAAAGTATTTCAACAAGTTTCCTTTTCTTATACCTTGATCTATTGTGACGATAAATTTTGAATGATGACCGGTTAGATGTTAGGAGTTCGGTAATCCACATTTGATTAATGTTCGTTCGTTTCAATGCATATTGCAAGCCACCATGATGTCGATGATTGTACCTTTTTGTATCACGTATAGCGAAAGGTTGTAAACTTTTCATAAACGCGCCTGAATAGATTGTGTGCACAATGGACATAATGATGAACTAAAACAAGCAACAAATAGATAACTTGATGAAATATGTAGATCGGAGGAACAGGTAGCCCAGATATTCAAGCAGGCCGCCAGTAACCCCTATACTGATAATATCGATATTCCAGGTATCATAACCAAGGTTTGACTTTATAATTTCGAATAAACTGAGCGTTGTTTAAATTATTATAAATTAATTAATATATTTTTAATAACCCAATGAGTAGGAAAATTAAATGTTTTGACGTTTCGTGACTCAGTGTAAACCACTTCTTCAGAGAATTTATTTTACTCATTGGGATCTTACAAATATAACAATTTATTTATAGTATCGATATTTATATGAAACTGAATTCAAAGATGTTCATAATGCATATTATTGTAATATCTTCCAGACAAGACCTGACCAGAAAAGCATAAACCAAGAGAATTAGGATAAAAAGTATCATGTACACACAACTCCATCTCATTAAAATAATGTTGACTCATAAACATCCTTTATTATTTATCCAACATTCAATTCCATATCTTAGACTAGTGTTGGGGATGGTTGGAAGAAAGTTAGGGTCGGCCAAACCAAAACGTGGCATCAGTGCTTGAAGTCACCAACTTCTGGTCTGAGCCATGTTGGTAGATGCAGACTATTTGGTTGGGGTCTGTGTGACCATTGTAACCAATGGTCGCAGACTCTTGGTGACATGGCTCAGAATCGATCACAATGATGTAGGTGTATACACTCTTTGTCTTCTCTTAAACTATGAGATTAAAATCGCTTCATATCTTTCTTTCTACGAACTAATTCTTTCTTTCCTTAATATATCCTTACGTGAAATCTTTTCTTTATATATTACACCATTGAGTTAAGTTTCTATAAATTCAGTGTTCGTCTTGCTGTGCTAATGAGTAATGGCAACTTGGACCGATATATATGTGCCTGGTCCCATGTTGTAGCTGACTGACTGATATCTTAGATACATCTTTTTTTAATTTGTCTGGCTAAATAATCTTATTGACATACAAGGAAAGTGGATCATTGAGTTGGCAACAAAATATTTTATAATGTAACTAATTTAAACAAACATATTTTATAATAAAAAACAATTAAAATGCATGGGAACAAAAATAAAGTGTTAGAATCTGTCGTCGTGTAATTTCAATGTTCATTAATAAATAGGTTCAAATATCAATGTGGATTGCTTGGGAATGATAAATGAAAAAGGTGTGAGAAGAATGTTAATTCAATTTCGATTATTTCACAATTTAAATAATCCTGAAGTATTAGTTTAAAGATTTAAGATTAATCTTTTATGTATGTGGCCTAATAGGTTTGGTAATAAGTTAAGTGAATTGTTATACTTTATTGAAGATCAAACTATGGGTAACTTCTGAGAACTATTAACGAACTAATATTCTATTTATATTCTTATTGTATAACAACTATCCAGTAACATGGATTATGTATATCTATATTCCTCTTATTATAAGCTTCATTTTGAATACCTGACACTAACTTTACAATCCTTGTCAGTGATATCTTCCATACTTCTTATTTGAATCAATTATTTGATATATGACTTTCAGTGAAATCCAGGAAATGCATTTCGTTATATAATAAATAATAACAGAACAAGCTACATCCTTTCATATCACCACTGTAATACAGGTATGTCCAGATGATAAACTCCAAATAAGATTTCGCTGCTTACTTTTATCTAACTATGATATCGAAATATTCATGATAAACTAATCATATTAATTAAAATAATTCATTTGTTTGTATTAAATGAAATGACCATTTGGCTAATGGCAGAAAGAACTTATTAAACACCTGTTTCATAATCTTAAAGTTAAAAGATTAATCTTTTGTTCTCCTTCTTCTTTCTTACAAGGATGAATTGCTTTGCCGTGTGTTTCAGCATTATAATTATTACCATGTGGTTAAATATTGACTTTATCATTTAATTTGTTACCCAGTGAATAAATTTTTAAATCTCTACATGTTTGGTCAGTGTATTTTTTTTAGCAAGTCAGTTTTCTATGGGATGAGGTCAATAACCTCATGCTCAACCCTCCTGCTTTATCCTGAAATGGGAATGGCAATAACCTCAGAGTGGCTCCAGATGGAGATAAATCTCTACACAATAATATAATTTTCTCTGGAGAAAATCTGAAAATAAGGTTTTACTTTTCAAAAAACATGTAGTAATACAATTAGTATTTATTTACTTCAGAATGATAGAGTAATTCTTATTATTGACACTATATTTATACTTTGGATATCTGAACGAGTTCACTAATGTTGAAAATGATTCAAACTTAATTTGCAATGATTTTGATAATGATCTATATAGCTAAAGAATATCCGTCTTTCAAGTTGAATATTGTAATACAACTTATATGTAGAAAGAATTGGATATTTGATAGGTGTAGAACTTTCACTTTCACTATATGATAACAACAATTAATCTTACGTTATAATTACAAATATTCTTAACACTATAGAAAGGTATTTTTTGGTTCTCATTCTATATAGTGCAAGAAAAAAGTCATTCATTTTTGAATTTTGCACAAAACATTCAAAAGTGGATCCTAGCAACCCGGCTGACTCATCCCCCCTCACATTGTACTATTAACTCGATTATTATAAATTTTCCAAAGTAACCACTTCAATGCTCCTATATGCCCTGGTACGGCAGAGAGTGGGGAGAGTCAGCTCTCACTCTCCAAATGCTTTCACATGGTCACGCGTATACAGTCACTGCAACGGAATTCCTACTCACTGCATTCTCACGGCACTACTGTTGTTTATGAAATTGAGACGACGAAAAGCGAATGTCCAGAGCTTTAACCGGGTTGGTGGAAACAGAGAGTCCGCCTAGGGAAGTTGGAAAACCGTGATTCAAAACCAATGGTACACTTGAGATCCAGGATCTTGAAGGAACAAATGGCGTATGAACCAATTATTGTCACCGGATACCATGAGACTGCATTTCCTGACATTGCTCCATTGCCTTATGGATCAGACCTTTATGTCGAAGGCTCGGGATGTGACCCACTAAGAAAATCACCCACTTCGGTTTGAAAACTCATGTAGTATCACAGTCCTCACACATATCGAATGAGATTTGTGTGGCGCATATGTATTCGGTGACTTTTTGTACCAATATTTATGTGTTCAAATCACTTTGAGGAAATTCACAACTATTAGGTTTGCTAGGGTCTTGTAAAACTTATCGTCAGTGTCTACTTAGAATTGTTTAGGTAAGACTATAATTTATGGACGATCTTTTGGCGACACCGAAGTGACCTTGAGAGTGAACAACTTCTAATTAGGACTAAATGAGAGTTATAAAGCAGTTAGAACTCTCAATCACAGTTGATGATTAGAGTTTAAAATTATATTTAGGATTTTCATTACGAACTGACATCAGTCATAATGCCCAAACTCTATTTAGCCAAATGTATGAATGAATTCCGCGCCCGAATTCGTGACCCGTTATCTTATATCTGATTGGTTCGTCCATAAATTATAGTCTCGCCATTGTTTACCTTACCGAATCAAATTTCTATTCTTTAATATAATGAAAGTTTATCCATTTGTCAAAATTAATAAATTTTAATAACTTATGTTATGTATTTCTATTATTTTTTTTCTTCAGAAATCACCCATATTATGGTTGTTTTAATCAGCTGATAAAGGAAACAATGTCATTTATTTGTAAAAAATCATCATACTTATTATTCAATCTATTTTTCTATAATTTTATTCATATTTATAATGTTGTTAATTTTTCCGCTTCGGCTGTGCATCAAACTAATACCACAATGTATCTTACGTCTGCATATGATTCTTCTCACTCACTTCACCTTCCACCACCACCTATTTCTTCTTCTTCTTCTTCGTCATCGTCGTCGTCGTCGACAGAACAAGATCAATTAAATTTATTCCATCTAATTGAAGAATCCCCAAATGGTACAGAGATTATTGGTGTATCTAAATATTTACATCAATATATTTCAGTTAGTTTACAACAGTTTCTTACAATGAATAATATAAAACTAGATGTCAATAATAATAATTTCTTAAATAATGATAAGTTCCAATTTAATTTTCAATTACTCGATATACATGATCCTTTAACAAATGCATTACACTTAAATTCAATTAATGGTAAATTAACAATTCAAAAACGTATTGACCGTGAATCTATATGTAGTAGTGGTAGTGTAAATGCCAATGGTATCAACAATAACATTATGATTGGTAGTACTGGTACTAGTAGTAGTAGTAGTCATAGTAGTAGTTCACAATTTTCATTCAATAATCGTCCATCAATATTTTTACAAAATAATCATAATAATCCTATGAATAGGATATCAAGTAATTTAAATAAAAAATGTATTAAAACATTGAATATTTTATCAACGATACAAATAATAGAATTAAATGAAGTCAATATTAAAAAAATACCTATCAATTTATTGATTATCGATATAAATGATAATAATCCAATATGGTTATCAATTAATAATGGAATCAATTATAATAATAATAATCATTATAATTATACTACTACAACTACTACTAATAGTAATAATAATCATAATGATATACCAAATATTATTGTACAAATATCAGAAATACCAAATAATATAAAAACAATGAATGGAATAGATGATCATTCATCATCAAGTATAAAACAAAGATATCAACAATCACGAATCAATTTACCACGTGCTTATGATCCTGATGAAGGAATTAACAGTCAATTAACATATCATCTTCAATCAATTAAAAAATCATTAGATTATAAAAATAATTATGATATTAATCAATCCAATAATCATAATGATGATGATATTCCATTTATTATAGAAGATATTCCTAATGGACCATTAGAATTAATTTCAACTATAAATTTAGATTATGAATTAAAACAAAATTATGAATTTTATATATTAGCTATAGATTCTGGTTTACCTAAACGAACTGGTACAGCATTAATTAAAATCAATATTATTGATATAAATGATCATTCACCAATATTTAATCAATCAATATATTATCCATTAAATCAATTTATTACTGAAAAAACAATACCTGGTACAATTATCATAAATTTAACAGCAACAGATCAAGATGTATCATTCATAAATAATCGTATACATTATACAATGATTCCTGGTACATTAGCTATGAATTATTTTAATGTACAATCAAATGGTTTAATTATATTAAAACGTTGGTTAGATTATGAAACTATGGAAACCAGTACAATAGATAATCAAATCATATTAAATTCATTATTGTTTAATATACCAACACAAACAACACCATTAAATAATAATAATAATAATAATAATAATAATAATAATAATAATAATATAGATATTAATACAAATCAAAATTATAAAAAACAATTTATATTTCAAGTGAAAGCTGTCGATTCTGCACCTCAACCATATGAACTTACTAGTACTGCTTTAGTTATCATTCCTGTAATTGATGAGAATGATGAAGCACCAATCATAACTGTGAAATTTCTTGGTACATCAGAAATGACAAGTTATGGTGAAACAGGTAGATAAATGGTATTATTAAGTTATAATATTCTTTTCATTACTTAACTACAAAATGAAGTTGATAAATTGTGAACCTCATTAACTGTTTATAAGGTTTGACTGATTTAGATAAGTATATTGTAAACAAGTTATAATTAACTAGTCACTAAATAATGACCATTGTATTGTTTGTTTAGTCATTTGTTGCTGGCTGAATTCTATAGATTAATATATAATATGGTTCCTAGTCTAATTCACTCCACAATGTATGGAGTTTGTTTTGATACCGGATGGCTGAAGGTAATCATCAGAAAATCATGTATTGCTAGTTGGCACCCGACCTCAAAGTGTATATGCATCTTAAAGGGAATGAGACTATATGGTGGATTCGAACCACGGTGACGTTTTCAAATACTCATTGTTTAATCAAAATAACTGTTTGTCCTTTAGGAGATCAGTTATGGTTGAAATATCTCATTGGTAACGCCTTAGACTGTGAAATTAGATAATATGTGCTAAACTCCATCAGGGAGTACTAGTTCTCTCAACACATAAGGTGAGATATGTTGATGACCATCAACTGGAACAAAATCTAGGTACTGAGTTTTCTGTGGACTACGTTCATTCATCTAACGCATAAATTACTGATGACACTAAATTGAATCAGAACAGAGACTATAGACGATGTGGTAATTTCTCACGTTTTTCAAGCTTCCTTCTCTAGCGCGATAACATTTCACTGTTTACATTCCTAATTACAATTATCCAGTTAATTGATAATTAAACTCATTTTTTTGGACTTGAAAATGCTCATCCACAATCTCGTGTACAGGATCAGGTCTAGAATCTTCACCTTTGACAAGAAGTAAATCAGTTAACTATATAGATACTTACCTATAACGAAATGCAAGACAGATACTCTAGATTTTAGTGAAAATTTATGACCTGTGTAACTCAATAAAAAAATAGTGAAACGTTCGCTCTCCAATGTAATCCAATGGTATCTGCTAGAATAAAAGAAGTTTGTAATTGTAAATCCGTAAATCCCAAGTCAACTATTGAACATTCACATTGTTATCCAAGTCAAAGACATTGTCATTGATCACAACTAAAAAATATTGTTAGTATAGTATAGTATGAACCTTTTAGAATAATTAAATATATCATTCACTTAAAGTACATTATTTCTAAGATTTATGGTGTAGGAGTATGTTTAAAGAAAGCTAAGGGAGGCCAGACCAAAACATGGCTCAAGTCCATTGATAAGTGGACTGAGCCATGTTGGTAGATGTAGACTACCTGGTTGGAATCCGCGAGATGATAGTAACCGATGGTTAGAGACCATTAATGGCATGGCTCCAAATCGTTTGTAGTGGCGCAGGTGCATCCACTCTTTATGTTCTCGCCAATTCTAATCTTCTGAATTCTTCATGTCTTTCTTTTTTCTCTTTCCAAATTTATTTCACTAGATTATACTCCTTCAATAATATCTTCAAACCATAATCTTTCTGATTACTGATTAGACTTTTACTACCTTTACTGTAGGAAGTAGTTCCCTACAGGTGTAACTCTAAGCTATTCTCTAGGCCGTCGAACACAGAGTCTTGGTTTAGCCAAAGTCAGAACAAGTAAGCCATTTGGCTTGATAAACTTTATCTGTTTCTAAAACATTAATTAACACCGTTAGTATACGAAATAAACAATACAGTCTATCAACACAGGGGAAAACAGAGGCTTAAATAACATACCGAACAGTATCTAGAGGATAGGGAAAATGAATCAACAAGACAAATATTGTTTTATAATGAACATAAAATTGTGATTGATGAATAAACAAGACATAGTCATCCAAGATCAAAGAAAGTTAATGTGGTGGTGGGCGTTTCACTTTATCATTGGTGAGTTCGTTTATCGATCAAACCTTACATATACCACTACCGGATTTGAACCGGCAACTGCATCTCTGTGCTAATATGGTATGGCAACTCGAACTGATGTACGTACATACAAAGTTCTACGTTGTTACTGAATGACTGACTGAAACTTTATACACTTCAGAAGTATGAATAATTTTACAATGATTTTTCAGCAGGTACAAAAAACAAACAAACACTACACTGATTTAGATTAAAAAGAAAAGACATCAAAATCAATATTAATCGTCTTCTATTTACAACTGTTATTTGAATTTCAGTAGTTTACTATTAAGTGTTTAAATTAAACTTCCATGTTTTTTTAATTTGATATAGAATTGGGATAATTATTATTATTTTGATTAAACTATGACATTTGGATTTACTTCAAGTAGATAGGTATATATATATATATATATATATATATATATATATATATATACGAATATCAACTATATATCTTATTGTAGGCCAGTACACTTAGAATTTGGACATTTATATTTATAAATTATTTAGTGAAAAAAACATTTTTCTTTTCAATAATTAATAATTAAATTTAATCGTTTAGATCGTGAGTCAACTGAAGCTAGATCACCATGGAAAACCTTGAAGCACTAGACGGTCATTTCGTCCTATTGCGGGACTCCTCGATAGTGCGCATCAACGATCCTGCCTCGCGAGACTCCAACCCAGGACCTATCAGTCTCACACGCGAGCTCTTAACCACTAGACCACTGAGCCGGCCGATATCCAACGGTGTTAATGTCTAAATTCAACTAATTCACGAAATCGAGCGTCACACCCACCATTGTCATAGTTGAGTTACTCTCTCACAACTGACCCAGCTGAACTCCACTGGTTACTGTTTCTCACTAGAACTCCATGAAATACCTCTTGAAACCAGTCACTAGTGAGAATATGTTAATTCATATCAGAAGAGTTCTTGTGGATATTATAGTGATTTCAATGGTTGAGATCATAAGTCAATTGAAGTTAGACCACCATAGAAAACCTGCAAGCACTGGAAGGTCATTACGTCCTATTGTGGGACTCCTCAGCAGTGCGCATCCGTTTATTTATGTATTAATCAAATCAAATTCGAAGAAAAGATTACTACCTTTTATTAATTTT
This sequence comes from Schistosoma margrebowiei, assembly GCA_944470205.2. NCBI lineage: Eukaryota > Metazoa > Platyhelminthes > Trematoda > Strigeidida > Schistosomatidae > Schistosoma > Schistosoma margrebowiei. The sequence continues at coordinate 9,363,154 of OX104025.1, forward strand.
TAATTTATACTAAAAAAAACAGGGTAAATTCACTAGTTTTTGCTGTAAGTTTCAGACTTTTCTGTAGTATATACCTCGTTCATTTGATATTCATGTAGATAAGACACTTGCTGGTAAATAAACTGATCATCAATGCTGTTACATGTATGAGGAAAGTTGTCACATCTAAGTTACCCAAACAATTGTAGGATACTTCTTGAAGTACCTGAAAAACAAACCAGGTTGGGAGTGATGTTGACAACCTAAGGGTGTGACCTTCAAGTACACGGGACAATTGCATAATGCAGATTATATACGGGCTTTTATTGATTAGTTCTTAAATATATTAACTTTTAATTTAAAGGTCTTACTGCTTGAGACTGAAATCAACGGGACAAAGTGAGGAGTATTACATTTAAACTCAAAATTTTCCACAATACCCTCTTTTCGTTTGAGGTTGCCAGGATCACAACAGATACTGATTTCATAGTAAATATACTATTATTCAATCACGGAAGGTTAATGCCAATTGTTTTATATTACTTAAAACATTAATGGATCAGATTATTTCAATTATATAAAGTAGATTTTAGCTTTTAAAAAAATCATATAATTAGTCAGTTAACTTTATTTTTATTACTCTAGGAGTTGTCAAAGAAAATGTTCAACCTCCTATTCAGTTAGCTTACGTACAAGTTCGTGATCCAGATTTTGATGGGAATGATCAAATTAATTGTATTCTAACAGACAATGTAAACTTTTCATTGAAGCCAATTAATTCATTGAATCAGTTTCATCAAAATAATGGTAATTATCATGAAATCAATAATCATTTAGATTTACAATCATCATCACAATCAATTTCAGCTACAAAAAATGATTATATTTTAAATTTAATTACTAAACCAGATCGAGAAAAAAATCCTTTATATTATGTACGTATAAAATGTATTGATCAAGCGTCTAATTTTAATGAACAAACTATTCGCTTACGTGTATTAGATATGAATGATGAACAGCCAAGATTTCAAAAATCAATATATCGATTTGATTTACCAGAGAATAGTGATAAACAATTGAAACCATTAGGATATTATCGATTGGACGAAACAAGTAATACTTATTTAACAAATCAAACATCTTCAATAAAAGACATTGTAGATGAACGTAAAGAATATAAATCTGAAGGAATAAATGATCGTTATGAATATCGAATAGGTCGTGTACTAGCAGAAGATAATGATCAAGGTGAAAATGCACGTATTGAATATTATTTAGATGAGTACTTTTTAGAAATACGATCATCAGTTAGTTCAGTTCTACCTTCAGCTTATTTATTGATTAATAAACAAACTAGAGTAGAGGATAAGAACTTATTTATTTATCATAATGAAAATAATAATAATAATGATGATTATAATAATAATGAACATAGTCATGAACTAGTCAGAGTGGATCAATTATTCCGTATTGATTCACATACTGGTATATTATATGCATTGAAAAAATTTGATGGTGAAAATGTCGACATGTTTCGTTTTAATGTATTCGCTTTAGATCAACCAAATCAATTAACATCAATTCGACATAGTGGAACAGCTATAGTTGAAATAAAAATTACAGATGTTAATGATTGGCCACCATTATTTATATTAACAAATCAATCTAATATTAATAATACAGATACTACTACCACTACTACTAATAAGGATAATATAAGTAGTATGAAAAATAAACAATATTTTACTAATTTATTTAAAAATGAAAATTTTATAATTGATAATCATTATCAAAATGAATTACATTTTGTTAATAATTATGTATTTCATATAAAAGAGAATAAACCAGCTTATTGGTTAGTTGGACGAATTATGGCGATTGATTTAGATATTGAAAGTAAAGCAATGACAAATAATAATAATAATAATAATAATAATAATAATAATAATAATAATATAAACAAGATATCTCCTCCATCTAAAACACCATTCATTTCATCATCTTTATCATGTATAACATTAAGAATATCAAATGATTCACCATTAATAATACGTCGAACATTTAATTTACATGCTACAAATGGTTATTTAAGAACATCAATTACATTAGATCGTGAAAAACAAAATATTTATATATTTAATGTAATTGCTTATGATGGTAATCCATCTACTATAACATCACAAACATCAACAGCTACAGTGACTGTAATTGTAGATGTAAGTAATATAAATGAACTTATTATATTAATGTATTCATATAGATCTATTTTTTTAGATGAATGAAAATATATATCACAATAATTAATCGTTTTATACTCAAGTATCTAATATTTTGTACACGGGTTATGAATAAGAAAAGTAAAGTGTATTTTAAGTAGAGCTCCGCCTGGAGCTCCTCTGGGGCTACCGCCGGTCCCAAGCCTGATAAGGGAAGAGGGTTGGGTATAGGGTTGGCAACCCCATCCTTTAGAAAGCTAACTCGCTAAAAAAACGCTAACCGGTAAAAATTATTCAAACTACTTAAACTCTGCTCTGGAAGTCAGAAGGTCTTCATTTAGAAGAGTTATGACACCGCATGGTGAAAGCCGAGTTCCTTCGGAAGCTACGAGGTTGATGCTCCTTCTGACAACCAGAACAATCATTTATTTTGGCACGTGGAATGCTCGTACAGTGTGGGAGACGGGGAAAGTCTTTCAAATTGCTGCACAATGACATTTTAAATTGAATAAAATATATGAGGTTAGTGACACGGAAAGTCTGGACTGTTGTATTTCCTACCTAGAATTGTTTGTTCTGGGTTAGATCCTAAGTAAGGTAAATTTGTACTTTTGTGATAAGTGTTAGGTTAGTCACTTGTTCCCACATTAATTGAACTCTATATGTAACATAAATTATATAAAATAATAATTTCACTGATTGCATACTCAATGGTTGTTGGCCTCTTATGAGAATCTAACATTCCAAATCTGTCGATTAGAATTGCGAAAGTCTAAACCAATGATTGTATCTGTCATATATATATATATATATATATATATATATATATATATATATATATATACAACATGTCAAAAATAATAAATCACATAAAGTGGAATTTACTTGGTGTTGCTTTACATGTATCTTCCGATCATTATTTAGTACTGCACAAGTGATCAGTCTTTTATTGGCATTTGTGCATTCTATGCGGATTGCATCGATATAACCTTAAGTCACAAGCTTTTTAAGCAAAGGTGGATAGTGACTAGTAGTGGAATCCAGTTTGACGTGTGTTTCGTCCTATTTGGGACTCCTCAATTGGATGTACCTGCATCGCAAAGTTGATGTTTACTCTACATGAAGTGGATTTTTGATAAAAATAGTTAACATATTAATATTCAATTTATGATAATTTATAAATTGTGAATGACAAAACAATGACTGATGAGTAAAATAAAAACATATAATTGCGATTGCATAACGACATAAAAAGTTAATCTAAAAATCAATTGTCAAGGTAATAGTTGCATATATAAATGTTTGTAATAGTTCTATTTGACTCATAGATGTGAAGTGAAATATTTTTATTTGGCTTGAAAGTACATACTGTTTACTCATATAAGCTTGATTCGATCTTGATTAAACATATCAAGCCATTAACTGATACTTAATATTGAGTTAAACATGATCCTTTAAGCGCCTGGCGCGAGACTGATACGTACTGGGTTCGAATCTCGTGGGGTGCGGGATCGTGGATGCGCACTGCTGAGGAGTCCCATACTAGGACGAAACGGCCGTCCAGTGCTTCCAGGTTTTCCACGGTGGTCTAGCTTCAATTGACTCATGATTTCAATCAAAAACTTAACAATCTCCAAAAACTCTAAACTGATGATCATTTAAAGTTTTTATAATTACAAAACGTTCATAAAATATCAAAAGTTTAACCATAATGCATTTCATACCAATATGAAAGAATATGGTATTTCTGCCATACTAAATAAATTAAACTTTAGTTGATGTATCTACAACAACAAGGAAGCAACAAAAATAAATCATTCCAATGAAGTGAAAGTGAGGAAACATAGATTTATTTAACAAACAAATGAAGAACACTTGGCTAGACAAATATATACATAACTACTTAAGAGTACAAAAAGAATACTTTTAGTTAAGTTCGGTTTTACAACTGTACATTTATACATAAGTATACATTGTATACACACTAGCTCATCGTTTCTGAATGGTCAGATATGTGGATCTTTCATCCAGATGTTTTTTTTTTGTCATACTTGAAAGCATTTATTATGTCATTAGGGTTCATTAACTTTAATATAACACTATTCGGGATAACGTATTTTGATCGACTTATCAAAATCCATCGTAAATTATTTATTTTAATTAAACTTACTAAAACTGAAACCCATAGCTGAGATACGTTGGTTCAAAAATCGATAATTTCTTTATTCAATAGTTTAATGATGTCACTCTCCATCCATGCAAAACATATTAATGATAACTAAAAGTATGTACTATTTTACGGATTATCGCTTTATCTGAGTTAGTCAACCTATTTAGGTTACGTACTATTCAATCTGAAATAGATACACACATAGTACACTTTTATATGCCTGTTTAATTATTTATTTTATTTATTTGAATACATGAATATTGGTACATAGGGGTACTGAATACATATGCGCCACACAAATCTCATTCGATATGTGTGAGGGCTGTGATACTGCATGAGTTTCCAAACCGAAGCAGGTAGTTTTCTTTAAGGCTCACAGCCCGAGCATTCGACATAAAGGTCTGATCCATAAGGCAGTGGAGCAATGTCAGGAAATGCAGTCTCATGGTAGCCGGTGACAATAATTGGTTCATACGCCATTTGTTCCTTCAAGATCCTGGATCTCAAGTGTACCATTGGTTTTGAATCACGGTTTTCCAACTTCCCTTGGCGGACTCTCCGTTTCCACCAACCTGGTTAAAGCTCTGGACATTCGCTTTTCGTCGTCTCAATTTCATAAACAACAGTAATGCCGTGAGAATGTAGTGAGTAGGACTTCCGTGGCAGTAACTGTATACGCGTGACCATGTGAGAGCATTTGGAGAGTGAGAGCTGACTTTCCCCACTCTCGGCCCTACTAAAATAATTTTGGATAGATTTAAGCATAATAGTTTCATTAAATAAATTCCTGTGTAAAATAATTAGTTGATAGATTTGTCATAGCAACTGCTTATTCGTTCATTAGTGATTAGCCAATTGATTGCATAACCTAATATGTTTTCATAATATTCACAATTACAGATAATCTGTGTCTTTTGATATTTGTTATTGAACAACATAATTTTACCAAAATAACAGAGTTTATCCATTTATTCTTTCTTACAAAATAAGAATACTCTATGACAATAGTAATAATAATAATAAGATTATTAATCTTCTATATTAATTGATCTTAAGATGTTAATCGAAATAGTACTTACGTCCATAAAATTTGGAACAGAATAGATTTATTCAGAAATATAGTTACATCTTGTTAATATAACTTCCCAACAAGTTCGAAGTCAACGAAATTCAAAGATTCTGAATGACATGCTAAATATTGTGAGTTTTAGATGTTTCTTTTTCAAAAACAAACTGATTTGCCATATATGTTTACAACGGTAGATCACGTTTCGTATTCAAACTACCTGGACTAGACATTACACTCTAAATATTAACACTAGTTTACTACCCTACACTAGATACTGGATCAGGAGATCGCAATAAATAATTATTTAAAATATAAAGTCGTTTAGTTATGCAACCAATGATCAAGAATATGAAAATTACCTTAACAAGTACAAAACAGTCAACAAATGGAATCAAAACAGGATTTTAACAGAATGATGTTTGGGCACAATATCATTTGTGTTTGTCTCCCATTCAGTTATGGACTATTTTCACTAGATACATTGTAAAAGAAATAGGTTTCTATGCAATGCACTTCTATTTAAAGTAATCACTAGTAATATTATCACAAGGGGTTTTGTGCAGATTGTATTAATTTCAATAGTTGAGATCATAAGTCAATTGAAACTAGAACACCATAGAAAACCTGGAAGCACTGGATGGCCGTTTCGTCCTATTGTGGCACTCCTCATCAGCGCACATCCACGACCCTGCCTCACGGGATTCGAACCCAGGACCTATCAGTCTCGTGCATGAGCTTTTTGTCTAAACTGATAATCAAAGCTTCATAACTAGGCCGTCAAACTCACAAAAAATAACAAACAACAACATCACTATACGTCAATTATAAAATATAATTCAGTTGAAATATAACAATACAGATATGATTCATTTATCAACTAACTATTAAAAACAAACAAACAAATGAAAATGTACATTCAACATGAAAGTGAATCATGTTTATTAAACAGATGTAGTTGATAATCTTAAAAAAATTTAAAACAGACTAAATATATTTATTTATTTAAATAAAACATGTAACGCAAAATTTCAAATAAACCGCCAAATTAAAAAAATTGATAAATGGATACAAAATGTATGACATCATTCATGGATAAACTATGGACACATCTGTGAAAAGATTTTTTTCTAAAAGATTTTCATAAATTCTAGTAAATGTCTATCGTAATTATTATTTGCTTTTTTTTGATCGAATAATTGATGCCAATTCCTTTAAGCAAAAAATTGAGAAAATCTCTGATATGTGATATATACTACTTATGTTGACAAATATTAGTATGTAGGAACAATCAGAATTGAAATGGTTATCAAAAGTAGATTGACAAGACAATTGAAAACAGTGAGTAATTTTTAATGACAATACGAATGAAGGATCGATGAAGTTAATAAAAGACAACTGATGGAAGATGTGCAAATAATGTATTTAATGTATGGTTTTCCTTATCAAGACTTTATCCGTAACATATTCTCTTATATGATTATGTAAATATAGTCTGATAAATTGACAGTGTTACACCTACTAAAATTTCCTATGACATTTATATCTATCCTCATACATTTCAGTATCAATAATTTAGGGACATAGCAACATTAATTTACTTGGTATTGTTTTACTTGAATCTTCCCATGGATATTTAGGACTTCAATTGATAAGTCTCTTATTGGCATATGTGCATACTGTGCGTATTGCCTCGATATTGTCTTAATATGAAGTAAACGGTACTGGGTTCGAGTCTCAAAGTAAACATCAACTCTGCGATGCAGGTACATCCAATTGACGAGTCCCAAATAGGACGAGACGTGCGTCAAAATGGATTCCACTACTAGTCACTATCCATCTTTACACATCAACATTGCAAGCAATACCTATGACCCACTACTTTTAGAGATTGATACTTTTTTATACATCATTAACCGAAATTAATTGTATACCTTAGATATTAGCTCAATATAGGTTCCATAAAAACTTATTATTAAAAAGTTTGTGTACTGATGGTTTATTATCTTTCTTTTTTCTTATGAATTTGAACTATGTAAATAGCTAATGACTGGTTGATTTGAGACAGGATGATACTATCTTCATATATTCAGTAATAATGTAGTGAACAGAACACGAGTGGGGAAAATCAAACGTATTTGACACAAATTTACAGGACTTGTTAATAAATCATAATTCTTATTCTTCAAACTGTTTTATGACCCTCAATTAGCCATCGTAAGTAGTTTAACATTCTCATGGTCACTAAGTCATCGCTCAAAAGTCATTCATAAGTTATAGTACCACCGTCTCAATCACTCCGCAGACCGATAATAAAAAATTTCGTCACCTCATCAGTCAATTAAATAATCACAGCTTACAAATAAATTACTACGTATAAGGATTTCGGATTTTAATCAATCTTTTATGGTACCTTTAGAGAAAACTTAGTGTTTTCCAACATTGTATTAACTCATGGTGTATAAGTGTCTAGTTTATACACTACGGTTGAAAATCAAATTCAAGCTATATCTCGTCTAATGAATCTTGTATTATAAAGATTTTCGTTTTTCGGCAAGGTTCTTCTTTACGAGATAGGGTTGATAACCCCACACCCAACCCTCCTCCTCTATATGGACTCGGAACCGGCAGTAACCCTAGAAAACCTTTAAGTGGAGTTAACTATATACGAATAAATACATAGTTCAATATCTTGTACGTTATATTCTCTTGTTCATATTCAAGAACGAACTTGACCAGTTTTCTTCTGATGAGTGCCGAACTGAACGACATATATATCTTGAATTCCACTGCTGACGAACACCAATCTACTTTAATAGATACGTATGTAAAAATTGCTTAAATGAGGCTTTTACAGCAATTAATAAAACATAAATTCTCAGTTATGTTTTAATAACACAGATATTTTACTTTTCTAAATAGATTTTCTCCCCTTTAACAAGGCATTGAATAATAATTTACCGAAGATTCTGTAAATTTTGTTAACCTTGTGTGTACCTTGCCTTATTAAATACATTACTAAAACGTTGTAATTACAGTCTATACATGCGTCTTATTGATTAGTTCAACAGTATGGGGGTATGCTTATGGATTGAGGGGAAACGGTTAAAAAAAATAGGGAAGTGACGAAATGTAGGCTGTGCAGTCATGTATTTATCAATTGAAAAGATGGATGTTAATGTTTATTATGGTTTAGTTTTCTTTCGAAATGAACCGGGATATTCATGACATCAGTGGATAATTATTTTATTATATGTATGCGAATGATGGTAGCATTAATATTAGTGGTGTGGTCAACGAAGATATTTTTTGTGCGAAGTTAAATCCAGTGCCTCTGCAAAATACGAAAGTTATACATTAGATATATTATTCGTAGATCTTACTTCAGTTATCCTTTACATAGTCCATCATTCTTCTAATTCCGTTGTTATTCCTAGTGTTCTCGATTTTTTTCTCTGTTCTCTCTATTTCAACATTCTGCTGATAAGCACTTAACTTCCAATTCCTGCTACATACTACTTGTTTTAGTTGATTAAGTTTTAGTTCAAATTTATCGCCAGTTTATAAACACTTATTTCATTTTTTATTCATATCAAAAAATCTCCTATAACCATGTCTATATAAGGTGTGAGATTATCCATCCGTTTTACAATGTCCAATAAGTACACATTATCCCGCATTTTCGGGCATTTTTCAGTTCATTTAGTGGGTGAATGGTTTACATAATAGTGCAATTTCTACTGATTTCATGTGTCTAAAGTTATCTAAATTTCAAAATGCTGGAGGAAAAATTATAATATAGGGAAATTTTGGGGTTACATGTCCCTGTCTAAAACAGAGGGACAATTGTATGTACGCCAATGACTTATTACCTTAGTTATATACCTTATCAATGACAGATTCCTAGTTGCTTCTCGGTCTTTTTACTTACAAAACTGATTTGGCAAGAGTATAGGGAACGTATGCTTCTAAATTGGATGCTGTAAATAGTAACAATCTGGATCACAAATAAACAACACTGACGATAAATATCATAGTACCTGGTTTAGGATTGTTGAGATAATTCATCAATAAATCTTAAGCGACCATAGGTATTTTGCTTAGTAATAATTCTGTGCATTGAAGAAACAGTTGCTTCTAATCTTGAGGGAAACTGACACTACTTTAGAGATTTAAGCTCCTTTCATTATTATGATGTATAGCGGGGTCAATTACATTATTGCAGTATGATTGATAATCAATGGAATGATCTTTTGTTCCATATACTGATATACTTTACGTATTGATCTATGATTTGGATTTTTTTCCCGCTTTTCATTTTTTTCTATTTCTTTCTAAAATGAAATCTCCATAAGGATGAGAATGACAATGATCCTGTTTTTATTAGACCTGCTATTTCTACTACAACATTATCATCTAAATCAAAATCAATGTTAAACTCGATCAATAATGAATTTACAAATAATATTCATAAACCATATTCTATCAATTCACTAATTAATGATAAAAAAGAAAATGAATTACAAGCAAAACAATATGATCATTTAAAAGTTAATTGGCCCGCCTCCTATAATGATCATAATAACAATAATAATAATCCATTGAAACAAATGAATCAAGGTGCCAATAATAATGATGATAATAATTTAATACAACAAACTATACAATTCAATCATGATGATAAATCAAATATACCAGTTGTATTAGTTCATAGAAGAGAAAAAACTAATGATTTCATTAATGGTGAAGGTAATTCAAATGCATTTTAATAATGAAAGTTTTAAATGAAAGTAGTTAAGTAAGGATATTTTTCCATCTCATTTAGATAGTAACTAATGTTACGTTTCCTTAGTACTCGATAGAGTTATACTGGTTAAGTCCACATCTTACCAATGTAATTTTGCAGTATAGATATTTAACAGTTTACATAACGAAGTGATCTTAGTTAAACAATCATTTAAATCTAAAAAGAAATTGAAAACTGTTTCATTCTGTTAAAAGAGTTATTCAATTTCTTGTATCCATAATCAGATTGTATATCGAATTTAAAAACATCAGATCTTTCAAGAAGCATTTAAGCTTTTAGACTATTAAACAAATATCCAATGGGTAATATGTGATACGTATGGTTATTGATGATCTTACTTTATCAGAATAAGGTTTTACAGATTGTTGAGGTTAGATTGATATGATGAATGGATCAAAGTTAGACCATCATTGAGAACTTAGAAGCACTGGACATCTTGGGTCTCGCGTGCGAACGATTAACCTGTAAACCACTGAGCCCATATACAACCGTGTTAATGTCTAACTTTTACCAGTCCACGATATTGTGCAACCGTCCATTATTGTCTTCAGTCAATAACTGTCTCACAACAGACAAGGATTAGCTTCATTGGTCAGGGCTTCTCACCAGAACTCCTGGGATTCCCTCACGAAGCTAGTCACTAGTGAGTACATGGTAACTATCTGTATGGGGTTGTAGAGATTGTTAAGGTTTTGATTGAGATCATGAGTCGACTGATGTTAGACCACCAGTTATTAGGATTAAACAAAAGTTGAAAAATGTATATTGAGGAAATAAATATCCTTGAATTAGTTGCTTAAAGTGAACTATTATTCATTTTGAACTGAATATACTGGTGTTTGTGGGGATTTTTGAATTTCATAGATATCTATAATCAGCTAATCTAGATTAGATAGTTGTTGAGAACCAAGAAGTACTGGATAACTGTTTCGTCCTACATGATACTCCTCAGTATTATGAATCTACGACCCTATCTGAAATCGAAAATATGACTTTCAGTCGCTACAGAGAGCGTTTGGTCTTTAGATTGCTGAAATAACTTCTGAAGACCAGCGTTTTTATGTTCAATGAACTTTACTATATTACACATCCATCTCCTGATATCATTGGTGGGTAACTGCACTGCATACGACTTTGGTCCCCGATGGAATTGAATTGGTACACTTCTGTAGAGTACCATACTACGCCGAAACAGATATCTAGTGTTTTCTGGTTGAAAAAGTTCATCAAACTGAGATCAGTTCGTGATGAATTATTTATTGAAATAATCAGTGGTGATTTCAATGTCTTAACGCTGAATGATACTGAAGGTTAGTTTCAACAGAATGTGAATTTCTATTAGTTTGTGATGAAAACTATGTATATCACTCTGTTCATTAAACACCTTAATCAGTAATCTAACCCCATTATTTCTCTAGGTGAAGCTTCCAGTTTAACAGAATCTAGACCATTGCTACAAATTGAAGCCACTGATGCTGATATTGATGAAAATGCTAAAATTACTTATGAAATTGGAGCTGGAAATACAGATAGTTTGTTTGTTTTGAATTCAGATACTGGGATCCTGTCCTTATCACCTAATCTTTATTCAAAATCTGATCATTTCATACAACCATTATCACAAAATACAAATCTGAATCACAATCCTATAAATCCTATCACATATGTTCTACGTTTTGAAGCTTGTGATCACGGTTTACCGAAACGTTGTGCTTCACCTATTTGGGTACAGTTAGTAATTGATCCAAATGAATTTCCACATCTTGTTAGATTACCACATTTAACAAATTACCTAGATCCATCTTTAGTTACTAACCATAAAAAATTAAATGATCAATCTTCTTCAATAGATCGACAATTCATTGGTTACATGGAACAAGCTAATACAGCAATGTTACCTGGTCATGTTAATTTTAATTCAAATATAAGCAATCATGACAATAACAACAATAATAACATTGATTTAAATAAAAAAACTAATGGTAATTTTCATGGAGAAGAAAATTCTGTTAGTAATAATAAACGTTATCCACCAAAATTTACTCAATTTAAAAATATTTGGGATATAAAATCTTCACTAGATCATCAACCGTATGATAAAAGTGTTAGAAATCAATATTCTTCAAATTATCAACAATTATCTGATTCAAAGCTCAGAAAACATCCAGGTATAATGCAACAGTATCCAAATGGACAGGATGAAAACTATATAGCTAATAATAATAATCATGGAAATAATCAATCTAATAGTTTTGTCATCAGTGAAGTTGCAGTAGTTTGCTTAATAATCATATTTATTATTTTATTGATCGCTATAATGGTATTGATTTATTTGACTAGGCGGAAAACACTTTTATTACCAGTACCTACTTCTAAATCCTACTTGAAAGGTGAGTTCAATTTGATATAACTTTTTTTGATTGAGATCATGAACCGATTGATGTTAGACCACCACCTTTGGAAACCTGGAAGCACTGGACGGCTGTTTCGTCCTACCGTGGGACTCCTCAGCAGTGCGCATCCACGATCCCGCTCGCCGGATTCGGACCCAGGGCCTTCGGTCTCACGCGCGAACGCTTAACCAACTGGATCACTGAGCCGGCATCTAGTGGTGATAGTGTCTAACATCAACCAATCCACGAAATTCCGCGACCAAATTCCGTTATACTGAGGTAGATTGTGTCTCTACCCAACATGGATTAGCTCCACTGGTCACGGCTTCTCACTAGAACTCCGAGAATTCCCTCACGAAGCTAGTCACTAGTAAGCACATGTTGGTTACTAGTATAGGGGTTGTGGAGATTATTAATTTTTTGATTGAGATCATGAACCGATTGATGTTAGACCATCACCTTTATTATTATTATTATCTACTAACAGATAGGTTTTAGTAGTAAAATTACATTTGTTAAAATTATTGACGTGTAAGGCATGTATATATCAATGTGATGACATAATAGAGGATCATTTTATATTTCCAGTGTTCGTGTAAGTTTACAAAATCAAATATCACTGTTCATATGTTTACAACCAAACTAACTGAGCATAAATTTACCGAAGAAGGTTTATAGCATATATTAATAAAAGGTATCAACAATTCAGAATTTTGAATCCATGACTTTTGGCTGATAGCCAACAGATAACTTTATGACTATAGTAAATTAGTTGATGAAACTGATTTGGTCAATAGTATGAAAGGAATAACAAATTTGGTTGATTTTATTTCCGAATACTTAAGTATGGGTTTACAGAATTATTACGTCTTGATAAGACTATTTGCTGTTATGGTTTTCGGTTGGCCTACAAAATACTTGTGTATTAAAAAGAAACTAATCTATTCTTATAGACATAGTTCTATTGGAGACTCTTTAACTACAGTTGACATACGACATTTCAACGATTAATCGCTAACATAAGAACAAAATGGAGTGTAAGAAAAGCATAAGATTCATGTAGGACAACTTAAAATTAGTCAAACAGAAAGTTAGCGTACTAAAAGTAGTTATATCTAATTACAAAAGACCATACGTCATCCAAAAGACTGAAGTAGAAAAAAAATCAAATGCCTTTTAGATTACTGGTAAATATTTAGCATTATCAACAACAAAATAACAAGTTAACTTTGATCTCCTTTGCAAACGTAATAAAAATGTCGAAGCATAGTTAACTTTATGCTCTTTGTCCAACTTCACTTCAATGGTCATTCTTGGGTTAACTCTTAACAAGGAACTGTGCTTACGTAACAATCCTTCGAGATCTTCTATTCATTCTACAATGACTCCTGGTATTTTATTGTACTAACTACATTTGAATTTTTTTAAACCTACCGGAACAAGCCTAACTTATGATTTTTAAAAAAATGATAAACATTAACTTCTAGTAAATGGTTGACAGTAAATATCATAAAGACAGTCGTAATATCCTTCCATAACTTCTATATGTTTACAAATCAGCTCTGCATGTAAGTACATCATTCAAAGTAAGATAACCATTGACAAAACTAATGATAAACATATCCACTTAATTATTAGATCATACATATGGATCATTTCATTGTGTTTGTTTACATTGATATCAACAATGATTTGTTTATATCATAGAGAGTAAATAAATCATCAATAAACACAAACATATGTCTAATAAATAGATCTTTTTAAAAGAGGGGGAGAAAAAGAAACAAATCACCAAATCTTTTCTTTTCATAACTCATATATTTATTACTTAGTAACTTTCAAATCATAAATAAAACAGTTTGTTTATATATAAAAGTAATTGTTATTGTAGTTAAAAGGAAATGAAAATTTGACACAAACTTATAAACAGTTAGTTTTACAGATTGCCTTAAGTTACAAGCATTATAAATAAAGATGAATAGTGGGTAGCAGTGGAATCCAGTTTGTCATACGTTTCGTCCCATCTAGGACTCGTCATCTGGATGTACATGTATCTCAGAGTTGATTTCTACTCTGGGACACGAACCTAGTACCGTTCGCTTTAAAAGCCATCGTGTTATCCACTTAGCTACTGAGTTTTGATAGCCACTTGTTTGTGCAATAGGATAACGTGATGATATTTGAGGTGAACCGTAATGGGTTCGAGTCTCAGAGTGAACATCAACTCAGACGCAGGTATATCAAGCTGAAGAGTCCAAAATAAGACGAAACGCGCATCCTAACTTCCATTACTAGCCACTATCCATCTTTACTCTCTTTACACTTTTAAGAAAAAACAACTACATATTGATAGAATTTAACATTAGGTTATAATAATAAAATCATGCATTAACTTGTACGTAAATCCCTTAATATTGAATAATTGATGAGAACACAGATTTCCACGAGTAAAATTATTCGAAAAAGATAAGTAAGAATGATTATTAGATAACATTTCTGTAGTTTATAAAATTTATTAAAACCCGAACTAGGTATGATACGAGAACTTGAGTAATACTTAATTACACTGATGAAAGTGAACATCTAAATCGTCTTTAAGCGTTCGCGCGAGACTGAAATGCCTAAATTAGTATTCTGGGTATTGAATCATGGATGCGTACTTCTAAGGAGTCCTATACGAGAATGAAACACCGTCCAGTTGTTTCAAGTTTTTGATAGTGGTCTAACATTGGTGGGTTCTTGATTTCAATGAAATTCAATTGAAAGTTAGATACATGTGATGAATAGGATAAGAAATGCACACATATCCGCTTACATAAAAACAGTCAAGGTTGATAAGCGAATAATTAACAAGGTCAAAATGTGACTAGATTGGCCTATCCGGAAGCTAGAATAAACTATGTGGGCTCGATATAGGGCGAGCCACTACAACTTAAATTAAGATGTTAAGGTGTTGGATGTAGCTGATAGGATATCATTCTTGACGTAAGTTTTGTACTAGTTGGCACACGTTTGCAACTAATACCCCTGAAGCCATGGTAACTAATGTTTTACTCAGATCCAAACCAGCGTCACCCTGTTTTATTGTTTGAAACGTTACTGCCTAACTATCCGAACTATGACTGACCTCCTGTAGGACAGAGAGATATTTACGTAATCTAATTGAACTCAATTGTTTTAAGTAAACACCTAAACTACATAACTTACATTATTTATTCTAACCAATAATTGAAATATTGTTTATTAAAGTCTACTCACCACTTTTTTCCTTATGATAATTAATTTCAGACGGTACCTTTAAATCGAATCCGAACAGTTGTAACTTAAAAAGTAATCAAGACAATAATGAAACAATATGTGCAGTGAGTTTGATTATTTTCAAATATGAATCAAATTCATTATTAACTAATAGGCACTACGTAATAATTAGAAGTGATCGAATTGTTTCAACTCGACAAGATTGAATTATTAAAGTAATAAGCTAATTTGATTCAATACGATGGATATTCTAACAATCAACTCTTATCCACATTGTCATTGTTGTGAATTAATAGTTTATGGTTTTGTTGTGCCCAAGGCCAACAATCAGAAGCAGGGAATTATCGATCGGACCAAGGACATGTAAAACACGCGCGAGCAGCGTGTCCTGATTGGCCCTGCATCCCGCCTAGCCCAGCCAGTTAAGTCCAGAACGCCAGTCTCAGCCTCTGCAATATGAATCGTGATATTTCAAACATACTGAGTTTATATACCAATCAAACAGACCACAACGTAGCATAAAATAGAAAATAACATTTGTACAAAATTTGGCCAAATGTGGCTGTGAATGTGGGAGGCAGTGACTAATAGACTGGCCATAATTCAAGAGTGGTAAATCGTATGATAATAGTTCATAGGTTAAAATAAAGCTTATAATAAGAGGAACATGAATATGAATAGCTTAGTTAGTTCAAAATTATACGATAAAAATATACGTTTAGTATTGGTCCACAAATGGATCCCAAAGTTACCATTTATTATGTTTCTCGGGACCTAACAGGTTTATAGTCCAAACATGTATGTATACTGTTAAATTAATAAATGAAATGATCCTATTGATTGTTAATATGCAATTATAATATATGGCTGAGTGACAACTGGTAATGTGATCAATAACAAAACAATAAGACAGTTGGCAGATAGAACACGTTTTTCTCCTAACAATATAATGCATCTACAATTGGTCGATCAGTGGGTGGTGATCATTGTCACGTATGTTAGGTCATTCTTAGTGCAGATCAGATCCTATCAACCAAGTTTCCTGTTGACTATCTCCAACCACCATCTTATATAATGCATCTATATATAAAATAATGATTTATTATTTATTTATTTATTTTAGCACATAGATATTGGTATAAGGAGGCACCATATACATATGTGCCACACAAACCTCATTTGATTTATGTGAGGGCTGTGATACTGCCCGGGTGCTCAAACCGAAGCAGGTGGTTTACTTAGGGGGCCACATTCAGAGCCTTCGACGTAAAGGTTTGGTCCATAAGGTAATGGAGCATCGTAAGAAGATGCAGTCCCATGGTAGTCGGTGACCAATAATTGTTTCATACGCCATTTGTCCATTCGGGATACTGAAGGCCATGTGCACTATTAATTCTGAAACAGGGTTTTCCAACTCCCCTAGGTGGACTCCACGTTTCCACCAACCCGATTAAAGCTCTAGACATTCGCTTTTCATCCTCTCAATTTCGTAAACAACAGTAATGCCGCGAGAATACAGTGAGCAGTACTTCCCTGGCAGAGGCTATATACTCGTGGCCATGCGAGAGCGTTTCGAGAGGGAGAGCGGACTCTCCCCACTTCCGGCCGTACCTGGGCATTTGGGGGCAATCCACACCCACGGCATTTATATATAAAATAATGAACACAAGAATGAAAATGATAAGTTGTTTAACAGATAAATGATTGGCGGGTATGGGAACTACAGGTTATTCACTTTCCTATGGAATAAATGTTCAACTATTAGGTTTAATTACTTCACTATCATAACAATCAAAGCAAACATATTCATTTTCAATAAATACATAATATCAGAAGGGGTTTTTGTGGATATTATATTAATTTTAATAGTTGAGATCATGAGTTAATTGAAGCTAGATCACCATAGAAAATCTAGAAGCCCATTTCATTCTATTGTGGAACTCCTCAGCAGTGTGAATCCACGATCCTACCTCACGCGATTTGAACCCACGACCTATCGGTCTCGCTCGAGAACATAATATAGATTAATTTATTTTTTATCAGTTGATAACAGGTTTATTATTTTTATTAAGTGTTCTTTGAAAGTTTTCGGTTGCACGCAAATCAACCGTCCAAGTGTATATTCATACGAATAATCACTTATTAATTCATCACTCTATAACAGAAACAGAAATACAGTTATGAGAAATTTCTAAAACTATAAATTTTCGATAATGCAATGAGAAGACGTAGTTTATCAGAATTATGTGATATATTTGCGCAATACATTTCGAACAATCTGATCACACATATACTTGTTAAGAACATTTATATATGAAAATTAAAAGGTCAACTAGACAGGTTTAGGGTAAGTCATAACAAAGGAGAAATATCAAAGTACACAAAAACAAATGTGATTACCACTATGGATAGTAAATCAGTACTACCAGGGTAGGTTACGTGTAAGGGTTTCAATTTCCGTATAGCCAAGGCTTCAATAAACCTTAGTATACGTCCTTGAAGGCTTTTGTACAAGACAACAAATGCTGATTTGATATCAACCTTATGACCCGTCTCAATCAAATGTTTCGCAATGGATGATGTCTGTCTATCCTGTGATCTTATTTCACTATTGGAATTCATCTGATTCTGCAACCATTTTGGTATATGTTCACCCACCTTTAGTTGTAAATCACGATTGCTCCTCCCTACGTACGTGTTTCCACACACACATGTAAATTTATAGACACAATGGGATGTGACACAATCGTTTTCATGCTGTTTGGGCTTTTGGTGAAACATAGACCTTGTCTTTTCGATAATAACAAGTTGGGCTGCATAAAATGTCCGGTTGATAGCTAATTTAAGTCTCTGTTTCAACATGAGACTAGTTGTGTCACCTCTGAATGGTAGCGTAATATAAACTCGCTTTTTGGGTGCCAGAGGTGTCATAGGTCTGGGTATATTGCAACCCTTCCAGCGGTTTATGAACTTCAAAGGGTAACCATTATTAATTAACGCATCAGTCAAGAGCTTCATCTCTACTTCAATAGTATCTCTGAGATATTTAAGACTGATGATTTTCAAACGATGAATTTTGCAAAGTTAACGTTGTTCTTTTACTGCCACTGACATTGAGCGTTATTTATAGCACTTTCATCAATTTGACCATGACTAAAAACTAATTTTTATTTTATAGAACCACTAGAATGTTAAAGTGCTAACTGAAACAACTAAGTAATCCCAGATGTCCTGATGAGAAAGTATTAGTAGTGAAGTTCAACTAAATCGAGTATGAGGAAGTTATACAACAATGACATTAGATGATTAAATAATATCATAAACCGATTAAAGTCAGACAACTACATACTTGGAAGTTGAGTTAGCGGTTTAGACGTTAAGTGTTCGAGCACGAGACCGAAAGTCATGTGTTTGATCTCTGGTAGTATACTGAGACGAAAAAATCGTTCAATACTTCTTGGTTTACTTATGTTATTTAGTCAAGATTAGTCCATGATATTACATAACAACAATCTCCCTATGGTAATTAAATGATAGTTTGGTTAATATTTCTATAGGCTATAATCATTAACAATAATATTCTTCCCTAGTTTTTCTTTATTTTTTAGCTAAATGTTAACCGCAATTTGTAGTTGTTTTAAGACATGGACTGCTATGAGAAGTTTTTGAAATGATTCAACCGTCTATGTCTGATAATGGATTTACTAGCTATTGATCTGTCGGTATTTCGTGAATTCAATGATAATTTCACTACACCATGATCTTATTAAGTAGTGAATTACTGAAACTACTGAATTAACCACGTTTTAGGTAGTGAAGTTCATGTATATATAAAGATCCTGAATCGTTCGTTGATCTTTAATGCTATCATAAAAGTAAGCTTACTGCTTGTACTATAAATCTTCTAAACAATGCCTATCTAATGATAGGATTAATTAATCTCGCCCGTGAAACTGATAGGTCATGGGTTCGAATCCCGCAAGATAGATTGTTGATGCACACTTCTGACGAGTCCCGCAATAGGACGAAACGGCCATCCAGTGCTTCCAGGTTTTCCGTGATGGTCTAGCTTCAACTGACTCATGATCTTAACTATTGAACTTAATTTCCCGTTCACTGAAGAAACATTTTCATTCATTGTGTTCTTTTGAAAAATATAGCCAATTGAACTGTCAAGAAACACTACATCATTATATCGTGGAATCCCAGATAATATGATCAGTGCAACAGACATTACAATAAATTCTAATGAAGTGTCATGTATTAATGATAGATCTATTGTCGCTACAGACAAATCGATAACTTTATCGACTGATATGCTTCAAAATCCACATGGTAAGTGTTATCTTTTTAGATATCTTTTAAACTTATACATTTAGGTCTAATTTAAATTAATATAAAAGTGTTACAACACCTTGCAGAGTTGTATTATGCGTTGCATTATATAGCGAAATCGAGCTCTTTGTATAGGTAACATATGGTTTTCAATCAAGTCATTTCTATTCATTGAAATGAAACTAGATTTGTTTGGAATCGTCAGTTATATTTAATGAATGTGTAGTATTCTGTCGTTTGATTCACTTCCTAAAGTATACCAAACTCATCATGAGAATAAAAAGACTGAAAAATGTAGTAAGAATGAATTACCTAACCAAACTATAGTACATATAAATCACGTGTGTTTATGCAACTGTTTTTCTGACTAAGACAATCATATGTAGACTGAGACTTCAAGTAGGGGCATAATCTATTTCTTTCAATAGCTTACCTCATTTGAACGTTTTTACTTGCCGCTTGACTCTGATATGGCATGTGAGCACATGAATGTGTTGTTTCTATACTCGACCGTCCTAGCACGCTGATAATTGTCCCAATTTCTTATCAGTCATCAATTGTTAAGCAAAAATATACTATATGATTCCTAGTGTTACTCGAGTTCTGTTGATTGACTCTACAGTGTGGTCATCAAAGTGACTCATTATAAGATTTCAATTCTTTCAGTGTTAATTCGTCCGTGACAGCTGCTATGAGAACGTAAGCTTAAACTCTATGCTAACTGATATTAACTAGGAAGACATATCCGTGATCTCAAGAGAACTTAAATAACATCAAAGATTCGAAAAGTTCATCGATCTATACCTCAACCAGATACGTTACTACCGAACTGTAGAGGTGCCATTTGTGCAACGATAATCTATACACTAGTTGGTCACCCAAAATTAGTGAAAAAGTAACATGATATGGAGATAAGGAACTTACTGAAGTTTTTTGTAACTAAAAATTAATTCACATCATTGGTTGATATTAACTGGATGAAGTTAGTGTAGCAATGAAAATCAACTATAAATATAAATGTCATTCATTAAGTTCAACTCAACTGTTCACAGCAACATAGTTATTGACTTCGTGTTTCTTAGTAGACCGAAAAGATTTTAATGGTTTTTGATTTTCGATCTATTTTCAACTTATTTTACTCCATAATGAAGAGTAAACTTTCGATATGAATATCAAATAATTTCATCCTAATTTAAACGCATTATTCATAGACGATGATTTATTAAAGTAGTTATAAAACATGTGTCTTAAATTCCACTTCTAGTCACTATCCAACTTTAATTTTGAAAAAAACTAACTAAATAATAATATCAAGGTAAGCTGTTCAGGATGTATATTTACCAATAGGAATTGATCATTATCAGAAAGGGTACATCCAACTGATGAGTCCCAAATAAGACGAAACGCGCGTCAAACTGGATTCCACTGCTAGCCACTATCTATCTTTGCTTAGAACAGATGATTTAATTCTAAAATGTTTACTGATACATATGTATATATTACTTAAATAGATTTGATAAAGAGGGATGAGTTTAAGTGACACTTTGACCTTGTTTTAATCAATTAGAATACAGATTTAAGATTGTTGTTTTTTGCAAGTTAAGGATTTAGTAGTGGGATTAAGTTTTACAATTTAAGGGGAGAGACTATAATTTATGGACGAACTAATCAGATTTACGATAACCGGTCTTAGATTTTAGCGCGAAATTCATCCATCCATTTAACTAAATCGAGGCTTGGCATTAAATCTTATTCCTAACCCTAACCATCAACTGTAAATCATAATCCTTATTCTTCAAACTACTTAATAACCCTCATTTAGTCCAAGTAAGTAGGCACTCTCAAGGTTATTTTAGCGTCGCTCAAAGGTCATCCATATATTATAGTCTCCCCATTTAAGGTTATCAGTTAAGATTTCAAGTTTAAGATTAGGATATGATTTTAAAGTTCTTTTATATGTAACATAATCCCTTAATTTTATTCTTAAATTCTAATATTTAACTTCAATCCTAAACTATATAAATTCTAATCTTAAAGCCTCCATCTTCTTTTTAATCTTAATCTTATGTAAGTTGCTCTTACGTCTTTGTTATGGAATCTAGTTGCCAACTTTTATTGGACGATTTTCTGTTTAATATACCAAAGTGAATTTATTCATTTTAAATTATACGATTCATTTACAAGTAACTAGACTGGAGATGGATTTCCAGCAATTCTTCTAAGGAGTTGCAAACTGTGAAGTTAGATGGTTATCTACAGGCTATATCAACTGAATTTTACTCTACATCATAAATTGGTTTGGTATGAAATTATAGATCATTGTATTTTAACTCCCTAATGGTCATAAAATGTATTTATGGTGTGGGGGGTTTGAAGTGCATAATAATGAGGAGCTATTAACCAATAATAAACAACTGGGTTTTCAGTAGTTCTTCAACTGTTTTTAGTTCACGATAACGATTATCTCTAAGCTGTTTAACTTTATAAGAGATAAGAAAGAACAACGGTTTCTGTGAAGATTCTTCACGGAATAATCTCAGTTGTAGTACTGTTGAAAACCAGAAAGCATTGAACATTGTTTCGTTCTAGTATGTCACCCTTCGGCAGTGCATACCTAATACTCCACCAAGGATTGAGCCTCGGGCCTTCAATCCGAAAAGTGCTGGTGTCGAGTCATATTAAGAAAACCAGCACTGAAATTCTGGTACACCCAAGTGAATTGTCATAGATAAAAAGAAATGCACATCCTGAATACCATCTCTGGCTACTTCTAACTTTAAGAAATGAAAACCTAGGTAATCCACTTTGGGGACTGGTCACCTGCAGTCCTCCATGTCAACAACAGAAAAACATAAGTGCATAAAAATTCAAATTGTTTGTAGTGTCTAAAGTATTCCCGAATAGTAAAAAAAATCTGGTATTTTGACGTTTTAGGACTAAGTCATATTTCAAATGATTTTATCATTGAAGTTTGAGAAGTATGTCGATAAACACTGATTGCCCGAAATTCTTGGGAAGCCTAGTACTTAAACCCTTACTTACTTACGGCTGTTACCCCTCATGGAGAAGCATAGACTACCCACTAGCATTCTCCATCCAATTATGTCCTGAACAATCGTTTCTAGTTGTTTTCATTTCTTTTGTCTGATTTCAATTCTCGACGCAGTTTGTTCATTGGCATTCTTCTTTCCCGTTTCTATTCAGCATTCCAAGTTATCGCTTGCCTCGTGATGCAGTTTGATGATTTCCGTAATGTATGTCCTACCCATTTCCAATGTATTTCCTAATTTTCTCTTCAGTTCGAAGCTGGTCTGTTCTCTGACACAGTAGGCTGTTGCTGATAGTATCCGGCCAATGGTTGTTGAGTATCTTGCGTAGACAACTGCTTATAAATACTTATACCTTCTTGATGATGGTTGTGGTAGTTCCGTACAGTAGAACTCACTGTCTTGACGTCAGTATTGAAGCTCGTGGTTTTGGTATTGATTGACAGTTGCTTCGACTTTACATGTTCTTCAACTGCAGGAATGGGGCCCTTGCTTCGCCAATCCTCGCCTTTATGTCTTCATCCGATCCTCCTTGTTCATCGATGATGCTGTCTAGTTGCATGAAATTTTCCAATTCTTCCAGATTTTCTTCCTCAAGTGTGACTAAGTTGGCGTTCTCCGTGTTGTATTTGAGGATTTTGCTTTTTCCCTTATGTATGTTGAGACCTACTGATGCAGAGGCTTCTGCCACACTGATTGTCCTGACCCGCATTTGTTCGTATGTATGTGATAGAAGGACCAGGACACCTATGAAGTTCGAATCGTCAATTTGCAACCATGCTCTCCATTGTATTTCGTGCTTCCTCTCTGCTGTGGAGGTCTTCATAATCCAGTCAACAACCAGAAGGAAAAGGAATGGGGAGAGTAAGTAGCGTTTTCCGACTCTGGTCCTCACTTGGAATGCGTCTGTCAGTGGTTTTCCAGGCACGACTTTGTAGTGCTTTTGACGACCTTTTCAGC
Source organism: Schistosoma margrebowiei (assembly GCA_944470205.2). Lineage (NCBI taxonomy): Eukaryota > Metazoa > Platyhelminthes > Trematoda > Strigeidida > Schistosomatidae > Schistosoma > Schistosoma margrebowiei. Next base: position 9,387,385 of record OX104025.1, read on the forward strand.
TACTCACTCTATAGTTTCAAAGAAGGTTCCTTGAGATTCTCCTATCCACGCTGTCAACCGCTTTCTTATAGTCAAGGAAATTGATGTATAGTGACGAGCTCCGTCCGATTGGTTGTTCAACGATGATCGTTTGTGTCGCCATTTGTTCTGTGTACGACCGATCCTTACGGAATCCGGTCTGTTGATCTCAAAACTGGATATCTACTGAATAGATTACGAGTTCACCTAATCTGAGAACGGAACAAAGACTCTGAGACACAATGACAGATAAGCTAGCTATTCCAACGCGTCCCAGCCTAGCTAACTAGAGAGAGAAGTCTAAGTTCAGAAGACGGAAATATATTCCACAAGCAGCCAGAAGCACGAACAACCACAGCGAGTCTAGTCAGAAATATACTCATTCATATTTTGATTCATACACCCATTTTTGATTAATAAATAGGATGAAATCACATATATGATAAATATTTAAGGTTGTAACAAATCATATGCTGAGTATAGTTCATGTTAATTTAATACAAGAATATCGTATGTCATCCAGAAGAACAAAACAAATATTATATTGAGTTATCAATACATTTAATTAAAAAGACGGAATTAATGTTGAATAAAAATCGTGATGAGTAAATCAATCTAGTTTTGACTTTTCATCCCGTCGTGTCAAATCTTTCATCCGGTTCGGCAACACCATTGAAAACTTTTCCTGATACAGATAGGAATGTGATTTTTCTGTAGTCTGATGTCCATCCTGACTTCTTCGATCGTTGGTGGAGTGACATCTATAGGAAAGTCTGTAGGTGCTGTTTCGATGTTCGGTGGATTTAATGGAGCTGGTCTATTCAATGGTTCCTCAAAGCATTCCACCTTTCTGTTCTTGAATATCAGTGATTAGCTTGCCTCCTTTGTCATTGACCGGTTTCTCTGATTTACTATATTTCCCTGTCAGTTTCTTTGTCGTGTCATATAGTTGTTTCATATTCCCTTCTCTTGCGGCTTTTTTCCGCTGTCGTTGCTAGCTCATCCACGTATTTCTGCTTGTCGACTCTAATACTCCTCTTCACTTGCTTGTTTGCTTCTGTGTATTCATCTTGTGCCTTGACTTTCTCTATTCTTGTTTGGCTGTTGATAATTCTTGTCTTCGTGTTCTTCTTTTCTTGAATCTTGTCCAGGGTTTCGATAGAGATCCATTATTTATGATGGTGCTTCTTGAGACCCAGAACCTCCTGACACTTTGAAGTTACTACTTCTTCAGTCCTCTTCTGGTTGTCTTCCATAGTACTTTCATCTTTAACTAGATCCTGTAAGGCTTGGAACCTTTTGTTGAGAATTATCTTGAATTCGTTGAGTTTGTTAGTATGTTGAAGGAAGGTTGTATTGAACGTTGTAATACTGTTTCTACAGCTACCCATCGATTCTTTAGCTTCAGTTTCATCTTGACCACAACCAGGTGGTGATTTGTTGCTGTTAGCTCCTCTCCTGGTTCTCACATCTTTCATTGTCCTTCGGAATTTCTTTAATTGACGCAAACATGATTGATCTGATTCTCTGTAGTGTAATCCAGTGAGATCTATGTAGCTTCTTCATGATCAGAATACAGCAACATGTCTCCTGAATTTGTCCTTTTCTGTCCGTCTTGGGTCCGATGGATTTCACTGATTCCGAGAACCTTCAAGTTGTATCACCTCATTTTCGCAACTATTTGATTGGTCCTGTCAGTCTCCCACATTGTCTAGACATTCCATGTACATCTATTAATTGTTGGTCTGCTTATTAGAATGGACATCGACCTCGTGACTTCCTAAGAATCTTGGCTTTTGCCATGAAACGTTGAAATTCTTGTGAATGAAGATCCTTCAACTCGGAGAGCAGAATTTAAATGGTTTTGATTGATTTTTCCTGGTTAGCGTCTTCTAATCAAGGTTGTTTTCTAAGGGGTGAGGTTGTTGACCGCATGCCGAACCCTCCTACTTTACCAGGGCTTCCGACAAACAGTAACACTAAGAGGGGTACAGTCGCTTTAAATACTTAGTATTGACTTCCTAACGGCTGTTTAGTCAACCGAAATGTTTTATATTTGAACACAGAAAAGAAGTCCAAAGGCAAGAAGCATGAAAATACGCCTTAATTCCAAGGTTAGTTTAGATTCAGATATCAAAGACATTAAAAGGTTCATGATTGTATGTGATATTCCGAAATGTTGATGTGATCCAGAAAATTGCCTGCAAAAGACAAGCAAGCATCAGGAAACACTAAGAAGCGTTTCGTTCAATCAGCGTTCACTTGGAGTCTTGGCCAGAAATATCAAGGAAGCAAAACGTCATATGCAGAGGCTCTGATTGGTTGGCTGCTACACTGCTACTTTGTTTAGTAGCATTCCAGAATATTCCAGCGACCCAAGGACATTTAAAATATCATAAAAACCCTATATTTTCTGTAATAAAATGAACCTTGGAGTAAACTACTTCTCACGTACTTTGAGTCTTCTCTCTCGTGTTCAGGTCGCCGTATAGTTCTAGCTTGGGGGTTACAGAATATCTTGAGAGACGAATATAGAGTTTAAATCCTCAAGACTTATCGCAGAATCTCCTAGAAACTTGTTCAGTTCACTAAGACCACTAGAAATTACCCATTATTCTTTCTAGAACCCTCTGGGGAGTTTCTATTGGACGCTTATTGAACGAAATATTTTCAAGCATCTTTCAGTTTTTAAAGATTCTTTTGAAGAATTGGTGTAGACTCTCAAAAGTTTTATTAAAGGAATACCTCTGAAAAAATCTTGATAAGTTGAGAGAGTTTGAGTATTTTCCATCGCTGCTATTATTCAAAACTATATCGATCAGTAAGTATCTGTATATATTCTGACTTTTGAAAAACAAAACAATGCTCTACTATATTGTAATTGAGCATGTTGATTTTTACAGTGGTTAGCCTATATAACAAAATATGTTGTTTACTTTTTAGTATTTTGAACAACTTCAGTAATATCATTAAAACTGACAAGTAACATGTTTTTCAATGGCGTAGTTCGTTTTTATACGATGTACTTGACTGACCAAGAGTTTATTCCAAGCAACATAAAAATGTTATTTACATTGAGTTGCTTTTTCATATAAAATCGGTAGCGATTTTCGAAGTCAAGCGACACATCATGTCTGCAAAACATTCACTAATTATTTGTTCAAAACATAATTTCAATGGTTGAGATCATGAGTCAATTGGAGCTAGACCACCGTGGAAAATCTGGAAGCACCGGATGGCAGTTTCGTCCTATTGTGGGACTCCTCAGCAGGTCTAGCTTCAATTGATTCATGATCTCAACCATTGAACTTACTATAATATCCACAAAATCCCTTCTGATTAGAAATAATTAACAATCAGTATTATGTGTAATATTTTTCGGTTACCTTTTCTTTCAGATTCTTACCCTCTTATTCAAAGAAATTCTGAACCTCGACTTTTATTTAATACCACATTGAATAGACCAACACCTCAATCTGCTTTGCTTACATCGGAATTACAGAGCAATCTAAATAAATGCACATATAACCCACAGTGTGTACAACATCCAATTAATTCACATTTCGATGTCGATAATGAATATCAATGTTTAGCCCCAACAGTTGATAATAGAATATCACATATTTCACGTTGTTTAACTCCATTTTTTGATCAAAGGTCACACCAGACTATCCAGAATGTTGAAGCCATTGGCTTAAACCATATAGGCACTAATAACCGTAATTGCTTACCAATGACTCTACAACAATTGAATTCTCCAGTGATTATGAGTCACCAGTCAATCATTTATACAGAATCAACAATGAATAATGAAGGACGTGAACAAATGTCATCTTCTAGAACGCCTACATTAATCTATGCTATGTCACCTAATACGAATAGACATCCAATGCATTTTCGAGGTAATTCGCTACCAGTTTATCCCATAAATCAATTACAAAATCCCACAAATTTAAGATCATTTCAGCATCGCTTCAAACCACAACAGCAGGAATATCGAAACCAACAACATCCACTTTCTTCTTACCCGGATATTTCATTATTGCAAGCAACATTAAGACGACACAATCATCAATCAATTGTCATGAATACTGACCCGAATCCTATGCTAACTTATCGTCATCATGATACAAATCGGTTGATTTGTTCAAGAGATCAGACTCATTATAAAACATTTCATGCCCCACAACATCATGACGATCTTCTTATATCTCCTAGAACAATATATACGGATAATTTAAAGATTTGTTTACCAAACAAGACTAAACATCACCATCATCACCACCGTCATCATCAGCCACCTTTACCATTAGAAGATGAACAAGAATGTCAACAATTATTAGTAAAAAATCAAGATGATATTAGTAAAGATAATGATCATATTTGTGATGAGAACGTCATATCAGGCAATCATGAACCATTAAATAACATTGACAATAATAATATCAATAATGATAGTATTAATACAATAATAACCGTAGATCATTTAGAGGAATTACCGGTTTATGTTAAATCTAAGAATTCAAACATCTCTATTGATAATGAAACTGATTATATTGATAATCTTATCTGTAATGATCAAACTAAAAATGGAACATTTCATCATTCATTTCAATATTCACCAACTATAACTAGTTCATTACCATTGATCGTTGATATTAATAATAATAATAATAATCATCATCCTCATCCTCATCATCCTCATCACCATCATCATGATCATCAAATGACCAATAATTCAATTCATTCAAAGGAAATGATCAAATCAGAGCATTATGATTCAAATCTAACAACAGTGAATAGATTATCAAAATCGGATGTTGGCAAATATACTTATAAAACAATTAGAGAGGCTAGTTTTGTTTAAAATAAAAAAAAAGGATAAACACTTGAATAAGTTTGTATATTCCCATTTTTCTTTTGTTTCTTATTCAAATGTACATTGTAACTTGTTATTATCATTTCAAAATGGAGTATCTATCCTATAGGAATTGAAGTAAAGTTTAAAGAACTTTATTATGTTATTGAATATGTTGAATATTCAGTAATGATAACATATTGATGTTTATTTAGATAATTATTTTTTAATTTCGTAAAATTATAATTGAAATACTTTTGAATGAAAAGAATAAAAGATTACTCTTACTGTTATAATGATGATGTATATTGGATTCAACGAAAAGAATGGGGATGGGTTTGTAAAGATCATAGTAATTGAATAGTGGAATTCATGAGTCAATTAAAACTAGACCATTTATAAAAAACCTGTAAGCACTAAATGGTCGTTTCTTCCTAGTATTGGACTCTTCAGCAGTGTGCATTTACGATCCAGCTCACGGGATATGATGAGTTTCATACTAAGACGACAGAGTCATCCAGTGATTCCAGATTTTTCATGGTGCTCTAGTTTTCATTAACTCATCATAGACAGGAAATGACAGTGTGGAAAGGAAACCATCAGTAATACATTCTTTATGAACCAGGTTTTTATGTCATATATAAAGCAAAAAGCTTCTTTTTTACTGGTTTTTATACAATTTTAACTTTCAACTAAATCATTATATCGAGCCAACAGAGTAGAAATGCATAATGTACTACGATTCCTATATGTGACATCTTCATATCATCATCATATAACCTAATCTTGTTAACCATTCATCTAGTGAATTCAGTGATAAAGATATTACTGACAATTATTAATTTTCTGTACACCTGTTAATAACAACGGAATGGGTCCATAAAAGAAACTTATTCACATTTAGATTAGTGAAATTCTTTAATACTATCAGAAAACTAATAGTTAACCTTGAAAAAATTAATGACCTCCCCCTCGCATAAATACAATATACTTTGATAGGTATCCTTAATTTCCAAGGAAACTACTTTTAATAACAACAGGTGTTCTCCCTACTGGTTAAAAAAACGGCTTTAAAATCTCAAACGTTATATTGTATATTGTATTTGTGATATAGTTACCTCATTGTGAACGAAGAGAATATCGTATTGAAATATGTGCTTTGTCAAGGTTTATATATTTTAAACTGTAACTTCGTCTTGGTATGAGACTCCTCAGTAGTACGATGTCACAAATGCATACATGACCTTCATATCTAGTGTGGTGTGTGTAACTGATATTAACATATAAAAGTAGTAAGCATCAACAATCGAAAGTGTTATGTCTGGCAGCATAAGGTTAAAATGATTGAAGACAATAGAACGAGAACAGAGAGTGATTTGTATGGAAATAAAGGAACAATCAAGTGTGAAACAATTGATTGACATTTTGCAAATGAATTATTTACTTAGTGGTTCTCAGATTTAACTAAGAGATTCTGTAATTTGGTTGTCGCAGCCTGTATTCTCACTCACTACACTAGTAATGAACGTGATGTATTTAGATCACTTTGTTCAAGCTCCATGAAATACATTTATGATTTACAAGGCAACGATACAGATTACATCAAGCCGCAAACAATTTAGCTCAAAGTATTTGTCATGATAATAAGCTATTTAAACTGTACAACTTTCAATATCTGTAGTGATGCTTTGCTTTTAGTTTTACAGGTAATATTCTGTTCTTCAGATATTTCAAATGAAATTGTCTGACAGTTCCAATAGCCCACAAATGTCTTGGTACGGCCGAGAGGAAGGAGAGTCCACTCTCCCCCTTCAAATGTTCTTACATGGCCACGCGTATATAGCCTCTTCCAGGGAAGTCCTACTCACTGCCTTCTTGATACGTTCCAGTTCCGCTAACTAGAGGAAGAAGTCCAATTTTGGAACGGGAAAGTATATTCCGTAAGCCAGAAGCACGAGTGAATAATAACAGACACAAATCAAACGTATATATACAGCATAAAACTGACCTTGGGAAGCGTTGCAGAAATAGCATACTAAAAATGCACGACGGACCAATAGCGTTAAAGATTCTCCCAAGTGGGAAATACGACATGAAGGTGAAAAGTGTGCTTTTGGCGCGAAAATAAGGAAATTTAAATTTCCAAAATGAAATTATAAAATTAAGGGATTTACCTAGTGAGTTCTGGGGATATAACATCCCCACCACTTCTCGTGGTGGGGGTGTTGTTTACAAAATTGAGAGCACAAAAAGCGAATGTCTAGAGCTTTAATCGGGTTGGTGGAACCGAGGAGTTCACCTAGGGGAGTTGGAATACCCTGATTCAAAATTAATAGTGCACATGGCCTCCAGTATCCCGAATGGACAAATGGCGTATGAAACAATTATTGGTCACCGACTATCATGGGACTGCATCTTCTTACGATGCTCCATTACCTTATGGACCAAACCTTTAGGTCGAAGGCTCCGAATGTGGCCCCCTAAGTAAACCACCTGCTTCGGTTTGGGCACCCGGGCAGTAATCACAGACCTCACATAAATCAAATGAAATTTGTGTGGCGCATATGTATATGGTGCCCCCCCTTCTACCAATATCCATGTGTTCGAATAAATAAGTAAATGATAATATCTTCAGTGTGAACATAATCTGTTGTGAAAATAAATGACTCGTCAGTGATTCTTCTAAATTTGTTGTCTTAACAAATTAATCAAGAAACCTCTTCGTTAATTCGTCTTTCGATAAACGTTGAAATTTCATTTGATTTAGTCGATGTTCGGTTTGAAGTTAATTTGGCGTTTTTTAATAGCTTAAACTAAGTTACCTAAACCAGCCAACGATAGACATTTCAAAAATTCAAACTACACTACATAATTTCGCTATTGTATATATATTGACGTATTATATTCATGTAACATGTATTCCATCATTTTGTGAAGTTTATTCAAAATTTATCCATGTTTGATTCTATATTTCCCTGATTCGCCTGACGAAAGTGCAAATTAAATCTGTGGTTACGAATATGGGTGACATTAAATCATTTACGCTTTTCTATAGTACAGATGGAATTAGATATCTGTTGAAACACTTCAAGCTGTGGTTCACGGAAAAAATCAAGTCGAGATTGAGACAGAAACTCACTTATGGTACAATATAGTGATCCAGTTATATTATCATATCACTGAATTTAAAATCATAAACCACTGAATTTTACCCAAGTGATTTAAAGTCTATTATACTTACTTACTTACTTACACCTGTTACTCACAATGGAGCATAGGCCGCCGACCAGCATTCTCCAACACACTCTGTCCTCCGCCTTCTTTTCTAGTTCCATCCAATTCTCGTTCATTTTTCTCATGTCTATCTCCATTTCACGGCGTAATGTGTTCTTTGTTCTTCCTCTTATCGACCTTTGACCTTGAGGATTCTATGTGAGGGCTTGTCTTGTGACGCAGTTGTGTGCTTTTCTCAATGTGTATCCTATCCACTTCCAGCGCTACGTGTGCGATAGAAGAGCTAGATCATCTGCGAAGTCTAGATCATATAGCTGCATCCTAGATTTATCCTATTTTAGTGAATCTGAATCGACTATTATTCGAAACACTATAAAGATTTTAATTCTTGTTACTTTCAACAATCTGGGAAGAGGTGAAGTCAAACATATCTAGATTCACTACAGAAAACAATGAATAACCATCATTGATTATCTTTTATTTTCATCCTTAATTATTATTATATTTTATTATATGACTAATAAACCATAATTATACTCTTTTGGCTAAATAATTTGTGTATAAGTAATAAATTTAATTTCTCAATACACTTTCATATTATCCAGTCTGTTCGATTGTAAGTTCAGGTATCCTTTTTGTGAGCAAAACTGTTAGTACAATTACTTCATCTATTCCAGTATTTCAGTATGCCCGATAAAGCCATCAAAATAACCCTGAACAGTATGACAGTAACAAGAGTAAGTGTTGACAGAAACTAATCAAATTTAATGTTGATAAAACGTGCTGTTACTTACTCGTAAAAGAAAGCCTAATAGCTCACTTCTACTTTAAGTTTATGCTGATAGTGTCTAGAAAGATAATGAAAGATTCACAATTGAACCCCTGAGCTTAAAGATCACAAATTCACCACAAAAAAATAAATTGCTTAACGACATTTTTATTCTGATATTATTTAATTAAAGCTAAACCACCATGGGAAAATTGTAAGAACTGGACAGCCGTTTCGTCCTAGTATGAATCTCCTCAGTGAGCAGTGAGCACCAGTGATTCCGCATGTGGGATTTGAACCCGGGACCTATCGCTCTCATGCTTCAAGGTTTTCCACGCTAGTCCAGCTTCAATTGGTTTATGAATTCCTTTTGACGCTACAATCTTTGATCAATTTATCGTTAAATTGAAACAGAATTAGAATTATTAACAAAGCTGCATTTCATAACACACTCACATATAAATGAATCAAACTTATTGTTTGAGTCAGAAAGTTTTTCAAGTAGAAACTCAAGTGTTTTTCACGAGATGTTTACAATAAATGAAGCATAATGTGAGAAAAACATTCTATTGAAATCGTTGATTAGGAAAGAATGATAACAAGGGTAAAATATGGTGGTGATCAAAAAGTGAATGGATGTTTACTTTACAACCACTCGAATTGGTGGCATTCATGTGTGATGAATAAAGTTGACAATCTTCAAACTTGAGAGTGATTCATTTATCAAACAAATTTCATATAAAGAATCATTGAAAACTAAAAATTATTAGAGGGTAGTTTCATTTTAATTAAATACATTTGAATCTTAGATGCTTCAAATTATATAGCGAGTATAATAGACTTCTTGATTACGAAAAAGCATTTGATAGCGTCGACAGAACAACACTATGGAAGCTTGTACGATACTACGATATGCCTCAGAAGATAGTCAATATCATAGAGAATTCATATGATCGATGAAATTGCAAAATCGTGCATGGAGGACAGTTGAAAAAATCGCTCGAATTAAAGACCGGTGTCAGGCAAGATTGCTTACTCTCACCCTTTCTCTTCCTCCTGGTGATCGACTGGATCATGAAGACGTCAACATCCGATGGGAAGCACGGGATATAGTGGACATCTAGGATGCAGCTGGACGATCTAGACTTCGCAGATGATCTGGCTCTCCTATCGCAATCGCAACAACAGATGCAGGAGAAGACGATCAGAGTAGCAGCAGCCTCAGCAGCATTAGGTCTCAATATACACAAAGGGAAAAGCAAGATTCTCCGATACAACACAACATGCAACAATCCAATCACAATTGACGGAGAAGATTTGGAAGATGTAAAACGCTTTACATATTTGGGCAGCATCATTGATGAACATGGTGGATCTGATGCTGATATGAAATCGCGGATCGGAAAAGCAAGAGCAACATATTTACAACTGAAGAACATCTGGAACTCAAAACAACTGTCTGTCCATCAACACCAAGGCCAGGATTTTCAATACAAATGTCAAGACAGTTCTACTGAATGGAGCGAAAACCTGGAGAACTACGAAAGCCATCCATCATCCAAAAGGTACAGGTGTTTACTAACAGTTTTCTACGTAAAATACATCGGATCCGTTGGCCAGACTCGATCAGCAACAACGTACTGTGTGAGAGAACAAACCAGATTCCAGTGGAGGAAGGAATCAGGAGGAAGTGCTGGAAGTGGATAAGGCACACATTGAGGAAAGCTGTTTATATCATAATTGATTATGGAATAATATAACAGAAAAAGTGAGTAAACTTAAGGGTGTCCTAAATATCAATTATTATCCCGTTGTTAGAAATCAATGAACTAGAACAATAGTAAGTTTAATCTATTCTATTAATCACTTAAATGATACTGAGGGTTTATAATATCGAAAATCAATATTGATTTAACTAATCAGTCGTTAATATTGATAAATAATAGATATTCTTTACAATTTCTATAGTAAGCATAGAAATTTAAGTAGTTCACTAATCTCTATATGCGTTTTAGTTTAGTCATTTCAGCAAAAAAGAAACATCATTTTCTATATTGATTCGCTTCATAAACGTAATCAAAATAATTTCTACATCCAAACGGATGGTACTAAATAATAATGCAATGTAGTAAGCAACCATATGTTGTGTTTTTATTTGTCTAAATTTATGTAAATATTCGGAAGGGAACACTGTATTAACTTGGGTTTTGCACCAGTTGTTACTCGTTAATAATGAATACTCGAAATATTGCGAAGACTGAAATTCTAGTAGAATTCGAACCTGATTGAAAGTTACCGATACTCAATGATCAATTATTTTAAATAGCTGGGTTCTACAAGAGGTCAGTTGTTGTAAGAATAGCTCAGTGATAGTGTCTTAGACCGTAAAACTGGATGATAAGAGTTTGAACGTGATAAGAGTACTAGATATTTCAAGATTCCAAATATACTTTCCTATGGATGAGTGCTAACTAGCATGAAAAATAAGTCGAGAGGGGTTTCCTGTCAATTTCACCGAACCATCGAACATCTCAATACAGTGTACTAGATAATGAACCATTCAAACTAGTGGTCAAACGGAAATTTGATGAACAGAATTTGATCACTACCAAGGACTAGAAGAAAGTAACATTGGTTATTACTCACTGAATAATCAATATAATTTATCATCCAATACGTCCATGTAGTTTATTCTGTTGACACAACAATGGTGCATGTTAACCACTTAGTTTTAGTTCTCTATATGTCGTCACATTTTAAATAGAACTAAACTGTCATCATTATGTAGTTTAATCAAAGTTCATTGTCGTTTTATTTTGTTTAAGATTTTATTTAAAACCTTATATATTTGATATATATCTAGCAATGGAATATAGAACTCATATTTCGTCCCATTTGATATTCTTCATCTGGATATGTTTATATTCCACTGTTAATGCTCTTATTGAAACTATGTTACAGAAACTGATTAATTGTAGTCCTCAATATCAATAACAGGGAATCACAAATTCTGAATCACAGAATGTTAATTTATGTAACATACGTATATCATCAAATATTTTCAAGTGATGTTGAATTTTCTAAGCTGGATGGTTAAATTGCTTAGCTTTTGTTATTTTAATGAATCATGAAAGCAAGTGTATTTTAAAGTAATAAGATCGAGTCTCGATAGTTTGTGATTATCATTTAATAACATCGATAAGTAACTATTTCATTTTCAACTTGACTGATTTTAAAGGTCATATTTAAAACCATTATGTTTTTATTTACGTCTGTTCCCTCTCGTAGAGAAGCATAGGCCTCCCACCAGCACTCTCCATCCAAACCTGTCCTAGGCAATCCTTTCCAATTGTTTCCGATTGCTATTCATCCTCTTTATATCTGCTTCCATTATGCAACGTAGTGCATTCTTCGGCCTTCTTCTTTTCCACTCCCCTTCAGGATTCCAGATTACAGCTTGCCTCGTGATGCCTTACATAATAATACTGTTAGAATATTTGATCAGAATTCAATAGTTTCTATTTCCAAGTTCAATCATTTTGTAAGTGTTATGCAAAAAATATCTGATATCATCAATCATATCTATCTTAATCTTGTTATGGTTGACCTACACATGTCATATAAATTTAAGAGTTCATCTCAAATCTTGTTACATTATTGTATCTAGTTTATGATATTAACTACCTCTTAGCCTTCTTTTTTGTTATTGATAGATCCACGGCATATTCTGCTAGTGTATTCTTCATAACAAACTATTATCCTTTATGTTTTGAAATGTATTGTGATGTAACCGTAGATTTCTAAATTTGTTAGAATACAACTTCATATATAAACTATTCTAATCTATTGAAATGAATGACCTAATAAAAGATCTTTATTTCACACATGATTAACATCGTTCATCATCTAATATGTCTTTAAATTTGGACGCATATTATTAAGGTAAAAAAAAAGTTCTTTGGAAATTGTATACACCTTGAAAGTATTATCATCAACGAATAAGCACTATTCATAGAAGCATTAACAGATGTATAACACTTTTTTGTACTTGTTTCAAAATACACTTAAATATGCTTCATTCTATCCATTTTTAACCCTCACTATACATACACGTATACAATTGAAAATGATAATCTTCATATTTAAAGTAGGAGATATATTGCTATGGAGTCAGTGAATTGGAATATAGTGACCTAAAGTTTTTGGCTTGTAGAAATTCTGCTTATATGATAAGAATTTTTAATGATCTATATTGAATAAGAAATATTTTACTTCGAGAAAGCTTACAAATTTTAGTGGTTCATTATATTTTCTTATAACATATCAGGGAGCAATTATGTATCATAATCTTTGAAATTACAAATTGTTATACATTAATGACTTTCAATCTACTAGTACTGTGATGTATAACCCATGATTTCCTCTCCAACTAATACCATGAATGATATTGGTGACCGAATTTTTCCTAACCCATAAGGCTTGTGGATTCAAAATCATGTCAACTTATCTGACCGGGTAAGTAATGGTGAGGTTAGACGCAGGGTATCGGGGAATGATGATAAATCAGTTGACGAGGTTGTAAATCTTCATCGACTGAGATGGTTGAGCCACGTGTTACGTATGCCTGAACACCGATTACCACGACGCTTAATGCTGATTAGTGTTAGGGGATGGTTGGAAGGAAGTTAGGGTCGGCCAAAATAAAACGTGGCATCAGTGCTTGAAGTCACCAACTTCTGGTCTGAGCCATGTTGGTAGATGCAGATTACTTGGTTGGAGTTCACGTGACTATCGTAACCAATGGTTAGAGACTGTGAGTGACATGGCTCAGAATCGATCACAATGGCGTCGGTGTATACACTCTTTGTCTTCCCTTAAACTATGAAATTAGAATCGCTTCATATCTTTCTACCAACTAATTCTTTCGTCCTGTACTATATTCTTATATGCAATCTTCCTTTTATATATTGCCGCCACTGAATTAACTACTCCTATGAATTCGGTGTTTATCTTGTTGTGCTAATGAGGTATGGCAACTTGAACCGATGCACATATGTGCCTGGTTCTACGTTGTAGCTGACTGACTGACTGACTGATCTGATCTGACATACAGTCGTAAGTTTAAAATAGAAGTGAAACAGACTCATCATTGTCGGAGTAAGCTGATGATAAATGGAATTGGAATTACTGATTATTTAAACTGATGAAAAATACGTTATTTTAGAAACTGTATTTTATATTTTATGTAGTCAAGTGAGAATTTATTATAAACATATCAAGATTGGTAATCATTCGCAAACATTATGTAACCACGTAATTTTTCAAAGTCATTTGAAAGTCATATGAAAGAGATTATGACTAGCATGTTTGACGAAAGACAATAATCAAGAAAGTTTAGGATTGCGTTATATGTAATCAGTTTACAAAAATGCCTTCAATGAATAACAGCCTTGTTCTAGGAATAAATTTCACATGTACAGTTAAATCTAAGTGTATTAAAAATTTATGAAATAGTAATATCTGTGAATGTATCCACGTTTTCCCAATTTATGTGTTTAGTATGTTTCTATTTGCTGAATATAAGATGTTCATTTTATCCCTTTACAGGCTCATCGCCTGGTGTGACTCTGTACTGTGTCAAGTAGCTTAAGATCCATGTATAGGAACAGAGACTGACCAATTACACCTCTTAATATAAACAACTGGAAATTTTAAATCCTTTTCAACTCGTTTTTTTTCAATTTGTTCTAATTGAAAGCTTCCAACGAGAAAGGTTAAATTTTGTGATAATAATTATCAATTAAAGCTAGATCACCATGCAACACCTGGAAGTACTGGACGGCCATTTCCTTCTACTACGGGACTCCCCAACAGCACGCATCCACGATCCTGCCTCGCGAGATATCAACCCAGGACCTATCAGTCTCGCGAACAAACGCTTAACCACTAGACCACTGAGTCGACATTCAATGGTGTTAATGTCTAACTTCAACTATTCCACGAAATTGAGTGACACATCCACCATTGTCATCAGTGAGTTACTGTCTCACAACAGACCTGGTTGAATTCCACTGGTCACTGTTTCTCACTAGAACTCCAGGATATACCTCTTGAAGCCAGTCACTAGTGAGCATATGTTGATTAATATCAGAATTGGTTTGGTTCAGAGTTTGGTAATTTTATAGTTGAATTCTTCATTTGTCCATGATTTTTTCGATGGACTGATAAAAAAATGTTTCCACCTAAATAGATATATTGAGCATATATTTCGATAATACTTAGATTGACCACTATTTTTTTCATATTTATGATCATACCATCAAAATATATTGTTGCGGATAAAGACAAAAAGCTGCAGTCGTTTTAATGTCAGTTTAATAATCGTTTCTTGAAAGGAGAGCCTAACTTCTAAAGGTTCTTTTTATCTCCTCTGTTCATTATTTCAATATACCGCTAATTGAACTTTTGTCCGCGATTGTCCATGTGTATTGATATTGGCGAAGATACAGCATGATGTTTGACATCTGGTTAGTATTCATAGAGACGAAGATGAAAAAATTGATCACATTGTATGGTTTTGTGTTTATGGAGATGATGTATAGCTTTACTTTTATTGTCATTCCACTTTTTTATTTTGCATAAGAGAAATTGAAATTGTTTTGTTGATTCATGCGCTTCGCCTAATTCAAACTTGATCTGTCTAATATGTCCCTTATATGTGTTAGGATGATTTATTTTTTTGACTCCAATACTTCATTTCGTTGTTGTTGATGAGTTCGTGTGATATTTGTAGGACTATTTGTTCGGCCAGTGATAAATCACTGAGTAGATACTAATATTATATCTGTCTAATTATTAGTGATGATAGAATTTTGTTGATCAAGTTACAATCTGGCCACTATCATTGGTGACTCGATATCGCGTACGCTATCTATAGATGTTGGATAATTGAAGAAATTGATGCTTGGCGGTCACTATTCAGTAGCCAGTCAGTGTAAATATATTTCTTACAGAAGATAAATCAAAGATCGAACTTCTCATTAATAACTACTCAGACTGTGAAACTGTGTAATGCTGGTTCGAATTCACCAGGGAGCATTAATTACCTCCAGATTGCAGGTATGTCTTGGTCTAAAAGTTCTTAACTAGCATGGGACTTAAACCGACCAGTTTTTTCCACCAATTACCCCTAGCCGCCTATCATCAAGCGCTATCTTTTAAAAACTGTGTTCTTCTTCAACTATGTTCCAATGTTTCACTGCTATTATCTCATCATACAACATTATCAAATGATTATCACACCATGGATTCAGTTGACCGACGTCAGAATATACAGTCCATATAGTTACAAATAGGGCCTAACAATTATCTAATACTAATTAGGTTTTAATAGCTCTGGAAGTTGACTATAGTCTATGATAAAGGACATCTCACACTTAATCATATCTCTGCATAGTGTGAATATTTTATTGACCAAATTAACAATCAAAGGAAAAAATCATATATGCAGTATAATAATAAGCATTATTTGAAAAAAAACAGAGTATAAATACATGTCTGTTCCCTTCATCTTAATAATAAGACCAATTACTAAGTCTTTACTTGAATAAATATAAATCCAAATGATATAGATGCTTTTCATAGTTAATTACGAAGATATCTAGACTTCTGACTGACTTCAAGAGTTATCTACTGAGGATTTGAAGTGAACGGTACTGAGTTCAAATCCCAGAGTGAACATCAAATCTGCGATGCATGTGTATACATTTGAGGAGTCCCAACTACGACAAAACGAGCGTCCTGCATTCTAATGCTGGACACTATCCATATTTGCCTAAAAAGCTTGTAACTTAAGGCTATATCGAGGTAATCCGCACAGGATGCACATATGCCAACAAGAGATTGATCAATTGTGCAGTCCTAAACAACAATCGGAAGATACATGTAGAACAACAACAAGTGAATTTGAGGTGATGTGTGTTTTAATCCTACAAGAATCATCATTTCCTTAATAATTACAAATATACTTTGTAATGACCGAGTTTTAACTAGCACAAAACCTAGATCAATCACCCGAAATCAAGACATAAAGCACGCAGCATCAAGTCACACAGATTACTGCTCACAATGTAAATCGTAAGGAAGAAATCGATCAGCACTAAAGGACTAGAAGTTCGTAACACTAGTCACTACTCAGTGATTCATTAGTTTCAAGTTATATTGTGTAGTTGTCAATACGATTTAGCTAGCATAAACTACTGATCGAAATACTATTAATTAATTTCTACTAACGAAACGACATGTGTTATTAATTATAAATCAAATACTTTAACTTCCAATTCTACTGACTACAGAACTTAATAATACGAGTCTGATCCATCAAGGGCAAGTAGCATTTTCAAGTATGAAAACAAGTTTGTTGATTAGCTTACAGCCTCAGATAAACAAAGTTTCCTGCTTATGATTACTAACACTGTACCCTGTTTACAAGTTTATTAAATTAATATTGTTTTAGTTAATCCATTGGTTCACTTTAATCTCAAATGAGGATAAAAATAGTAAGAGTATATAGTAGATATTAAGAGTAAATTGGATATTCTAGCACTATCAGTATGAAGTGATGTTTATGGCCGATCACTGAAGAGGAAAAAATTCAGCGTAGAGCATCATTTCCTTCAAGATTCTTGTGTGTCACGACTTCTGCTCGTACGCCTCAATTGCCTGATATATTAAGTTATAAACTTCAAGCTTAACTACTTGTGAGTAGTTCGAGAAAACAAACATCATTTTCTAATGATTTCTGATAAGACAACTTGAATCAGGATTTTTTTCATTTATATGCAAATCTTCTAGTTATTACTCACCAGATCAAAGGTGAATAAACTAATCATTTAATGATTGTAGAAAATCCACCTTTCGTGATGTTGAGAGGATCTATTCTTTAAAAAGAGATTTCAGTGATTTTAGTTTATGATCCAAATGATCTTCATATTGAACGAAATTTCATAATTCACGCAACTAAACAGTGGTAATAATGTCGATAAAACAATAATAATATTAATAACAATAGTAATAGTAATAATAATAATAATTTGCTTTAGATGTATTTTAACCACAAATCAACCAGCCAGGACCGAAACACTAGCTTGATTCAGAATTATAAAAGGAACTAATGGCATTAAGATGGTGTAGAAGATTTGTAGCTCAGGTGGAAACCAAAAGATCAAATTAAAAAGGAAGACAAACCAAACATCATCTACAAAATAAATTTTGTCAACTGCAAAAGACACTACATCGGACAAAGCGGACGCCCTCTTCATCTTCGCCTGCGTGAACATAAATTAGTAGTCAAACACCATGACATGTCTTCACTTATATCAATGCACGTGAATATCTGTGGGCACACATCCGACTGGAAAAATGTGAAAATTTTGGACAGAAGAAATTCCAAAAACATTAGAAAAATTTTAGAAGCTTGGCACTCAGGTCAATCAGCAATTAATAAGCACAATGAAATCGATCCAATTTATCAAGAAAGGAAAGTTATGGACAAACACAGAACCAAAAATCAAACGAATGGGAGATACAACCAAACAAAGAAGTAAACAATGACAGGTTTAAGGTCAACACGGACCAATCAGCATCGAGATCTACAGGACAAGCTGTGAATCACATGCGGAGAAATATGAACACTTCACTTTTACCTGAAGTTTGTGCTGATGATGTCGTTCAGAGGAATGATGAAAGCTCCAGGACCAAACCATTCAGCTCAGAAAACGAAACTCCACCAAAGAGGAAGTAATGGTAAAAAATTATTTGTGTAAATATGAACAGTTCATTATCAAATATTAGAGGTTCACACTTTCCCTTTTTTCAATATTCACTCAAGAATAAAAAAAAGTGCGAATTCGTGGCTAGTATGGTTTGGATTAGTCGGGAGTGAAACATTTGTCACCAGTGGAAATGCATGACCATTCCGCTATACCTGAAGTTAGTTGTGGTTGAGGTTTCACAATTAGATGTCAAACAAGTGTTTCGAATATTTGCACGTTTTCTCAAGGACCTGACAGTTTTGAATCAGGACTCTAATTACCATAGTCATGGACGAAAACTCCAGAAAAATGCCAAATCAGGACGAAATAGCTATTTAGTGCTACATAATTCTCAATAATAGTCTAACTGAGATCAATTTGTGATTAATACAACCCACAAATTAAACATATTCCTATCAAACTTCTCGAAGTGGACAACAATTATTGACGATGGTTACAGATTAAGAGAAATATACCCAAAAAATGCAAATACCACACCTTTAAAAATTATATTTAATCCGTATGTTTAACGACGGTGATGAAGATTCTGGTTAACCTAAAAGTTTATTCTAAAATAACTTAATGATAATCAGTAATACTGACTAGCGATTTTAAATTAATCACTTTGGGGTATGATTTACATAGGAAAAGTGTGGATCATAATTGTGAACACGATACAGCTTCATAATCGATGTATTAAAATGAACAATTATTGGTCTTTGTAAACGAGTTGGTGTAATGTACAATAATAAGAATTTGTTTGTGACTATTCAGTTTCAGTAGTTCAGTGGATATTTGGAGATGTATTCAGGTACGTCCATCTGACAAATTCGAAATGTAATGAAACGTATGTTTTACACACTGTTATTAGAAGCAGTCCATCTACTCAATATAATATTTTTTATTAGTTGATCAGAGATAAATCATATATAACATCTATATATAACATCTATTGTTAATTTCTTATTGAGGCTTCAATAACACAGTCGAACGATTCGTTAAGTTTGGCAAACCAGAACGTAGGATTTTCTGCATAAATGGCACTATCAATACGAAATTATAAAATACATTACAAACCTCAACTCATGAGGTATCTGAGTTATTTACCTAGTCTGCTCACAATTAGAGAAAATTTCTTCTCAAAATAAGTATCTATAGTTATCCATGACAACGTGCGATATGATATACGACAGCTTATATGTATGTCAAGATTATAATCCTAGATAATGTCGAAATAAGAATGAAAAACACCGAAATAGGGGAACTGTTACAATAAAACAAATGTTCGATTCAGAAAATAGGAGTAAAAATACTGTTGAAATTATTAAAAGAATATAATTGAAGTAATAAATAAACTGAATATCATCAACTCATGTAAATCCCCGAGAACACCAGTTGATCACAGATATACTACACTATAAGCTCGATAATTATGAGAGAATGAAACAGTTTACTGAATATTAATAAGTACTGTAAGGTGATACACAAAAAAAGTGTAAGATGAGAAAGATAATGACAGAGAATGCAAATGAGGTTATTGGATCAGTGAGAACATTTTGAACTATTAGGATTAAACATAATTTACAAATGTAAAATTAAAATCAGTTCGATTCGAATGTACAAAATTGATAAATATATATTTATTGATGATAAAATTACCGAAATATTTTAGCGAATAATAGTTGATGTACTTGATAATGAGAAAACTTGGGATGACGATCTCATAATATAATAAACGGAGATTAGGATAGAGTAAACCAGTTTATTGTCTTAAGCATAAGCCCACACTGTAATTGTAAAATGTGGAAGCAACACATTGAATACATTATTTAGATATCTTTTTTCAATTATCTCTTACAAGCTCCATCGCTTTTTCGTTTCCGTTGCTACCTGGACTGCTTCTATCTTTTTTCTCTTCTTCTAGTGTTCCTCTTATATCATTAAGAGTCTTACTCCTCATTCCGGATACATACTACTTATATCTGACTGTATGATTAACATAAACCATAATACTTCTAGTGAAAAGCTCTGATTAATTAAAAATGTCAGCTAAGTTAAGCGTGCGATCAATTACACATTGTTGATGATACGGAGTGAGGCTTGTTGTACAAGCTTATAATTTGTTAGTTGAATGTGAAGGCTTAAACCAGTAAATATCAAATCAAAAGATCGACAATGGTGTTGAATTTTAAAAGCACAAATGTATGAACGAAAAATTATGGCGAGACTATAATTTATGAACGAAAAAATCACGTGTAGAATAACAGGTCTCGGATTTCGGCTCGAAATTCACTCATTCATTCGGATAAATAGTTTTGGAATTATAGCTGATGTCAGTTCGTAATGAAAGCCCTAAATCTAATTTCCAACCTTAATCATCAACTGTAAATCTTAATTTTAATTCCTCATACAAGTTTATAACCCTCATTCAGTCCTGGTTATTAGGTGGACACTCTCAAGGTCAATCTGGTGTCGCCCAAAGGTCGTCCACAAATTTTAATCTCACCAAAATTACTGTTTCGAATTGATTCTTATTAGGTCCTACATTTATACCTCTAAATTAATGATCCAAGAGAATGACCAAGTTCAAGATGAAAATATCGTTTACAATGATAACATATAAATTTGAGATAGTAGAATAAAATGAACTTATTAGTGTTGAAATGAATGATGTGTAATATTAATTTGAATATGTTGTCCATTTAAATTATTCTTAGAAAGGGGTTTTGGTGGAAAATTATATTAATTTAATGGCTGAGTTCATGAATCATTTGAAGCTAGACCACCATGAAAAATCTGGAAGACCTGAAAAACCTGGAGAATAATGGTCAGAGTAAACATAAATAAAATAAAGTGAAAGAAATAATGAAATAATTATGAATCAGATCAAATACTTGGTTGAAGATTTTATTATATAGAAAGTGATATGAATTATTATGAGATAATGAAGTGACTTATTTACTAACTTACTCCTGTTACTCACAATGGAGCATAGGCTGCCGACCATCATTCTCCGACCCTCGAGCGGGATCGTGGATGCGCACTGCTGAGGAGTCCCACAATAGAACGAAACGGCTGTCTAGTGCTTCCAGATTTCCAAAGGTGGTGGTCTAACATCAATCGGTTCATGATCTCAATCAAAAATTCTCCAAGCCACTCTGTCCTCCGCCTTCTTTTCTAGTTCCATCCAATTCTCGTTCATTTTTCTCATGTCTATCTCCATTTCACGGCGTGATGTGTTTTTTGTTCTTCCCCTTCTCCACCTTTGACCTTGAGGATTCCATATGAGGGCTTGTCTTGTGAGGTTAGGTGCTTTCCTCAATGTGTGTCTTATCCACTTCCAGCGCTTCTTCCTGATTTCTTACTCCACTGGAATCTGGTTTGTTCTCTCACATAGTACGTTGTTGCTGATCGAGTCAGGCCAATGGATCCGATGTATTTTACGTAGAAAACTGTTAGTAAACACCTGTACTTTCTGGATGATGGATAGCTTCCATAGTTCTCCAGGTTTTCGCTCCATTCAGTAGAACTGTCTTGACATTTGTATTGAAAATCCTGGCCTTGGTGTTGATGAACAGACAGTTGTTTTGAGTTCCAGATGTTCTTCAGTTGTATATATGTTGCTCTTGCTTTTCCGATCCGCGATTTCATATCAGCATCAGATCCACCATGTTCATCAATGATGCTGCCCAAATATGTAAAGCGTTTTACATCTTCCAAATCTTCTCCGTCAATTATGATTGGATTGTTGCATGTTGTGTTGTATCGGAGAATCTTGCTTTTCCCTTTGTGTATATTGAGACCTAATGCTGCTGAGGCTGCTGCTACTCTGATCGTTTTCTTCTGCATCTGTTGTTGCGATTGAGATAGGAGAGCCAGATCATCTGCGAAGTTTAGATCGTCTAGCTCCATCCTAGATGTCCACTATATCCCGTGCTTCCCATCGGATGTTGACGTCTTCATGATCCAGTCGATCACCAGGAAAAAGAGAAAGGGTGAGAGTAAGCAACCTTGCCTGACACCGGTCTTTACTTCGAGCGATTTTGTCAACTGTCCTCCATGCACGATTTTGCAGTATAATACATCATATGAATTTTGTATGATATTGACTGTCTTCTGAGGCACACCGTAGTGTCAAAGAAGCTTTCATATTGTTGTTCTGTCCACGCTGTCAAATGCTTTGTCGTAGTCAATGAAGTTGATGTAGAGTGATGAATTCCATTCAATTGATTGTTCCACAATGATCCGTAGAGCAGCGATTTGGTCTGTACACGATCCATCCCAACAGAATCCTGCCTGTTGGTCACGAAGTTGGGCGTCTACGCAGTCCTTCATCCTGTTTAACAATACCCTGTTGAAGACTTTTCCTGGTATTGAGAGAAGTGTGATGCCCCTGTAGTTATCACAGTTGCTGAGATCGCATTTCTTCGGTATTTTGATCAGAAGTCCTTCTTTCCTGTCTTTTGGAACTTGTTCCTCATCCCAAATCTTATTGAAGCGAATGTGGAGTATCCTTGCAGTTGCCGCTACGTCTGCTCTTAGTGCCTCTGCTGGAATGTTGTCCGGTCCTGCTGCTTTGCCACTCTTGATTTGTCTGATGGTCATGCTGATTTCTTCAATTGTTGGTGGGCCAACGTTGATTGAGAGGTCTGTGGGTGCTGCTTCGATGTTGGGTGGTTTCAGTGGAGCTGGTCGATTCAAGAGTTTTTTGAAGTGTTCTACTCACCTGTTTCGTTGCTCTTCAATGTTGGTGATTACCTTGATTTCCTTGCTTTTCACTGGTCGTTCAGCTTTGCGGCGATTTCCAGAGAGTTTCTTTGTCGTGTCATACAGTTGTCTCATGTTTCCTTCTCTTGCAGCCTTTTCCGCCGTCGTTGCTAGATCTTCCACATATTTACGTTTGTCGGTTCTGATGCTCCTCTTCACTTGTTTGTTTACTTCTGTGTATTCAGCTTGTGCCTTGACTTTCTCTGCTCTTGTTCGACTGGTATTGATTGCTGCCTTCTTGTTCCTTCTTTCTTGAATCTTATCCAGTGTATCAACAGTGATCCATTCCTTGTGATGGTGCTTCTTGTGACCCAGGACCTCATGACATGTTGAAGTGATTGCCTCTTTGACCCCCTTCCAGTTGCTCTCCACAGTAGTTCCTTCTCCATTGAGTAGATCATGAAAGGCCTGGAACTTGTTGCTGAGGACTATCTTGAATTTGTTGAGTTTGTCAGTATCCTGAAGAAAGGCCGTATTGAACTATTGTGATGTTTTCCGCCCCGTTGTGCAGTGCTTCTTGTGTTTCAATTTCATCTTGGCGACCAACAAGTGATGGTCTGATGCTATATCAGCCCCTCTCTTGGTTCTCACGTCTTCCATCGTCCTCCTGAACTTTTCGTTGATGCAAATATGGTCGATTTGGTTTTGCGTGGTGTGATGCGGTGAAGTCCATGTGGTTTTGTGAATGCGTTTATGTGGGAATATGGTGCCGCCTATGACCAGTTTATTGAAGGCACATAGGTTTGCAAATCTCTCACCATTTTCATTCCTTTGTCCCAGTCCGTGTCGTCCCATGATGTCTTCATATCCAGTGTTGTCCGTTCCAACCTTGGTATTGAAATCTCCCATCAGAATGGTCAGGTCCTTTGTTGGGCATTTCTCGATGACTGACTGCAGCCCATCGTAGAATTGATCTTTGTTGTCTTTATTGTAGTCGTTGGTAGGCTCATAGCATTGGATGACGTTCATTGTAATTCTCTTTTCCGTCGTTTTGAAGGAGGCTTTGATGATCCTTGGTCCATAAGATTCCCATCCTACAAGGGCGTTTTGTGCTTGTATGGACGGCATCAATGCAACTCCTTGTGTATATGGAGCATTTCCTTCTTCATGGCTAGAGTATAACAGAAGCTCCCCTGAAGCTAGTCATTGTTGTCCAACTTGTGTCCAATGTGTTTCACTGATCCCAAGCAACTCTAGGCTGTATCTCCTCAATTCTGCAGCAATTTGGAAGACTCTCTCAGTCTCACACATAGTACCAGCATTCCATATACCTAAATAGATGATTGCTCTGGTTGTCAGAAGGGGCATCGGCTTCTTCCGAAGGAACTCGGCTTCCATCATGAGGCGTCATAATTCTTCTAAATGAAGACCTTCTGACTCCCAGTGCAGAGTTTTAATGGGTTGAATTATTTTTCTGGTTAGCGTTTTTTAGCGAGTTTGTTTTCTACGGGATAGGGTCGCCAAACTCATGCCAAACCCTCCTTCTTTATCCGGGCTTGGGAAAGGTAGTAGCCCCGGAGAGATTCCAGGCGGAGTTATAATGAATTGAGGCGAGTGTTGATTAAATCCATCCTATAATTACAAGATTGATAATGTTATTGGCTTCTGGATGAGGTGAATTCTAGTGATGAAAATACAAATGAGAAGGTCGTATATATGTTAGGTGATTTTATAATTAAGCTGACTGCTGACTTATTTACTGTGATATTGACTAAGGTGTCTACTTTGAATTCCAAGGGTCATGAGTTTGATATCATTTGATGTCCACTGTCAAGAGTTTATAAATGAAACCAAAACGGAACAGTTTGTTGCCACTTGACTTCTCATAGTTGACTTTATCGGATATCAACTGAGAGTGAGAATGTTTTGATTCATATAGTATTGTTGTTATTATTTTTACTTAATTAAGTCAACAGCGTTATCCATTCTCCTTTAATTTTCATTCATCTCAAGTTCAGTTTAGCGGCAGGAACAGGGATGAGATGGATGGAATTTACCTTTTGTTTCAACAACCTTGAGTGTCTAAATTCATGGAAGGTATCCACAGTCTGAAGTGTCTTAGGTTGGTAATGTATCTATATGCTAACATAGTTATTTATTGTTCTCATATTTAGGTATTCATCGGACACATTAAAATCAATTTAGCCTACTCGAAGTTGAATAAAACAACTCAAAATACAATGCATACACATTCATTCAGTATATTTTTAATACTTTTATCAGTTTGATGAAGAGAACAGAAAGGGTACAATATAAGTAACTTAAAAAGTCATTCTAACTGCTGATTTTCTCGACAAAGAGGATGAATTTCCTGTTTCGCTTATAAATTTTCCAACGTTCAATACCAACTTTGTGAATGTGTATTTCTGATATGTCTGAAAATCTGGGCGCATGAAGTATCGAAGTGATTATAGCAATAAGAAATAATACTGGAAGTAAAAAATCGCATGAAAACATTAAATTTGAATTATTCACGCCTTCATTTGGTCTTATGCTCAACAATAGATTTACAATCATTCCACCACTATACACTATCCATCCGAACTTATAATACTTGTAACTTAATTGGAATATCGAGGCAATCCACATAAGATGCGCATATTCCAATACGAGACTAGTCAACTACAGTCTTAAACATCAATGTGAAGTTTCGTGTAATCAATTCAAATGGATTAAATTACAGTTTCAAATAGAATGCGTGAACATATTTATGTTTAACTACTTATTTTTATTAAGTAGTAAGAGATAACTATATAGAGAAATCAAGTTTGAAGTAAACAATAAGTTTTCAGAATGGGAATTTATGGATAATGTTGACAATGTTTATGTATTTGATTATCAAATTATTCGTCTGAGACGACATTACTTGATGAAATTCTATAGATTCCGCGTTTTCACAAGAGGGAGAAAGAAACTAAAAGCGTTTAACCTAGAAATAAAACACGTATGGCCTCCCAGTACCGGATGCAAAGTTTCTCAACAGGTTCATTCTACATTTGAGAAATTCAGTCATATCTTAGTTATGAGCTCCTATTTTTTGGTTTCATATTCTTTCACTTATGTAAACAGTGAACTAACAACTGGAAGCTTTCAAATTTTATCCATAATCTCTTGAAACTGCACTATGAACTGCATATTGGAGATTTCATTTTTCAAACATTCACGTAAATAAAGGCAACAACAAGGCACTACAGTATGAATTTATATTATATTTCTGAAGTTTAAGAATTGGACCCGAGCACTTCTATTTATCTAACGATAGCTTGCTAGCGTAGTTTATCCTTCCCATGTTTAGAGAACCATTGTTTAACCCTGGTGGTCTCAGTATAAAAACAGCATTGAGTTCGAGAACGTAACTACCACACCTTGGCTTTATTCCATTTGCCAGTCGCATTTGAGTCGGCTAATTTAACAGATCAGTAAAAACTAGAAGATCAGATTTAGCTTTGGTTGTTTCTGCATAAGTTTCCATTAAATGAATCGCAGGAGAAATAGATGAAAAGGTATACCAAATGTTTTTTAGGGGAAATTAAAAATTTAGGTTCTTAATGGTAGTAATTGTAATGCGTCATTGTGGCTTCCATGTACATAAGTTAAATCAGACCGAAAAAAACCAGACTATCTTTCTGGAGTTCTTGTTGGATGAAATTATGTTGGCGACCGTCTCCCTTTTTTATGTTCAGAGAACTGTTTATTCTTAGCAATCACAAACTTGAAGGGTAAAGCGAGACATAGTTCAACGTTGTGACCTATAATAGCAACTCACAAATGAACCATAACAACGTCATTGATCGTTGCAGAGAGTCGGTAAAATTCTATCCTTTCTCACAGAAAAATTACTAAAGCTCTAACCACGCTCTGGTGTTGGTTAGAATTTACAATACATTAGTCTCTAAAAATTCCAAATAATATGACCTCTTTGATTTAACTCCGAAATTGAAAATGTAAACGTTCCTTTAGTGGAAAACCAACTGAGCAATAGTTCGACTATGTACTGGGTTTGTATTCAAAGGTAGCTTGTAATTATTAGGAGTTTGTGGTACAAATGGGACTAACCTCAGTTAGCAACTTGTTTCAAAAACTTAGAAAAAACAAGTAGGTTCTGGAAGCATATTGTAAATTTTGTAGGCCCTCGAAAACTTCTTCATGAATAATCAGTAGTGTTATATAACAAAGAGAAAAGACATGGAATGGGTAGTGACATAGGTAACACCCAACAACTGTTTAGAATTATCCTGTACAACAATATCATAAGGCAAATATTAGAAAAGACATCCTCTAAAATATTCAAACTGCTATCAGCCCTCAGGTCGGCCTACCGGAACTGTGCATCATACACTTTGAGAAATAACTTAATTTGCCCCCAGCTCCATTTTAATCACTTGCTTCTCAGGAATTGGTAAAAAGCCGATATGATCTGTCTCGATGTCCGATCTTCCTAGTTTGTGTTAAAAAAAACTCACAAAAGTATCGGTTTAACTAGTAAATTATCCATAATCTTGGTCTCTATAGTTACTCAATGTTCAAACGAAACTCAAGGATACCATATATGGGAAAATTTGAGAACGTTATAGGTCTAGACGTAGATTCCTCGATAGAAAGTTTATGGATGGTCAACTTTTCAAGCATAAAGATTTTTACCGGCGCTTAACTTGAGTATATTTATTGACTTCGTCGAGAGAAAGGTTGTACCAAAAAGATCACATATACTTCCTCAAGGCACTCTATTTGAACTTGAACGAATCAGATATTCTCAGAAATCAAATCTTACTAGAAAATCTACTTGCTGAACTAATTGAACAATCTCGAAAGCTTATTTGAAATGCATTTATCATCCTTCAAATTCAAAACGTTGGACTAATGTCTAATCTGATCAGAGAGAATGAAGCAATGGTGCTCGTTAACTAATCCGCTTATCTTTAAAATTTCATCAGGCTAGTACGTTAAAGGTTGATACCTTACACAAAATTGTTTCATTAATGATACGGGTAAAATATTCATCTATTTATAAGAAAATTCAGGATACTATATAGCAGTTTGCTCTGTATTGTTATTTAACAATGAGAAATGCCATGACGATTGGTGTTTTCAAAGTATAGGTTGGGTATGGTAGTACCGTAAAGTGTGGTTACTTTATAAATCCTTTTTTATTTTTAATGCCATGATCATCTATTAAAATAAACTTCATCAAATCTAAATCTCAATTAAATTTTAATTCATCAATAAATTGTCTCTCAGACTCTAATTTGTTATTATTATTATTATTATCATTATTATTATTATTATTATGATTATTATTATTATTATTATTATTATTATTAGTAGTAGTAGTAGTAGTAGTAGTAGTAGTAGTATTGGCTTTATTCAAAATCATGTTTTCAATGGTGGTCTAGCTTTAACTGACTCATGATTTAAACCTGTGACAAGATCGAATTCTCAGCACAAAGCATTCCAATAAGTTTCCTTATTCCTTGATCAACCCTTGCGACAAATATTGATTGGTCGCTAGTTAGATGTTAGCAGTTGAGGAATCGATTAGTGTATGTTCTTTCCGATGCATATTGACAGCAACCACGATGTCTCTGATTGAGCTCTTTTGTAACTTGTACAGCGAAATGTTGTGAACGTTTTACAAACGCACCTGGATACGTTGTGCTATCAATTGGCATAACGACGTGTTAAAACAAACAAGAAAACACAAAACTTGTTGAAATATGCAGATGGCAGGAACAGGTAGCCCATGTATTCACGCAGGCCGCCATTTTGTGGGTGCATAATAAATCTTCATTTGTTGGATTCAGCTTCGTCCCTGTATCAAGGCATATTAGTTTTCATTTATTTATAATAAAGTTAATTTTAAGTAAATAGACACTGTCTTCTTATTGCTGTGTTAACAGTATAAATGTATATTCACGGACTAACCTTTGTTAGACAATCACTGAATTGCAGGAAACCTTGAATATCTATTCTTTCTTAGTATGGGTTTCTGAAGCACTATATATCCACAATCCTAGTGGAGATCGAATTAAGGACTTTTTTCTCATTGAGAGTGTTTAATCTCTAAGATCACAGAATCAAAAGTTGATAGTTTACATATTGTAGATAACTGTTCTACACCTAACATAGTTGAACTCTAATGGTCACAGCTTCATAATGGAATTCCTAAAAAAATTTCTATTAGTCGTTTACTAGTGAGCACACGCTTATTAGTACAACAGGTTAAGTGTTCAATTTGAAACCAAAGGTCCTGTGTTCGATCCTCGTTAAGATTGTGGATGAGAAGTTTTGTCCATATTATGACAAAATAGCTAACCAGTATGTCCTACATTTCGATGGTCATCTAAGAAAGGTCAGTCTGTGAATATATATATATATATATATATATATATATATATAACTAGGTATTACGAGATGTAGATGTATACACTCTTCCCTTAAACTGTGAGATTAAAATTGCTCCATATCTTTCTTTCCACGAACTAATTCTTTCTTCCTGTACTATATCCTTATATGCAATCTTCCTTTTATATATTGCCACCACTGAATTAACTACTCCTATGAATTCGGTGTTTATCTTGTTGTGCTAATGAGGTATGGCAACTTGAACCGATGCACATATGTGCCTGATTCTACATTGCAGCTGACTGACTGACTGAACTGATCTGACATACAGTCGTAAGAATTGAAACAGACTCATCAGTGTCGGAATAAGCTAATGATAAGTGGAAGTAACAGTAATGATTATTTAAACTGATGAAAAATACGTTATTTTAGAAACCTTATTTTGTAGGTTAAGTAATCATGTGAGGTAATGACAACTTGGACCGATACATATATGTGCCTGATCCTATCTTGTAGCTGACTGATTGATAGAGGTATTACGAGATAGTTACAGATGAAGACATTAACACCACTGGATGCCGGTTGGCTCAGTGGTCTAGTAGTTAACCGCTAGCGCACGAGATCGATAGATCCTGCTTATCTAGCTTCAAATGACTCTACTGAAATTATTACAATCGCCACAAAACCCCTTCTGATACTAATTACTAAATTACTCTTACAAACATAAAAAATCAATATAAGTAAACAATCAATTCCACATTTTCAACTATTCATTCTATGAGGAATATTTCTATTTCTATTTCAAAAATACAATATAACATAATAATAAATAGTAATAATAAATATATATATATATATTTTTTATGAACAGACAATGGGTCATTCATTTTTGTTTAAAATTTAAAATAGAATGAATCCACCATTGTTTCGAATTATGCATGGTTCACAGTTTATGATAGTTTTATATTTTTTTTTAAAAATTTTTTTCTTGTTTTTTTTTATTGATTTTAAATTCAATTAATTTATGGTTGTCATGTGAACAATAAACGTTTCAAATGGTTTGAATCAATCAATAAATAAACAAACAAACAAATAAATAAATAAATGAAATAAATAAACAAAATCAATAGTCAATTATTATGTAATCATGAATCTAGAAAATATTTAAAATTATGAAATTAAATATGAATATAATGATATATAGTATATTGAATTATTATAGTTCATTTGTTTGTTTATTTTGATTTATATTTGTATGCATGAATAAATGATACAATTAATAAATGAATTAATTAATTAATTAAATTATAATTGAGTTTATTCACTAATTGATTATGTAATTAAAGAAAGAAATTAATTAAAATTAATGAAAAGTGATTTATTTATTTAGTTAATTAGTTAGTTAGGTAAGTAATCCATGGAATATCCATTATTCTACATACAATTTATTATGATATCACTAAACAAATAGACTATTCATAAACAAAGATTGAAAACACATGGATTATATATATGCAGATAAGGTTAATAATTATTTTTTTTTGTATTTATGATGATAATTCTATGTATACAACAAACATACATGAATAACTTCAATATCAGGCACTAATTTAATTTATATTGAAATTGCCACACAGTTTTGTATTAAAATATTAGAATAAAATAAATAAATCAATAAATCAATAAATAAATGATTCAATCAGGAATAATGAAGTTCATTCTTGTTATAATTACCATGGTCTATTTAATATACTGACATGTATATATATATATATATATATATATATATATATATATATATATATATATATATATATATATATTGACTATGACAGAATTACTTTTGATGAGATTTATATTGACGTGATTATACATGTTTATATTTGTTTAAATGTATATAATAGTTTTGTTTTTGTTTTGTAGATGATAATAATCACATAAGAAGACATTTTTCACTAGCTTCTGAAATTATTTTCCCTGGAACTTCGGTTACTTTATTAGCCATATTTCTCATATTTTCTGGTAACATACCTAGAAATTATGATAGTAAGGATATATATATATATATATGAGAACACCATCAACGAATTGATAAAAATAATTTATCTACTGTTATATTGTGGTGTGGATTACTTATATCCACACAAGTAGTATATAACGGTGGTTAGACATATAATGTATCTCAGTAGAAGGTCGATGAGGAAAGAGCGAGAATGGAACGTAATTGATATAGAAACCTATGAACAGCTAAATCTGAGACAATGGATTGATGATTGCAACAGGAACAGTCAAGTTTGATATGATGGATTGATATGTTGCAAATTAACGATTTGCTACATGGTTCTCAGATTTTATTGAGTTGCTCTGCAATTTACTGTCAATTACATCCAATTGTCCCCACTCGTGTTCTTGTTCACTACAATATGACTACAAAATGGGATTCAAAAACTAGATAATGATTAAGATCTTGAACCGATTGATGTTAGACCACCATTCAAAACCCAGGGGTGCTGGATGGCCGTTTCGTCCTATTGTGGGACTCCTCAGTAGTGCATCCACAATCCTGCTGGAGGGATTCGAACCCAGCTAATTCGTGTCGGGTAGGGATAGGTATCTACCTCAGTACAATGGAATATGGTCGTGCAATTTTGTAGATTGGTACAGGTTAGACATTAATACCGTTGAATGCTGGCCCAATGGCCTAGTAGGTTGAGCGTTTGCACGTGAGACTGAAGGTTCTGAGTTCTAATCCAGCTAGCGGGATCGTGGATGTGTACCGCTGAGGAGTCCCTCAATAAGACGAAACGGCCGTCCAGTACTTCCAGGTTTTCAATGGTGGTCTAACATCAATCGGTTCATGATCTCAATTAAAAACATGATAATCTCCACAACCCTATACTGATAACTAAATGATGGTTTCTTAATCAATCTGAGAGATTAACTTAATGTTAAAGTGATAAGTGTCACATTATTCAGAATGATGTAAATAAAGTTGGTTAGATAGTATCATAGCATACTCGATAGTCAAAGATCATAGCCACATAACTAACTTTGGGAATTCAGCACGATACATCATAGGATAAAGTGATAGTCCAGAGGTGAAAAACGTTCTTGAATAGCTTTGATCATATACTGATATCGGAACGAGAAACGATAGATAAATGTCCGCTCATTTGATTCAAGTTTTTGAAGCCTCAAGATTTTTCATTGATAGTTCGATACTGGAACCATCAACTTGTAGTATTATGAATGAACATGATACCACTCACTCAATTATAGTACAATCCTTATTCAATACTAATCATCAGTAACTGTCTCATTTTCGATTCAATTACCTCAATACTTTATATTCACTTTTGAGAATCTGAGTGCCTTATGAGACGTTCAACAAAACAGTTTTACAGAGATAATTATACGGACAATAGACTTTCATGATATGGTCGTTTATTTCTTGACCTTCTACTGATATTTATTCTTATAACTCCAGCGTTTGATATACTAGATACTAGACTTCATGTTAACATTAATGTCTACCCGAGATAAGTGTTTATAGTCTTTCCACCGGATCCACGTTGAATCATCAAGTTTGTGAAAACTAAAGCTTATTATATAACGACTGATTAATGATTCTTTAAAATTAAGCTACTCTATGGCAGTTAGGAAATATCCCGCCTTAATATTTATGGCTAGTTTCTGGCAGTCAGTTTCTACAGGATTACAATAGCTTTACTCCAGCCGAAATAATTGACTCCCTCTATTACTTATTTATTCTACTCACCACAAAATATCATATGTTTCTATAAAATTGCTGAAAATTCATTTTCTGATTGCGAATACATATTAAATTTCAATGAGAACTAGAGAGTAGTATGGTGTAAATTATTCGAAAACTAAGGTTGAAATATCAAAAAACTGATTTTGATCTAAATCGTCGTCTACTGTAGGAAATCCCGTAAGTTCTAGATTGATGAAAATAGTTATTTTTGGGCAATCGCATGTCGACTCATACGTTTTGATAGTTAAGATCATGAGTCAGTTGAAGCTAGATCACCATAGAAAACGTAGGGGAACTGGACGGTGCAAAAGACCGATAAGTTCTGGGTTCGATTCTCGCGAGGCTGGATCATGGATGCACACTGCTGAGGAGTCCCATACTAGGAAGAAATGGTAGTCCATTGCCTCCAAGTTTTCCATAATGGTCTACCTTCAATTGATCCATGAATTCAACTATTGAAATTACTACAATCTCCACAAAACCCATTCTCATACATTTTAGTTAATAATCCCCGCACCATTCAATTTTCTCAATATTGTAGTATACTACTAACATATGAATCAGTAGCATGTAACAGGTACATAAATTTACTTGTTAAAATGTTTTCATCTTCCGCTTCATTCGCTTCAGCCGCTAGTTCAGCTGGTGTTTTCCGTTTACGGCCAAGACGACCTTCAGGACTAGAAAAATCGAAATCAGCTGGAACCTCCTCTTCTTTTTTCTTAATGCCATACTAGAAACATAAATGAATATATAGAAAAAATATGTCAAAATGAAGAATTGTATACAATAAATGGTTACAAAAATTGACATACGTTTAATCCCAAAAGAATTTCCCACTTATTCATATGGATTGCACTAGTCGTAAATTTAAAAATAAACTAAAATATAAATAACGATGGAACAAAGTCAAGCTTATGGCTAAAACTAAAAAAAACCTGTTGTTCTTTTAACTGGTATGTGATGTAAATCATTATCGGATTTAGAGAAAGAATTTAAATCAAATTTATTTTATTTGAACCGTAATAACCGATTATAATAGTTAAAATCCAAATCAGAAAGTGGTTTTGTGGATATTATAATAAATTAGTAGTGAGATTCATGGGTCAATTGTAGCTAACCCACCATGGAAATCCTGAAAGCACTGGATGGTCGTTTCATCCTACTGCTGGACTCCTCAATAGTACGCACTCATGACCTCGCCTCGCTGATAGTTACACAAGCCGTGGCTTCCACCATAGATCTCTATAAATATATTAATGGCTCTGAATACTCACTAAAAATCCCAAATCTTTTGCGTTAACAGTTGCTAAAGCACTAAGTAATCAACATAAATGGATAGCAATTTAGCAATCATGTTCAGATGTATTTTGACATCTGCAGACCGAAGAAGTACCTGTAATTGAAAACACCACTAATAATAATATGATTTGCGGGAAAGTTAAATTTTGAAGCTAGTAATTCATCAGTCCTAGCCGATATTTCCTAAAAACATTTACAACACAAATGATGACATTAGGCTAATATTCTTATGCGGTCTCATGATTTAAAATAAATGTTAAGCAGAAGCCTCTATGTATGATTCTATACCATAGTCCTACAGTTGTAAGTTAAAGCGAATAGAATGAACGTTATGTAACAATTTAGTTCATTAACTCGTAATTTTTTCTGTATTATATGCTAGATTGATACAGTGAGGAGCATAAAAACAGACTTTTAAGGTAGTTTGCATAATACTTAGCACAAATTCCAATCTTAGCCTTTACGTAAAATTAGTAGATAACCATTGGATACAATCCATTACGGATTTTTGCATGTTTTATTCAATCGTTTTGTTAAACTGATAGAATGAAATCATATTTAAAGATTGTATTACAAAACATTTGGATTTTAATTTAGTTGTTGAATTCATGAGTCAATTGAAGCTAGACAACCATGGAAAATCTGGAAGCACTGGACGACCGTTTCGTCCTAGTTTGGAACTCCTAAATTACTACAGTATCCATAAAACCCCTTCGGGTATTAATCAACATATACTCACTAGTGACTGGCTTCAAGAGATATTTCCTGGATTTTTAGTGAGATGTAGCGACTAGTGGAGTTCAACCAAGTCTGATATGAGATAGTAACTCATTGAAGATAATGGTGGATGTTTCTCTCAATTTGGTGAATTAGTTGAGGTTAGAAATTCACACCGTTGGATGCCAGTCGTCTCAGTGGTCTATAGGTTGAGCGTTTGCTCGCGAAACTGATAGGTCCTGGGTCCAATTCTCGCGAGTCGAGGTCATGAGTGCGTACTATTGAGGAGTCCAGCAGTAGGATGAAACAACCATCCAGTGCTTTGAAGATTTCCATGGTGGTTTAGCATCAATTGACTCATGATTTCAACTAGTGAAATTTCTAGAATCTGCACAAAACCCGTCCTCATAATTTCAGTACTATCTACAAAATAAATTCCGGAAACTAGGAAAAATATTTCATAGGACAAAGTGGACTCCTTTTATATCTAATCAAAA
This sequence comes from Schistosoma margrebowiei, assembly GCA_944470205.2. Lineage (NCBI taxonomy): Eukaryota > Metazoa > Platyhelminthes > Trematoda > Strigeidida > Schistosomatidae > Schistosoma > Schistosoma margrebowiei. Next base: position 9,423,476 of record OX104025.1, read on the forward strand.
ATTAATAGTACAAATCTATAGTGTTTTTACATATAAAAACAAGACTGAATTAAGATAACCATAACATGAATTCCGTTTCGAAAAACGTAAACATTTTGAATCGACAAACTTTCAAGAATCCCTGAGAATATCTATAAACATACCATTTAAGTCAATCTACATACTTACATAGATACGATGTTCTAACTCATACAAAAGAGCCAATCAAATACTTGGTTAGAGGTCAACCAAATAAAAGGAATGAAATGTAAATACAAATGATGACAACAAAACCTACGGAAATAATCAATCACGAATAAGGTCATCAGAACTGTTTTAACATATGTGGAATTGGTTGAAGTTAGACATTAACACCGTTGGATGCCGGCTCAGTGGTCTAATGGTTAAGTGCTCGCGCGCGAAGCCAGTAGGTCCTGGGTTCGAGCCCCGCGTGGTGCGGGATCGTGGATGCGCACTGCTGAGGAGTCCCATACTAGGACGAAACGGCCGTCCAGTGCTTCCAGGTTTTCAATGGTGGTCTAGCTTCAACTGACTCATGATTTAAATCTGTGAAAATATGTGGAATAGCCAACAAAAAAAGTTCACTTTTATATGAAATTAACGCTAATGATGAAGACTTCCCAATAAAGTTATTCAGACCAAAGAATACAATATAACTAGAGGCGTCTATATGAACTACGTGTTTTCTCCACCACTTCAAACTCATAACTAGTGGTCTCTGTATTCAAAACGCTTCTATTTAAAGTCTCTTTGAGGGTCATTTATGGTTGTCAATCTTGCATAGTTATGGTGCAAAAAATCAACCTCTAGGTAATAAATATGATACTATACCACAAAAGACAACCTACTTTATCTCTGATACCTTGACGCATCACTTCTCGTTCTTCTTCCATTTTACGATGTTTAGCTTCTCTTTTCTCTTCTGCCTCACGTAATGCCGCTTCAACTTCTGGATCAATTTCTTTACGTCCACCTAAAACACCTTCACCTTCGTCTTTCTTATCACCTAATGCACCTTGAAAATTGATATCAAACAAGAAATAGAAAATTAGTATTATAAACAACGAGAAAAATGTTGTATAAAAACCTCTAAAGTGGTAACCAGGACGCACTGGACAGCTGTTTAGTCCTAGTATGAAACTCCAAAGAAGTAAGTATCCAGTGCCTCAAAGGAAATCGAACGTAGGAAATTCAGGTGTCGTAGTAGACATTTAAGCTTTTGATTGAGATCATGAACCGATTGATGTTAGACCACCGTCGGAAACCTGGAAGCACTGGACGGCCCTGGGGTCAAATTTCGCGAGTGGGGTCGTGGACGCGCACTGTTAAGGAGTCCCGCAATGGGATGAAACGGTCGTTCAGTGCTTCCAGGTTTCCTACAGTGGTCTAACATCATTCGGTTCATGATCCTAATCAAAAACTTAATCATCTCCACAACCCCCAGACTGATATTTAAGTTTTTATCATTGAGCTGGTAACCAGTGGTTTACATATTTGAATTTAACCAATTCGCGATATTGTTCAAACTTATTCCGTTGTTTTCGGTTAGTATCTTAAATCAGCTCTTGATTTCAATAACACTCAATGATCTGCACAAATTATCACACTGATAATTGTCATTTAATCACTAGAGGCAAACTTCAGGCGGAAATTTCTGAAGTTTTAATAAGTTGGACCCAGTTGAAATTTCACTATCCGCAATGTGAAACAGCCTTAAAGAGGAATTTATATGGACCTTTTTTAATAGCTTGGATTTTTGTAAACCAAGGATATAGCTTTCTGGTTAGGTTGAATTAAGTCAATTCCTACACGGAATAATTGTTGAATTAGCAGTGTTGAAGTTTGATGCAGTGTCATACATTGAGGAAGTAGTGAACTGAACAATACAAAAATGAATTTAGATTAGTATCAGAATGGACTTTGTGAAGATTGCAGTAATTTTGCTACGTGACTGGCTCACGTGACTAACTCACTAGTGACTGGCTTCAAGAGATATTTCCTGGATTTTTAGTGAGATGTAGTGACAAGTGGAGTTCAACAAGGTCTGATATGAGATAGTAACTCATTGAAGATAATGGTGGATGTTTCTCTCAATTTGGTGAATTAGTTGAGGTTAGAAACTCACACCGTTGGATGCCAGTCGTTTCAGTGGTCTGGAGGTTGAGCGTTTGCTCGCGAAACTGATAGGTCCTGGGTCCAATTCTCGCGAGGCGAGGTCATGAGTGCGTACTATTGAGGAGTCCAGCAGTAGGATGAAACGACCATCCAGTGCTTCCAGGTTTAAAACATGACAATTATTCAAAACAGAAATACATACCTTTTACTGAATCCAATTGATTTCCAATTAGTTGTTTTGCGATAAAACTCGCCATTTTTTAAAATTATACTTTTGTTAGGGAGAAATCAGAAGATATATGATGTTCGTTGAAGATTTGATCTTTTTATTCACTGTTTCTTATGTGATTTGTGTCTATACTTTTCGTTTCAACTTTCTATTTTAATTCCACAGTTCTTGATTTCTGTGGCATTTAATTATAATTCTAAAAAAAAAGAAACAACAACATAATTTCTTATTCGTAATGTACATGATTTGTGAAGATTGTTAAGTATTATTAGTTCACATATAGGACTTAGACAATCAGTGAAAATAAAGTACTAAACAATATGGAACTCTTCAGTAGTGAATATTTTCAATCCTAATGGTGATCGACTCCAAGATCTTAAGTCTCATAACTTTTGACTGATGAATTGGCATTTAATGGTTTACACATTTAATTCAAATTAATTCAGAATATTACTTGATTATCTCCATGTCTTTAGTGGATAACCGACTCATTCTCAACATAGTTAAATTTGATTGCTTAATCAGTTATGTAAATCATAAATGGTTACTATGACAATCAAATCATTACTCAAAATTATATGAAAAAAAGAGAAGAAACATATTTTTACTGATAAGTGAAAATACAAAAAAGTCTAATATTTGAAGAGTTTAAAGTACGAGTTTATTTCTATAGTTGGCTATATCTAAGACATGTGAAGTCTTCCAGTTGCATTAAAACATCGGTTAGTAAATGCATGTAGAGCATGAGACTACTGAGTACACAAATCTTTAAACTTCAGTGATTCAAAAGATTTATTCAAATATTCATTGAACTCTTGACTTGATCATTTACCCGCTGAAGACAATGGAAAATGATTCCTTAATATTGTGTATTACCTAATGTTAGAGATGTAAATCATTAAATACTAACTCAGTGGTCTAAAAGTTTAAAGCTAATCTCGAAACCTAAAGATTCTGGGTCCTATCCTCAGTCAAGTTGTGAGTAAACACTTGAGAGGAGTTCAATACTAGGATAATACGACTGTCTTGTATTATTTTAGATTCATTCACTGTATAATCAAGATCTTTTGCCAATGTAATCTAATATATCCAACAACTACCACAACACCTTGTAATGTAACGAAATAAGACGTTCGCGTGAGAGATCAGAGGTCCTGGGTTCGATTTCTACTTGGAGGATCATGGATGCGCACTGCTCATGAGTCCCATACTAGGACGAGACGGCCGTCCAATGCTTCCAGGTTTCCAATGATGGTCTGAAATTCATCGATTCATGGTTTCAGTTGAAAAAGAACATAGTAAGTTCCCATCTAATAAGTAGATTTTTATTTTATTGAAATTATCGATACACGTACTAAGGGTCTAATGGTAAGAAGTTAAATTTGATGAATTCATACTTAAAATCTAGTTATTTAATACATTTGTATATTGACAGTGTCTAGAAGTACTCATGCATTAATAAAGGTTAATGATCTTTTGAGTATTCTTATTCATAATGGATATGAAATCATTCTGATGTCACTTTATTGTCATTACATTCAATAATAAATTGTATGCACGAATAAAGTAATAATAATAATAATAATAATAATAATAATAATAATAATAATAATAATGATAGCAATATCCTATTTACTGTAAACAATATCCAACTGGATAAAGTACAAATACATTCATTAAATTATCTTTAATAAAATAATTCATTTCTGAATACTTTATTTTTTGTTTATCTTTTATGATACACCCGATCGATCATATGACATATATATAAATAAAAGAAATTCAATTAGTTGCCTTAACAACCATTAAGGGAAAAATAATTGTTTACTTATAGTTAGTTAATCAATGAAATGTTTAAAAATACTCATCACATTTCAATTTCAATTTTTCTATGAAGATTTGTATTATTAAAACATGGTATCGTATAAATTATAACTAGTAAATAAAAATGTTTTACATTACTAAGTGTATTATCATCAATAACTTTAACGATTGAAATTTTCGGATATATCAGAATGGGTTTTGTGGAGATTGTAGTAATTTCAACAGTTGAGATCATGAGTCAATTGAAGCTAGATCACCTTGGAAAGCCTGGAAGCATTGGACGGCCGTTTCGTCCTATTGTGGGACTCCTCAGCAGTGCATATCCACGATCCCGCCTCGCGGGATTCCAACCCAGAACCTGTCAGTCTGGCGCCAGATTTGGATATAATTTTAGTCACAGTATGACATAAGTTCTAGAAACAATAATTATCAGAGAGTGTTAACACAGCTGACTCTTGATGAAGTTAATTATCAAGATACCGCATCTGTTAGGTTTTGTACTAATTGGCATGCACCAACAAGGCTTACCTACAATATTGAAGGAATGAATACTTATTATTTTTTGGGGGGGAGATTCTGTAGTGTGTTATTTAGTCTATACCTATACTATACTGAATGAACTACTGAATGTTCCTACTTTTTTCTAAGTCTTAAACTGTAAAACCCATCAATTAGGTTGTGAATCTATTCAGTGAGAATAGATTAGAATTAACTCACAATACATGTCACATTAATTATTATTATTATTACAAGAGTTATTTTATCAGTTTTTAAATGGTTTAATCCATTTCAAAAGATCAAGTCTGTACATCATTTAGTGAATAAAGTATACATAAACTGTTGAAATAAACATGTCTTAGAATCAAAATATATTTTCATCTTAATCTTTGTTCACATTATTGTTTAATATATATACTCAAAGTTTAATAAACATTCATTTTACATGCTTAAGGTGATATTCGATAAATGAGTAACAAAGTTCACTAGTTAGTAATGAAGTATTTAGATCTATATACAATAACTTTTTAATGTATCATATTAATAAATTCAGATAGATTGATTCAATATTCCAGCAAACTAATAACTATATTACAAGATAATAAATAAGAACTTTCATCTAACTTTGATCGAATAGTTTCACAGTATTTGAGTACCGAGTTAATGTAAGACATTAAAGAGGAAAATTTGAAGTAATTCCAATGTTTCACTTGACAATCTGATTTAAGCTTTTTCAAGGAAATACTTGAAATTACTTCAAATTCTTTCGTTGAGATTTCTACAAATACATCTTTTTCTCCTTTTTTTTTAATAACTATATTGTTGTTTCTGTCAAATCAATTTAAGTTATATAATGATTTCTATGTTCTTATTCAATAAATCAATTTCAGGTACTTTTAGTAACTGTTTATCAATGAAACTGACTATTGTTCATTTGTCAAAACAAACATATACTGGTTATATATGTACTGAGATATATTGTTCCTTAATAATTTAGTTTAATAATCCTGTAAATTATGTAGTGAAGTAATGATAGAAAATACTTATGATCTTGGGTTATTTTAATTAGAATTTCTAGAAAGAGAGAATTCATATGACTTCATGCGGATATTGTAATAGTAACGGAGCAATAGTGGAGTATTTGTGTTTATCAATAGAAAATGCAAAAAATAATTATATGAAATGTTTAATGGATAATGTAATCAGTTCAATGTATAAAGTTTTTGTATGAAGATTATTGTTATCAGCTGATTACTTAGACGTAAATAAGAGGACTATAGGTACAAACCTGAATACAAGTTGTGTACTTAACTACTTTTCTCTATTGATTAACTAATATAGTCAATAGTCATTGTACATTAGTACTGTGTAACTCAGTTAAGCACTTGTCAAAACTCACAAAATAACATTCTAATAGCTTTTAACTAATAATAATAATAATAATAATAATAATAATAATAATAATAGAATAACGTTGAAAAAAAGGGACTGGGGTATTTCGTGAGGAATTGTAGAACTTATCACTTAAACTATACTTTAAATACATTATTATTATTACGAAGATAACCATTGAAAATAAAAATGTACTACTGATCGATTTTAGTAATAAGAAAGCATTTACACTGATTTACCGATTCTATTAAACAGATCAGTTTAATTTGAATACTGGATGAATGTTGTTCTGTTTAGTAGATTAGGAACTAAATAGATATTCGGAGATAACTATGCTACTTTATGATTTTGCTAATCTATAATTTCTTTAAGAAAAAACCATTGGGTTCTGCATGGGTCAATTTAGTATTTGAATCTATAGTTAGAGATTGAATTGATAAATACAGAAAAAGGTAGCTAGTCAAAGCAATTAATCTTTCAACCTTAAAGTAATCATTAGATGTGTGAAAAACATTAATTATAGTTTACCTGTATTGAAAGAAATAGAAACAATAAGAAGTTGGTGATTGTTCAACATTCCGAAATATAGAAGAAAATAACCTTTCAGAGCGTAATCAAGTTTTCATCATTTATCCTTCAGAGAATAACTTCACAGTAACCCTATATCTTTTAAATATGTTTATCAATAGATCAATATTTAAGACTGATCCTTCAAAGTTTCATCTTGTTAAATGGTACCCGAGAAATACGAATACATCTGTAATGATCGAGTTATCATTTAAAATAGCCTAAGAAACATTTTTTATACATTAAAAGAATTTCAAGTGTTAAAATATCAATAATATGATTCTACTTACTAATTGATAATGATTATATACTTACCCCAAGGCCCCCAAGTGCCCTGGTATGGCCGAGTGTGAGGAGAGTCCCCTCTCCCTCTCCCAATGCTCTCACATGGGCTCTGCCGGGGAAGTCCTACTCACTGCCTTCTCGTGGCGGGGGTGTTGTTTACAAAATTGAGAGGACAAAAAGCGAATGTCCAGAGCTTTAACCGGGTTGGTGGAAACGAAGAGTCCACCTAGGGGAGTTGGAAAATCCTCATTCCAAACCAATAGTGTACATGGGATTCAGGATCCTGAAGGAACAAATGGTGTATGAACCAATTGTTGTTCACCGGCTACCATGAGAATGCATTTCCTGACGTTGCTCCACTGCCTTATGGATCAGACCTTTAGGTCGAAGGCTCCGGATGTGGCCCCCTAAGAAAACCACCTGTTTTGGTTTGGGCACCCAGGCAGTATAACAGCCCTCACACAAATTAAAAATGAGATTTGTGTGGTGCATATCTATTTGATGCCTCCTTGTACCAGTATTTATGTGTTCAAATAAATAAATAATAATAATATACTTACCAGAATATAAAATGAATTCCTATTTCGCTATTAATATTTACTTTGAAGAATATTTATTATTCTTTTAGTAACTATGATAATGTTATATGGTATATTTGTTCGTTTGCTTTTTTTTCTTTTTCTTTATGAGTTCTATGCATATGGTTAATGGATATTTTTAGTTGATTCTTATAAAGAGTATTAAATATTATCAATTTCATTATATTAACCCGGGCAGAGAATAATAATCATTTTTCTAATAGCCTATAAGAATGAAGTTAGTTAAAGTATGGAAAAAAATATTCATAAACCAATCACTATGAATTATTTTTATTTAACTAGTCAATATGAGACTGAATTTGAGTTTAAGCTGAAGTAAATTTTTACCCTTTTTTTTATCAATAGTTTACTTATACAATAAAATAAGGGAATATTGGTCTGAAAGGTAGGCAATAGATAGAATTATAATTTAAGAGGAAAAAGAATATAGAAATAGTTTATAGTAATAATATTGATGACAGATTTGTCTAAACTATGTAATGCTCTTTCTTTTCTTTTTCTTTTTACTCCTGTTTACTATTCTAAACGTGTAGTGTATATAAATTTGTAGAATGGTAGTTGGAGGGAGTCAACAGTAAAACCTGGACCCGGGTTTCGTGCTCTTTGACACTCGTCAACAAGATGTACCGGTAATCTTGGGGGAACTCGTGCTCCCTGACCACATTGCAGCCTGGTCAATAGCATTCGATCTGCACTAAGAAGGACTTGATACACATGACGTTGATCACCACCCAGTGATCAATCAATTGTTAATAGAAAATTTATATAAATAGGCATTATTTTGTTGCTAAATTATGGCAGTATCATTGATGAACGAGGTGGATTTGATGCAGATGCGAGGGCGCGGATCGGAAAAGCAAGGGCAGCAATTTACAACTGAAGAATATCTGGAACTCAAAACAGCTGTCTGTCAACCAACACCAAGGTCAGGATTTTCAATGCAAATGTCAAAACAGTTCTACTGAATGGGGCGGAAACCTGGAGAACTACGAAAGCCAACCATCATCCAGAAGATGCAGATGTTTATTAACAGCTGTTTATACAAAATACTTCGGATCTGTTGGCCAGACTCGATCAGCAACAACCTATTGTGGGAGAGAACAAACCCGATTCCAGTGGAGGAAGTAATCAGGAAGAAGCGCTGGAAGTGGATAAGACATACATTGAGGAAAGCACACAACTGCGTCATAGTGCAAGCCCTCATATGGAATCCTCAATGTCAAAGGTGGAGAAGGGGAAGCCAAAGAACACATTACGCCGGGATATGGAGACAGATATGAGAAAAATGAACAAGAATTGAATAGAAGTGGAAAGGAATGCAGAGGACAGAGTGGGTTGGAGAATGATGATCGGCGGCCTATGCTCCATTGGGAGTAACAGGCGTAAGTAAGTAAAATATTTTAATATGTACAAATCATCTAATGTACATGTTCTTTATTAAGTAGTATGAATTATTTTATTTTACTATAGTGCTGATGGGAGGCTTATGCTTCTCTACGAGGGGTAACAAGCGTAAGTAAGTAGGTAAGTATAGTGTTGATTATGTTTATCATCAGATAAGTATTTAAACTTGTAAATCAACCTACTAACAAATTGAAATTTACCACAACAAACCAAATATCATTTATGTTTCATGATTTAACACTGAATGATAATAGTATGTGAAAAAGTAATCAGAATTTATCCACAGTGTTAGCTCATACATTTCAAAATGATCCGAACCCATTATCAAACTGTAAGAAAACCTAATTAAAGCGCTAACTGGGAAATGTCATGTGACATATTTTGTATCTAAATTAATTTATGATGGTTCCGATTATCCCGTTGTTGATACTTTGATTGAAGGTTGATCAATCATGGTTGACATATGTGGATCCTATGAGGACTGCTTTGATATACCTATTATAATAAAAGTTGGTGAAGAATAGATGGAATGCGGCTAACAGTGGAATCTAGGACTGATTACATTTTAGTCAAAATATCAATAACGGGATAATATTCGTTGTGCAAGTGGATGATTGTCTAGAATCAGTAGCTAAGTGGATAGCGTGTTGGTATTTGAAGCCGACGGTACTGTGTTCGAGGACTAAACTAAACATTAGCTCTGAGATGCAAGAATATTCAACTAACGAATCTTAAATAGGCTGAAACGCGAATCCTGGATTCCATTGCTAGCCATATCCCATATCTTAGATAGCAAATGATAAGAAAATATATGCTGACTAGTTGTAAAAGGACCAGGGTAGGATATAAAAAAATGCCGATTCACTAACTGGTCATTAACTATCACTGATCCAGAAGTTACTTTTAAATAGACAGTTTTTGGGTTCTGAGTTACAGAGTCAAAAGTAGATATTTGCTGAAGCACTATGTTACTGAATAGAATCATTTCAACAATCAAGTTATACTGATGGATAATCTCATAGTAGGACATGAAAGCTATCCATTTATATCTTTAAATCTTAGCTAACATTAAACACAGTATATTTTCTGTGTACAGAACTATATTTTTTGGTTGTTGTCAGCTGATAAATAAGGACAATTAAAAATTCAAAGATGGATAGTAACTAGCAGTGAAATCTAGGACGTGCGTTTCGTCCTATTTGGGACTCGTCAACTGGATATACCTGCATCTTAGAGTTGATGTTCACTCCGGGAGTGACTCAAATCCAATACCGTTCTCTTTAAACGCCATTGCGTTATCCACTTAGCTAATGAATCCTGATAATCATCTGCTTGTACAATGGGGTGAAGTTTTCAATTCACATGATGTTGTTTACTTATATCGAGGTAGCATACATGCCAATATGAGATTGATCATATAAAGTGGTAAATAACAATAAAAAGATACAAATAAAACAACACCGAGTGAATTTAAACTTCACCCTATTGCACAAGCAGGTGGCTGTCGGTACTCAGTAGCTAAGTGGATAACGCAGTGGCGTTTGAAGCGAATAATGCTGGGTTCGATTCACTCCCGGAATGAACATCAACTCTGGGATGCAGGTACATCCAGTTGACGAGTCCCAAATAAGACGAAACGCACGTCAAACTGGATTCTACTACTAGCCATTATTTATCTTTGCTTAAAAGCTTGTGACTTAAGGCTATGTCCAGGAAATCCTCACAGGATCCATATATGCCAACATGAGACTGATCAATTGTGCAAATTTAAATAACAATAGGAAGATTCAAGTAAAACAACACCAAGTGAATTTAAATTAACAATTCAGCTATTACTAACATCAACTCATTAATTGTACAAATATATATTCACCATTATATATGTGTAACTCCTCCTGAAGTCCCTATGTGGGCTACTGCCGGTCCCAAACCCGGATAAAGGAGAAGGATTGAGCATGGGGTTAGCTACCCAATCCTGTAGAAAACTAACGCACTAAAAGAACGCTAACCAGAAAAAAATTATTATATATGTGTAAATAATCATGCCTTACTAGTTTAATAACACTGTCATAATACAAGTACAGAAGAAAAAAAAGAGAGAAGAAAGAATCTGTTTAAAACGTTTAGCTTGATTAATGAAAATAATTAGAATAAGATAGACTGAAAATTTTTTTCTTTTTTTTGTGTTTTACAGTAGGTTATAAAAGTATTTCTATCATAGTATGAGGATAACATAAATGTCTTAGTATTTGCTGATAAATCGGCGAGACTATAATTTATGGACGAAGCAGTCAGATTTACGATAATAGGTCTGAGGATTTAGCGCGAAATTCATTCACCCATTTGGCCAGATAGAATCCTGGCATTATAGCTGATGTCAGTTGGTGATGAAAACCCTAAATCTAATTCCTAACCTTAACCGTCAACTGTAAATCATCATCCTTATTCTTCAAAATGCTTTATAACCCTCATTTAGCTCTAGTAAGTAGGCAGACACTCTCAAGATCACTTTAGCGTCGGTCAAAGGTCGTCCATATATTATAGTCTCCGCCTGAAGCCCCTCTGAGGCCACTGCCGGTCCCAAGTTCGGTTAAAGCGTGAAGGTTAGGCATGAGGTTAGCGACCCCATCCCGTAGAAAACTAACTCGCTAAAAAAACGCTAACCAGAAAAATTATTCAAACCGATAAATCCTGTAATTGAATGCTAGATTCAGTTTCTAAGCTCTTTTAGAGACCCCTAGGTTAGATCTAAACAGCAACTTGAATACGAGAGAAAAGACGTAAATTATAGGAGAAACGCTTTACTCCAAATGTTTGTTTATGTACAAGAAATCTGGGGTTTTTATGGTATTTTAGATGGCTTTAGATTTCAGGAAAATTCTGGAATGCTACTAAACATAATACCAGGTATAGGTAATCATCCAATCAGAAACTTGATGTGTGATTTTTGCACTTATTAGATGTTTCGTGCAAAACGTCTAATGATGCTTCTCAATGTTTTCAGAGCCTCTCCTGAGTTTTTTTTCGAGGAGTTTTTTGAATCTCTTTGACAGCTGTCAAGTCTTGAAATATTTCTATTGTGTTATTGTTTTTATTATTAAAACAAAATCAGATCAAATTTCAAATGATTCAATATATTTATTGTGTTGCAAAGATAGAAACTTTTAAAACTGATTGGAATAGTACATAATTTAAATTACTTGTATGTAATGTATTCGAAACATTACCTTATTAACTTTTAGTTTTGATTATCAGGTTGTTTTAATCTTACTCATTTGTTAATGCTCATTGTTGTTGTTGACTAGTTTGATTATTGGACGTAGGACGATCTTATGTAATTATTGAATTGTTGGATGGCTTTTTCTTTTTTGTTCTTTCTCTTTTCAGATTATTCTGAAAACTCTACTGTTCACATTCTTCCAGTACACAATGTAACTTCAAGCTAAACATAAATCTCAAAAGTATGAGATGCATAAACACCATCTCTTTCAATTTTATGCTTTTACCCTTCTATATTAAATGTATTTTTATCTTTGTTCGACAAACATTTGCCTCAATCTATTAAATTATTCTCACTAAGTTACTGTCCCGTATGGAATACTAATAAGGAATGTTAAATGTAATAATTAATCGATAAGGCCTTTATCAGATCAATATTAGAAGACTTGGAAGAGGGATTACCAATATCTAATATGATATACTTTCTGTCATGAACTAACGTTAAATGATGAACCCTTGAAAACTATGAATCGATAAACAGTTGTCTTGTTCCCTAATTTCAGATCTTCCATCACAGGATCGAGCTCAAGACACTTCGAATTTGTCATAATCGGTTTATAACACTCCACCTAATACTATACGACTATCAACTAATATTATATATGGATACGCTTGTAGTTTTGACTAATTTTCGTAATTTTTAGTAAGTATATTAATTGAGAAATATATACTGCACGAGTGTAGTAAGTCTATATGAATATTTTTACCCGTAAACTGAACCCCTTTGTACGTGTTTCTAACAAAACTATAGTTGTAAAATATCTTATAAGATTAGTGTACTAAAAGACAGTGGAGCAGAGTTAGGAGATAAAACTTCATAGTAGCTGCTGCATATAAATCATAAATCATTTAATATCTGGGGATACTTAGTCCCACACGGGGCATTGATTTAGGATAAAATCCTCTCGAATTCTCTAAGAAGATCTTGATTATTATTCAGGTCATTTTCAGGAATGGATTTTTATTTCCACCCTCGCACTTTAACAGAGACACTCATAATGCATGAAGACAGTCTCTAGAATTATGGTAAATGAAGCTATATACATACACGAAGGAGTGTCTACCTTTCCAACCTGTAGTCTTGAGAGAAAACTCAAAAGTTGATATAATCCACTCAAGGAAAAGCATGAAAGTAACCAGTTCGGGGAGAATTCCAAAAATGTTCACATTATGCATGACATTTCATAGCAGCTCTATTACCACGCTTGATGTAATGTAACGAATATGTAAAGTGGCTCAATTTATTTTCTTTCTCATTGATCTGAGAGGCTTGATTAACTATAACCAGCTGCTAGCTAAAAACGTTTAGGGTTAGTTACAGAAGGATTGTTTCTGCAGCTACATGGATATATGTTCTGCCACCCTTAATTACAAATCACGATTGCTCCTCGCCATGTACGTATTTCCAGAGTGGTTATCACATTGTTTATGTGTACTTTATTTTTCTTTGCTACAACTTACCTTCCAACTGTCTAGTTGACCTTTTAATTTTCACATGAAAATGTCTTAACAAGTATATTTGTGATCAGATTGTTCGAAATGTATTGTGCAAATGTATCAAATAATTCTGATAACCTGCGTCTTCTCATTAGCTCATAATCTCAACTATTGAAATTACTATAATATCCGAAAAACCATTTATGATATTAATCAACATATGCTGACTAGTGACTAGCTTCAAGAGGTATTTCATGTAGTTCTGGTGAGAAGCAGTGAACAGTACAGTTCGACCGGGTCTGTTATGAAATAGTAACTGACCGAAGACAATGGTGGATGTGTCTCTCATTTTGGTGGATTAGTTGAAGTTAGGCATTAACACCGTTGGATCCTGGTTCACTGGTTTAGAAGTTAAGTGTTCGTGCGCAAGACTGATAGATCCTAGGTTCGATTCTCACAAGGAGTAATATACTACGACGAAACGAACATCCAGTACTTCCAGAGTTTCCATGACAATCTAGCTTCAATTAACTCATGATCCCAACTATAAAAATTACTATGATATCCACAAAACCCCCTCCTGATATTATCGGAATTTATCAAAGAGACTAATTATTTTAAATTTAAAACAATTCCATTCGTGTTCAATGTTCAATAAAAGAAATAATTGCATTTAGTTTTTCAATTGTTTATTTCTTTTATTACTTTTTTTTCAACATCAAATAGTACCTATATACGCATACATACATACATACATCCATATATATATATGGATTTATATTGTTCTTTTTTTAAATAGTTGCCAAGTAATCATTTCTTTGAGATTGATATAAATTATGATAGAATGTTGATTTTGAATAAAAAATGGATGCTAAATATTTATTCATAAACATTCCATCACGATCGGCCAAAGTAATTAATTGTTTAAATGGTTCACTTGTTTGTTTAAATGCTTCACGAAATTTATAGAGTAAAATCTTTCAAATAATATTAGTAATTTAAAAAAAGAGAAACAAAAAAGAATGAGTCAAGTTTAATGTCGTTAAATATCATTAATTTTTTACGAAAGAATATTAACCAGTGTGGTATTCAATTTTCAAGCAACAGTCTATCAACATCTTTCAACTCACAATTGATTGATCACTGGGTGGTGATCAATGTCATGTGTGTCAGTTTATTCTTAGTACAGATCGGATCCTATCGACCAAGTTGCAATGTGGCCACCAGTCTAGGTGACTTGATATTCTGTGTATTATGTTGAGATAAAATTCGATCTGCACTAAGAAGGACCTGACACACATGACATTGATCACCACCCAGTGATTAATCAATTGTGAATACATCTCAGTTCTTAAGGAGGTCGGTCGCGGCCCGGATAGCCCAATGGTAACGTCTCTGACTGTAAAGCTGTGTGACACGGGATTGAATCCGCCAGGGAGCATCAGTTCCCTCAAGATTACAGGTACAACTTGCTGACGACTGACAAAGAGCACGAGACCTGGGTCCAGGGTTTCCTATTGACTACCACCAAACACTATCTTATCTTTCAACTCTTAAATGACTAAATTCCATTTCAAAAACTTTCGTAGATTGAAAAGAAGAATATTGTAACCAACTCTTTTAGATTGATTATATAAAATTCAAATTGTTAAGATTTCAGCCTTTTATGCTCCATTGGTTGAGTCACTAGATTATATAGCTCGTTGATGATATGTTCGGTCAAAAAAACAAAACTGACAACCAGAAATCTATACAGCTCCTTCTATCCTTATATGTCATCTAGAACACAAGGATAACAAACCGATATCCCTTCTACTTGTTATTTGTTAATCTGACTTAAACGTTTACAAGATTAAATATATCAGTTACATGACTACAAATCACCACAAATAAAACTCCCAATATGATAAAAGAAAATCGAGCGATGAGTCCATACTAAATTCATGGTAATTTAGGAACGATATAACATATAACAATAGTTAATTGATAGCTTACAGTTAAGCCATTATAAAATTACTGTATATAATAATCCATCTGTTGAATAGTTCATAAAATTCTATCTCTTCTAATTATTCATCTTGACGTAACAGAGTGTAGCATTGTACTATGCACCAATGTCAACTTTGTTACTCAACTTGAACAATATCAATTTCAAAATGAAAATAATTTCCTAGTAGACTTTAGTTTTTTATCAGAAACTTTGTAATCGATTATAGAATGGTAACTAAATAGATAATGAAAATCAATAAACTTAGAATAAATCATATATCATTTTGCTAATCTATTACTAACCAACAATGAGTAACCTTTCCTTTATATTGAGTTAAAAATCAAACTGTAAAGTCCTGTAAAACAATACTTTTGAATAAATTCAAAAGATTATTATATCAGAATTCCATGACTATTTAACAATTTACAGGTTCAAGAGTTAAGTAGTACTGTTGACAGGAAAGGTTTGTCGGTATGAGTGAAGCTTTTCTTACTGACTACCAGTATGATTTAAAATGGTTAGTAATATTAAATGATCACCTTCCTTAGTTAATTGTTTATGGTGTTGTGTGGTTGAGCTCTCAGTTTACGACGTCAATCAATTCTAATCCAGTTACTTTTTCAGTTTCATAAAGAGAAAGTATCATCTGATAGTTTTGGTAATTTCGAAATGTTAACTATTGACGTGAACAGCGAAACAAGAATCCCTGACAAACTATGGAACCTATTTTTGGCGTTGTTATTTCGTTTAATTCAAGGCTTGTAAAACAGTAACATTTATTTTCGTCCCTAGTTTAGTCTACAGATCATAAGCTTTTTTTGATGTATCATTTACTTCTATAGCTCTTTTCTGTCCCGAAGCTATTGTAATTTGAACGTAATCTTTTGTATTCTATTTTTACCCTAATCCCCAGTTTTGAACGTGATTGTATTTTCCTAATTGCTTATGCGATGTAGTCTGGTTAGTCATCTATTTATTCATGTATCTTTTTACAGTAATCTGAATCCGTAACCAGATCAGAATTGGGAATAAATCGAGTACTGTTCCAGATGACTTATCTTCTCTCTCCCAAGTGCATGTCGGCTAATCAGATAATAGAATAGTTTTCGTCTTTCTACTTGAAGCATTTGGTCTCACTTCGAACTCACGTATACTAGCCTCAAGATTAAACCAGTCAGCTTATCGTGTCAATGTATTGATCTCGATCTAGGCGAGTTATCCTCTGCATTGTAGTAGGTAGACAGATCAAGGAAATAACATAACTATCTATGTTCCTCCAGTAACACTCAAGTTTTTTCACCTTACGCTTCCTTGTTTTCTAAATTTCTATGTGTCTCTGTAAGCAACCGATTCTCTTCTGATTAATCATCACCTTAGAAACGACCGGTTCTAGGGATCTGAGTTCATGAAATCCTATTTTCGGTCTCATTAAACGCCACTTCAACTTACCTGTTGATGCTTTTAATATTTGAACCGTCTCAAATCTGGTAGCAGATGTTGCTAACCAAGATTCTAACATATGATGCATGCTATATTTCTAAAACTTGCATAACGGATTCAACTGAGACTATTTACTGAACCTTATCTAACTAGAAGAATTAGGATGATTTACTATTTGAGTACCAGAAGGATCGTTCTGCATTTTTATGGTTGCGGTTCACTTGTTGTAATAAGCCAGAAATCAGTACACGTACTTCGGTTATGGACTGTTCAGTTAAATAAGACTGTAAAATCTATGAAGAATAACTATACATACTGTTGGTTACTTCTACTATCTGTCCATATTCACAACGAGTGGAACTTGGGTAAATATTAAAATGAGTTTGATTGTTATATCAGAACTCAATCATAAATGACCACTATTATCTACTTTTATCAATGGTCATCCATAATAACTTTCTCATTTGTTTGCTCTCCATAGATTTAATCTAAATAATTGAAATTTTTTTAGGAGATGGAAATTTATCGATAAAGCATTCTCAAATCTACTTTTATAGTTTGTTCAGTCATTTTAACATTCCTAAAAAACTAGATAATAAACATAAAAAGAGAAATTTTTTTCTTAATTTTCTTAGACAACATTCAATTATTCGACAAATATGATTTAGAGAAATTTCAACTCAAACGGTTTATATGAGAATTCATAAACCCGCATATATCTATGTATCTGTATGTATGTATGTATGTGTGTATGCTTCTGTAGCTAGCAGTGACCTTAGATGACCTTATATATATATCATAGATCATAGGTGTGATCAATGTCATTTATTTATTTAAACATTGGCACAAGTAGGCGCGAAATAGATATGAGCCACATAAATCATTCGATTTGTGTGAGGATTGGAATACTGTCCGGATGCCCAAACCAAAACAGGTGGTTTTCTTAGGGAGACACCTCCGGAGACTTCGACCTAAAGGTCTGATCCATAAGGCAGTGGAGCAACGTCAGGAGACGCAGTCTCATGGTAGCCGGTGAACAACAATTGGTTCATACACCATTTGTTCCTTCAGGATCCTGAATCCCATGTACACTATTGGTTTGGAATGATGGTTACAGCTTGATTATGATTAAACATCATCAACCTGTCTTGGTATTTAATTACTGAATTCATTAACTTCATTGATCACGATATATGTCTAAAACTTCTGGTAATACCTATCGATTTTAGTCATTTGAACATCACACAACTGTTATTTACTAAATGAATTTATTGAAAGTGTATAGATCCAAAAGCCCTGAATTTGTTCGTTTTTTTTGTTGGTAAAATAGAAGTTGTTCTAAGCTGTTAACTTCTTCCCGTTTTTCTATAATTCTCCAGATGAATAAAATCATCTGTAAAAATAACTAACCTTCTTTTAAAGTGATAGATAAAACTGATAAAAACAAGCACTCACAAACAAGGTCATCAGAAAAGTCTGACTGAATACCGATGGATTAGCTAAACACCTTACTTCTACAAAAAAAGTGAGCTCCACCTGAAGCCAGTCTGAGGCTACTGCAGGCCCCAAGCCCGGATAAAGAAGGAGAGTTGGGCATGATGTTAGCAACCCCATCCCGTAGAAAACTAACTAGCTCAAAACGCCAACCAGAAAAAATTATTCAAACCACTAAAACTCTGCTCTGTGAGTCAGAAGGTCTTCATTTAGAAGAGTTGTGACGCCCAATGATGAAAGTCGAGTTCCTTCGGAAGTCACGAGGCTGATGCCCCTTCTGACAACTAGAACAATCATTTATTTAGGTACATGGAATGCTCGTAAGTAAGTACGTAAGTAAGTAATAATGTCCAGAATGACAATGAAATCTTTAAAATGTTAAACTGTTTAACCCTGCGATCACAGAGCAACCAAAAAATATACACCATAGTTATGAACCTCCACCATTTTAGACC
Organism: Schistosoma margrebowiei; assembly: GCA_944470205.2. NCBI lineage: Eukaryota > Metazoa > Platyhelminthes > Trematoda > Strigeidida > Schistosomatidae > Schistosoma > Schistosoma margrebowiei. The sequence continues at coordinate 9,442,484 of OX104025.1, forward strand.
ATAATTCAATGGTAAATAAATTCTATCAAACATAGGTGTTAAGATACTGTGATCATAGTTGTTTTAAAAATAGATCTTTTTTCAAGTAGATAGATTTTACACTTTCCATTATTTGATCATTCTAGAAGCTCTAAATTCTTCCTACTAGTTTTATACTGTTTGACAATTTACTTTTCTAAATTATTTCGTAACGATTTTATTACTGTTAAGCCTTATAGTTGAATAGTTTCTTCAATCACTTCCTTATTAATTTCTGTATTGAAGAAAAGTGATTCTCATTGTTTTACCTTAATGACATTCACTAAACTGTCATATATATTTGTATATCAAACTGTGGATTGATTTCATTATCTGAATATCTAATTTATGCTTCATTGACAAATAATTACTCCTTTTCTCTACATTTCCAGGTTTTTAGTTGTCCTACTTCACTATTTTCATTTATACTTAATTTCCTACATATACATCCACCAATACATATAATGATTTCTATATCAGTCTTTAATTGTGTTAATCAAGCTTAATTCATTGATATATCAGAAGGGGTTTTTGTAGATATTATAGTAATTTTAATGGTTGAAATCATGAGTCATTTGAAGCTAGACCACCATGGAAAACCTGGAAGCACTGGACGGCCTAGGAGTTAAAAATTCGCGCGCTAAACCGATAGTTCCTGGGTTTGAATCTTACGAGGCGGGATCACGGATGCGCACTGCTGAGGAGTCCCACAACAAGACGGAACGGCCATCCAGTGCTTCTAGGTTTTCCATGCTGGTCTAGCTCCAACTGACACATCAATTCAACAGTAAATTTACTAAAATCTTCACAAAACCCCATCTGATATTAATCATCATCGTATGCTCACTAGTGACTAGCTTCAAGAGGTATTTCATGGAGTTCTAGTGAGAAGCAGTGACCAGTGCAATTCAGCCGGGTCTGTTGTGAGATAGTAACTCGTTGAAAACAATGGTGAGTTTGTCTCTCAATTTGGTGGATTGGTTTAGGTTACACATTAACACCGTTGGATCCTGGTTCAGTGGTCTAGCAGTTAAACGTTGGAGCGCGAGACCGATGGGTCCTGGGTTGGAATCTCGCGAGGTGAGATCGTGGATGGGCACTGGTGAGAAGTCCCACAATAGGACGAAACGGTATTCCAGTGCTTCCAGGTTTTCCATGGTGATCAATCTTCAATTAACTCATGATCTCAACTTTTAAAATCATTCATATATATTGTGTTCTTTGATCAATCCGGTGTTAATTCTAATCACATAATCATATGAAATAATAACGTCAATCGATGTATTAGATCATCTGATAAATATAATTATTTTGATGACCACATTGGTCACTATATTTTTATTCAGAAAATACACTTTTTTTTAAAATAACTTTGTCCAGGACAGAGTTCTGTGGAGAATGCTGGGATGGGAGGCTTATGCTCCTCCATGAAGGATAATAGACGTAAATAAATTTATGAAACTATAAATTTGCAAACAAACAGCTGATCAATTTTTTTTAAATGTTTTCTATAAAGAAACTCACAGTATTATAATCGATTTTCATGAGAAAAAATAATTTCCAATCTAATTTACTCAAATTTAATAATAATTATTTGAGTAAACTATTTACATGTTGTTATTCAATTGTGAATATTATTGATCGTTTACTCTAACAAATCATGATCATTGTAGCTTAGTATAATCACAAAAAATAGTTCATCACTGAGGTATTAAGACAAAACTTTATAACGAATTCGAATTATGCAAGATTTTATTTCTGTCAGTATCATGATAAATTTGGAAATGTTTTAGTATGTTTGTGTTTTTATGTGAGTGTGTGTGTGTGTATGGATGACTGTAGGCAATTTACCCGATTAAACACGGCTGTAATAACTGTAACCACATTTAATATCTATTGATTTTAAGATAAACCAATTATATATAAACCGGAAGCATTGGGAATATGAAAGTATTGCATTAAGATGACTAAAGATAGCTTTTTTTAACTTAGTAAGCAAAAAAGAAAACAATTAGATATTAGAATGGGGATTTGCGGAAATTGTAGTGATTTTAATAGTTGAATTTATGAGTCGAAGTAAACTAGATCTGAAAGCACTGGACGTTTGTTTGATTCTAGTATGAGACATCTCACCAATGTGCATTCACGATCATGGATCGATTGAAGTTAGAAATAAACACCATTGGGTTCCGGGTCAGTGCTCTAGAGGTTAAGCGTTCGCACACGAAGCCGGGGTTCTGAATTTAAGTCTCACATGCTGGGTCATGAACGGACATTGCTGAGAAGTTTCATACTAGGACGAGATGGCCATGCAATGCTTCCAGGTTTTTCCATTCCATGTAAAACGTAAATTATTAGATATTTTTTTTCTGAACAAGTACAGGCTTATATTCTCTACCAAATGGTACATACACACTATATTAGAATTTGTGATACCACTGAGCTGGATTTGAACCTATAACTCAGTGGTTGAGTTTTGACACTAAAACAAAACAGGTTAGTTATGATAACAATATTATCACTCATACAATTCGGCAGGCATGTGTATTTAAGTTTGTAAAGAAAGCAAACATGGGAAGATTAAATACATTTGATAATTAATGATTCTGAAATATTACTGGAAATATGGGAAGAATAACAACTCTTTAGTGTAGATGAATTAAAGAGATAAGAAAATAAAGTTTTTAGGCTACATTTGCTTGGATTAACGTAACTATAATATTACATTCGAGCCATTATATAGCGAACTACTAACGTTATCTAGTATATGATACATTAATGTTTGTCTATATGAACATATTTCGTGGAAGTCAGTTTCATCATGATATAATGTCAGCCAAACAGTCATTGAACAAGTAGAAGCATACACCTATTACCATTATCGAAGAGTCTTTAAGAAATTATCACTAAAATATAAGCCTCATATGATATTTAATTAAATCTTACCTCTTTAGCATGCCATTCTGTTTTCCATTGTGGCATACAAGTTGGTATTTTAGTTAACATAGTTAAAATAATTTGTTTAGCTGCATCATTCCATAGTTTGTTTGGTCCATTTCCTGTTAAACCCATAAATGTGATATGTGCTAAAAGTAAACTTTTACGACCTAATTTTTGTTCATCACTTTCTAAACCAACACCTAACAGATGACCATTGTGAGTACCACGTGTAAATTGTATTCGTAGACCAAGATTAACTGAATAATTTGGCATTTCATTGTTGGCTAACTTATTAAGTATGTTTAAAATTGTATGAATCGCCTGAATATGAAATTTGTAAAATAATGTCAAAGAAGAAGAGAATAGAATTGATGGGTAACACACAAATTAGACAATAATAAAAAGATGTAAACAGGAGAATATCTGTGATGAGAGCAAATAAAAGGGAGTATAGAGAGCAAACTTGATGAACGACATTTTATGTATCCACTTCTGGTAACCGTCTGATTTGACAATGTATTTTTTTTTGTTTTAAGAGGCTTCGGAAAGTTTATGTACTTCTTTATTACACCTTTCAATGTCAAACAAAGTCTTAAAACCTTTTTCTTGATAGGTTCAATAAATAAACTATAGATGGGAGATTTTCAAGTACGCCTATGTTTGAAAACCTAAACATTGTGTGAAAATGTAGTTGAAATTGTCTTGATTTCTCCCTCGTTTTCTGTTTACACGTCTCAGTTAACCATTAAACATAGACAAAGTATTAATCAGAGTAACTCCTATGTGGTTATCACAAGTGAGCATCTATTCTTTCTTACAGACTGAGACAACCATCAATCAAAGTCAGTCAAATGAGATTTCTTCTAGCTCCCAGTAGCTACGTTCTGGTGCTTTCAATGACACTTGAAGTTAACCTAATTGGACTTGCTCCATCGTTTCTAGTTATCCGAAGGCTTTTCAAATTCGCTAGGATTTGGCGGTTTGTGGGTTTGCATATAATTCGTTCGGTAATTGTATAAGTATCGTGATTAACTAAAGAATGGTCGTTGACTAGTTGAATAGTTCCTCGAAGTATTAGTGTATTTGGATCGCGTCTAGCTAGCGGTAAAATCTGGAACATAAGTTCCCTTTTATTACTGACTTATCAGCTGGACATACCTGGATCCTAGTGTTGATACAGATGTAAAGAAATCATCTTAGTAAATAAATTTTGTAAATTCTAGAACAGAATTACTTATTTAAACCTTGAATACATATTTGTTGGCTCATCAATAATGCAATAATCACGAATTAATTCTCCGTTAGATTATATTATATTTCCACTAATGCATCTTTTAGAAATTTTTGCATCATTTGATGATTTGAATTCATCGCAACATGATACTGGTTGGAGTATAATAGATAACAGAAAGGTGTTAAAGAGCTATTTCCTATTAATGGAAGCTCCTTAGTAAAGCATATACTAATAACTCCCTTTGAGACCTAAACCATTTACTTCTAGTTTTGCGGAAATGATAGATCATACATTTAGCTCATGAATTTTGTAGGACCAGTGAAATGTCTCTAGGCCCTAACCAAATCATCCAGCAGTCGGATCACTAAACATCAAGGTCAAATACAACCAACGCGCATCAGTTAGTCGAACATCATGCACTATTCCATGTGGTGATGATCACACTCTGTTTTTTGTACCCACTCTTGCCAATATATTTCTGTAATAACTTCGTTTGTATTGTACAGTCAACAAAGTAGCCATAGGACCTGGACACGACGAAGGAGTAATCCAGGTTAGATACTAACCGGGAGGTATGACTTCGACGTTAGCTGGTTGGTCACATCATTCCCATCTAACTCGAGTAGGCCCCCAATCATTCGACATAGATCATCTACTTTGGTCATCTATAGTTTTTTTTTTAATATTTTACTTATCAATCAATATATTACACACTATTTTTTTTGAGAAAATAGATTCACTGAGTCAAAATCAAACTGGACATTGTTACACTGTTTATTCACTAACTGAATGCATTAAGTCAATATACTTCTAAACATATCACTTACTAATGTAAATCGATTTAATTCAAAGTCTGTTTCCATTGTAAATTTCAATATTCTAAGTGGTTCCTTAAATTTACCAAATGAATTTAATGCCCATGGTGTATATTGAATAATTGTCGGATGTGGACAATATTTACACTTTAAATAATGATGTGCTATTTTCAATAATTTTGGTGTATCTTCTGGTTTTTCAATAAATTCTTCACTGAATGGTCCAAATACTTGATCCAACAAATAAACAAATTGTTGTGGATCAGAATCATAACAAATTGAAGGGTCATTATTATTATCATTATTATTACTGTGACTATTATTTCTTATTTCTCTAGTAATATGATCATCATAATTATTTTGTGAACAACGTTTTGTTGTACGTAACAATAATTCATCTTCTTCAATATTCCAATTTTTTAAATCTACGGATCCATCAATATTATCATTATCATTATCGACAACGGCAGTATCAGCGACAGTATTATTATTGTCATTAGTACTAATTTGATTTGAATCAATATTTGATGGTTTAATAGAAATAGTACGACAACTATTATATGGTAAATAGATTAGTTCAATGGATTGATTAGTTGTTATAGCATCTTTTAGTATATTATTCTCAATGTTCAATAAATTTGACCATTTATAAAATCGATAATTCACCTGAAAGGAAACATTTTTCAAAAAAAAATATGTATATATGACATCATAAAGTGGGATATTTCCTAACTTTGAAAAGTATCAATTTACCAAATAAATAATGAAAGCCATTCATATAATCCCATGAAAATAATGAATTAAATCCTTATATCGGTTTATTTAACACATAAAATATAATTTTATCCAGTGGTTTGCTTTATTGTATTCATTGTATGCTATTTGAAATATGTGAATGATAATGTTTTCAAGTGAACACGGTAATAGGATTGAGTGTTTCTAACACGAACGGGAGCTCTTTCAACAACCATTAAAAAAATTAGTAAGTACTTGATGGTTTTTTCGTCCTTGCATGGGATTTTTCAGAAGTGTATAACCATGACTGTAACCGGGACTGAGTCCGTTAACGTCAGGTCTTATGGCAGGTGTTCAACGTTTAAATCACTAAGTTGTCATCAAATAGTTTATGCATTTATTTTCAATCGATTCGCGATATAACTTAACCATCTTACAATTCTATCGATGGGTACTTCCTTTACAAGAGATATGGCTCAAGTCCAATGGTAACACCATCTAACTATAACTCCTAGAATTCCCTTTTGAAACTAGTCATTAGTGAAAACGTGATTACTACTAGCGTAAACATTTTGTTCAGATTGTTAGATTTTATTGTTACCATCACGAACTAACCTTGAATAGATATTTGAACATTTAGATGACAACTCAATGAACCAAAGGTCTAGAGATTGCAGTGAAACCAGAAGGTTCCAGATTTAATCACTGGTGGATGTTCATTATTGAGGAGTCTCATATTAAAATGAAGTACCTACCCAAGGCTTACTGGTTTCCTATCGCTGTCTAACTAAGATCATTCCATAACGTAAAACATAAAATTAAACAATTTTCACAAAACCTTATACTAATAATCAGATTTATTGTTTGATAATATCGTATAATGGCTATTCAAGTAAACAGATTATGCTATTTGACTCAATCTATTTGAAATTAAACTAAAAGGTTAATAAACATAGTCTATATTGATGTGTAAATTTATCTAATCAACATTTAATGACGATATAGAACTATATATATTACAAAGAGAAATACCATACGAAAAATAGTCAGTATTTTCTACATCTAATTAGTTTTACTTAGTGAAAAAAACTATAGTGACTATTGTGAAAGTGTAAAGCTTTATCAAACAAACATCAGTAAACATTATTTGAATTGTTGTAACTCTATATTGTTCCATAGTATTATTGTAGTGAACAAGAACATCAGTGGGGACAATCGAATGTATTTAACACAAAATTACAGGACTTGATAATAAAATCTAACAATCATAAAGTAAATGCTTAATTTGCAAAATGTCCATTAATTGTCTCAAAATGACTCAGACTTCATTGTTCATGCATTTTCATACAAATTGCATTCTGTTTCCAATCTTTACTGTTCGATCCTCTTGCCTCCCTGCTGTCAGACTTTCTGTTCACAACTAACATGATCTACTACTTATGTCAATACAAGTAGCACATACCACAATACTTATGTTGAATGATTAACCATACTCCATTTGTGATATTACATAACTATCTTTAGTACAGCATTACTAATACAATAAATGTAAATTACTTACTTTTGTTAATGTAATTGGAGTATATCTAAGTGTTATATCATAGACAACACCTAATAATCCTAAATTTGAAATAGATGCTAAAATTTCATTTTGATTTGAATATTCAATTAAATCACCATGACAATTAATTATACGTATAGAAATTATTTCATTCATTAAATCATTATATGGATTATATAGATTTGATTGTGTTGATAAAATGATACCAATTATTGTATTATCGATTGAATATGAATCAATAAATTGATTAATTTCAATATTATGATGAATTTGATAATTAATTAATTCATTCATAGTAACACATGATAATAATTTTAAACCATTTAATTCATTTCCATTAATTGGACATTTTTTATTGATGAATTCAATTCTTGGTGAATCCGATAAATCTGATAAATCGATGAATACAGTATTATTTGTATCATATAAGTTATATGATGATAATGATGAGGATGATGATGATAAATGACTATAAGCTCTAATAATTAATTTCATTGTTCTTGCTGCTCTTATTGTACGTGAGATTTCTGTATAAGATTTTGGTTTAACACATAATAGTCTTATTAATTTTTTAGATATATTACGTAATATGAATGAAACTATTTCAACTTTAGGTAATAGACCAATACGTTTTTGTAATTCAATGCCAAGTCGTTGTATAAAATTTACATCATTGTCTTTCTTTTCTTGAATTTCTTCTTCCTCTTCCTCCTCCTCCTCCTCCTCATCATCATCATCATCATCATCCTCATCAGTAGTAGTAGTAGTAATAGTGGAGTTATTAACACCTTTAATATCATCATCATAGTCTTCAATGAAATTATTTATAATCTTTTTGTTTGATTGTATTAAATTCATTATTTTTTCTCTAAATTATTCTGACTTTTGAATTTGATTTTCAAATCAGATAAAGATTTTGAATTTCGCTCCAAACTGAAAATATAAATTGAATAAACAATAATAATAATAAGCTGATTTCATTGATGCATTTGTTTATTGGATCTACGTTTTTTTTCGTTTACAATAAATGATAATAAATATTAATCTGTTAACTATGTAATATCTTTAAGGTCATTTGATATATGCTTATTTATTGTGTACACTAATCCAATGAACATAAACCTTATATATGAATAGTGGTCAATCTTAGAATGAATATTCACTTGGTGTTGTTTTACTTGTATCTCTTATTGGCATATGTGCATCCTGTGAAGATTGCCTCGATATAGCCTTAAGTCACAAACTTTTTAAGTAAAGATGTATAGTGGTTATCAGTGGAATCCAGTTTGACGTGTGTTTCGTCCTATTTGGGACTTGTCAGCTGGATGTCCCTGCATCCCAGAATTGATGTTCGCCCCAGGACTCAAACATTATTTCATTAATTACAGAATTGCGCGTCAAATAGGTTTTCTTTTATTAAACTTTTGTCACAACTTTGAATTCATAAATTTTCAATTTGAATCACTGAATGATTGTCGCTAAATAAAGTGAACTCCCAATCTTTCTGTTCGGTTGGTCTATCTTATTATGACATCATTATCTATATCATTATTCAGATATTATTAGCAAGAGTGTAAAGTTTATGATACATTTGTAAGCTACTTATAAGTAGCGCAAGTTATGTCAGTAAAATGTTAACACATTAACACCGTTAGATGCCGGCTCAGTGGTCTAGTGGTTAAGTGCTCGCGCGCGAAACCAGTAGGTCCTGGGTTCGGGCCCCGAGTAGTGCGGGGTCGTGGATGCGCGCTGCTGAGGAGTCCCATACTAGGACGAAACGGCCGTTCAGTGTTTCCAGGTTTTCAATGGTAGTCTAGCTTCAACTGACTCATGATTTCAATCTGTAGAATGTTTTGACGTGAAGATTTATTTTTAGTCTACATCTGATGCTCAGCAACTGTTGCCGATCTCGTTAGTTATACTGAGACAATATGAAACAGGAAAGGTTCAATTAGGCATTGCTAAATTTCGGCTTTATTTTGCTGTCTGCTCTTTTGTCTGGATTTTCTGTGGCCTCAGAGATTATATAAGGAAATGTATTCCTAATAAACAAAAGCAGTACTCTATCCACAGATAAAGGATAGAACAATTCGGTTCGCTCAAAAAATGAGCATTAAACCTATAAGATAATAATTATGTCAAATGATACATGAATCATATGACTAACTAACTGTCATCAATAACAAAGGTCCTTAACAATCAGAGAATGCATTTCTGTCTCAGTGGAAATAGAAAAAAAGCATTCAGTTTGCTGGAGAGAAATCAAAAAATAATAATAATAAACCAACATACCAACCTCTCAAAAAATTAGGTAAAACAATGTAAAACATTCATTAAAAACTCAAACTACGTCAAGGAATCGGTCGAAAATCAAAATTTTTCTGACAATTTAACGATGACTAACATAATATTAAATGGCTCTCAAATGCACTTGTACTGCCGAGAGTGATGACAGTCAGCTCTCCCTCTCGAAATGCTCTCATATGGCCACATGCATACAACCACTGCCACACAAGTCCTACTCGTTGCCTTCTCTCTAAGGAGGTGCTCCTTACGAAGTTGGGAGAACAAAAGGCGAATGTCCAGAGCTTTAACCGGGTTGGTGGAAACGAAGCGTCCACCTAGGGGAGTTGGGAAACCGTCATTCCAAACCAATAGTATACATAAACTCCAGGATCCCGAAGGAACAAATGGTGTATGAACCAATTGTTGTTCACCGGCTACCATGAGACTGCATCTCCTGACGTTTCTCCACTGCTTTATGGATCAAACCTTTAGGTTGAAGGTTCCGGATGTGGCCCTCTAAGAAAACCACCTGCTTCGGTTTGAGCACCCGGACAGTATCCCAGTCCTCACACAAATCAAGTGGCTTGTGTGGCGCATATCTGTTTAGTGCTTTAATACAAGAGGCAGGAAAAAAATTAAAAGGATTCAATCTAGTCATTTTTGTGTTTCCTCAGACATTGTTTTGTCCCATGAGAAGCATCCAATTCTAAATCACGCAGTATGAAAATAGGAACCAACTAGTGAAACTTCCTGAAAAATACCGTCTACTTATAAATAGTATAAGTAGTACATGAAACGTTTAGAATATAATTTCTAATTGGTAAACATAATTTGAAAGGTTAAAGTGATAATTAATCCTTTTCATAATCCCTGAAATAGTTGAATTCTTCAAGTCATAGTGGGACAGATATATGTCTTCTTTTCATTTCACACTAGACCTTGAGTTCCAATGTTTATTCGTACATTTTCAAAAATGCAACAGTCTACTAAGTATGGTAAATTCATCGCAATTTTCAATTTTCTACTTGGTTAAATATAAATTATTACAGATAGTTCATCATCTATCAACAAACATTATTCGTAGCATCTAGAATAATGTGTCCAATGATATTTTCTGTTTAGCTCAAGAAATGAAATTAGTAAGCTATATCGACGAATTCATCTTATATTCACTATACTTCGTAATACCTACTTACTTTTATTTCAATAGAAGAACTTCACAATATACATCATGGAGTGACCTTAATCAGACAACTGATGAAAACCAGCACTCACTGTAAATTTGTCCCTTCTTGGTATGGAACCGCTTACTAGAGCGCATTTACAACCTAATCGAAGTCAGTATTCTCATACAAGGACGTAACATATGTCTAATGCTTTCTGGTGTATAATCGTTTTTTTAACTAATGTCAGTCAGCGATGTAAACTATACAACATATTAATCACCCTCAACCGTCTATAATAATAAAAGAGTAATTTGAATGAAATTATGAAAGATAATTTTCCAACACTACTGATAAACAATAGGTCATCTTTAACTCAGAGTGAAAGAGTAGTTAGATTTTTTTATCAGCATTAAAATTCATTCTAAATTTGTCAAGGATCATATAAAATCTACATAACACGTGTTCCCAGTTATTAAACTGGTTCGAGTGTATGTTGTGGCATCTGTATCTTCTGGTTGATGGTTGGCTTTCGTAGTTCTCCAGGTTTCCGTCCCATTCAGTAGAACTGTTTTGACATTTGTATTGAAAATCCTGACCTTGGTGTTGGTTGACAGACAGTTGTTTTGAGTTCCAGATATTCTTCAACTGTAAATATGCTGCTTTTGCTTTTCAGATCCACGCCTCCACATCTGCATCAGATCCACCATGTTCAGCAGTGATGCTACCCAAATATGTAAAGGTTTTTACATCTTCAAAATCTTCTCTGTCAATTGTGATTGGGTTATTGCATGATGTGTTGTATCGGAGAATCTTGCTTTTCCCTTTGTGTATATTGAGACCTACATTGCATAAATTACAAGTGATAATCAAAGTAAGTCTAAATATATTAAGTAATATAAGAGTTGGATAGATTAGGTTATTAAAAGAAATTACAGATCTCTTTTTTTATATGTTCATCTTACTGCTTCTTATTCTCTCTATAGAGTGTCAAATTGTTCCTCTCCACTTTGTTACTTTTTTACTTGAACTTTCATTTAATTGACTTTTATTAATTTTCACATAAGTTGCCCTGACAAGTATGTGTGATCAGATTGTTCGAAACGTATAGCGCAAATACATTACATTTTTCAGATCAACTTCATCTCCCCATTGTTCTATCGAGATTCCATAATTGTTTTGTAAAAGATCCTTAATACCTTTTAAACATCAAGAAATATTCCATTATAAACATAAATTACTTCAAATTCACTTGGTATTGTTTGGCTTGTATCTTCCCATTGAGGTTTAAGACTGTAATTGATCAGTCTGTTATTGGCATATGTACATACTGTGCGTATGCCTCGATATTGCTTTAATTCACAAGCTTTTTTGTAAGCAATGATGAATAGTGGCTAGCAGTTGAATCCAGGACGCGCCACAAGCAAGTGGCTATCAGGACTCAGTAGCTAAGTGGATAACGCGATGGTGTTTGAAGCGAATGGTACTGAATTCAAGTCCCAGAGTGAACAACTCTTAGATACAGGTACGTCCAGCTGACAAGTCCCAAATAGGGCGAAACGCGCGTCCTGGATTTCACTGCTAGCCACTATTCATCATTGCTTACATAAATTACTTCAGTTCAGTTTGGAAAGAACAGGAAGCTTGATGGTGGTTTCTCAGTTGATTCAACTTTCTTTTGAAAGAGTCGACGGATGAAACCTGAACCACGTGCTGAGGTAATGAATCTCACTCGTTGATGATTCGATGGGGAATTCGATAGTCAACTGACAAGTAATTTGTCCCGGGCTTCTGAACTTTCTTGGAGTGTCCTCGTAAATTCTCTATCACTGTGATCAGTACACTTATTGTATAAAATGAACACTTTCCTTCACCTAACTATACATGAACATAAAATAACAATAAGCCATATGACCTCTTTCAATCAAATGAAATACAATTCAATTTATGGAAACTTCGTCTGAATGCTTTGGACAATAACCAGATCAAATAAACATGAAGAAAAGAAAGCATAGAATTTAAACAGAATAAAACTTAAATTCATTTGGTATTGTTTACTTAAATCTTTTCGTTGATGTTTAGGACTGCATAATTGATCAGTCTCTTATAGGCATATGTGCATATTGTGCGTATTACCTTAATTCACAAGCATTCTAAGCAAAGATGGATAGTAGTCAGCAGTGAAATTTAGGTCACGCGTTTCTTCCTGCTTGGGGTTCATCAGTTGATTACACCTGTATCTCAGAGTTAATGTCCACGATATCCTTGATTATGATGCTCGTGATTTAATGGTAATATAAAGGCAATCCGCTTAGGATTCACAATAAACCAATAAGAAACTGATTAATTGTATTCCTCAACGTCAATGGAAAGATTCGAACAAGTAACACAAATGAATTCAATGTAGTTCAAAACAATCAAAAGGGTTTATCCAAGCGTCAAACCAAATATAATTAAAATCAAATACACAGAAGAATGGAAGCAATTCACACATGATTCACAACTGTTGAAATTGATTAAGCTCGGCTATTGTCTAGTTCATTTTCCAAACGATATATATATATATATATATATATATATATATATATATATATATATATATATATATAAGTTAAAAGGAAAAAAACTACGCAAAATAAACAAAACAGAATGGTTAATAAGTTAACTATATATAAGTAGAGCCTATTCCATAGATTATTAGTGTTGACTAGCACATTTTATGCTGATGATGTCGTTCAGAAGAACGATGAAAACTTCACAACTAAACCATCCAGTTCAGAGAACAAAACTCCGACAAAATCATCCACCTGAGTTACAAATCTTCTCCACCATCTCAAAATCATATGATTCTTCTAAAGTATTTTATTACACTACTATTTTAGAAAACATCATAAACATTTATAGTTTATAACGTAAATAGATGATGGAAGTAAATGTGAGTGCAAACCATAAAACTTTAAGATCAACCATATGTAATTATATTTGAAAAATTTTTCTTCAGATGGTAAATGAGAACAAGAAAAAGAAATCTGAGTATGAATGATCATATTTTTCTAATTAATGATCTTATCATGAATTTGTATTGAACTATAGGAAAAAAGTAATCCATTAGGTAACTGATAAAATCTTGTTTTAAAGAGGTAGTGTTCTTCTTAACAATTTAAGAAGAAAATGAAATGTTTCAAATAATAAATCTTTTTGTCGATAACATTTATCTCAGGATGATTTCATTTGGAGTAATATCGAAGGTCAAAGAGCACTGGACAGTTGTTTCGTTTTATAATGAGACTCTGAAATTAGAAATCTAACGGGTTCGTAGGTACACACCACTGAGGAGTTTTATACTAGGACGTAACAACTTTTTAATGCATCCTGGTCTTTAATAATACTACAAATGAATTCAATCTTGAATGTTTACTACCCACAAATAAAACTGATTTTCACATATTCCCTTCATATAATTCTTTTTACTTACTTAAGTAGTTTTGTGCATATTCAAAATAATTTCTATTACAAACTGACCTCAATTGCGAAACTACTTAAAATCACCAAAAGCGGAAAGATTAATTCTAGTTTATTCAGAACTTATCATGGTCCTACCAGTGGACCAACACAAGGCAAAACCTACAACCTTCAAATTCCCAAGCCAGCAAACTATCATAATGCTACCAATAATCAACTAAATAATTAAAACATTCTGACTGTAGTTATTAATAAACGAAACATATTGAAAAGTTATAACGAAGTAAATAAATTTTAGCTTCGTCAAGGGAGCAAATATATGGAATATTTATGATAAAATAGAACATCTTTATAGTTTTGAAACTTTTGAGTATCTACGGAAGTACTACATGTTTAAATAGTAAATGTAGCTCTCTATTTATATTAAACATTAGTGGGAATATTCTCCATTGACCGATCAATTAATTTAAGTTTCTATATACAGATACTTTGACTTACACTCTCGAGTTTTCTAATTTCTAACTTCATAAGTCACTGATACTATAACAAAGGTGCTAAATGATCAACCCACCACTAAGCTTTCATATGTTTTTTATTGGAGAATTATTTATTCCAACCTACACAACAATAATGAGATTTATTCATATTCATTAAGTCGTTCTTCTGTTGTTGTTTTTTTCTTATTGTAATGAATTCTTGTCCTACTAATGCTGTTTTCCTCGTTCGATTGATTACTTTTAATTGTTAAATAGTTCTTGATAGATCTTTCAACTTATTATCGATTTGTTATATCATGATGAATCTGTGTTATATATACATTCTGAATATTAAATTGTTAAACTGTAAATATGTTATGGCCTGTGTGCCCTGTTAATGTATAATGTAACGATACCGCCAATTAGAGAATAGTGATTTATCAACCAGACCAATGATGCATAAAACCCGTAAGAGTAGTCTAGAGTCCATATCGGTTCTACTTCATGCCTAGTCTTGCCTGTTAATTCCAGAACACCAATCTCAGACTCTGCTAAATGAATCATCTATTTCAAACATGCCAAACAGACCACATTGTATCATAAAATAGAAAATAACATTTGTACAAGATTTAGACAAAAGTGGCTATGAATATTAGCGCTTTTTTCAGCGACTTAGATTTCTACGGGATGAAGTCGCTAACTTCATGCCTAACCCTCCTCCTTTTCCTTGGCTTAGGACCAGCAATAACTCAGAAAGAGCTACAGGCGGAGTTGGCTATGAATATGGGAGATAGTAATTAATAAACTTGGCATAACTCAAGAATGGTAAATCGTATAATAGTAGTTCATAGATCAAAATAAAGCTTAGGATAAGAGGAACACAAATATGAATGGCTTAGTTACCTAACAATTATACAGTAAGAAATATACGTATAGTATTAGTCCAGAAATAGATTCCAACAGTTACCATTCATTATTCTTATCAGGACATAACAAACTAATAACAAATTTATTCAGTAAAGACATTAGAAGTGTTAGTGTTGATATTCGTAGAATATTCTAGAATCTCATGTAAAAACTATAAATATATTAACGTTCTCCTTATTGTGCTTCTTACTAGCTTCTTACTTCCATCTAACCTTGTTATTTGGAATATAATCTCTTTCCTAATCAACCGTGTTCTGATTTGGGGACTTGTCGAGTGAATCGGTGTCCGAGAATACTAAGCAATAGGAATAGCTGGGTCATAACTGTAAGAAAGAGATTATAACAAGAAGTGAAAAAAATCTATGACTATTTTAGTTCAATTGACTTTAAAACGGTTACTTTGAGATGCTTCAAAATTGTTTTTACTTTCTTTTTTGAAATGTGGGCCGATTCACTTTTAGTCTTATTTTCATAAAAATAAGATATTGAGTTTAATAATTCAAAACGAGATATATAACGTTAGAATAATAATGCAACTTTTTAAATAAACTTGATTTTTCTATTATGTAATAACAAATTTGGATGTCTATAAAAAGGTGTATTTATATTTGCCGCATTATTAAATATAACTTGTGCGTTAGTAACAATGTCACTTTCTAAATGTTCAAACCGAGATATCTCGATTATTTCTGTATAAAAGTATAGAGGTAAGTTTATCGAAGTAGAGATTCTTAAACTCATTTAAAATTACTACATGTATTTCCATTTAAATATCTCTTATAGGAATAATGGTTCATCGTTTAATCAAAAACAATGCAGAGACTGGAGGAAACCCAGATCATCAATAATCAGTTAACAATCAGCCCCCCCCTTGTACTTAAGTATGGGGTTTATGTTGTCATATAAATCTAAAGTACTTCATCAAGACCAGTAGTAGATTATCTGTAATCACCTTTTTGTAGTGAACTGTTTTAACTAGCTGAAAGGTTAGTGATCTTAGTTACGTGAGTGTCAATATTAGTATACCGGGTGAAATCAATCTATCTATAGTGAATGAAAGCAAGAGCAGCTTATTTCAATCTGAATTACATTTTATAGCCTGGATGTAAAATATCAGGTATACAACATACCACTAAAGGGAATTCTTTTTTTTGTGTTTTCAAAATACACTACCTCAAGTGGAGAATTTGGAGTGACTCTGTATGTTTATCATAATTATCTCCGAATAACTGTCTATATTTAACAGTGACAGTTTTAGTGATAATTCAAATTGTATTAGGATCATAAAACACCGCCTCTGTTGTCTAAGATATATTATATAAATTCATCTGGCTGTATTCACATTTTGCATTATTTTCTAATGCTGGGAATGGTAAGAATGAAGAGAGAGGTATTCAGATTATTACTTGGGATAATTTAATAAATGATTGTTGTGCAAGACTTGTATATACTAATCCGTCATTTCATCCTACAGTTTCTTACTGTATTCATAAATGTAAGATTATCGTTAGGAACTAAACAAAATCTCTCTAGATTGTTTGACTTAATTGAAGTGTATCTTTTATTCAATCTTGTTATTTCCCATTTAATCATTGCTCGTGTGATATTTTATCTTTCACAGTAAATATTTACTAACCTGTGCTACAGGAAAATAATTCATACTGACTTTAACTAAAATATCAATCATTTTTTAGCTGGTTTGAAACACTCTAGAAGTAATCAGGAATTAATTCAGATAATAACATAAAGGTTTTGGTATTATTATATCAGTTAGTTGGTCTAATAACGTAAATCCACATTCAGTAATACTGTGATGTGTACCACTGATGGCGACAGATATAAGCAGTATGTATTGCCAACCGAAAGTGAAGTAGCTGGAGGCAGAAGGTTAAGAACATTGAAGAGGAAGGAACAAGGATGGAGAGTGCTTGATGGGAAACGAAGGAACAATTAAGTCTGAGATAATTCATTGACATTTTGCAAATGAAGTATTTACTGTATAGTTGTCCGATTTTACCAAAGCATTCTGTAATCTTAAATTCATTTGGTATTGTTTCCTTGAATCTTTCCATTGATGTTTAGAACTGCACAATTGATCGGTTTCTTATTGGTATATGTGCGCACTATGAGTATTCCCTCGGTATTGCCTTTATTCACAAGCATTATATGCAAAGATGGATAGTGGGTACCAGTGGAATCCAGGACGTGTGTTTCGTCCTATTTGGGATTTGTCAGCTGGACTTACCTACATCTCAGAGTTGATTTTCACTCTGGGACTCGAAGATAGTACCGTTCGCTTTAAACGCCATCTCGTTATCCATTTAACTACTGAGTCCTGATAGCCACTTGCTTGTGCAATGGGGTAATGATTCAGTTTACATTTCACAGTCAAGGGGCTATCAGAACTCAGTAGCTAAGTGAATAACGCAATGGCTTTGCATATAGTTCTCTAATGTAATTTTGGAACATCTCTTTTTCCCCGCCTGTATTCTCATTCACAATAATATTATTATTCAAGTTCTCACTATATGTATTCGTTATCGGTCACTTGAGATCAAAAAACCTAAGAAAAATGACCAGTTGTTTTACAGTTATATCATAGAAATATAGTAATTCTCTGTAAAATAATTTTAAAAATTATAGCTTTTCCATTATTTTCTCCTTTCCAATAAATATGGAACTGATCGACTTCCAGGCTATAATACAAGTGAACAAATATTGACGGATATCGACCTTGTACACTATGTTGTTATCATATATAAGCAACTGCTCGGAGACAGCGATAGCAGACCCACGAAAAGACACAATATCCTGAGCCTGGTGGCACTGTATTTCACATAAAGCAGAACTCCCTCCAAGTGACACGCTATGTACCTAATATTTTTCAGGCAGACTAACCCGACCGTTGTTGCTACCTCGACGTGGTGGTCAGGCTTGCCTATCGTGATGAAGCGACCGAGCTATATTGGCTGGAATAACCGTTCCTCAAGGTCCTACCATGCCAGACAGGTCGGTTGAAAAGCGGTAAGATGAAAAGTAACAAATCGAAGGTCCGAGGGCAAAGTTGTACTGTTGACTGTACAGAGATGTGACAGCAGCAAGGTGTTTCCTACAGACAACCAGCATGACAGCGATGCTGCCTTCGCACAAAGAGTGGTGGGGTTAGAAATGGTCGACCCTAAAAATGCACACATCGCCTTATCTCAGGGATATCCATCTTCAGCGACAAGGTCTCAACAATTACGGAGCTAACACGAGAACTGCTCACAATAAGGTTGTGTGTGACCAACCCCAAGTAGTTGTCCCTTGGGCACTGCGGTTACGCTCTCGAGTCACTAAGACCATCTCTAGTCCAATTTCCTTTACAGGTCAGTCAGTCAGTAACAACGTAGAACTTCGTACGTACGTACATTAGTTCGAGTTATCACACCACATTAGCACAGAGATGCAGTTATCGATTCAAACCCCGTAGTGGTAGAGGTGGTAAGAGTATAAGCAGTAATCGGGAAGATTAGGGTTTGAAGATGTTATTCAAGGAGTATAATCCAGTGAAATTAATTTTGAAAGATAAAAAACAAGGGGAGTGAAACATGGCCGGTAAGAGCAGAGGATATTCGTAAGTTACTAGTATTCAATCATAGACGTCTTCTAAACATTGCTCGTATATCTTGGGATTACCGAGTAAGTAACTCAATTGTTAGGAAACGGGTACTAGGTAAGGATGGCAAATCAAATGATGAAGTAATGAAACTTCATCAGTTGAGATGGCTGGGACACGTGTTACGTATGCCCAACCACCGACTGCCCCGATGTGCAATGTTTTCTAATGTAGGTGTAGAAGGTTGGAAGAAAGCTAGGGGCGGCCAGACCAAAACATGGCACAAGTCCATGAAGTCATTGACAAGTGCGCTGAGCCATGTTGATAGGTGTATACTACCTGGTTGGGATCCGCGGGACGATAGAAACCGATGGTTGGAGACCTTGAATGACATGGCTCAAAATCGTTTGCAATGGCGCAGGTACATCCACTTTTTGTGTTCTCAAAAATTCTAATTCCTTTACAGGTACCTCCAGAAGAACCCATCCACCGTGTGAGCAGCCGGGAAGTGATAACCACAATCATACCTCTAAAAGCACTCAAGACTACTGTATTCATAATCAACCTCTTTCTTCAGTTCCTATTATTCCTCCTACAGTGACCCTCAACACTAAACTTCCTCTTTTGGCTTCCTCCTCACGTGTCACCATAGCCAATGATTCTAGTGCGCAAAACATTGTCCCTGGTATAGTGAAACCTCGCTACAACCTACACAATAGAGCCTTCAACGTACGCACACTATGTCAAATCGGCCAGAAGTCCTCCTTGGCTGAGACTCTAGAATCTCGTACCATTGATGTATGTTGTCTTCGAAACACGTATACAGGATTCTGGTGTGGTCATTCACTTAACCTCCCCAAAACGGAGAACCTACGAGAAACATCCTTCGTGTATCTAGCGACTCGATGGAAAGTTCTCGCGGAATGGTAGGTGTATGCATAGCACTAAGTGCGAGGGCTGAACAAGCACTATTAGAGTGGATTTCCGTTAACAGTCGTTTATGTACTGTTCAGCTACACGGCTCCGTAAGAATTCGGAAGTATAGGGTATATATATAGAGAGAGAGCAATAGCAGCCTTTACAATTTTGACTGTAAGTTGAAGCAGTGAACTATGGAATTTACTTGTTCGATACCAGTTCACAGTATAGAAACTACGGTTGTAAACGAAAAAAAGAACTCAATTGTCTTTGTCAACAACTTTGTATCATCTGTTAACTATATCGTTACTCTAAGTATTACAACAAAGGATAAAATAGTTTCAAATAGCCTATTTCAGTTACAAATAATGTCATTGACAATGATACATTTCAAAATTAAAATGTTAAGAATCATTAATAGCAAAAATACTTCTCTATAAAACTAATATTCTATTTGACATTCATCAATAAATCATCGCATTGATAGTACAATCATTCTACCATTTAGTACAGTAAGTTATAATAAAAAATATTTAAATAATCGTTTATATTAAAAAAAATAAAATTTACATGTAATCACTAACTTCAGTACACACTTTGTTTTAACGATTTCAATAAAATAAGAAAAAGTAAACCATCATGATAACATATAGAAATCCACGGAAACACCAAGTGCCTAACTCTTAGGTTATGTCTTATGTTAGAAATTGCGCTAATGACAAGCAAATTAATCGATAGCATAGTAACTATGATAATGAATAAATTTTGTTGTTTTAAACGAATATTAAATATTTATTCACCTGAATATTTACAAATGAAAACCGATTTTTTTTTATGAAAAAAAATGGCGGGAGATTTTCAAAATATACTATATAGTCAATAAATTTCAATCTAAATACATTCTAAAAGATAATGAAGGTATAAGAATGATTTTATTTCATTTAAAACGGTATTTTTCTAGAATAATCTAGTAATATAATTGGGTGACAAGCTACATGACAACTACAGGAAATATGAACCAAACTGAAATAGTACAGAGAAGAAATTAGTTATACAATAAGAGAAAACAAGTAGAAAGAAAAATTTAATAGTTGAGTTCATAAGTCAGTTGAAGGTAGACAAACATGAAAAGCCTGAAAGCACTGGAAGGCCGTTTTGTCCTTAATAGGGGACTCCTTACTAGTGAGTATTCACGATCACGCCCTCAGGATTCGAACCCAGGGCATTCAGTCTCACGCACGCGATAGTGGATACACATTGCTGAGGCGTCCCATACGGACTTCCAGTGCTTTCAGGTTTTCCATGATTGTCTACCTTCAACTCACTCATGAACTCAACTATTAAGTTACTTCAATCTCCACAAAACTTCCCTTCTGATAAGAGAAAAATGTTTCTTTTAAAAAGATTGTAGTCAAATATAGCATAAAGACGTTCAGATGTTCAAGGTAAAAATATAAAACAGATTTTATTATATGTAAGTCTTCATTTCCCCTGAATGTGGATATAAATTGATTCGTTAAAATAAAATTCATGTTTATTTCATGACAATTAAGCACATTACAACTAAACCAATTCCCTCCATTTCCTAAGTTCACATTATTTATTAATTAATTAATTTATTATTTATTTGAACACATGAATATTGGTACAAGAATATATATGCGCCACACAAAACAATGAGGATTTAAGGGGAAGGAGAAAAAAAAGGTTGATGTAAGGTGGTGTAATAATAATAATGGTAAAAATGGCGGAAAAGAAAGGTACAATCAGAAGAAATCTTTCAAGTAAGGGAGACACAAACACTTTATGAAGAAAGTAAAAGAAGGTTACAGCATGATCACCACTGGCTTCTATTCTGAGCCATATCTGATAACGTCTCTAGCCACTGTGTAGCACCATCTCTCAGACCCCAACCAGGGAGTCGTGAAGGACCGACAGAAGCCAGTCCTTTGCAGCTTTTTTTCATACCACGACACCATGTCATGCACTGACCACCTCTCCGCTTCTTCCAATCAGTCCCAGAGTCGGCAAATAATGCACGACGTGGAATTCTCTGGGACGACATTCGTAGAACATGTCCAAGCCACCGAAGTCGGTGTTTCAAGATGGTGACACCAATTGCATTATCATCTCTGTGCCCGAACACACGATGCCGAACCTCTGCATTACTGACATGGTGTTACCACTGCATGTCAACAATCCTTCGGAGACAACGATGATCGAACATGGAGTCTTGAATACGGGTCTCGGATAGACAACAAACATCAATGTTAAGACTTTCTATAGACATACCCAGCCCTATCTGTTGTCCGACCTGCATAAATGTGCGAACGTTGAAGGCAGCCAGTTTGAATGGTGCACGTGGTTTCAGAAAAACTGCTTCAGTTGTCGTATTCGGTGGTAACATACAATTTTCAACCGGTCAGTGACTCGAGAATGTTTAGATAGAGTCGAATTTCCACCACAGACGAGCGGCTGTATAAGTCGAAAAAAATAAGTATAGACAAAGTAGAAATAAAAAAGGGTGAATAATGTGGTATAATAATAATAATAATAATAATAATAATAATAATAATTTGATTGTTATTCGAAGCGATAAGGGTAGTTTTCATGGATATAGAGTTCATCATTTGCGTGTGGGCTGCGGCACTGCCCGGGTGCCCAAACCGAAGCAGGCGGTTATCTTAGGGGGGCCACACCCCGAGCCTTTGACCTAAAGGTCTAACCCACAAGGCAGTGGAGCATCGTAAGGAGATGCAGTCCCATGGTAGCCGGCGACCGAAAATTGGTTCAAACGCCATTTGTTCCCACAGGATACTGGTGCCCATGTGCACCATTGATTTGGAATCCGGTTAAAGCGCCGGACATTCGCTTTTCGTCCTCTCATTTTCGTAAACAACATTAATGCAACGAGAAGGCAGTGAGTAGGACTTCCCTGGGAGTGGCTCTATACGCGCGGCCGAGTGAGAGTATTTCGAGAGGGAGGGCGAACCCACCCCGCTCTCGGCCATACCAGGGCATTTGGGAGCCTAAGTTCACATACAACTTGGTAGTTATACATTTATTAGACACAAACTGAATATTCAAATTTAAGTTAATCAACTGATTATTAGCTTCACAAGGGTTTTTTTGGATATTATAGCAATTTAAATGGATGAAGTCATGAGTCAATTAAAGCAAGCCTCGAAGCACTGGACGGCCGTTTCGTCTCAGTATGAGACTCCTCAGCAGAGCGCATCCACGATCCCGCCCGCGGGATTCGAACCCAGGACCCATGGTCTTGCGTGCCGGATCGTGGATATGCAATAGGACGAAACGGCTGTCCAGTGCTTCCAGGTTTTCGATGGAGGTCTGGCTTCAACTGGTTCATGATCTCAACCATTGAAATGATTATTAACTGTTTATTGAATGATTTTATTCACATTACATACTCAACAAAAGAGATTTTAATGATATTGGAAAACAATTTGGTAAAAGTAGAATGTAGAAACGAGCTAATCAGAATTGAGAAAATTACTTTCGAGTTTTTTGAGCAAAATTCGAAAATGGTAGACATAAAATGCTCTATAGAAATATTTTTTTATGTTCAGAATGTTTATAAATTTTTAGGAAAAAATTATTTTTATTGCTATCAAGTAAGTAACAGTCTTCTGTGGAAGAACACGAACGAGCATCCAGCTGAAGAGGAAATTAGTAAAATACATTGGAAGTGGATAGGGCATACATTACGGAAATTACCAAAGTGCGTCACGATGCAAGAGAAGCATAAAAGAGGAAGGACAAAGAACACATGACGTCGGGAAATATGAAAAGGATCAATGGCAACTGGAAAGGATTGCTCAGGACAGGGTTGAATGGAGAGTGCTGGTGAGTGACCTATGCTCCTCCACGAGGAGTAACAGGCGTAACTAAGGAAGTACTATAGAGTAAAAATAACAATTTCAAACATATAAAGTGTTCAGTTTTTGATATGAAAATTTTACAAAACATGTGAATCAATCAGTTTTCGTTTCAGTTCACTTATTTAACAGTAGATTCGAATATGAATTACTTTATTAGTGGGTCAATAAGTAACAAATAAGATTGTGAAGTATAATTAGATGGAAAACGATTGTTACACATAACTTTCTCTTATTCATATGACGACAACAATGATCCACTCATAATTTAATCTCTATAACCTTTCAGTAAATTTATAAATAATTTTGGCTGTGAAAAATAAAATTAGGAAAGAAAACTTCAATATGAATAAAGTCGGAATACTGATCATGGATTTTGAAAGACTTTTTTATTTTATCAGTTGTGAAATACTTTCGATTTGTACAAGTTCTCTGTTGATTAATTAAAAAATGACTTCGAGATCATTTTAATAATCCCTGAAATTTGTTCCCATAATCTGACCAACAATTTTGACTACATAATTAAATCAATTGAAAAGGTACATGTATAGAAATCAAATAAAAAAATTATTATTCTATTTATTCTCAATGTACTTTTAAATCATACACTTGTCACCTGCTTCGGTTTGGGTAACAAGGCAGTAATCCAGCCTTCACATAAATCGAATCAAAGAAAATTTACGCCAAAATTTAGAGTATAACATTAACTGCAGCATTAAATTATGTAGCTACACAAAAGAAATAGAGGAAAAAAACACAGAACGAAGAAAGCCAATCACGAATGACGGATATAATAATTCCCGCTTTATTCAGATTGGTGGCTAAGCAGATTGTCACAATTACGAAATCGAGTTGTGTTTAATTGCAACCGTAATAAGGGGGAGAGGAGAGAAAAGTACAACAATTAATATTCATGAAATTTTACTCTAATTAACTATTAATTAAATAACTTAATAATAAGTAAAATCAACACATACATTTTCTGATTATAAACAAGTTTGTTTGTTCGTTTTTATTTAAAACTCAATTTCATTATTTATTTATTGTTTTAAAACTGACGTCATTCACAAAATTAAATTTTAAATACAAGTCATATGATTATTTATTTTAGTAACTATGTATCAACAGTTGATTTCCGCTTTCAATGTCATTGGTTGACTATGATATTCTTGTTAACTCTAAAGGATTTAAATTTCTTTTCTTTTCTCTCAATACATTACAATCATTTATTGAACATTACTGATGTTGTTATAATGTTTAGTATGAAATATTACCAAACTATATAAGTAAAAACAAAAACCATCGCTTTGTTGGTTAGGACACATGTAGTATTACAGTGTACAACTTTTTAACTAACGGATTTTTGGATAGCAACCCTATTTGTTATAAGCATATACTGTATTGACAAGTCTACTGTAAAACGTGAGAAATATGAGAATTTACATTTTATGCTGAATTGAAGAGATGAAATTTGAAAATTCTATTTCGTTTTTGTACTTATCTAGAAGGATAGTTCCACTAGCATCTTAAGTTCCCAGGTACTATTTTGATTATGGCAGACAACGATATCAATCCAGCAAGTTAATCTATATTATGAAAATATTTTGTATTGCATTGATTTCCATCTACTTGTGGTGTAGTTGAGATGTGTCTGCTAACCAAAAAACCAGTATATGGACAAGCGGTCCGCTTTATATTACTCCATAATTGTAAAACGTGATCTCAGAAAGCAGACGACACGCGTTGGCTGCAGCTTTTTCTACAATGCATGTCTTCGTAGCATTGGACGAGTTTGGTGTAACGACAAAATGAGTATTACTAAGTTTGAGTTAGATATAAGGCAAAAATGGCAAAACGGTTGGCAGGGTTGCAAATCGTCACTGGATGAGGGAATTGGGAGATAAATCACGTATACCCAAACGGTACCTACTTCGGTTGGCGATGTTAACTCGTGTCGAAGTTAGAACAGCGCCACAGATGGTCGAATCAGAATGTGGAATAGGTCCATAAAGTTATGGACTTAACTGTGATTGGAGATGTAGACTTCCGAGTTGAGGTTGGGAGTTATGGCCTAGAATCAGTCACAATGACGTAAATGCATTGCCCTGGCATGACCGAGAGTGGGGAGTCAGCCTTTCCTCTCTAAATGCTCTCACACGGCCACGTGCATACAACCACTGCCAAGGAAGCCCTTTTCACTAGCTTCTCGCGGTACGAAATTGAGAGGACGAAGACGAATGTACGGCGCTTTCACTGGGTTTTTGGATATGGAGGATCCACCTAGGGGAGTTGGAAAACCCTGATTCCAAACCAATGGTGCATATGGCCCCCAGGGTCCTGAAGGAATGGCGTATGAGCCAATCGTTGGTCACCGGCTACTATGGGACTGCATCTCCTGATGTTGCTCCATTGCCTTGTGGACCAAACCTTTAGATCAAAGACTCCTGTGTGGCCCTGCTTCGACTTGGGCACCCGGGTAGTATTCCAACCCTCACGCAGATCGAATGATTTATACCTTGTTTAAATAAATAATGTAAATGCATTCACCCCTACTCTAAATTTTGAGTTCCAACCCCTCACACCTTACCATACCTTCACCGTTAGAGTTTCTTACTACCAATCGTACATTTTTATCCCTTTTCTTAGATCCATCTCATCATGATAATGTAGTTAATACAAACAGTCCGACTAAAATTGATGTAAACCATAGATGTTTCAAAGTGATCATTGAGTTTCATAGATTACGAGATGTTCGCAGCTCGCGGGTTGTGATAAGATATCTCTAGAGTTTTGTACTTATTGAAGTGAAACTGTGTCATCGAATATTGTTCTTAAGAATTGTTTGAGAGTTGATAGTATGATTACATCCAGCTTACATAACACAACACTACCATAAGCAGCTACCGAACTATAAATCTGCATATTTTAAATATACAGTGAATATTGGTCCTCATGGACATAAAGTCTACATTTCAATAATATTAAGCTTACAAATAGTGCATTACAGTTATATCAATTTGAAGTTTCTCGTGGGATGAAGTGCTAGCCCTGGATATGATTGCTAGCCACTACCTCAAATTCAATCAAAGTAATGTTCGAGATATATAAAAAAAAGAATACCATTGGAAGGGAAGAGGAAAACAAACATTTGCGTATTAAACAAAATCGATAAGTACAGATATGAAAGTGTGATTAGGGAAGGATGGTTAGGTAGACATACATACAGCATAGACGATACATTGTGGATTGTTGTTTATGAATTAAGTAGGCAAACAAAATACACGTATACAAAAAGATAGACAGGCATTGATGAGAAATTAGAAAGTGGCCAATGAACAGTAAGTTTGTACAAGATTATATTCGGTAAAAATTAAGGCAAGTTCCGTTAACAGACAATAGGTTCAACAACAACGAAAAAAAATTTCATTTTGGTCAAGTTTTTCGTTCACGTTTATAAATATTAAGTTGCAGTGCATTTAAAAATGATACCAGTAAGATAGTGAACAAAGCAAAACTCCTACATTCCCTAGAAATCTACAATGTTGAGTGAAGTTACATAATAAGCAGTAAATTGTTATTTATTGAAAACATAAAATGTATTACACAGAATGGTATGAAGTAATAGCAGATATCACAATACCTATTGAAGAGAATTATGTCTATGTACATGATTTGAGTGACACTTGGAATACATTGTCGTGAAACAAACGAAAGTAGATAAACAAAGTTGGAACTCGTAAAATGATTAGTTTGAAGCCGCATCCATAAATTATCAGTTAGCTACTCATACTGTGTCAGTTGTATTGTTCCACAAGATAACATTACAAACATATCACCTTTATATTCTGTTAACATACAGTTAAGGCTCGAAAAACTTACGAAAATAGAGACGTCTCATTGGTAATTAGGATAAAGATTAATTTTGAATTGTTGTTGAGATACTTAAATACAGGCAACATACACTCGCTGATAACGATTGTTGGACAGAATATACATAATGATTTGAGATGGAATGGACAAAGAGTTCCTAAATATAACAATGAACGGACTATTTAAATATATTCTGTAATATATATATATATATATATATATATATATATATATATATATATATATATATATATATATATATATATATATATAAATGTAGTTCTTGGCTCATACGATCAGATAGGATTAACAGATAAACATGTTGATTATGGTTCAATATACAACAATAAACGATTATGAGATATATCACTCAGCTCATTATGAGTTTAAATTGTGGTTAAAAAATTTTTTAACACTTCTGATATTACTTCTTGTCATAAGAAAATTGTTTTAATGTAAAGATTTTGGGGTTGTTCCTGCCAACTGTTGTTACAAGATATACATTTTAACCGAATTCCTTGCACTGGGACTTACTTTTACTGAATGAGCAAATAGTCTGTTAAAGTTAATACCTTCAGATTCATAACATTCCTCAAATACGATCAATATATTATTGGTTAGGTAAAACCCTCAGAAATAATATCGACAAGAAAAACAACTTTTGTATATGTATGTATACAGCAGTAGAGACAACGACAGACCGCAAATAATATGTATGGTTAACCAAAAAGACAGATACCAATGCATTTGATCAGGACATACACTACGTGAATCTAAATCTTGACAAAATAACTAGGGTAATGGACGTTGTTATTACGTTTGTTGCCTAACCGACAAAATGTGACCAAAACTAAAGGTCTTCTGGGACTGATGCATAAAAGAACACCCCAACTGTCAAGTTGTCAATAACAAGGATAATTGAAGATCTCAAATGGAATCAAATATTCAAATATAATTATAACATACAAGAAACGATCTGAATGTATATATATATATATATATATATATATATATATATATATATATATATATATATATATATATATATTCATGGGTACATATGCAAAAAATATGTACAAATGAAAATATGAAGTAGGATTACTGAAGATTGGGGGAAGTGTAGAGAAAGGAATAGTTACTTATTTGGCAATGAAAGAGGTTGTAAATTAGACATTTGTAGAAGAAAATGAGCTCACGATTTGGCATGCATATATATATATATATATATATATATATATATATATATATATGCTTAGTGAATAATTAGTCGTTGAACAAAAAAATACCAATGAACAAGATAGTGTTTGAATGGATCAGTTGGAGTTGTAGAGTATAATTTATCTTTGTGCAAAGTTCGTAATTAGTTTCGCTTGATAGCCAGTGGAAAAAATGTAAATCATATCCACTTTGTAAAATGCAGTATAGCTCCATTGTGATGCTTTCTTCCAGAGATCTCAATTCACACTAAAATTGAAAAAAACGATTCCTCTTATTAGGGGGGAGGCATGACACTATCATCTCGTTTGATGTTTTATAGTATTTATCGAGTAAAAAAACAAATACCACAAATGTGGAAATGTGGTGTAGCTATTTAAATAATAAACCGTTTACAATATGGTGAACACATGCATCAATACACATTGTTTATCCAAATAAATCTTCGTGGGCAGTAAGAAAATCCATAGTTAACAACTTAGTTAATAAATTCATAGAAAGTTAATTATTTATTTCTTTATTAATGGTCAGAGTCATGTGCTCAAGAAAAAATATCAATCAGAGAATATAAGATTTTACTCCTTTCGATCTATGATTTCAAATATTAAAATTGTGGAACCAAACTATCTATCCGATGATTTAAAATGAAACTTAGACTTAAACTTTCATTAGGTCAAAAAACTTTAAACCGAGTTGATCTAGTGATATTAGTACGAAATAGTGACAGTAATTGCATTTTCCTGGCCACCGTATTTATTCAGACTAGACTAATTGATATTTCATACTAACTAACTGGAGCACAAACAGGCTTTAGTATTAGGCGAATTTTACTTCAAAATATGCTAAATATAATGAAATAGGATTTCTAACTTCAAACCTGTAATCTCGGGTTAGGTTTCTTTTATCAATTGAAGTGTATCCTTTTGACACGTAAGAACTTTTAATATGGAGTTTCATCTATACCACTAAAGCTTTCTTTCATATTTCATCCAAACTTTAGTGAAGCTATAGGTTTGACGAATGATTATACGCAGTTACGTACAGTCGAACTGAAAGACAGTGAATCTATCAGTTGACGATAGTGGTTACTAGATCTAATTTGATTTTTACATGAAGAAGGATGGTTAAATGGTACGTCATTAAGACAGACCGCTGAAACGATTAGATCGACCTGCAGTTGCTCGCCTTCTAACCAGTCAAAGTATTTGTTTTCAAACTTCGATGTTAGAAAATTTATAATGATTCAAAAACGATGGAACTAAATGGCAAGATCACAGAGACAGGTGTCAATATTTAAAGATATGAGTTTGACACAACTATTTATAAGAAGCGATTTCCTTTTGGGTTATCTAGAAATTCAAAACCTGATACAACATTTTTTGTTGGGGAAATAGAACACTAACCGAAATATGCTCCCTTTAGTTTCCAAGTAATCACAATAATTCTTCCATCACTCTACATATGAAGGGAACACTTACAAGAGTTATGACTTGATTTCTTAAACTCATCATTAGACAAGACCCATTCCTACCAAACTACTGAGTGAGGCGTAGCAATAAAGCTATTGTAGTTTGTATGTCACAAGATGTAAGCTATATATTTCGTAAGAGTTAATATTACCGAACTGACCCAAAGTCGTAAGACAAAGATGGAACAGATTCAGTGACTAACTGTTTAAGAAACAAGTTTTCATAACAGGTAACCAATTTAACTTCAAAATCTATTATGTGGTTGGAAAATAAAATGAACATACAGTCGTAACGCGTCAAATGATAGGTAAATCATAAAAAAAGAAAGTGCATGAGGAAATTTACTTGATTCAGCAGCAGTAGGACGTGAGGGTGCGCCATTATTATTAATCATCTTAAGATCTTCATTATCATTCATCACAGCCGAAGAAACATCGCATCCTATACCACTTATTGTCGGGTGCATTATAGCTGAAAGGTAAGATGTTAATAGAAGCCAGTATCAAAAACGTCAACTTCGTATGAATGAAAAATTTCCTAATCGAGAAATATTATCGTATGAACAGTCTACTATCATTCAGCTGTGAAGTGTTGGTTTAGTGGTTAAGGTTTTCGGCTTTCAACTACTAGGTTCCATGTTCGAGTCATGGTCCCACACACTTCATCTTGGACAGCTGGACAATGCCACTAGCTCTCATATAACCTCTTCAAACCAAGCACACAGATCTGTTGCATCACCATCAGAAAGCTTAATTTTATTAGTCAGTGCCAATTTCACCGACTTCATCAATGTAATTGAGGGGTAGTAATGATGCAGACAGATGAAGAGACACTACCGAAAAAGCATAGGATAAACAAATTCTGTTAACACGGGTTAACAAATTAGTTTATAATATTCTTGTATGATATATGAAGTGATCAGATCAACTAAGTAAAATAAATTCACGAAGATACAACTACATGTGCTTCTGTTGGTCGTCTAGTTTGATAAGATGCTTTTAAAACTTGGTGCACGGATAAATACAAAATAAAGCAATCAAGGTCGAAACTATACGACAACCAAAAAAGATGTTTGTTTTCGGTGTAGAAATTAAAAATGAATTCATTTTTTAAGATACTGTTCTTAATAAGCAACAAAAGTGCTTCTTCAGGGTAAAAGCCCAAAAGATCATGTCTCAATGTCACCTGATCGATAGTATTTGACGGTTAATGGTTTTACTAACAGAAAAATCGTAGTAATATAAAACCAAGTCACTCTACACAAGGCAATATATCTCTGAAATCATAGAATCCTTGGTTAGGTAACGTTCTATAAAAATACACAGATAAACAAATACTTACACTCTGGAGTCGACTGATTTCCACTACAGCTTGTTCCGATTGAATTGTACAGCATAGGAGAATTATTTGACTTGATAGTTGTAGAAATCAAAGTTGAGGGTGCAGAATGAAGAACATTTTGATTATCCATCATATCCATTGCAAAAGAGGAGGAGGTCAGTGGGGAAGTCAAAGGGGTACCGGGAACAGAGACATGTCCCATTTGCGTACCTCCACTGCCCATCACTTCATTTGGCATCATAAAGCTTGACTGTTGGGATGATACTACCGAAGAACCTAACCCATTCGGAAGAGAAGGCGGGGTGAAACGTGCAGGAGGTCTTGAGGGAAGAAGACTGGGAGAGGCACAGTGAGGGAACCCACTCAAACCATTTGTACCGTCAACTAAAGACGAAGCACTACTTGACCGAGTTGGTTGATGCATGGCATCTCCATTTCCTGATGGCATATAGTGATCTAAATAAGAAACGAGTAATGAAATACATGTTTTAGACTAATTCTAGAAGACGAGTAAGAAATCAAGCTTCCCTAAACTTGTTTCAACATCAAATATAACCTATGTGAGGGATCTCATAAGTTTGTAGTAATGTTTAAATGGGCAACGAAAATCAAACACTATGACTATGGGATAACTTTGATTAGGAATAAGCTGACATATCCAAACTAAGGAAGTTTGAGCACTGTGAAGATACCATTGTCGCATCATAAAAAACTAAGTATATTTACGTAAATAACAGG
Source organism: Schistosoma margrebowiei (assembly GCA_944470205.2). NCBI lineage: Eukaryota > Metazoa > Platyhelminthes > Trematoda > Strigeidida > Schistosomatidae > Schistosoma > Schistosoma margrebowiei. The sequence continues at coordinate 9,475,149 of OX104025.1, forward strand.
AACAACTATGAATGAAGGATTAATATTTCTGCATGATTAAGTAAAATACAATAGGTGCAAGGTATTTTATTATTTTATTCTTTATTTGAACACGTAAATATTGGTACAAGAGGGCACCAAATATATATGCGGCATTTAATTACTCCATAGAAATCGCTGTGAAAAGGTATCTCGATCTTAAGGTATATCCCACGTATAATAATAAGTGAATTAGGACCTACAGTTCAATAACGAAATAATTTGTCTTGTATTTTTCCCGCATCACATTTGATGGTTGTAATATGTTTATATAAAAAGCAAACCATAAACTATGTTCAATGACAGTTTGAAGCTATTATTTGCTTGATCACACAACACTTCGTGGTTAATAGTGCAATCTGGATAGAAACGACTCATTTTATAGAAATAGTAACTCACCACCTCTATTAAGCATATTAGAAGCTGACATTTGGGCTTTGGTAAACACTGGCATAAATTGTTGTCCCATCATTTGAGAGTGATGATGCAAATTTCTATTTGGCGCTGAACTTGAATAAAACGATTGACTAGGAGGCATTGAAACTGGTTGATTCTGTTGCAAAGAAGTAAGATTACCGGGAAAAACACCTTCATGTGGCATACTCTGATTTGATCCACCTGAAGACATTGGACCCGCACGAAACTGAAGGGAGTTTATCTGTTGCTGTGGTTGGTTAGAATTTAACATGTTTCCTCCTGAACTTAAACCTAATGGGGAAGATATAATGCCAGCAGGAGAATCGCCAGAGCCGGGAAAAGGGCCAGAATTTATATGAGAAGCCATAACGCCTGAATTGGCTGCAGCAGCAGCCACGGCATCATACTGAGTATTTTCTAATCGAGTTATTAAACGTTCATCCTCATCACCAAAATCCCCACCCATAAGAGTTGGTTCACCAACAATCATCACATCCTTTCAAAGAGAAATACACACGAAACTAATAAGACAATTACAAATACAAGCAGTGGAAAAAACACTGGACTATGACATAGACGTAAGCTGTAATAAAATTTACCCGGGGTTCGATTTGTGCTGGTTTAAAAAAACAACAGTATGCCACAATGTCATATATATGATTCACTGTAAGACATAAAACTTACCCCAGGTTGAGCAATATGATGGGATTGTAGCGGAATAGGTGACTGTTTGCGCTTTGATGTTCGACTTGTATTATTTGCACCTTCAGTTGTTGCTGAACTACCTTTACGCTTACGTCGTTTGCTAGGTTGGCGTGTAGCTTCTAAACAAAGGGAAATCGATATATGGAAATTCATCATGAACGACAATAATTCATATGGTGAAATAAGACCAAATGACAAACCTATCTCATAAGAATGTTTTCTTTTTCAATAATACGTAACAAAATTTAAGTCAAAATGTAGTACAGGAGAGAACCCATTGGCTCGGTATTCCGGAATTTTGTGAGAACTTAGTTGCCTGTTTAAGATAATTTAAGAAGCTAGTGATTACGATTTAGGAAAGAATTACTTGGAACTATCTGGTTGTAATGCGTACTTTCTCTTGTAGGGCAATAAACACAAGAGTTTTGGTGGACCAATATTAGTTTACACTTTCGCGACGTAAATTGAGGGTAGTGAGTTGCCATTACCTTCATAAAATCACTTGTAGTCCGTTGCAATACTACTTCAAGTGACATTGGTCAAAAGGAAAATGTGAACATGGTGGACATCATTTATCAGTCTCAGTCCTTTCATAAAACATAAACTGAGAAAGCTTGGAATAGAAATGATTAATAGAAAGCGTGATAGTTCACGGAAATTGACCGCGCAAAGGAGAGTTATGTTAGACTAACACTTGTTAGGCTTTCAAAACACGTTAAATGAAGTCTATAATAACAAGCAACTCATTATAATGGGTGGCTTAGAATTGACTTCATTAACGTCGTTCCTGTAACAACTATCGTGGGATATGTCTACTTCCGATTGCGTCCAAGCTATTGGCTTCCGTCATACTTCGTAGGTTGTTCAAAACCCGAGGAAGATTGAATCGCGAGGAGCAGGCTGGGTTTCGTTCTGGCCGAGGATGTATTGACCATATATTCACCCTCCGCCAAATGTTAGAACATCGCCATACTTATCAAAGGCCAACAATCGTAGTGTTTCTTGACATCAGGACTGCCTTCGATTCGTTGGATACGACTGTTCTCTGGGATTGTCTATTGAAGAAGCGTGTGTCTGAGAAGTTTATTAACATCCTAAAGGCCCTATATACAAACACCTCAGGTAGAGTGAGGGCATACAACCACCTCTCTCCATTGTTCCATTCGAGTAGTGGGGTTAGGCAGGGTTGCCCAATCTCACCATTCCTCTTCAACTTTGCCATCGACGACATTCTGGAAACAGCTCTGATGAATGTAAGTAATGGTGCTGTGGATCTGTTGCCTGGAGAAAGACTTCTCGACCTTGAGTATGCGGACGATATTGTCTTACTGTGCGACAACGCCCAAGCCGTACAATCCGCACTTAATCAGTTGGCAATCAGTGTCCGTAGGTATGGTATGTGCTTTGCACTTTCGAAGTGCAAAGTACTCCTAAAAGACTGGCAGGATTCTAACCCTGTACTCACTCTGGATGGTGAGCAGATAGACGTAGTCGAGAAGTTCGTGTATCTGGGTAGCTGCATAAGTGCTGGTGGGGGTGTGAGTGATGAGATCAATGCACGTATAGTGAAAGCCAGAGCGGCTTATGCCAATCTGGGCCATCTTTGGCGCCTTCGTGATGTTAGCCTGGCTGTAAAATGTCGGATCTACAACGCGTCGGTCAGAGCAGTTTTGCTCTATGCTTGTAAAACCTGGTCTCTCTGAGTTGAGGACGTTAGACGACTCTCTGTGTTCGATCATCGTTGTCTCCGAAGGATTACTGACATTCAGTGGCAACACCATGTCAGTAATGCAGAGGTTCGGCATCGTGTGTTCGGGCACAGAGATGGTGTCACCATCTTGAAACACCGACTTCGGTGGCTTGGACATGTTCTACGAATGTCGTCCCAGAGAATTCCACGTCGTGCATTATTTGCCGACTCTAGGACTGGTTGGAAGAAGCGGAGAGGTGGTCAGTGCATGACATGGTGTCGTGGTATGAAAAAAAGCTGCAAAGGACTGGTTTCTGTCGGTCCTTCACGACTCACTGTTTGGGGTCTGAGAGATGGTGCTACACAGTGGCTAGAGACGTTATCAGATATGGCTCAGAATAGAAGCCAGTGGTGATCATGCTGTAACCTTCTTTTACTTTCTTCATAAAGTGGTTGTGTCTCCCTTACTTGAAAGATTTCTTCTGATTGTACCTTTCTTTTCCGCCATTTTTACCATTATTATTATTACACCACCTTACATCAACCTTTTTTCTCCTTCCCCTTAAATCCTCATTGTTTTGTGTGGCGCATATATATTCTTGTACCAATATTCATGTGTTCAAATAAATAATAAATAAATAAAAAACGATGGTGGGGTTTATATTTTCAAATAACCAGGCTAGGAAACAGACATGTTTTTTTTCATAGGCTAATGGTATTTTTTTTATGCTGTCCACTTTAGCGCGGAATGGCGTTTTTGCCTTTTCTATACCATACCACTGCAACTTAGTAATGCTGCGCTTTTTTACCCGTCCAATATGCCAATTATTGTCTTTAGAATGGAAATACAAATGATCAGTGAGAAAACTGTTCAACAAACCTTGGGGCATCATTCTCTGCCATTTCTGAAATAAAGTGGTTTTAAGGCAATCACGGGGTGTAAGACTATATGCCTTTTGACGCGACATCAGTTCTTGCATTGGTTCCAGAATTATACATAATCGAAAGAAATTGAGTGTGGTATTTGTCATGCCGTATCTGGTAATGTTCTTGGATAGTTGATCTAAAAAAGCTGGGTCCTAAACAAACAAAAGCATTAAAATTGTACCGAAAAAGTAACAATACAATTATTAAATTATATTTCACAAAGGATAGTTACCTATGAAATATAATTACGGCTAAGACTAAACGGAAGTTTCAGGCAACAAAACTCAGAAACCAAGCACAAAGTCGCGAACTATGTTTTGAACCATGAACTGAGATAACTTACTTTCCAGCTATAAATGTTAGTCTCTATTACTCAACTGATATTCTGCATTAGTCTTTAGTTTATATATATTAAATCCATTTAGTTTCTTAATTTGAGCAGTTTAGTAATGTGTTTGAATTGATAATTACTTAAAGGAAATGTACTTACTTGAATGCCAAGCATTGAGCGCATTATCATTTCACGATGAGTTCGGATGAGAAAAATCCACGATCGAATCCTCATTAAATCATCAAAAGCGAAATCGAGTGTTAATCGACCTTCCACAACAACCGTAACAGGAATAGACCTAACCATAGTCATAGTCATCGTTGCAGATTCTGAATCCAGAGTTAAAATTGGATGATGAAAATATTCATGGTTCAATCTAAGATTGTAATAAAGTTCACCGCATCCACTTTCAAATATACTGCGAAAATAACGAGGAATGAGCGTTCGCCCGATTGCTAAGAGAGAAATGTGACATAAGATAGGCTTACTGTAACTTTTTGGACCCTCTTCCGTCAAAAAGGCAAGAGTGAGTGTTGCGTCATCTTCGAAAAAGTCAGTAGCAAATGACTCCCACCACAAACTATCACAGTCCTGAAAATAGGTTAGTGTCTTGGAAAACATGTACAGACATACGTCGCTGCGCTGTTGTAATCGCTTATTCATTTCAAAAATCCGTAGCTCTGGTTGACCTATCAAATGCGGTAGTCGATTCCTAAAACAGAGGAAAAGCTGTCATGAAATATAAATATAATAGTGGCAGTGTATGGTATAACTATTTTAGACTGAAAATTGAAGTTACTTTTGTTTTAGTGAAATAATCAAGATCTTTTGTAAGAACAACATTGAATCCTCCTAAGATTTCTGATAAAGAAATTTCAGCATTTTTAGGCGATGTAAGTTTCAGATCGGTTGCAGTGGGACTGTGTTCAATTCAGAGCAATAAGACCAATCTGTTTATATTAGATTTGAGATATCGTACTGTGATTACTTTCGAAAGACTCAGTTCCTCAGTTAATCAGCAGTTGCCAATTGAACGACAACCTGACAGCATAATTGGTGATGAATAAAACGACTCACTAGATTCAGTTACGAAATTTTTCACTTGGCTATGTTCCATTCTGTATCATCAGTTGATTAGCATTCTGTCAATTTTAGCAATCAGAACTCATTAAGTGAAGACGAGAAGAGCCGTTGAGGTGGACGCCGATAAACTTGAAAACGTGTTGGGAAACCAGAATAAGTCGATAGATGTGTAGGAAAACCCACATCACGGCTTTGATGACACAACCAATGGTATCGCCGACTTCACGTATAGGCAAGTCTGAAACATGATCTTAGATACTTGGTTTCACCAACATGAAAGCTTATCCAGCATAAACTTTCTCAATTAGGAGAATATTTAGAAGGCTCACATACTAGACAACCACTGGGATTATATTACAACAGAACACATGGAATAGAGCTTCCATGGAAATAACTGCCTCACATCCTAGTATTTGATCATTCATTACTTTCTAACAACTGTTTGAAGCTAGTAGTGAATAAAAACGATGGTTTTAGATCGCAGTGCAACAATCTGTCATATGTGAACGTTTTAGATTAAAATATTACCAGTGTGCATTTAAATTATTTATCCTCATATCCAATCGATGGCCAATTAAACGTGGTAAAATACACAGGATGTCGATATACACAGAAAGATATCAAACTATCTTACAATGCTGCTTTAGAAGTGTGACGGCACCCGAACGCCCTGGTACGGCCGAGAGTGGGGAGAGTCCGCTCTCCTTCTCGAAATACTTTCACACGGCCGCGCGTATACAGCCTCTGTCAGGGAAGTCCTACTCATTGCCTTCTCGTGGCGGGGGTGTTGTTTATGAAAATGAGAGGACGAAAAGCGAACGTCCGGCGCTTTAACCGGATCACAAACCAATGGTGCACATGGGCTCCAGTATCCTGCGGGAACAAATGGCGTATGAACCAATCGTTGGTCACCGGCTACCATGGGACTGCATCTCCTTACGATGCTCCACTGCCTTGTGGGTTAGACCTTTAGGTCAAAGGCTCGGGGTGTGGCCCCCTAAGATAACCACCTGCTTCGGTTTGGGCACCCGGGCAGTATCACAGCCCACACACAAATGATGAACTCTGTATGTCTATGGAAATTACTTTTCTCGCTTCGAAAAACAATAAATTGATTCAAATTATCATCATTACAATTATTGTCATTATTAATACTATTATAATTATTACTATTATTGTCATTATTATTATTATTATTTTCCACATTATTCACCCTCTTTTATACTTATACAGCGGCTCGTCTTTGGTGGAAATTCGACTGTCCGGTTGAAAATTGTATGTTACCACCGAATACGACAACTGAAGCAGTTTTTCTGAAACCACGTGCACCATTCAAACTGGCTGCCTTCAACGTTCGCACACTAGTGCAGGTCGGACAACAGATAGGGCTCGCTATGTCTTTGGAAAGTCTTAATATTGATGTTTGTTGTCTATCCGAGACCCGTATTCAAGACTCTGGCGAAGTACTACAAATTCGCTCTCCATCTGTCGCTTCAAAAACTTGTTTTACGTGCGCTTATCCGGGAACCCTGTGGCATCTTCGTCTGGTCTTGCTGGCGTTGGTGTCGCACTAAGCGCTAGAGCTGAGGCGGCACTAGTCGATTGGATCCCCATTAACAGTCGTTCATGTGCTGTTAGTTTAGAAAGTTCCATCAAAGTGAGAAGAAATCGGCGTGAAAAACGATGTCTTTTCGTCATCTCCGCCTATGCCCCGACAGATTGCAGCCCGGATGCAATCAAGGATGAGTTCTACCACCAGTTATCTGTCCTTCTCCAGAAAGTGCGTTCGACAGATATTGTAGTACTAGCCGGAGACTTGAATGCTCAGGTCGGGCGTCTAGGCACAGAAGAGAGTCGTTTAGGTGGCCGATGGGGACTCGTTGGTCGCAGGTCAGATAACGGGGACCGTCTACTGCAACTTTGCACAGACTACAACCTGGGCAGAAGTTTTCGAAGGGCAGTTCAACTGGCCTGCTGCTCCGGCAACATCTGTCAGACTGTCCTGCCATCCATGGCCGGTGACGACTGATCCACCAAACGAGGAGGAAGTCCGCAAGGAACTCCAACTCTTGAAGCGTTACAAATCACCTGGCCCAGATGACTTACCTCCGGCTCTTTTTAAAGATGGTGGTGACTTTTTGACTAAGGAATTGACGACGTTGTTTACAAAGGTTTGGGAATTAGAGAGTGTACCAACGTCATGGAGTGAGTCGATAGTTGTCCCTATCTTTAAAAAGGGTTCACGTCGTTCCTGTAACAACTATCGGGGGATAAGTCTACTTCCGATTGCGTCCAAGCTATTGGCTTCCGTCATACTTCGTAGGTTGTTTAAAACCCGAGAAAGATTGAATCGCGAGGAGCAGGCTGGGTTTCGTTCTGGCCGAGGATGTATTGACCATATATTCACCCTCCGCCAAATGTTAGAACAACGCCATACTTATCAAAGGCCAACAATCGTAGTGTTTCTTGACATCAGGACTGCCTTCGATTCGTTGGATACGACTGTTCTCTGGGATTGTCTATTGAAGAAGCGTGTGTCTGAGAAGTTTATTAACATCCTAAAGGCCCTATATACAAACACCTCAGGTAGAGTGAGGGCATACAACCACCTCTCTCCATTGTTCCATTCGAGTAGTGGGGTTAGGCAGGGTTGCCCAATCTCACCATTCCTCTTCAACTTTGCCATCGACGACATTCTGGAAACAGCTCTGATGAATGTAAGTAATGGTGCTGTGGATCTGTTGCCTGGAGAAAGACTTCTCGACCTTGAGTATGCGGACGATATTGTCTTACTGTGCGACAACGCCCAAGCCGTACAATCCGCACTTAATCAGTTGGCAATCAGTGTCCGTAGGTATGGTATGTGCTTTGCACCTTCGAAGTGCAAAGTACTCCTAAAAGACTGGCAGGATTCTAACCCTGTACTCACTCTGGATGGTGAGCAGATAGACGTAGTCGAGAAGTTCGTGTATCTGGGTAGCTGCATAAGTGCTGGTGGGGGTGTGAGTGATGAGATCAATGCACGTATAGTGAAAGCCAGAGCGGCTTATGCCAATCTGGGCCATCTTTGGCGCCTTCGTGATGTTAGCCTGGCTGTAAAATGTCGGATCTACAACGCGTCGGTCAGAGCAGTTTTGCTCTATGCTTGTAAAACCTGGTCTCTCTGAGTTGAGGACGTTAGACGACTCTCTGTGTTCGATCATCGTTGTCTCCGAAGGATTACTGACATTCAGTGGCAACACCATGTCAGTAATGCAGAGGTTCGGCATCGTGTGTTCGGGCACAGAGATGGTGTCACCATCTTGAAACACCGACTTCGGTGGCTTGGACATGTTCTACGAATGTCGTCCCAGAGAATTCCACGTCGTGCATTATTTGCCGACTCTAGGACTGGTTGGAAGAAGCGGAGAGGTGGTCAGTGCATGACATGGTGTCGTGGTATGAAAAAAAGCTGCAAAGGACTGGTTTCTGTCGGTCCTTCACGACTCACTGTTTGGGGTCTGAGAGATGGTGCTACACAGTGGCTAGAGACGTTATCAGATATGGCTCAGAATAGAAGCCAGTGGTGATCATGCTGTAACCTTCTTTTACTTTCTTCATAAAGTGGTTGTCTCCCTTACTTGAAAGATTTCTTCCGATTGTACCTTTGCGTTCCCTGATTACTAGCACACTACCTTACACCAATCTCTTCGTTATCGTTCTCTTTTTCTTTTGTGCTCCTTAGTTTTTTTTCTTTTTTTCTCTCTTCGGATTTTCATTGTTTTGTGTGGCGCATATATATTGGCGCTCTCTTGTACCAATATTTATGTGTTCAAATAAATAAATAAATAAATAAAGTGTGACGAATCTGAAGGATACGACTCAGGTCTGATCTCGAGGTTAAAGCAGTTTCCATGTGACTGATTTAATGTCTATCAGTGCAAAAATCTGTTGATCCTTCCCACCATTTCAAATCACAAGTGAAATTTTAAAGTACCTTCACCACTTAGCACCAGTGAGGGGAAGTTTAGAAAACCCTAACTCTAGAAATTATTGTAAAAAATGTTACATAGACCTTAAAAGCTGCTACTTAAAGTAATATAGGTGCGGACAAAAACTGGGACTGACAGGTTTGGTGTAGCTACACTTAAGTATGTCGCTGTTGATATCAAGTTCTAGTGTTGTTGGGAATGTGGTGTCCCAAAATACAACTTTTAAAGAAAACCAACATCGATTTAAGTCGATCGTAAGGTTAACTTTTAATGCACTTCCGTTGTACTACTTTGTGAAATTTCAGGGGATTTTTATTGTAACTTTGTTTAATGACAATCGCTCGGTTTATAACTTTAAATCATTGTATCTAATATGTAACCAATTAACTTAAAATGTATTTTTAGTTCAATTAGAAACCTTACCAACAAAGCCCCCATTAAGAAACCGGACCTCTCCCTCTAGTCAATGGGGGGAGGGAATATTAATATTTTTATTCATTATTGAGGTCGGAGCTGCAAAGATATTAGCTCAAAGCACGAACTGTCCAGTTGGAACTGATGCCTGATTAGAAGTTAATGACAGGGTTATTGAATATATTATTTACTAATGATGATGTTTGATAGGTACTAGCACTGACGAAAATTAACTAACTTCGCCTAAACCGCAAATATAATGTGCAATGTTGAAAGCTGTCACCTTCCCGTTGTTTAGTTACTACTGACACTAAGGATTAAAGGTTTATTGAAGACTTCTATGAATAGTAGAACTTCCCATATGCATCTCCTGGGTTACATGAGCCTCCTGAACTCAGGTGATTGAATGTCATATACTTTATGACCAGGATACTAAGGTCATATTTCACTAGAGCAAAACATTACACATCAGTAAATAGTGCTATAATCCCTCAAAGAACCCGTGGTTTTGTGAAAACCTACACAACAGCACCATTTACTGAGCAAGCCGAGGAGTAACGGTACAGAATACTAGTATAAGAAGCAACCCATCTGACCCAACAAGAACTTGGGTTTAGTGTCGGACATTACCTGACTTACGAACACTTCAATTATTAAACGAATGTCATGGGGACTTTATATGGTAAATTGTGGAAAATATTTATAGACAGGAAGGCATCACGTGCGTGACACAGGTACTAGAAGAGCTGAAACGTATACCGAACGCCATTAAAGAATGCTTATTTCAGGTCAGTATCACGCTATATGGAACACGTTGGTTGATTAATGTCATATGCAATATTCATTCCCTTGATTATCATCAACGCGAAAGATATGCAACATTTTGATTAGTAACGTAAGGATGAATAAAGTTACCCCACCGTTTATGATTCGTCAATGAAGAGGAATAATTCGAGGCCTATGACGACTGGATATCAGAACTACAGCTGGGTAAGTTTGCAGCACATTGTTGGAGAAACCTATTGCGCCAGCTATAAGAATACTATGATATGGGACGACAGAAAACCATTCCATGTCGTTACTAGAAACCCTAACTTTTTAAGATTTACAAGCATTTACTTTTAAATCAGTGTGGTTGAACGATGGGATACCAGTGTACAACTTTAAATCAAACGGAAAAACCCAAAGAAGGCACACGTGAAAGATTGTCGACTATTTCTCGCTTGTTCAGACACAATCATAAATGACATCATTTGTGCTGAACAATCGGAGTTGTAGGTACTAGAGTAAAAGTGAACCACGCCCCAGCCACACGTGAATAGAAACAAATCGGGACTGCTAGTCGACATAGATTTTTGAGATTTAGCGCCCTAAATTCAGTGAAGATACTACCAAGCTGTGCATGAGGACGAGGACTTGATGGGTTCGACCATGATACATAATAAATGATAAGAAAAAGACGGACAAGATAAACTGTGTAGTTGTGTCGACACGTAACCAAAACGCAGAAAATGCCCGAGACCCTAACCGTGTAAAAAAAAATTGGGTTCAAACTTATTGTCGTACTAGGTGATAGGTCAACGACTGTTTGAAAAAATATTCAAAACGATTAGATACGCTTTTAAGACAGTTAAAATATTATAGACTCACAATGATAGTAGTGGATGGTGATGGAACTGGCTAGGATGACCATGTGGGACCATATTTGGGATAGGATGAGGGGAACCAGGATTCATACCAAGTGTGGAGAAATAATGGCCTGGTATTGGTCCAGAACCTGAAGCTGGTGTAGCAGGCTCACGGTCATGAGGACCAGACATCTGGATCCCATGACCCGAATGGAGCATTCCTGAATAATTATTTCTTAACCAAAAGTTTCATACCAGGTGGGAGGGTGTTCGGCAAATTTAGAGAACTTGATATCACCGGGCCTGAGTGAACTGGTTGCATATGGAGAGGCTGAGACCCACCACTCGCAACCGCAGAAGGCATCCTGTTCATTGGAGTTTTGGAAGGAAAGCCAACTGCATGTGGAAAATTCAAAAACTTCTCCGGATATTCTGAGATATTGGGATCCAGCGTTGGTAAACGGATAACAGAATAGACAGACTTCAACGAGCCAACCAAAATGGAGTCGTCCTAAATAATAAAAACAGATAGGTTAAACAAAACTAGTCATCTTACTACAGAGCTGTTAAGCAGAAGAAATATCACCTTCATTTTGTTCATTTGTAAGTTTTAATGTGTCTGAGTAATAATTTTGTGCAACCAAACCCGTGTTTATAAAAAACGTGGTTGTTTGGTCAGCGATAGCTTGACTCATTTCGGATTCAGTTATCAGGCGATTACAAATCATTTTGTGATGCACCTCTTGATTTTTAACCAATATTTGCACCTACTAGGATTTTGTGTGTTTTTGTCGGGTTTTTCAATCTAGTAGATTCTATACTGTTCCATTGTCTTAGGTTATATATATATATATACGCAACAAATTTCGTACAGCTCTTTTTGCAGTGGTTGGTTATTCTCATGAATTCAAACAGCCTGAGTGTTTCTTTATTATAAAAAAAACGCAGTGTGATTGGTACAACAAGTGGTTTCATAAGATATGCAAACGTTTGAAACCTACAGAATATGGGGTGTCCACAGCCTAACTTCCATTACCTCTGAATCTGCTGTTGTTGCAGCAGGACTTTACTGGCCCAGGAGGCGATGTGCTCTCTGACGTTAGTCCGTAAGAAAGTTGATGATAACTGAGCTGACGATTAGGGCACTGGCAGAAAATTCTTCCAGTTCTGTATGCTCAGATAAACGAGAAACTAAATAGTCAACTGAGAAGTCTGAATAAGTAAAATCTACAAGACAAATAAAGATTAACACATCACTGCATGTAGGTTTACATGAGTCTAAAGCCGTATTTGAAGATCTAGAAAACCGTTACAATTACATTTGATGTGAGTGTCTTGGGTGAAAGGAAATATACAGCAGTTTGGAAAAAAACCACTTCCACTAACAGTAAGTGGTTGGCTCACGAACCTTTGGTATGTTCCCGTTCTGAGTCACAGAATATTCCTTCAAATTTCCGAGTTAACACTATCCTTAACCCTTTGGTAGGAAACAAATTTAGTTTCACCGAACATCCGTGTGAAATTCAAAAGACGTTGATCCAGCATTTAGACTTAAGTAGGACTTAGGGAAGGTTGAAACATTTATTGGCAATATGTTACCTAGACATTCTACGGGAGTTCGGACCGTAAAACTGTTACGGATGTTCAAGAGGACTAAGGGAAATATTGGTCCCTAACCACGTAAGCTCTTGAAGGTGATCCTAGGGTCAGAGGAATGAATAGAGATGTTGTTAACGAGTGGTCGAAAGCACTACCATAATGACACTCGTGTTGAACCTAATGTCTCTGAAGGATAGATAAAAGTCCTATGTGAACTAGAAATCTGTCAAAAGAATGGTGAAGAAAACCCTCTTCTGGTGGATCTGTAGTGGCATTGTACTATAACCACACAATCCTCAAAGCTGAATACGAGATTACTCGGAAAATAGGTATTCAATATTTAACGCGAAGAAATACCTAACGATGGAGAAGGCGCGAATAATGAATTGAACAGACTAGAGTTGATCGAACGGCATCGCTCGGCCATGCAGGCGTGGTCTCTGCTGAATGTTACCTTATATCTTCTATTCATATTAAATATATTGTTCTTTCTCTAGCCTAACCTTGTTCTACATCATGTATTGGTAATTGATACGATACAGTGAGTTGGTGTAGTCGATGGTGTGACTTCCACGTAATATCTTATAGATTAGGCAGTTATATCATGACAAATTTACAGATTTAGGATTAAGTCTATTATTAGAGCAGTACTAATATCATAATAGACCATAAATTCTACATTGGTGAGCCCAACTAAAGCAATGTAACCTATTACTGTTAATCCTTATTTCCACCTTAACCTTCTCAATCGGTTTTTATTTTTTGTAAACCCAGTATTCTAATAGTCCTTTGATTAATGGTCACATATATTATCGTAATGTTATATCTATTAGTTCACATAACTTACTAGCTCAATCGATAATAAAAGTTGATCATCTATGTCAACTAATTAGCTTTGATGGTTCGTTAACAAGCTTTAATAGCATTTACCTGCTTCAGAGACATAGACTTATTTAAACATCAAGCTCTAGCAAATATGGCCTGTAAATAGCGTAAATATACATTGACTAACAATGCAATCAAGGATTGAATAGTTATCTGGATCTAATTCTTAGTGTTCCTTCGCTTAACATCTCATCCTGTTTTAAACTATGCACTATCCTGTAAAATCTTTTCTTCCGACCACTGCCTGCCTAATTTCATATTCTCGAGTTCCATTGTCAAACAACAAGGATGACACTTCTCTAAAAACATACGGTGAGTTTCAGCCATAAGTTTCCTGCAGTCATAAGGTCATTTTAGATGGCTCGTTCAATGGCGACCTGTGGAGATAGACCCGACAAGCTTATTTTGTAAATAGTTTTCAATGTTATTTACTTTGTCAACCTTACACTGTATGTATATTTAACATTAAATGACTGTAACTGTTGTTTTAGTAAATGACCTTGAACACACTTTCCGTTGTACTACTACATTGCGTGACATATCGCTGCGGGCTAACAAATACAATGCTTCTCGCACACTCCTCGTTCTATTTCCATTTGTGATCGAGCTATCCGAAGTCTAAATCAAATTCTATCTCCATTTATAGACTGTAACCGAAATATATCACATCCAACGTGGATTATATCATTAAAGAGTTCACCAACCTGTTCAGAATCAACAAACATTTATAATTGTGGATTTACTTCACTGGACCTAATCATAACACGCAACATCTGATCAATTTAAGTAACGTCCCCAATTTTTATTGTATTTGTGACAATTAATTATATGTATTAATATTACTATTGATTTTTAATAACTTTGTTTATATTTTTTGTGTTCATATCTGTTTGGTCCACCACAATTATTTGGTGAGCCTTGAATTCATTATAGACGTTAACTGTTTATATATATATTCATTTTTTTATTACTCGGCACGCTAGTTCATTTATTTTTGTTTTTGCCATCATGAACTCTCCTGGTAAACTCATTGATATAGATAGTCCACTGATCAACTCCTTGAACTCTTCACAATCAGAATATAATGCCTTAACCTCGATCAACGCAATTTCAGACTTAAGACTACCAACGTTCGGCGTTAATAATCCAAGAATCTGGTTTGCACAAATCGAAGCTTTGTTCATGGCTAGAGGTATGAAATCTGAGGCAACAAAGTATGCTTATGTAGTTGGGGCACTCCATATTGAGATTGCTGCGGAAGTCGGAGATTTAATCGATCACGTGCCAGAAGCTGAACCGTATGATAAAATAAAGACAGCCGTAATCCAACGCACCTCAGTTTCAGACGAGAGAAGACTGCAGCAATTGCTAACGTCTTGCGAATTGGGGGACAAGAGACCCTCGCAATTACTCCGACATATGAAACACTTAGCAGGGTCATATAAGGTAGACGATGCATTGCTTAAACAGATGTGGTTTCAACATTTACCACAGAACGTCACTCAAATTCTCAGCGTATCAGGAACTTCCGTCAATCTCGACGATCTAGCTGATATGGCTGACAAAATGATGGAGATTTATCCTGACAGCCAGCGTTTGAATGTACTACAAACCTCTAGTAGAGACATGATTAGCCCATCTAACAGCATCCAACAACAAATAACACAGTTAACACAGCAGCTAGCAGCACTGCAGGCGACTATTTCCACCATCCATTCTCGACCTGCCAGATCTACATCCAGAAGAAGATCAGTATCCAGACATCGTGTTAGGTCACCCAAACGAGCAGCCGGAATTTTTTGGTATCATTCGAATTATGGTGAGAAAGCACGCCGTTGCACCAAACCGTGCAACTTTAAGACAAACAACCCAAACTCTCAGGGAGACGAAGTGGCCAGACAGTAATGGCGGCAGCTGTTACTGGCCAACATGTTAGCCGCCTATTTCACGTCAGGGATCGCATTTCTGGCTCGGACTTTTTAGTCGATACTGTAGCAGAAATCAGCATCATCCCACTCCATCTCTCCCGCAGACAACAGACAACAAGCACTAAACTGTCTCTAATAGCGGCTAACGAATCAGTTATCAAAACTTACGGAGAGCAATCCCTTATATTAGACCTCGGGCTACGCAGAAGATTCACATGGGTATTCATAGTTGCTCAAGTCAAACGACCCATCCTCGGGGCTGATTTTCTTAGTGCGCACAACCTGTTAGTAGATATGACCAACAAGAGACTAATCGATGTAAACACACGTTTACAGGTAAATGGTACACTCTCCAACGACAACGAAATCCATGGTGTTCGAATAATGAAACCTGTGAACAACATTTTCAACGATATTCTAACAGAATACCAGTGCATTACAAAATCAGATTACCAAACGGAAGGTAATCCACAGCTGGTGCAACACCATATCACTACCACCGGACCACCCATTCGCGCCAGGGCGAGGAGATTACCACCAACAAAGTTGCAGACAGCTAAGAGAGAATTTGAACACATGATGCAACTTGGTATCATCAGACCATCTAATAGTCCTTGGGCCTCGCCGTTGCACATGATACCAAAGAAAGACCAGGATTGGCGTCCGTGTGGCGACTACCGCCGTCTGAATAATCAAACCATCCCTGATAGGTATCCTATCCCACATATACATGACTTCTCGTTAAACTTACATGGTAAATGTATTTTCTCGAAACTCGACCTCGTGCGTGCATACCATCAAATTCCGATGGCACCAGAAGACATCGAGAAAACAGCCATCATCACACCCTTTGGTCTGTTTGAGTTTCTAAGAATGCCATTCGGATTGAAAAATGCAGCCCAGACATTCCAACGATTCATGGATGAGGTCACAAGAGGTTTAGACTTCGTCTTCGCCTACATAGACGACGTTTTGATCGCAAGCTCATCAATAGAAGAGCATGTCCAGCATGTTCAGATCCTCTTTGAACGTTTTAAGCAACATGGTGTTGTTATCAATCCTTCTAAATGTATATTCGCCGTCCCAGTCTTAGAGTTTTTAGGACATTACATTGACTCTCAAGGCATCAAACCACTCCCAGAAAAGGTTGAAGCTATTACCAATTACCCTGAACCAACTTCCATAAAGTCATTACGCCGTTTTCTCGGGACGTGCAATTTCTACCGCCGATTTCTACCATGTTGTGCGGATGTGCTACAGCCGTTAACTGATTTACTGAAAAGTGACAAAAAAGGTACGAGGAAGGAAAAGAATCAGGCATTCAAGCTACCGCCTGACGCCAAAATGGCATTCGAAAAAGCAAAGTCCTTGATAGCCAACGCCACCATGTTACAACACCTCAATACTGACCCCACAACTCATTTGATCCTATGTACGGATGCTTCACAAAAAGCCGTCGGGGCAGTATTACAACAGCGGGTAAACAACACGATTACCCCCATCGCCTTTTTCTCCAAGAGATTATCACCAACACAAGAACGTTATAGCACTTTTGGACGCGAACTCTTGGCTATGTATTTAGCGGTAAAACATTTCAGTTTTCTGTTACAGGGTCGCGATTTCATCATTATGACGGATCATAAACCCCTTTGCCATTCTTTTGGCACATCGTATGACAAACACTCGCCACGAGAAGCAAGACAACTTGATTATATCTCCCAATTTACTACAGACATCAGGTTTATCAAAGGTCACTCAAACATTGTCGCTGATGCACTACCTAGGAGGGATATCAATATGATGGTACACAATCAGGACATCAGCCTTGAAACTTTGGCTAAACTTCAAGTAGACGATGCAGAATTGAAAGTCTGCAAAGAAAAGTCTAGCTTAAATCTCAAACCTGTACCAATTCCTCTTTCAGATGCATTCATCATGTGTGACACCTCAACAGGCAACAATCGTCCGTTTGTCCCACATGCCTGCAGACGAAAAATATTCCAGCACTTACACGGTCTTTCACATCCAGGCATCAGAGCAACAACAAGGCTCATCACTGAACGTTTTGTGTGGCCGAAAATCAACTCGGACGTTAAGCGTTGGACACGTAGCTGCCTCCAGTGTCAACGCAGCAAAATACAAAAACATACTATCAGCCCGATCGGCGAATTTCCTATTCCCGACAAACGTTTTCAACATATTCATTTGGATTTAGTTGGGCCACTGCCTCCGTCCAATTCCTTTACCCACATTCTCACCGCAGTAGACAGATTTACAAGATGGGCCATAGCCTGCCCTATAAAAGACACTTCGGCAGAAACAGTCGCTTCAGTCTTCCTCGATCGCTGGATATCTAACTATGGAGTGCCGGCAACAATCACAACAGATCGTGGTCCCCAATTTCAATCTGTCCTTTTTCAGGAGTTCACTAAACTTCTAGGCGTCAACCACATTAAAACCACAGCTTACCACCCAGCAGCTAATGGTTTGGTCGAAAGATTTCACCGCCAATTAAAAAGCTCGCTGATGGCACAAGATGATACAACCAAATGGAGTGACGCATTACCACTCGTACTCCTGGGAATACGTTCAACTATAAAGGAAGATATAGGTTGTACAGCCGCCGAGCTAGTTTATGGTACAACCCTTACATTACCAGGTCAACTAGTAGACCCAAACACTTTAACACCAACAGATCCAAGTCATTTTGCTAGCCAACTGCTGCAAACCATGAAACGAATCAAAGCTATACCGCCTCGTGAACATAACAATCGAATACAACTCGACAAAAACCTAGAAACATGCAAGTTTGTCTTCGTTCGAGTTGATGCAGTTAAAAAGCCATTGAAACAACCTTATGAGGGACCATATCAAGTAATTAAAAGAACGAACAAACACTTCATAATCAACAAGTGTGGAAAGAAAGAGACTATCGCTATCGATAGAATAAAGCCTGCATTCTACGACACACAGCACGACAAAGAACATACTAATTCACTGAATCAACCCCGTCCAACAACCATCACTACAGCAGACATGGAAGAAAAATCGAGTAACAAACCTACTTGTTTAACGCGTTCAGGCAGAGCTGTAAAAAAACCCAAACGCTATGTACATTTCGCCGAATAAAAAAGAAATAGAAACAAGCAATTATCGATGTACCATACTACTAAATTCATCCGATTTTTTCCAACAAAATTTATAAATTTTTTTCACAGTGTACATAACTAATCACATTTTTCCACAATTACTCGTTTTGTCAGTTTTTTTAAAAAAAAATTTTTTTCTTACAATAATAAACGAGTAAACTCTGTTTAGTTATTCATTTATCGTACACAAACATAAACAGTTCAATTTTTTTGGGTCTTTAGCACTTTTGCATATTATTATTATCATTGTCAGCCAACCAAGGCGTTAAATGACAGTGTCTTCATTTTTTTGTGTGTGTGTGCCTATTATGCTATGCTACATCTCTACTACATGTCATACTCATCTCCACATTTTTTTTGGTTATAACTGTAAATATTATTTTTGTATACATGTATATATCATACCCTTACATTTTTTCTATTATAACCAGTGTTACCTCCGGACACTCTGGGGGAGCTATGTGGAGATGGACCCGACAAGCTTATTTTGTAAATAGTTTTCAATGTTATTTACTTTGTCAACCTTACACTGTATGTATATTTAACATTAAATGACTGTAACTGTTGTTTTAGTAAATGACCTTGAACACACTTTCCGTTGTACTACTACATTGCGTGACATATCGCTGCGGGCTAACAAATACAATGCTTCTCGCACACTCCTCGTTCTATTTCCATTTGTGATCGAGCTATCCGAAGTCTAAATCAAATTCTATCTCCATTTATAGACTGTAACCGAAATATATCACATCCAACGTGGATTATATCATTAGAGAGTTCACCAACCTGTTCAGAATCAACAAACATTTATAATTGTGGATTTACTTCACTGGACCTAATCATAACACGCAACATCTGATCAATTTAAGTAACGTCCCCAATTTTTATTGTATTTGTGACAATTAATTATATGTATTAATATTACTATTGATTTTTAATAACTTTGTTTATATTTTTTGTGTTCATATCTGTTTGGTCCACCACAGACCACACAATGATCTGAATTCATTCCGTTGTTCTGATCCGAGCGAGTGGCAAAAACATCAACAGCATCAAGCACCCCGGAATTAATTGCCATACTGCATGTTTTATTCTGGATACTTTTGGATCATTACTACTCCTCACGAATAGTGTTATATATGTCGTTCATTGAATAATCTAATTTTCAAAAATAATCCAGGCGAGTTCAACTATTTCACTTAATGATTTTTTGTACTTAACATGTATATATTTTCCAGTTGCTTTTGCCATATATTTGTAAGTGTCCCTAGGCTAAATGCATTATCTTCTTACGGAATGTTTATAACGCGTCATATTCCTGCCTGAAGTTTCACAAGCAGTCTAAACTTTAAAATTATTTTCTGGTCATGTTCATTATTTTTAAATCGTCATATACGTCAACAACCTGCATGTTAACCTGGCCCATACATACGTTACACTATATCTCCATGTCTTCTAAATTCAGAAATCATCTAGATCGCCTTTAACATTTATTAATGAACCCATCATAGTCGTCGTTGCTAATCGTATTTGGATTTATGGATTGGTTTATCATATTAGCAGCCCCGAATGCGAACACAGTTTAGATAATGAGATTAAAAATTTAGAAAATATCAACTGCACTAGTAAAATAACTAAATCCCTGGGTAGCTGTTGGCTAAACAAACGTTTAAAATCAAAACTCCGTAGCCTACTAGCATTAACACTAAACGAATATTTCTGAATTGAAATTTATAATTAAATTAGGCGTCTTGAATTCTGTAACATTACAAATTTCTGATAATTTTGAATCACCTAAAGCAACAATACCTATTTTTCCACGGACTAATCGTCATTCAACACAATGACTAGTTAAACATAATAGTTTCAGGATATCTTCATAAAGCATTGTCATGAATTGACAATCACGTAATATGATTGATAAAATTAATGAAACTATTAACAAAATCGGTCAGCAAATTGACATATAATTATCACTAGTGTTGTTTTTCTTTTATCTTCATTCACTACAGATGATTACAGTACGTTTCTCTATCAGATGCTCACTCAGTAAATATCTCGAAACCTTGTCAGTCTAATTGATGGTCTAGCGACACAATCATGCATGCAAATAATCAGTATAAGCAGTCGAGCAAATCTCCTGTAAGCTGAAAACATCAATGTCGAATTTACCCCAACACTGACTAAGGTTCAAGCTATTATCATAGGCATGAGTTGGGAGTGTACTCCCTTTGATTACAACTTATGTTCACCCTGTTAATCTCATAAGAATCACGCACTATTAATCATCTTGTAAAAACTTATTTAGCTAAATACATCTTGCAGAATCACATCACTTAGTAATATGACACATGGGCTTAGCTGATTTTAATAACTTATAACCACTATATCTCAATTAAATCGTGTTCTGCCTGCATACGTGCAACTAACTTGTATGTCCAATCAGCCGGCAATTATGAATATAAATAAATAGTCTGCCACAGATCAGAACATTGAGTCTAGAGCATGTCTCTTACGAATACACTTATGTTTAACGATTCGTTCCTAGCTATCTGTCCAAAATTCATATCATCATCACTCACGTATTTAAATTGTTTTGATAAACATTCATGTGTATTAGTAGCATTACTAAATTCTATCACTGTCAAGTAAAAATGAGGTTGGAAAAATCTCCCCGTAACTAAATAAACCGTATCAAACTAACTGGAACACTAGTTGGAATTCTTCTCCACGGTAATACTTTTGTTCCTTCAGTTAGCCTACTAATACAGATGCAATTGGAAATCGACTCATATGGACAACTTACCGGCATAATCGTTATTTGATTTCATAAGTTAGACTAAAAGTAGTACTAATATTAACATTTCTACAATATTCATAACTTTAATATTTCTAAACACAAAATACATACTACCTATACGTTAAGTTATCAACCAACGGCTATTACACACGCATCGTTTTATTATTACTATTATTATTATTGTAATCCCATTTTTTTATAGCTCAAATAATCACTCAAATTTTCATTGTAAGCGTGTTAAGCATGAAGGCAGATATTTTAAAATTATTACATGTATTTCCCGACCAGATGCTGCCGTCTTCTTTTTGATTTATCTTTCAGCTTGTCATCACCCGGAGGATTCTTACTAGTCTTGTTAACCTTCGGCACACTACAGTCCCATTCAATTGGGTATCGAACCAACACCACGTTGATTCTGGTGGGAGAGTAGTGTAGTGGCATTGGACCATAACCACACTATCCTCAAAGCTGAATACGAGATTACTCGGAAAATAGGTATTCAATATTTAACGCGAAGAAATACCTAACGATGGAGAAGGCGCGAATAATGAATTGAACAGACTAGAGTTGATCGAACGGCATCGCTCGGCCATGCAGGCGTGGTCTCTGCTGAATGTTACCTTATATCTTCTATTCATATTAAATATATTGTTCTTTCTCTAGCCTAACCTTGTTCTACATCATGTATTGGTAATTGATACGATACAGTGAGTTGGTGTAGTCGATGGTGTGACTTCCACGTAATATCTTATAGATTAGGCAGTTATATCATGACAAATTTACAGATTTAGGATTAAGTCTATTATTAGAGCAGCACTTATATTATAGTAGACCACAATTCTACAGATCTCTGAATATCAAAGTCTTGGAAGAGAATACGAACAAAACTTGCATGGGTAGGTCATCCTCTTTAAGAGTCTTGTGCACCAACTCTCATAGTATGTGAAATAAATTTCATGAACTAATAATGTGAGTCGACTAAGTGAAGCTGCTGAATTATGGTCTACTTCGTCATCAGTACTACTCTAATAATAGACCTATTCCTAAAATTGGAGATTTGTCATGATATGACTGCCTAATCTATAAGATCTTACGTGGAAGTCACACCATCGACTACACCAACTCACTGTATCGTAACAACTACCAACACATGATGGAGAACAAGCTTAGGCTAGAGATAGAGCAATATATTTAATATGAATAAAAGATATAAGATAACATTCAACAAGCACCGCGCCTACATGGCCTAACCATGCCATACCATCAACTCCAATTAATTTAATTCATTCTTTCCACCCTTTTCATCGTTAGGATTTCCTACGTGTTAAATGCTGATTGTCTATTTCGCACGTTGTCTCGTATTGGGGCCCAATGCCACTACAAGCTTAGGTTGATTGGTTAATAGTTGACTTCAAACAACTAATTATATGTCAAAGCAACAGAATTCAATTATTCATTCCCTTCTTTATTTTGTATAGGCGTTATATTACCTATTATCTTATATTGAATGCTGAGAGGCTTTGTTCGTCTGAACAGGCAATCCCACGCTCCACTGTGAATGAGCGAAGATCTAAATAAAGACCTATTTACTACTTGTCTGGTTTCTTCTATCAATAGCACGAGGGTTGCCTACAGGCACGAAAAACACATTTAGGCTAGACATAGATTAATATGTTTAATATGAGTAAAAGAGAGAATTTGCATAAGCATGATAATGTATATGAGGTTGAGCGACGCCATACGATGTATTCCATTCATCCCTCCCGCCTTCTCCGTTGTTAGTTTTTTTCTGCGTTAAATATTAAATGTCCAGTTATCATTGAGGAATATGTGTTTAGGGCACAACGCCACTACAAAGACACTCATCATATCCATGGCTGAAACTTGGTTAGTCCATGACTTCGGTATCACTACAGAGCTATACAAGTACAACTGCCTAAGAGGTGATGGAAATAGATTTGGGGATGAGAGGGATTCTTGTATACATAACTAATAATACAGATAAATGTTCCTTTATTTTCGAACCTCGTAACAATGAGGGTCAAGAAAGTTATATTGTTGGATGCTCTGATAGGTAAGAAGGAAGTTATCGAACGATCACTTAGACATCTGAAGCCACATAAGTTCAATGGTCCTTATCATATTCACCCTAGGATCATGGAAACTCCGATGCATATTATTGCTGAAACTCTGGCAGTACTGTTTTATATATCTCTCAAGTAGACTAGGTTGTCAAGGGATTGAAAAGATTCAATTATGAATACGGTTTAAAGTTGAAGGAACAAAAATTTATCGGCGATCACCCTGCTAATCTAACCAATATAGTCACCAAAAAATGTATACTCCAAACTATGTGGAATGGGATAAACTTTTGTGAAGAGGGTAACATGGTTTCGAAGGGGGGTCTTTCATACTTGACAAATGTTATTGCAGGGAAATATTTTACTGCATCGGCAGATATTAACTGTCTGGTATATGTGATTTTCACCGATCTAAGTAAAGCCCAGGATAAACTTTCTCAGATTGGTCTTAAATTAAAACTGTAAAGTTTTGGAATCCACTATAGAACTAGAAATTGGATGCGTAACTATTTTGGTAATAAGTGGCAACATGTACCGGTAAATGGGGCCTTATCCATATTGATATCTGTGGAGAGTGGATTTCCTCAAAGTACAATCCTTAGCCCTGTTCTTTCATGCTTTATGTAAATGAACTGCTAACTGTCGCAAAGTCATATTTTCTACTCCTTAATAATAACATTAAGACTTAGGGAGCCATACACTTCATGACTGGTGAGATAATACTACAAAAAGACTTGAATTTACTGGTTGAGAGGATAAAAACGTGAACATAAATCTGTAGTGTCGGTTATTATGTTAAGTCCACATACCTTATTTTAGCTTTCGGACAGCCCATTCTATTCATTCTACTTGAGTCACATTCTGAACTTGTTATTTATTCGCTTATCAAATTTGACTGTTTTTATATTTGCGCGCAGGTGAGTTTACATTTCTTACCCCATAAATCATCACATGTCTGTAACTTACTTTCATGTCAATACAAATATTGATTAAAGCTTGATTAAATAGGAGTTGGCTTACCCGTCATCTCCACTGCGCGTCGTTTCTCTTCTCTCTATTCCACTCGCTTCATATACAAAATATATGTATTCAAAAGTCCGTTGTCCTTATTTGACTTATTTAGTTCCATTATTGATTAACGCGATTTCAATTGATGATCATAGAAGAAGATAGGCGACACACTTATTTCGATATCAAACATTCATAAGATTTAATTGTGGTCCGAACCACGGGCCAATAAAATGGAGAGCCCTTTCGACAACATAGTTGAATCGAAATGACGACAAAATTATGGGTCCCATTGAAAATCAATTTTAGAAAGAGTGCAGTAGTGCATATAAATAATTTTAAAAGTTTACATAAGTACAGAACAAATAAAATATGATCACATAAAGTGATGGATTATAAAAATCTAGAAGTCATAGTCTGCGTCAACCTTGTGACTACGACTAAACATAAGACTGCCGCTACCAAAATCTATCCTAAACGGATTGATGTAAATTTGCATCACTTACCATCACATTACTTTGGTTAGTGACTGCCAATCCACCCAAAGAGGTAAAGATCCGTAAGAATCTCGAAGTTGCTCAGGCATTTAGATTCGACTGACATTTCAGGTTAGTTTGAAGAATAAAAATAAATTTCTGGTTAGGAAGTTGTTTCAATTGCTTTGGATGATTTGGCAGTCTGGATATTCAATAGTCTTGGGATAAGGCGATTATCGTACCATCTTTGAAGATAAATATACTATAATTATTAACTTTGAGTCTGCTTCCAATAGGATTTTTTCGAACCATATTTTCCAATATTTAAACTTTCTTACCATTGTTGATACTATTCTTCGTGTCAAGTTCAGTTAACTTTACCGATGTTGTGTTTCGGCTTGAACCGACACACATTTTTGCTAGATCCTACGTTGGTTCTGACTTACCAACTTTGTAAACACACCAGTGTGTTTTAATGGGATTTTAGAAATTCACTTACTGTAACTATTGGCTAAAAGACATTGTCTTGATCACTTTTATAGAGGAATTTGAATACCCCACGTGATCATATCATGATAGGAAGTCAATAGACAAGTGCTCTAAGTAGTGCTGTTCGAATGCGTCATCATGAAAAATAAACCATATCGTAAAATTCCTGTAGTCGCAGGTGAAGTTGTTCCTATTCGTTTGGTAGCCGTAAGTTCGACAAGTCAAAATACAATAGACCTTTTTTGTTTGTTGAGGATTGCGAGAGATTTCACATATATACACGCTATGCTGTGTTGTAATAGTAATTTGTAAAATGTATTGGCTGATTTTTTTATAGCTTTCTTGCTCGGTTGATTACTGGTATTCTTATGTTCCATACTGGTTGGATTGATGGTTCAGGATCACGTTCAAATCCGGTAGGTTTTCAGGAACTCATTGTAGTTAATCTGTGAATTTAGTCAACTGACAGTTTTCGTTGCAACATAGAAGTAAAGAAATTATGACAATTTTATGTGGTACCATCTGTAATGGCATTTGTCAAGTATAACTAAGCGTTATGAATTGTTATATTTTGCCTTAATTTGATGGTTAATCATATTTTAGATTGTTCTCGTGCTTTGAATTCTCTTCTACCAACTTGGATTATCTCATTGGAGGCCATATTACAGATGTTCATGTACATCTGGTCAACACGACATTCATTTATTGTTTTTGTATGTAAGGGATAGAAATATATCAGGAAACCTTAATCGTTGTTGAAAAGACTTTCAGCATTCTAAAGCGAGGAAGGGAAGCAGGGACTGTTAGATTAACTCCTGGGATTTTCAAGGATTGTGGTTTATTTTTAGCAGTTGTATTGACTAAGATCTGAGCTAGAATCTGGGGACTGAACGTAAGCCCCCAAATGCCCTGGTACGACCGAGAGTGGAAAGAGTCTGCTCTCCCTCTCGAAATGCTCTCACATGGCCTCGCGTATATAGCCTCTGCCAGGGAAGTCCTACTCACTGCCTTCTCGTTGCATTACTGTTGTTTACGAAAATGAGAGGACGAAAAGCGAATGTCCGGCGCTTTAACCGGATTCCAAATCAATGGTGCACATGGGCTCCAGTACCCTGCGGGAACAAATGGCGTACGAATCAATTGTTGGTCACCGGCTACCATGGGATTGCATCTCCTTACGATGCTCCACTACCTTGTGGATCAGACCCTCAGGTCGAAGGCTCGGGGTGTGGGCCCCTATGAAAACCACCTGCTTCGGTTTGGACACCCGGGCAGTATCACAGCCCTCACACATATCGAATGAGATTTGTGTGGCGCATATGTATTTGGTGCCTCTTTGTACCAATATCTATGTGTTGAAATAAATAAAAAAAAACTGAACGTAATCCCATCTGTTTGGTCTCGATCACTGATCGTTTCAGTCTATAGAAAGGGACAACAATCCTCTTGTGACAATCACATAAATCGATTTGACTAACATAACGTCTAAAATACTAGCCTCAATAATACTTTGACGTCTAAATAGAGCTTGTAACGAGTAAACCTGTGAAAACCCGGTTAGTTATAGACCAAATATTCACCCCTTAAAATGTTCTGAAACAGCTATACTTTCGATATCCGACAACAGTTGCATTCCTTGACCTTAGGGCGACGTTCGGCTCTGTTGATCGTGAGGTTCTGTTTCAGTATCTCACTGAAAGATATACCAAAGAAGTACATTCACTTTGTACAGGCTCTCGATTTAAACACTATCGGTCGAGTCAAAGCTTATGGGAAACTGTTATCGGAATCGATAACTTCAATTAGTGTTCATCAGAGTTGTCTGATTTTCCTACTTCTAATTAACTTTGTCAAAGACATGGTTCTACAGATAACACTTTCATCGTCTGACTTTCCAGGGATTGATCTTCTACCAGGAGATTCGCTTGTTGACTTAAAATGTGCAGATGATATAGTTCTGTTTGTCAATGATGCTGGCAAAATCCAAAGTCTTCTGGCCACCTTAATTAGCAATGGAAGCATATTTGGGATGCGATTCTTTCCCTTCCAATGCAAAATGTTGCTTCGTGACTGACCTAGGTTAGCACCTAAATTAATGATAGAGAGTAATGTAGTTGAGCGTGTCTACTGCTTTACTTATCTTGTGGGTCTTATCAGTCCTGATGGTCTGGTGTCCGACGAAATCTCGACACGGATTCAGAAAGCTCGATTGGTTTTTCTCAAATTGCGTCGCTTGTGGTATAAGGAAGATATCCGTCTGTCGACCAAAGTGCGAGTTTACTGCACGGCAGTCCGATCCATCTTACTTTCTGCGTGTAAAACATGGCCATTAAGAATAGTGGATGTTCTTATCATTTTGTTTACGTATTTGAACATATAAATGTTGGTACAAGGGGTTACCAAATGCATATACACCACACAATAACAATGAGAATGTGAAAAGAAAAGAATGTAAGGTGCGTATAAGACAAAGGGGAGCAATAACGAACAGAAATTAGTCTATAATAGTGAAATAATAATAATAATAATAATAATAATAATGGGACAGTTCAGTTAGCAAAGGTGCAACCAGAAAGAATTCTTCCAGTTAAAGAAGTTACATCCATTTTTTATGAAGAAAATAAAGTTACAACAGGATCGCCACTGGCTTCTGTTCTGAGCCACATCTGATAACGTTTCTAGTTACTGTATTTTTCCATCTCTAGGACCCCAAACAGGCAGTCATAAAGGACCAACAGTAGCCAGTCCTATAAAGCACTCTTTCATACAACGACACCATGTCATACATTGACCACTTCCAAGATAGTGACACCAATCAAATTATCTTCGCTGTGCCCGAACCCACGATGCCAAACCTCTGCATTTCTAACATGGTGTTGCTGCTGGATGTCAGCAATTTATCGGAGACAATGATGAATACATACAGAAGGTCGTCCAACATCCTCAACTCAGAGAAACCAGGTTTCACAAGCACACAGCAAAACTGCTCTCACCGACGCGTTGCAGATCCGAAATTTTACAACCAGACTAACATCATAAAGGCGCCAAAGATGAACTCGATTGGCACAAGCCGCTATGGCTTTCACTATATATGGATCGATCTCATCACTCACGCTACCAACAGCACTTACGCAGCTACAGTGATACACGAATATCTTCATTACTTTTATCTGTTTCGCTACCCGGAGTGAGTGCAGGTTCAGGGTTTCGTCAATCTTGTAAAAGTACTTTGCACTTCGAGAGTGCAAATTGCATGGCTTGGGTATCTTTGTAGCCTACTGATATTCGATCACAGGTGTCTTCGAGGCATCGTTCGTATATTCTGGGACCACCGAGTAGACAGTTCCATGGTCAGGCATGGGGTAATGAGTAGAGACGCTAAATGTATTGATGAAGAAGTAAATATTCATCAACTGAAGTGTTCGAAACATATGTTTCGTATGCCCAACCACCGTCTGCCTCGACAAGTGATGTTTTCTGATATTAGGGTAGACTGGAAAAAAGCTTAGTAAGTGACTCTAGTAAACGGACAAAAATAATAATAGTAAACAGGGCTTCCCGGATATGAAGATATCATGGGACGACATGGACTGGAAGGACGGAACGAGAATGTTAACAGATTTGCAAATAAATGTACGTCAATACCTCATCAAGATACTCAATAAAGGAGATATGAGAAAATGTGAGAACTACAGAGTAATCACATTATTGTCAGTACCGAGAAAAGCTTTTTACAGTGTTTCTGAACCGGATGAAAGACCCATAGACGCCCAACTTCGAGATCAACAGTCTGGATTTCGTAAAGATCGGTCGTGCACAGACCGAATCGCGATACAAAGGATCATCGTTGAACAATCAATCGAATGGAACTCGTCACTATATATCGACTCCATTGACTATGAGAAGTGGTATGCCAGTGTGGATAGGAGAACATTATTGAAACTTCCTCGATACTATGATGTGCCTGAGAAGATCGTCAATATCATACGAAACTCATACGACGGACTACAGTACAAAGTTATGCATGGAAGCAGCTGACGAGTGCATTCCAAGTGAGGACTGGAGTCAGACAAGACTGCTTACTCTTCCCCTTCCCCTTTCTTCTGAAGGTCGACTGGATTATAAAGACAGCGACAATTGAGAGGACATTTCGAGAGCTTAAAGACGAGAAATCAAATAGACTACATTTAGAGTTTGGTCTTTTTCATGGAGACATTAGTATCCGGGAGTTTGTCAGAGAACGTATTATCGGCATCGGTTTATCAATACAAAATGTGCTTGGATTTCCGCAGTTACAAATTTCAAAAATGGTGCTCAGAATCGACTTCCTATTCTTAAATCTGACCATTGAAGAAAACGACTCGCTAACAAGTGGACGTAAAGAACCCGTTCGTCTATAAAAGTTCTTCACAACCACATTGGATATTGGATACCTTTTAGTGACCTTGGGGTGTTTTTATTACCGTAACCTTCGTTAAGGCTCCACAGACGTACGGGTTGATGTCGTTTGCCCTCCTAAAAAAGGCCTTCGGTATTGGAAGGGCAATCGACGACCGGGAGTTTGACGAGTTTATTAAGGCAGTTGACGTCAATGATGTCCATGTCGGGTTTGTAGTTCAGTTTGCTCTGACCGATATTTAAGGCAATTGAGTAAATTATTGAGAAAAAAAGCAGTCCGGTTGTTTGTCCTTAAAAATGAAGACTCAGGTGTCATATTTGATTCTGCAGCGCTAAAGGTATGCCAAAAATTATAATTTTACTCTCAGGATCCTGTGAAATCCACCCCAACCATTAATGTTGGTCGTCAACAGTTGAATCTTAGTGATATAGCGTTCGGGTCTTATTCATTGAATAACAGAAAACCACTCTTACATTCAATGAAAATTCATGATATGAGGTGAGTTCAACCCCTAACTAATAATTACTTGTAGTTCCATTGGGCAGGTTCTGTTTACTCGAGTTTTTCATGAATTAGATGAGTGGTAAGTACGAAAAAATTCTGAAGCAAATACTTTTCAGGCGAAAGCTGTATCCGAAAAGTGAACACAACCAAGGGATCAAGCAGGAAACATGTGTTGGAAATCCTGAGTTGGTATGACAACTTACTAAATTTATTTTCCCATAGTTAAAGAAACAGAACTTAAAAAGTTACAAAACTTTGGCAGTTTGCCTACTTATCAATTTGGAGTGGTGTTCACCTACTGGTGGGTCGTGTCCCAACAAAGCATGTTCACAAAAGTCACATAGCCGTCGGAATTTCTATCATCTATTCAATACTGATGTTTCCCACCACAACCAACTAGTTCCTCAGTCGTCCGCGGATACTAGCTTGAAAATATCGGCCTTTACCGCGAAACGTTTTTACAATATGCTCTTTGAACACTGGGTTCAGCTTAGCCTAATAATAGAGACATTGTCGAATGAATGCGCAATAGCCGTATGCAGCAATGCTAAGAGCTATTGGGGCACGCACAAACTTGTTCCAGAGGCACACTGTACAGAAACCATTGCAAAAGCTTTCAGCAACTTTCTGAATTATTTCCGAGATCTATGTCTGCCCAAATTATGTTTTCCGATTTGGCCTACGTTAAATGTCACATTGTCTACCGATTTTGATTCATTATCACCCTGCTCTGATCGATCACGAGCTGATTGTGTTGCTTATTGGCTTAATATGGACCCTAGTTATTCTCAGTCAATGCTTGTCGATTCTAACCAAATTTCCAAAGATAGTCTACTCGATGTGTTTGTGAGATCCTGTCTGGCACCTTTAATTATTAAAGGTAATAGTAAAGAACATCGTAGGTAAGTGAGCTTTACGTGATACACCTTTAACACTCAAGCTGCATTATAAAAGTGTTCACCTTAGTATATTATGTTTGATGAGTTTATAGCCGTATAGTTTATCCGTACAATACGTAGTTATGATTTCAATTTTTCTTTTGGATTTTAGATCATACAGCATGTAGGGATTGTTTAGTTAGCTAGTTATTTACACACTAACGTTAAAAGGGTGACTGATACACAATCGAACCACTACTGGACAAAGCTATAAACAGTATCTCAGGTTTATCATTCTCTTAGAAGTATTAGATTTTAGGTGAATAAAAAGCACTGGAATGAGTATTCACGCCTTACTTCCCAAGTGTCTGCCGGGTAATTTTCCTTTGCATTTTGTCACTTGTATTCCTGTCGCCGGTTTTATGTTTTTTTCTAGTAATGTTTTCTGTTAGGAAGCAATTCATATTAATATGCTGTCATTCAAGAATATTTTACGTCTCTTTATGGCTGGTTTATTTCCTTACATAAGTACTTGTGAACAGAATTATTCCAGGGATATTTATAATCAATTGTTGAGAAAGCGTAGTTATAACATTGTAGCAACTCCTACTGGGTTTCTCTCGGTTTCTACAATATCACTAATGTCAACTTGTTCTAACTTTTCAATCAGCTACAACGTAGGACCAGGCACATATATGCATCGTTCTAAGTTGCCATATCTCATTAGCACAAGATGGACACCGAATTCGTAGTAGCTAATTCAATGGTGGTGATATGTAAAAGACTGCAGGAAGAAAGAAGTGGGTAGTTGTCGAGTAGCTGAAGGCTAGCTAAACTGTTCTTTTGACTTCTTCCTACTAAGCAACAAATTTCGAGATTCCTGTGGGTCACTATGTAAATTATGTAAAGTTTCGCCATCTGTCTACTTGGGTAGTTCAACTACTTCGTGATGCGTTATGGTTGGGAACTTTTTTCATGAATCTTTATATTTGTTGGTAAAGAAGCGTCATGAACTGTACTCACCTTATTCACGTAAAAATGTTACTCAGTTGTTCAGCGTATTTTTTAAATCATAAATTCGTATATATTTCTGATTATATTCTGTTAGATTAGTCTTGGCAAATTTCGCTTACCATGATTTAATCAATATATACTAGCCAAAATCGTCCTTACTTCAGATTGTTTAAAAGTCCAGTAGGTATGGTCCAATCGTTTTTCATTCCATATACTCAATCCGAGCACTCACCAAGTTAAAAACATTTTTACCGTATATTCAACGGGACTGCATCATCTACGAACCGGAAATCGACTACTCCTGTTGTCAGAGCGGTTTACGTTTAGTTGAAGCATGCATATGGCAAGATTAAAAATTAATTAAAGACATATACAAACATAGAGAACACTATAAGAGTCGATTCAAGTGGTAGCTTTTAGTAATGTGTCATCTTTGAGTAAAAAGTCTACTGAGGAATCTATTTCAGCGAAACTGCTACAAAGCTTCCGGATCGATGGAGCGATGTGTCGCCTTCAGATGGAAAAAAATTATGGCATGGATCTGACGTCTGTATTTGTGTTCCAGAACCCGAGGCTAAATGTCCGGTCAACAAGTTCCTTACTGGCAAAAAAGTGTTTTTTCCCAAGTTCATTTCAGTGCCATAGACGTCAGATGATTGTAGAACATTAGTTCTAAAAAATATGTCACGTTGATTCCTCTGCAGTTGTGACATAACTTCTATCCTTCGTCATAAATGGGAATAACTAGGGATTGAAATCAGGATACTCTTTTATTGATTAGTAAAATTATGACGTCTTTTGATGTTGCTGAATCTTTCACTGGTTTTCACATCACAATGTAACTTTTAATACCCAAATTTAGTCATGTCTGCAATCGGGTGCTTATCAAGATACAGTTGCCAATCTGTTTGTTGTCCTTTAATGTGACCTTTAGGTTTTTTATGGAGTTAAAGCCTTCGATAAAAGTTTTTCGTTTTATCCTGTAGTCGTTAACACTCCACACAGTATATATTCAGGTAACAATCTGCACCTTAGTCTCTCCACACATAGCCAGTGCTATTCAATCGATCGGGAATCAGTTCATAATAGTGTTATATGCACGTGTTCTTCTTCAGGTCCGTATTTGAAGACATTTATTTCCTTATTTCATTCTCATTTTGGATCATTCTCATGCTTAGTTCTCTGCATTACCCTTGGCATTGTAATTCTAACTCCTACCCAGTCGTACACTGACCATGATTAGCCGACCAAGTGTTTAACTTGTTCCTAAATTTCCGGATGTTTATTGCAGATTCATTGGTCGGATAAGGTCGTGATTGTTCATTTTCTAGTTCAAAGTATAGTTCTGATTCAGTTAGTCGTCGTTTAGGAACCCAGATGCTACCACTAGTCTTCACAAAATGAGTGTCACTCAAGGCCTAGGATACTAACGTATACGCAGTTACTGATTTCAGTTAACCAACTTGATTGCAATATCCAAGTTTGGTTAATAAACATCCACACCATTGAGTTCTGTTGTTTTGTATTTTTATATTAATAAATGAAAGGTGCTAAGATTAAATCTTCAACAACTAGTTCAGAACACCAAAAAGGTCACTTCGTCCTTCTTATTAACATCAAGAGGTTATGTAGAAGACCTTATGGGAAACTGAAACATCGATAGGATGGTAAATAGTATTCCACCGAGAGTTTAACAGTATTTCCCATTGTAACCCTTCCCGGTAGAGTACATAAACACATTAACAAGCTCTTTTCTGAACTCCGACTATACACTAGTACGCGCCACATATCTTGTCTTTTAGAGGTTAAAAAATCCATCCTAAACGGATTGATGTAAATTTGCACCACTTACCATCACATTACTTTGGTTAGTGACTGCCAATCCACCCAAAGAGGTAAAGATCCGTAAGAATCTCGAAGTTGCTCAGGCATTTAGATTCGACTGACATTTCAGGTTAGTTTGAAGAATAAAAATAAATTTCTGGTTAGGAAGTTGTTTCAATTGCTTTGGATGATTTGGCAGTCTGGATATTCAATAGTCTTGGGATAAGGCGATTATCGTACCATCTTTGAAGATAAATATACTATAATTATTAACTTTGAGTCTGCTTCCAATAGGATTTTTTCGAACCATATTTTCCAATATTTAAACTTTCTTACCATTGTTGATACTATTCTTCGTGTCAAGTTCAGTTAACTTTACCGATGTTGTGTTTCGGCTTGAACCGACACACATTTTTGCTAGATCCTACGTTGGTTCTGACTTACCAACTTTGTAAACACACCAGTGTGTTTTAATGGGATTTTAGAAATTCACTTACTGTAACTATTGGCTAAAAGACATTGTCTTGATCACTTTTATAGAGGAATTTGAATACCCCACGTGATCATATCATGATAGGAAGTCAATAGACAAGTGCTCTAAGTAGTGCTGTTCGAATGCGTCATCATGAAAAATAAACCATATCGTAAAATTCCTGTAGTCGCAGGTGAAGTTGTTCCTATTCGTTTGGTAGCCGTAAGTTCGACAAGTCAAAATACAATAGACCTTTTTTGTTTGTTGAGGATTGCGAGAGATTTCACATATATACACGCTATGCTGTGTTGTAATAGTAATTTGTAAAATGTATTGGCTGATTTTTTTATAGCTTTCTTGCTCGGTTGATTACTGGTATTCTTATGTTCCATACTGGTTGGATTGATGGTTCAGGATCACGTTCAAATCCGGTAGGTTTTCAGGAACTCATTGTAGTTAATCTGTGAATTTAGTCAACTGACAGTTTTCGTTGCAACATAGAAGTAAAGAAATTATGACAATTTTATGTGGTACCATCTGTAATGGCATTTGTCAAGTATAACTAAGCGTTATGAATTGTTATATTTTGCCTTAATTTGATGGTTAATCATATTTTAGATTGTTCTCGTGCTTTGAATTCTCTTCTACCAACTTGGATTATCTCATTGGAGGCCATATTACAGATGTTCATGTACATCTGGTCAACACGACATTCATTTATTGTTTTTGTATGTAAGGGATAGAAATATATCAGGAAACCTTAATCGTTGTTGAAAAGACTTTCAGCATTCTAAAGCGAGGAAGGGAAGCAGGGACTGTTAGATTAACTCCTGGGATTTTCAAGGATTGTGGTTTATTTTTAGCAGTTGTATTGACTAAGATCTGAGCTAGAATCTGGGGACTGAACGTAAGCCCCCAAATGCCCTGGTACGACCGAGAGTGGAAAGAGTCTGCTCTCCCTCTCGAAATGCTCTCACATGGCCTCGCGTATATAGCCTCTGCCAGGGAAGTCCTACTCACTGCCTTCTCGTTGCATTACTGTTGTTTACGAAAATGAGAGGACGAAAAGCGAATGTCCGGCGCTTTAACCGGATTCCAAATCAATGGTGCACATGGGCTCCAGTACCCTGCGGGAACAAATGGCGTACGAATCAATTGTTGGTCACCGGCTACCATGGGATTGCATCTCCTTACGATGCTCCACTACCTTGTGGATCAGACCCTCAGGTCGAAGGCTCGGGGTGTGGGCCCCTATGAAAACCACCTGCTTCGGTTTGGACACCCGGGCAGTATCACAGCCCTCACACATATCGAATGAGATTTGTGTGGCGCATATGTATTTGGTGCCTCTTTGTACCAATATCTATGTGTTGAAATAAATAAAAAAAAACTGAACGTAATCCCATCTGTTTGGTCTCGATCACTGATCGTTTCAGTCTATAGAAAGGGACAACAATCCTCTTGTGACAATCACATAAATCGATTTGACTAACATAACGTCTAAAATACTAGCCTCAATAATACTTTGACGTCTAAATAGAGCTTGTAACGAGTAAACCTGTGAAAACCCGGTTAGTTATAGACCAAATATTCACCCCTTAAAATGTTCTGAAACAGCTATACTTTCGATATCCGACAACAGTTGCATTCCTTGACCTTAGGGCGACGTTCGGCTCTGTTGATCGTGAGGTTCTGTTTCAGTATCTCACTGAAAGATATACCAAAGAAGTACATTCACTTTGTACAGGCTCTCGATTTAAACACTATCGGTCGAGTCAAAGCTTATGGGAAACTGTTATCGGAATCGATAACTTCAATTAGTGTTCATCAGAGTTGTCTGATTTTCCTACTTCTAATTAACTTTGTCAAAGACATGGTTCTACAGATAACACTTTCATCGTCTGACTTTCCAGGGATTGATCTTCTACCAGGAGATTCGCTTGTTGACTTAAAATGTGCAGATGATATAGTTCTGTTTGTCAATGATGCTGGCAAAATCCAAAGTCTTCTGGCCACCTTAATTAGCAATGGAAGCATATTTGGGATGCGATTCTTTCCCTTCCAATGCAAAATGTTGCTTCGTGACTGACCTAGGTTAGCACCTAAATTAATGATAGAGAGTAATGTAGTTGAGCGTGTCTACTGCTTTACTTATCTTGTGGGTCTTATCAGTCCTGATGGTCTGGTGTCCGACGAAATCTCGACACGGATTCAGAAAGCTCGATTGGTTTTTCTCAAATTGCGTCGCTTGTGGTATAAGGAAGATATCCGTCTGTCGACCAAAGTGCGAGTTTACTGCACGGCAGTCCGATCCATCTTACTTTCTGCGTGTAAAACATGGCCATTAAGAATAGTGGATGTTCTTATCATTTTGTTTACGTATTTGAACATATAAATGTTGGTACAAGGGGTTACCAAATGCATATACACCACACAATAACAATGAGAATGTGAAAAGAAAAGAATGTAAGGTGCGTATAAGACAAAGGGGAGCAATAACGAACAGAAATTAGTCTATAATAGTGAAATAATAATAATAATAATAATAATAATAATAATAATGGGACAGTTCAGTTAGCAAAGGTGCAACCAGAAAGAATTCTTCCAGTTAAAGAAGTTACATCCATTTTTTATGAAGAAAATAAAGTTACAACAGGATCGCCACTGGCTTCTGTTCTGAGCCACATCTGATAACGTTTCTAGTTACTGTATTTTTCCATCTCTAGGACCCCAAACAGGCAGTCATAAAGGACCAACAGTAGCCAGTCCTATAAAGCACTCTTTCATACAACGACACCATGTCATACATTGACCACTTCCAAGATAGTGACACCAATCAAATTATCTTCGCTGTGCCCGAACCCACGATGCCAAACCTCTGCATTTCTAACATGGTGTTGCTGCTGGATGTCAGCAATTTATCGGAGACAATGATGAATACATACAGAAGGTCGTCCAACATCCTCAACTCAGAGAAACCAGGTTTCACAAGCACACAGCAAAACTGCTCTCACCGACGCGTTGCAGATCCGAAATTTTACAACCAGACTAACATCATAAAGGCGCCAAAGATGAACTCGATTGGCACAAGCCGCTATGGCTTTCACTATATATGGATCGATCTCATCACTCACGCTACCAACAGCACTTACGCAGCTACAGTGATACACGAATATCTTCATTACTTTTATCTGTTTCGCTACCCGGAGTGAGTGCAGGTTCAGGGTTTCGTCAATCTTGTAAAAGTACTTTGCACTTCGAGAGTGCAAATTGCATGGCTTGGGTATCTTTGTAGCCTACTGATATTCGATCACAGGTGTCTTCGAGGCATCGTTCGTATATTCTGGGACCACCGAGTAGACAGTTCCATGGTCAGGCATGGGGTAATGAGTAGAGACGCTAAATGTATTGATGAAGAAGTAAATATTCATCAACTGAAGTGTTCGAAACATATGTTTCGTATGCCCAACCACCGTCTGCCTCGACAAGTGATGTTTTCTGATATTAGGGTAGACTGGAAAAAAGCTTAGTAAGTGACTCTAGTAAACGGACAAAAATAATAATAGTAAACAGGGCTTCCCGGATATGAAGATATCATGGGACGACATGGACTGGAAGGACGGAACGAGAATGTTAACAGATTTGCAAATAAATGTACGTCAATACCTCATCAAGATACTCAATAAAGGAGATATGAGAAAATGTGAGAACTACAGAGTAATCACATTATTGTCAGTACCGAGAAAAGCTTTTTACAGTGTTTCTGAACCGGATGAAAGACCCATAGACGCCCAACTTCGAGATCAACAGTCTGGATTTCGTAAAGATCGGTCGTGCACAGACCGAATCGCGATACAAAGGATCATCGTTGAACAATCAATCGAATGGAACTCGTCACTATATATCGACTCCATTGACTATGAGAAGTGGTATGACAGTGTGGATAGGAGAACATTATTGAAACTTCCTCGATACTATGATGTGCCTGAGAAGATCGTCAATATCATACGAAACTCATACGACGGACTACAGTACAAAGTTATGCATGGAAGCAGCTGACGAGTGCATTCCAAGTGAGGACTGGAGTCAGACAAGACTGCTTACTCTTCCCCTTCCCCTTTCTTCTGAAGGTCGACTGGATTATAAAGACAGCGACATCTGTGAGGAAACACACAATACAATGGATTGCTTGGAATCAGTTAGAATACTTGGAATTCACAGATCGCCTGGCCCTTCTATCCCATGGATATCACCAAATGCAGATGAAGTCAACTAGTGTAGCAGCAGTGTCTGCATCAGTAGGCCTAAACATACACAAGGAGAAAAGCAAGTTCCCTAAATACAACATACAGAACAACACAATCACACTTGATGGAGAAACTCTGGAAGATGTGGAAAGTTTCACGTGTCTATGTAGTGTCATCGATGAACATGGAGGATGTGATGCAGACGTAAAGGCGAGGATTGGCAAGAAAAGGACAGCAATTTCACAGTTGAAGAATATATGAAACTGTCAATCAATATCAAAGCCCACTATCTTCAATACTAACATCAAAACAGTGAGTTCTGTTATATAGAACTGCCACAACCAGCAGCACCGGTCTACTGTAGGAGAGAACAAACTGACTTCGATCTGAGTAGGAAATTGGGAAAAGACTTTGAAAGTGGATGGGACACACATTGAGGAAATCATCAGACTGCATCATGAGGAAAGCTCTAACTTGGAATCCTGAAGAGAAGCGGAAAAGAGGAAGGACAAAGAACGCATTACGTCGGAAAATAAAAGCAGTTAAGAAAAGGATGAATAACAGCTGGAAAGAACAGGAAATGATTTCCCGGGGCAGAGTTGGATGGAGAGTGCTGGTAAGCAGCCTATGTTCCTCTACGAGGAATAACAGGCGTAAGTAAGTTTACCGTAAAGAAAGCATCAAATTAACCGGATCTCTATAAATCATTTCGTCCTAGAATAATTGTTTGCTTTTGTTCTCTAAAATTTATTATCTTAGGGGGTCAGTTGTGGGAATTCACCAATATCTAATAAACAGAACGTCCCCGTCAGTTTATTGGATCAGTTACTTTCACAAACAGGTTTCAAAACCATAGGAACAGATTCAGTATCATTCGGAAGTATATTTAACTGCACTGTAATTTCTGGCCAGTCTCGTGCTTATTTAATGGCTCTTCTTCACTTCGCTACGTATTTCTTGAGATTCATGTGCTTGATTCACACACAGGAATGCCTCCCAGAACTTGGACCAGCTGATCTGTTTGAATTAGAACAACAGAAACGGCGGGTAGGTGATGATCACGTTAATTTTCAGAGTTGATTCTTTTATGCCGTCCACTAGGGTAGGTTATCGCTCTTTATCAACTTTACACTTGTTTTCCTTATGTGATCCCCAGGTCCTCAAAAAAATTATAGGCCTTACCGATGCATTTAGGTTGTATTTAGTAAATAATAATAACTATCATAATTATTACTTAAGGGTTTAGCTTTATGACATAGGTTGATTATTAATTTAGTGTAATGTAGGTAAATATACATTGGATATCGAGACTAAACGGTTATCAAATAAATTTATGGCAAATTTAACAATTATCACTTCATTTTTAACTGCCAGACCCTCTGGATTACTATGCTCCTTTTAGGTCTTAATGTTTTCAGTTCAGTCACATATAGATGTAGTCTTTGTGATTCGAAGAGCTGTACTGAACTTTGTATTATAGTGTATCCTTTTGGTTAATGAAACTGTCGAATAGTATTGCAAGCGTAACCAACGACGAGAAATGCGAATTAATAAGTGATCCTAAATAAATAAGTTTATAAGATAGTGAAGGTTTATGGTAATTGTATTACCACCAGTGTCTTCTTTGACCTTTTTCTTTCTAGCTTACAAATTGCCAATTTATTCGATGTTAATGTTCCCGTATCAAAAAAGCTTGTAGATTTCAAAGATGGCCTCTGTAACTTGTTTGATTACTTTTTTGTTCTGCTTTATAATTATATTCATTCACGTTTGATGAGGGTGGAGGATACCTATTAGAACCATGATCAAAGTCTATCATACTACATTTTCATACTCAATTGAACTGAATTAATCAAGAATGTGCATTTCTAGATTATTTATCGTACTGACTTGGTAATGGTTATATGCATATCTAGCCTTATGCTGTTTTTCACTAGAAATCGTGGTACACTTCTTGTAAAATTATCCATATACCATGAAGGAGGTTAAAGAATATTTAGACTAGAGTGTACGACGTTAGTCTGCGAAAATGTCACTGGAAAAGATGTCTTTTAAGTAGCCTTAGATGTTTTATAACATACTCCGGTATGGATACAAATATCTTAGTATTTTGTTGCCTTAAGTGTAGTATATGAATAACAACAATCAGACAAAGAATTGTCACTTGTTGACAATTCAGAAATCACACACAGATGTGTCAACCCATTATTATATATATATATATATATATATATATATATATATATATATATATGTATGTATCTTGGTTATTGGCCCTTTGGAATTGGACCAAAAGACAGGAGAGCAGTTATAATGATCTAGTTTGAGTATTGATTGCCTTTCCTAGATTATCTAATACCAATGACCGACTAACCAATGATACGCTAAATGTGAAATAACAGCCGAGAGTAACGCTAAAAGACCATTGGTCCAGAATGCGGTTTTTCACGCTCGGTCACCCGATAGTCAGAATAGAAAGCAACTCAGATACATCTACTGCGTGAGAGAGCTAATGGATACTACAACCAGAATGAAATAATATTTGAATATATGACCCACTAGTTGTAGGCTAACCCTCTAAAGTTATGAATCACGATTTCACAGAAATGCATGTTATATGGTGAAAATAGAAAAATGGTTTGATAATTTGGAAAACAGGAATTATCAATATGGATTTATTTCAGTATTGCAATCTCCCCTTCCCAAAATTGTCTAGTGTGATATTAATGTTTTCCCGTTGACTGTTTATGGACTCGATTCCATACTAGTTCATATTGATTCTTTAAGTGTTTGCACTCTTCACTTATTTTGTACTTTTGTTAATACCTGTCGAATTGTGGTCGTCTCATACGTTGTAAATTGGAATATCAGGTTGATCGTAAAGATCAAGACAGTTCTTTAGATACTTTGATGTTCAATGTTGATACAGTCGTGCCTACGTGACAATTTTTTTGAATACAATACTTGCATGTAAATCTGTTTTTGATAGGGCCTGTTATTTTAGGATTTAGACAACGAACAGCTCGTTGAAAATAAAAACTTATCTTTACTTTTAAAAGACTCGTCTAGGTGCTAAATCACGTCGTAAATCTGGATCGGCAACCAGTAGTAACTCAACTGGTCACAGTGGTGATGCACATGATTCTGGTATCAGTTCCCAGGAAGATTTGACTTCTGCATTTTATTCAGCGAGCACTGGATCATCTCCTACACACGTTTCTGGTATGGCGTTGTGTATGACACATCGACTAACTCGTGACCAATGTCGAATGGCTGAAGTAGCTGCTCACTTTATGGTTACTCGAGAGGCTGCAGCAGCAGCAGCGGCAGCAGCAGCGTCCGGTCCAATTAATTCTCAAATTTCTGTTAGCACAACACGGTAAGTTTACATTGTGTCAGTTGTTTCTTCTATTGTTTCGAGTAAAATCGATGTTTATTTACATGTAGTTTCAATCCAGTTGTTTGAAACTACGTGCTTCCATTTTTCATGTGTTGTAGTTTATTCCGGTTCATTTTGCCTCAGTTTTCATTGAACAATGTCCTATATGATCAGACTAACCATACGAAAACT
Organism: Schistosoma margrebowiei; assembly: GCA_944470205.2. Classification (NCBI taxonomy): domain Eukaryota; kingdom Metazoa; phylum Platyhelminthes; class Trematoda; order Strigeidida; family Schistosomatidae; genus Schistosoma; species Schistosoma margrebowiei. The sequence goes on from OX104025.1 coordinate 9,517,657, forward strand.
ATTAAAAATTTCACTGGATTCTTACTAAACCGATCATACAGTTCTACTGATTTCATATCATTGATACCTCAATAGTGTAAACTATCTCTTTTAAGTACTTGAAAATTCTCTCATTGAAGATTACCACATGATTGACTATCTGGTCTGATTTTCGAAATTCATGTATTTTTTGATAACAATTCATTTTTTATTCATTCAGTCTGCTATAGGCAAGGTAAAACTGACCATTTATGTGTTACACCACATCATAGTGAGATGAAATTATCAAGGTTAGTGAAAAAGTAGTAGAAGTAGCAACAGGGTTAGTGGTAGTAGAGAACATCAGGCATAAAAGATATAATTTGAGGAGAAAGTGAATTTGCGGAATAAAGCATACAAGGTAATTTTAAACATGACTGTAAGGAAAATGGAGAGTAAATGTATCTACACTATTGCATTCGATTCTAAGCCATATCACTCAGTGTCTCCAATCATTAGTTGTAATAATCGTATTGACCCCTAACAGTCTGGACCTACCAACACGGCTCAGTCCAACAGTCAATATCTTCATGGACTGATGCTACGTCTTGGTTTGATAGCATTCAGCTTTCCTCCAACTTACTTTTAAATCAGCAATCATCGCTTGTCGAGGTAGGCGATGATTGAATATGTATTCTTTAGTCAAAGCTTATCTTACATCGTAAATGATTTCTGAGATTTTGTCAGACACTTACCTAATAGGGCTAGTGAGACTTCCAAGATATGTGAAGTCGTCGGCGCGTTAACTTATTCTTTCTATACCATCAGTTAAAGTGTTAGTATAAGTCAGTCGTGAAGCGACATCTTGCATTCAGGGCGAGAGAGATTCATCCCACACATTTATTGACATTCAAAACGATCAGAAGACTCATATCAGTGTCTTCATCAAACATGGTCACGCGTATATAGCCTCTGCCAGGGAAGTCCTACTCACTGCCATCTCGTTGCATTACTGTTGTTTACGAAAATGAGAGGACGAAAAGCGAATGTCCGGCGCTTTAACCGGATTCCAAATCAATGGTGCACATGGGCTCCAGTATCCTGCGGGAACAAATGGCGTATGAACCAATTGTTGGTCACCGGCTACCATGGGATTGCATCTCCTTACGATGCTCCACTACCTTGTGGATCAGACCCTCAGGTCGAAGGCTCCGGGTGTGGCCCTCTAAGAAAACCACCTGTTTCTGTTTGGGCACCCGGGCAGTATCACAGCCCTCACACATATCGAATGAGATTTGTGTGGTGCATATGTATTTGGTGCCTCTTTGTACCAATATCTATGTGTTGAAATAAAATAAAATAAAACAGAATTATTTCATCTGCATATCCCATGTTCATAAATAAAATTAATTGTTTGATAATTTTTGAATCGTACATATGCTGTTTACGTGTTGTTTATCGTCATCTTTATATATTCTGTATTATTGTTTTTCATTTTATAATCGTCCGATAATTGCAGTTCAACTGACACGTCATCGGGATTAGTAGATGGTAGCAGCGCTGCTAGTAAACCATGTCCATCTAATAACTCACCTCGTTCTTATCGATCTCGGTATACTGAAGTTCCTTTGCTGATAGAGTGAGTAAATCATCATTTTTCGAAGTTTTTCTTTAAAAAAATTAACAATTCTTATTTGTGAATCCGATCATAAATTCAGAGTATTGACAGATGTTTTCGCTGCATTTGTTTCACTAAGGTATTATTGTTCATCATAATGAATGATTTCTGTTTTACGCCTTTGGTTGCTATTATCTAGGTAGCTATGTAATTTCTTTGACATATATGTCTCTCTCTAGACACTTCGTTCATACAATACTTTTTGCTATTCAAATGAATTCTAATGAAATTGTCAACCTTCATAAAATAGATTGAGATCATAGTATACTACAAATTTTTCACCGCTTTGATGTCATATTTTTTCAGGTTAATTTACCATCGAGGTACATAATATCCCTCTTAAAATTAATCAGCCCATCAGTAGTCATAAGCAGAATAAAACCTAGGATAAATGTTCAGGTCGCCATATTACTATTGTCACAGCGAAACGAAATTGTCAATACAAATTGAATAAAAGAATGTTCATGGCCTTTTGGTTATCCTCGTGTAATAAATAATTATTTGGAAGTCAGATAATCCATTCATATGCATACTGCTAATATTGCAGACCAATACTCCAATTATACTTCTCACGAAACTTAAAGTTCCATGTTTTTATCTTTGAAGAAGTTGAAATTACTCATCATAGATGGGTTCAAAATGTAAATGTCGTCGTCCTATACTTCACTGTTTTTCCAGTGAAACAAATTTTTTACGAAGAAAATTATATTTTGAATCAACCAATTCATCAACTATTTAAAAAAAAACTATATTAGTTAGCTTCACTTCTTTAAGCATAATTAAACGTTAAGGTTGTTTACAGTTTCCAGTCTGAATTTTAATGGACATCAGTGCCTAAGCATAATATGATATTATTTGCTGTATATATATAGTTTTGTTAGAATTTGGCCTTTTGTTTATAACGTGATGTAGATCATATGTTTTATTTGTTTGTTTTTATCTATTGATTGGTTTTTTCGTCCGCGTTTTAAGTATTTTTTTTCATTGTTTGTTTACTTCTTTAGAAAATTTTTTGATGGTGATGAAGAGTTGTGTAGTTGTTTACCGATTGAAGTTATTCCGGGCTCAGGTAATCATCCTAGTTCCTTGACGTTACCACTAGGAAGAAGCAGCAGTCCAACTTCACCGTGTAATACATTAGATAATTTTAAAACTCATTGTTTACCAATCTATTCACAGTCTGCAGACCGTTCATCAAAGCATTTGTGTTCACCGCAATCACGTGATCATGAGGCTCCATTTTCATCCTCATCAAGAGTAGGGGATGGATCTAATATCTTCAATATTGATAATATGTCACCATCGTCATCGATTTATCATACCGAAGAAGAAATACCACATGCTGTCAATCCAGTTCATCATTCTCCATTGCCAACACTTGCAAATCATTCACTAATCTCCGGTACTGTTACTGATATATACCATAGTGGTCATGTGTTACAAGCAACTGTTGAACACCCTGAAAGTTTCAAATCACGCTTAGAAGAAAATTTACTTCAGTGGATTACTTATGGCCCAGTTATTATTAACGATTTAAATGACTTGTCAGTTTATAGTAATAACTCCAATAATAATACTAGACCAGAGGAATCATTATTATCGTCCACCCAATTGAATCCATCAATTAAATCTAGTCTTATATATCCGAAATCAAGAGATTGTCAATTGAAACCACCTAAATGGTCTGCTACAAGTTTATTGATTAATTGCGATGCTAAGAGTGTCGAGGTAAGATTACGAGGGATTTTTTGTAGTTTTAATCTTCTTTTCAAAATTTTTTTTAGTTCTGAGATTTGGTTCAGTATTTCTTGATAATAGACGATCAGGAGATTCTTCTAATGCGGAGCGCGATCTATGCGAACTAAACAGACCAGACAACTACAATAAATAACTACGTACTTAGACCTGTTACCCTTCTTGGAGCATAGGCCACCGACTATAGATCTCCAATGAACTGTCCTGTGCTCTTCTTTCCAGTTGTTGCCTAATGGTATTCATGATCTTGATGTCTATCTTTAGTTTCCGGGGCTGTTTTATTTAGTCTATCTCCATGTTATGGTTTGCCTTGTGATGCAGTTTGATGATTTTCGTCAAGTTTGTTTTATCCGCTTCCAGCGTCTTTTTATAGTTTCTTCTTCAGCTGGTATCTGGTTTGTTCTCTAACACAGTAGGTTGTTGCTGATGGTATCTGACCAACAGATATGGAGTATCTTGCGTAGACAGCTACTTATAAATATCTGTACCTCTTAGATGAGAATTGTAACAATTCTCCACGTTTCAGCTCCGTACAGTTGCACTCTCTTGACGTTGGTATTGAAGATTGTGGCTTTGATATTGATTGACAGTTGTTTTGAGTTCCGTATCTTCAGTTGTAGAAATCCTGCCCTTGCTTCACCAGTCCATGTTTTTACAACTGCATCCGATAATCCTTGTTTACCAATGATACTTCCCGGGTAGATAAAGGATTTCACTTCTTCTAGGGCTTCTCCGTCAAGAGGAATTTGTTTGTGCTCTTTGTGTTGTATTTCTAGATATTTCTTTTTTCCTCGTGAATTTCGAAATCTACTGCTACAGAAGTTGCTGCTATATTAGTTGTCTTGGCGTGTATTTACTATGGTGCATGAGATAGAAAGGATAATACATCCAAATCGTCTAGGTGAATCCGAGCCGTTCACCGTATTTCATGCCTCCTCTGAAATGTGGAGGTCGTCATAATTCAATCAATCAGCAGAAGAAAAAGAAAAGGCGAGAGTAAGCAGCCTTGTCTGACTTCAGTCTCCACTTGGAATGTATCTGTAAGTTGTCTTCCATGCAAAACTTTACAATTCAGTCCGTCGTAAGAGTTCTGTATGATAGTGGAGATATTCTTGGGCAATCTATATTGTGAAAGAAGATTCCATAGGTTTTCGAATCCGTTACCATAATCAGGGAATTTGATGTATAATTATGAGTACTATTCTGTTGATTGCTATTAATGATTTGCAGTGTCTCGATTTTATTGACACACGATCGATCCTTATGGAAACTAGTTTGTTGATCTTTAAGTTGAGCATGTGCTGAATTTTTCATTCGGTTCAGAAACGTTGTTAAAAAGTTCGCCTGGTACTGAAAGCGTTTTGATCCATTTTTAATTCCTTCTTTTCTTTATATCATGATGAGTTATCCCTTTTTTTCGCTCTGCTTGTACTTGTTATTCCTCCTAAGTTTCCCTGAAGAAAGGATGGAGTATTTTTGCAGTTGCCCGTGTATCAGAATTTAATGGTTCGACCATTATTTTCGTTGGTCCTCCTTTTTTACTGTTCCTGATTTGTTTAATAGCCTTGCTGATTTCTATGGTCGTAGGGTGTCATTTATTGGGGGAAGCCCATGTGTTATATTTAGTGACGCTGGTCTATTCAGGAGTTCTTCAAAATGTTCTACCCACTCTGTTCCACTGCTCTTCGACATCAGTGATTGGTGCTCCTTCTTTGTTTTTTGACTGGTTGCTCTGATCTACTATATTTCTTTGTAAGCGTCCTAGTTGTATCATATAGTTCTTTCATATTTTCCTATCCTGGAGCTTGTCCTACTTTGATTGCCAAGTTTTCCACATATTTCCATTTGTCTGTTATCATGTTCCTTACTCACTTGTTTGCTTCCATACATTCAGACCATAACTTGGCCTTCTCTACCTTCATTCCTTTATTGTTGACTGCTATTTTTCTACCTTTCTGTTCCTCAATCTTACCCAGAGTATCTATAGAGATCAATTATTTATTCTGGTGTTTGTTGTGTCCAGCACATGGGCTGATGAAGTTATTGCTTGGTTAATCATTTTCTAGTTGATCTCCATGGGGGTTTCCTCTTCTTCTAGTAGGTCTTGTGAGACTTGAAACTTGTTGCTGAGAGCCATGTTGAACTAGCCGAAACTGTTAACATCTTGGAGAAAGTCTGTATAAAACGTTTGTCATACTGCTTCGTTTTTAGCTTGACCACCACCAGATAGTTATCTGAAGCTACGCCTCCTTTTTTTGTTCTTACATCTCCCATGTTCCTTCTGATTTTTTTCTACTGATGCGTACGTATTCGACCTGATATTCTTCAATGTCGTTTGCTGAAACCCATGTAGTTCTGTGTGTGTGTTTTCAGGGGGGAAATAGTGCTATTTATAACCATATTGCTTAAAGCACATAGATTTGTTTGTCTCATCATTCTCATTCCTTTCTCCAGGTCCATGTCATTTTTTATGCGTTCACACTCAATATTGTCCATTCTAACCTTGATGTTTAGGTCTCCTATCAGGATGTTAAGATCCTTTCCTAGGCACTTCTCGACCGCAGCCTCTCATAAAACTGATCTTTATCTTCTTCGTTGCTTTTATTGGTGGGTGCGTATTACTATATGACTTTGGTTTTAATTATCTCCTCTGTTTTGAAGGATTTTTCGATGCACTTGGAGTCGTGAATTTTTTATCCTATGAGGGATTTTTGTTCGTCTTTGGACACCAGTGTGGGGGCATTTTCTTCGTGATTAGAATATGATAATAGGTCTTCCGAAGTTAGTCTGTTTTGTCCAGATTGTGGGTTTCACCCATTCCCAGCATTTCTAGATTGTAACTTCTCATTTCTGGCACACAAACTTATACAAGGTTATTAAGTTGCATTTAATCATATGTAGACTGTAGATTAATACAGGTCAATTATGTCTCTCCATCCAGTAGAGCATCGTTAATCTGCTCTTTCTTTGAGTACTCTGTGTGTAGTAACTTAAAAAATGCCAATTTATAGCATACACATAATTCAAATTATTCGATTTTTATCTACTGTTGCCTTTTTATTCACAAACATTATAAGCATTGTTAGTTTCAAAATGCCACGTGCTTGATTCCGTTATATCGTATATGAAAATTCCTAAATTGGTCATGAACACCGTTAAAAGTGCTATGAAATTTGAATCGGAAGGTAAAATTTAAGTCAATGATAGTGGAATAAACACTTGTATTCTGCTAGAGTCGTGTTGGATGTTAAAAACCCCCGACAACCCACATAACCGAATATTCCTTCTTACTGTGCTTCAAAAAGAAACATCGTTTGGATAATTGGTATAACTAATTAGAATAGAAAGCTTTAAAGACATGAGTTATAGGTTTATTGAATAAGACTAGAGATTCCATCGTTTAATTGAGAATTTCAACCGATGTTAAATTGTTTTGGGTACAATATAAAGCCTAATGTTTCAGTTATTTTCCAACTAGTCCTCTACAAAATTGTAATGAAGTGCTCAGTTTATTGTACGCAATATTTTTTATTGCCCTTTACAATGTATATAGCTCAAAGCTTAGCGTTAGTTTACTGGACTTTAATTTGTTTCAAAAGTATTAATGATAAATCTAGTACGTAAAAGATACAACAAATCTACTTTACAAAATGATTTACATTCACCTAAATATTTCTTACAGATATAAATAAATAATATATTTGTAATATCTCAATAAGTAGAAAATTAGATTTTCTGGCGTTTCGTGACTTAGTGTGAGTCACTTCTTCAGAGAATAAATAACCAAATTAAAACTAATCCAGGTTTAAATAGTACAACGGAACAATAAGAATAATATTTGATCGATCAAAAACAGGTCTGAACAAGTTAATGATTTCTTACAGATGTTCAAATATTTTGTATACTACAGAGTAAATTCGGTAATGAAGCCGTAAAATTTCACCAAACAGAATAGTTGGGTGTTGTGCTTTGCTAACTAAAACAGAATGGTTTGGAATAAGACTAAGACAGTTGATAAACTCATCAATCGTTGTTCTAAGTCATGTTCGAAGTTGCAGACGTCCTAGTCCATATGTACACCATAATCATAATAATAGAGAACCTTAAATGGCATGGCTCAAATTCATTTTTGTAGCACGACTATCCTCATCATCACATTTTTCCTAATTATTGAGTTTTAGCAGTCATTTTTTGCACATTCCATTCTCATTTCAATGATATCATTTTATGCTATTGGTTCCCTTTATGAATTTAAATAGAGCAAGAATCTTCTGATTCCCCCTTGTCTCTTTTTTTTCTCTTCCCAAGTTTATTTCACTGTATTATAATCTTTAAGTAACATCTACAAACACTAATCTTTCCGATTACTGCTTATACTCTTATACCTCTACCACTACGGGATTTGAATCGACCACTGCATCTCTGTGCTAATGTGGTGTGGCAACTCGAACTGATGTACGTACGTACGAAGTTCTACGTTGTTACTGACTGACTGACTGATATCATTTTACTTGTACATAATTCTCAATCATTTTTGTTTTCATTATTTCAGCTTATTTATTGTATATTTTGTTAATTTCTCACTATGCTGATGTGATGTATGGCAAATTGTTGTAATACATATGTTTAAAACTGACTATATAGAAGACAGTGATCACTTCTCTCTACATTATTAACAATATGCGACACGTATCAGCTTTGATCTTCTATTTATTATTAGAATCACCCACTTTTAATTTTTAAAAAAATAAATAAAGCATAAACCTTATAAATAACTGTACGTAATGGGTTGAAATGATTGGCAATAGTCTTTTAAACTGGCTGATATTATTACTATTGTTTTAGTTCATTTTAAATGTTATATTGTCACGGTGATTTAATATGAATTATTAAACGAATACATTTTATTTGTTATCAGGTCAAATTGGGTTAATGTTATGTAAGCTGTTAGACCCTCTATATGTGGTCTATCTTATTGAATTTTTAATGAAAATTTTGTTTAAAATTAAATAAAACTGTTGTATTTGGTAGTGGTTGATACGTCTGGTATGGTATTCAAGACCGATTAGTTTGTATATTTGCATGTTTTAAAATTATCTAAATAGTTAACATTTTTGTAGTCGGCCTCTAGAATAAGCGATATGATTTCTAGAGTATCTCTTTTTTATGTTGAGCATATAAAAGTTAGAGAACAACTGTTAGTCTACTTGTTCTAACAAATCAAATCTGTCATGCAATATATCATTGTGTATAGTCGTTATATGGACATCAATAGTTGATAGTGTATCAATACGCTAATAAACTGGATAATTTTGTGGTCGATTTTGTTGATGAATTGTGATTTATGGAACAGTAATAATGAAGAAATACACATTTTAAAATGCTTTCTCATTGGATCTCATTTATCTATAGCATCAATCAAACCTGTATTTAACCTCTAACTGCTAAACATATATATGTATTCCTGATAACTATTTATTTGTGTGTCTAGGACATCTTTCTGTATTTTAAGAAAATATTTATTTATTTAATTGGACACATGAATATTGGTACAAGAAAGCGCCAATATATATGCGCCACACAAAACAATGAAAATTCGAGAGAAATACAAAGAAAGAAAAAAAAAGCCAAGGAGCGCAAAAAAAACAACAATAACGAAGAGATTGGTGTAAGGTAATGTGCTAGTAATCAGGGAACGCAAAGGTGCAATCGGAAGAAATCTTTCAAGTAAGGGAGACACAACCACTCTCAGACCCCAACCAGTGAGTCGTGAAGGACCGACAGAAACCAGTCCTTTGCAGCTTTTTTTCATACCACGACACCATGTCATGCACTGACCACCTCTCCGCTTCTTCCAACCAGTCCTAGAGTCGGCAAATAATGCACGACGTGGAATTCTCTGGGATGACATTCGTAGAACATGTCCAAGCCACCGAAGTCGGTGTTTCAAGATGGTGACACCATCTCTGTGCCCGAACACACGATGCCGAACCTCTGCATTACTGACATGGTGTTGCCACTGAATGTCAGCAATCCTTCAGAGACAACGATGATCGAACACAGAGAGTCGTCTAACGTCCTCAACTCAGAGAGACCAGGTTTTACAAGCATAGAGCAAAACTGCTCTGACCGACGCGTTGTAGATCCGACATTTTACAGCCAGGCTAACATCACGAAGGCGCCAAAGATGGCCCAGATTGGCATAAGCCGCTCTGGCTTTCACTATACGTGCATTGATCTCATCACTCACACCCCCACCAGCACTTATGCAGCTACCCAGATACACGAACTTCTCGACTACGTCTATCTGCTCACCATCCAGAGTGAGTACAGGGTTAGAATCTTGCCAGTCTTGTAGAAGTACTTTGCACTTCGAAGGTGCAAAGCACATACCATACCTACGGACACTGATTGCCTACTGATTAAGTGCGGATTGTACGGCTTGGGCGTTGTCGCACAGTAAGACAATATCGTCCGCATACTCAAGGTCGAGAAGTCTTTCTCCAGGCAACAGATCCACAGCACCATTACTTACATTCATCAGAGCTGTTTCCAGAATGTCGTCGATGGCAAAGTTGAAGAGGAATGGTGAGATTGGGCAACCCTGCCTAACCCCACTACTCGAATGGAACAATGGAGAGAGGTGGTTGTATGCCCTCACTCTACCTGAGGTGTTTGTATATAGGGCCTTTAGGATGTTAATAAACTTCTCAGACACACCCTTCTTCAATAGACAATCCCAGAGAACAGTCCTATCCAACGAATCGAAGGCAGTCCTGATGTCAAGAAACACTAAGATTGTTGGCCTTTGATAAGTATGGCGTTGTTCTAACATTTGGCGGAGGGTGAATATATGATCAATACATCCTCGGCCAGAACGAAACCCAGCCTGCTCCTCGCGAGTCAATCTTTCTCGGGTTTTGAACAACCTACGAAGTATGACGGAAGCCAATAGCTTGGACGCAATCGGAAGTAGACTTATCCCCCGATAGTTGTTGAAGGAACGACGTGAACCCTTTTTAAAGATAGGGACAACTATCGACTCACTCCATGACGTTGGTACACTCTCTAATTCCCAAACCTTTGTAAACAACGTCGTCAATTCCTTAGTCAAAAAGTCACCACCATCTTTAAAAAGAGCCGGAGGTAAGTCATCTGGGCCAGGTGATTTGTAACGCTTCAAGAGTTGGAGTTCCTTGCGGACTTCCTCCTCGTTTGGTGGATCAGTCGTCACTGGCCATGGATGGCAGGACAGTCTGACAGATGTTGCCGGAGCAGCAGGCCAGTTGAACTGCCCTTCGAAAACTTCTGCCCAGGTTGTAGTCTGTGCAAAGTTGCAGTAGACGGTCCCCGTTATCTGACCTGCGACCAACGAGTCCCCATCGGCCACCTAAACGACTCTCTTCTGTGCCTAGACGCCCGACCTGAGCATTCAAGTCTCCGGCTAGTACTACAATATCTGTCGAACGCACTTTCTGGAGAAGGACAGATAACTGGTCGTAAAACTCATCCTTGATTGCATCCGGGCTGCAATATGTCGGCGCATAGGCGGAGATGACGAAAAGACATCGTTTTTCACGCCGATTTCTTCTCACTTTGATGGAACTTTCTAAACTAACAGCACATGACCGACTGTTAATGGGGGTCCAATCGACTAGTGCCGCCTCAGCTCTAGCGCTTAGTGCGACACCAACGCCAGCAAGACCAGACGAAGATGCCACAGGGTTCCCGGATAAGCGCACGTAAAACAAGTTTTTGAAGCGACAGATGGAGAGCGAATTTGTAGTACTTCGCCAGAGTCTTGAATACGGGTCTCGGATAGACAACAAACATCAATATTAAGACTTTCCAAAGACATAGCGAGCCCTATCTGTTGTCCGACCTGCACTAGTGTGCGAACGTTGAAGGCAGCCAGTTTGAATGGTGCACGTGGTTTCAGAAAAACTGCTTCAGTTGTCGTATTCGGTGGTAACATACAATTTTCAACCGGACAGTCGAATTTCCACCAAAGACGAGCCGCTGTATAAGTATAAAAGAGGGTGAATAATGTGGAAAATAATAATAATAATAATGACAATAATAGTAATAATTATAATAGTATTAATAATGAAAATAATTGTAATGATGATAATTTGAATCAATTTATTGTTTTTCGAAGCGAGAAAAGTAATTTCCATAGACATACAGAGTTCATCATTTGTGTGTGGGCTGTGATACTGCCCGGGTGCCCAAACCGAAGCAGGTGGTTATCTTAGGGGGCCACACCCCGAGCCTTTGACCTAAAGGTCTAACCCACAAGGCAGTGGAGCATCGTAAGGAGATGCAGTCCCATGGTAGCCGGTGACCAACGATTGGTTCATACGCCATTTGTTCCCGCAGGATACTGGAGGCCATGTGCACCATTGGTTTGTGATCCGGTTAAAGTGCCGGACGTTCACTTTTCGTCCTCTCATTTTCATAAACAACACCCCCGCCACGAGAAGGCAATGAGTAGGACTTCCCTGACAGAGGCTGTATACGCGCGGCCGTGTGAAAGTATTTCGAGAAGGAGAGCGGACTCTACTCACTCTCGGTCGTACCAGGGCATTCGGGGGTTAAGAAAATAAGTACCACTTATTGATGAAATTGAACGAATACTAAGTCATCTACGCAGATATTTTAAGCATGTTTTTTCTATGTTTTGCACTTGTTAAAACTTTACTATTACTAGTCTGCCTCAGTATCTCTTAAGATTGGTATTTTGGGTCTCTTTTAATAACGTAATATGAATTGCGAATTTTTTTACCAATCCACTACTTACTGTAGGTAGTTGAATGCTTTCTAAAGAGCGGGTATAATGCGCATATATATATATATATATATATATATATATATATATATATATATATATATATATATATATATATATATGCCCCCAAATACCCTGGTACGGCCGAGAGTGGGGAGAGTCCGCTCTCCCTCTCGAAACGCTCTCACATGGCCTCGCGTATATAGCCTCTGCCAGGGAAGTCCTACTCACTGCCATCTCGTTGCATTACTGTTGTTTACGAAAATGAGAGGACGAAAAGCGAATGTCCGGCGCTTTAACCGGATTCCAAACCAATGGTGCACATGGGCTCCAGTACCCTGCGGGAACAAATGGCGTACGAATCAATTGTTGGTCACCGGCTTCCATGGGACTGCATCTCCTTACGATGCTCCACTACCTTGTGGATCAGACCCTCAAGTCGAATGCTCGGGGTGTGGCCCCCTATGAAAGCCGCCTGCTTCGGTCTGGGCACCCGGGCAGTATCACAGCCCTCACACATATCGAATGAGATTTGTGTGGCGCATATGTATTTGGTGCCTCTTTGTACCAATATCTATGTGTTGAAATATATATATATATATAGTACTTGATTATAGATTCTTTCAGTGTCGCTTGCATCTAGTAAACCTGCGTTCACTGTTTTGAAGTCAGATTCAAGACTGTTGACAAAATGGGCGAGTTGATAAAGCAGCAACAAATCTGTATTATTTAGGGTAGTTCGGCCATTTAGTAACACATGCTAATTATTATCAACCTTGCGTTGTAAAACTGGTTAAAAAAATACAAGCGCATAAGAATAACTCCCAACTTCAGTCAATTATTTTGCTGTGTAATTTATTTTAGTAAGATTTTTAATAGGTTGCATTTGCAGTCACAGCTGAAAACTAATTACGTTCGCGTACATATATACATTCTTCATTTCAGCCTCGAACAGTTTTGTCACCCTTCATATTTCATCTTTATCCTCATATATGTTGTTTTTGCATTGTAAACATGTTGATATATCTCCGATACTCTACAAAATTGTGAGAATTGTAGCTTCTGTATTGTCTTGTTTCCCTGTTTATTATGTAGAAAAAAATATGATTTTTAGGAGTTTCTTCATATTGATATAGGGTTTGAGAGTTAGTTACCATGGAATAGTTATTATGAAAGTTGTACACCTTCATTTGCTTGCGCCCACATTAGAAATAATATTTACCACTTGGGTTTCATTCGCTAACTATCCATTTTGATCATTACAACCTCGGTTGACCGTGATGTAATTGTAATCTATGATATCAGTGATTTTTCCTGAATATCACCTTGTATTGCTTATGATAAAAGATGGATTAATTTTCGAAAATTTACCAAGTTTTAAAATAAACAATCTAATTGTTTGTATTTTCAAAAATATAAAATAGGCCCTAACGCTTATTCAATCCAAATCTACAAATTCAATTTCAAGCAAGGATTCAGATGATGCAGATCTGAAATTAAGTCATCATTGTACTATTAGCGCTGGAAGTAGTAGTGGTACACACGTTGGCCGAGATCGTGTAAAAGTAAAATTGGATGAGACAGAACCCTTTGAACAACAATCAGTTCTAACGACACCACATTGTAAACTTGGGTCATGTATTACTCGGCGAATTATACCAATTAAACCTGCTCCTTTGGTATTTCGTCTTATCGAACAAACCCATATGGTGTTAGATGCAACAAACTGTTCACTGATGACTCTGAAACATCTGGAGGGTAATCTGCAATTGATTTATCTTAAAAGTTCAATACTGACAAATTTGTTAGTTAAAGAAGGCTCAAACACGCTTCACCGAGTTGATCGGATGACCATTGCTGCAGGGTTAGTGACATTAATTATTTTAATATTTGCTTACTAAAATTAGTTTTCATACATACAAATTACGATATATAGTAGACTTTTTAGAATTTTTTTTACTCACTTATTATAACATTGAATAAATGATTAGTGACTGGATGTTTGATTACTGCCCTGTCTATGTTTCGACAGGTTAAGCATTTAAATTAATTTTCTCGTTGACGGTTTCCGTTAAACTCATGAATATAAACTTGTTGCAAAAAAAGTTAAAAGGATGGGTTATATGATGATATCATAAAATGCTGTGGTCATTTTTTAAACTGGTTGTCTGAATTGACGGGGTATTTTAAGAAACTGATTACTTATAAATAACAATACTATGTAGTATATTTGGGTTTAGGGTAACAGTGAAGTCCAGGATGCACATTTTAATGTACTTGGATACATTATATATATATATATATATATATATATATATATATATATATATATATATATATATATATATATATATATATATATATATATATATATATCGATTGTTGTCTGTTCTGTTCAATATATTGTTTTGTCAAGCATCCAGTGATGTACGTGTTTGTGGTGACATTTTGACATCAAAATGAGTGGTTCATTCCGATTTCCAAATCACGTGCATTTTGTTTTAAAATATGCATCGTAATTCCACTTAATTAATAATGGTGTTTTGAAACAATATGATTAGTTAACAGAGTTCATTTCCAGAATTATCAATTACGATTAATTTTAAACGGTTAATCTAACTTATTCTATTTCACTATGTGGATTGCGAAATGTAATTCTTATATCATTAATTTAGTATCAGTATAACAACTAGTGTGAATCCATCTTACTGTTACACATAATAACAAACAAAAAGATCTTAGAATATTTAGTATATGGTTAGCAGTGAAGTGCAGTATCCATGTCTCCTATTTTAGACTTCTCAGCCGACTTTACGTGTATTCTGCTATTAATATTCACAATGTGACTGACTTTGAATCTGTAGAAACATTCAGCTGACAATGTTGAGTTACGACAAAACTCATGTTCTGGATTTCTTTGCTAGCCACTATATCGAGACAATCCTTTCAGGATGTACATATGGCAACAGATAATAATCGGTTGAAGTTCCTAAATGTCAATAACTGAAAATTAAAAAATCTCACAATTGATAAGATAAACTTTAAAGATATCTGCACAATAAACTCCAATATAATTTTGCCGTTTACTTAATCCAACCTGTTAATCTATGTCAGCCATTTTAATATTCGTTTCAAGTGATGTATACGTGTGAAAGTGCGTCAATATGTTTTTAACATTTACTATTATTCAGCTCATTAGTAGATTTTACGGAAGATTTCGTTGTAAGAAAACCTTAAATTTACCGGTAACCAACATATACTTGGGGATCGTGCATTTGTTTCACGTTATGTATAATAAGGATGCTATTTTTAAGATATGACATCATCCAATTTAAAACATCGTTATGAAGTGTTCGGTTGTTTTCTGAATTCCTTGTATTTCAGTGCACGTTGCTTTAAGCCATCTCAATGCTTGTAGCCACTAACCCTGTAGTGAAAGAGAATACAGGTGAGGACAACCGATTATATTTAGCACAAAATTAGTTACTTGATAAAATAGAAGAACCATACTCCAATACTTCATTTGCAAAATTTTCATTAATTGTCTCAGATTTAATCGTTCCTGCATTTCTATTCCCGTTCTTCCCTCCTCGATCTTCTCAACCTTCTGCTGCCAGATATTCTATTCCTGACTAGTTTTATACACTACTTATGTCAATATAAGTAGCACACTGCACTCGTCTCCCTTTTAATAAGCTGTCGCCGCAGTTTTTCCGATCGCCGTACCACTGTCTTCTTTAGTGTTGTTCGTGACTTGCACTCATGATGCTCTTGAAACCACCTCTGCAGTTAACTGGAATTTACGTGCTTCTGCTTATCTTGTCTCTGGATCATGTAAATTGAGCCACGTCTCTCCGTGACACTGTGCGGTCCTTCCCACTTCGGAATCAGCTTTCCTGACCCTGGTCTTCCTGATGTCACTTTTCCGTCCTCTACATTTTACCAGATTTCCACTGCAAAAGGATTCTACGTTCTTTTCTGCTGTTCCGCCTTCTTTTTGTCTGATATTTGTTTCTTTTCCATGTTCCTTATTGCCTCTTTCCTCTCTTTTCTTAACTTTGCTACAGTCCACTTCTGTTGTTGTTGCCAGGTTTTATTATGCATTAAAAGTCGTGGTTGTCTACAATATATAAGCAGGAAAGGTGACTTCTTGCTTGCTCCTTGTATGGAGGCACAATACGTCAGCGAAATCAATGTTAACTCTTTCTTCCAATTTCCTCATTTAGCGGTTAACACTTCCTTTAACGTCCGGTTGTTTCTTTCTACTGCCAGACATTCTATTATTTCTATCTACAATTCAAGACAATTATTGATTGTATTTTTGTATTCGAATGAACATGGAAGTGAAGTTATTAATTTTGATAATCATACCACACCAATTTTCACTCTGATTGTTCAATATGTGTTCGTATACACCATTTAAAACTCGCTATTGAAGTGTATAGCAACCCATAGTTCTTGATTGAACGTTAGATTATAAAATCTTCACGGTCACTTAGTTACATTGATCATTTTTCACTGATTAATTAGATAGCATATATATGTATAAATAGTAGCTTTTTGTCTTTTTTTGTCATTTGTAGTTGCTTGCCGGAAGATCTACCTTTATTGCTGTCCATTGCATCATCTTGTTCTGCACGAGTTGCGAATATCTTACATTCTAGTCAGTTCGACTGGTTTAATTTAGGATGATGCTCTACATAATAAACGTTTTTTTTGGAGTAATTAGTCACAATTGATTATCACTTATTCAGTTTTCCTTCAGTATAAAATATCATTAATCAGGAATCGTTAATTTTGTAATCATGTTACGGTCATATAATTTGATTCTCTATATTGAAAACATACTCTTACATAATTGACAAACTTTTAGATGCCCATCATTCTTTTTGATTGATCATTTAATTATATTGTGTAAATTATTAAGTTTGCATTACTACTTCTTTTTGTTGATAGCACTCCCTTGTACAAATCCCTTTTTTTCCTTTAATAATTCATTATTTCGAATGTGTCTGTTTTTTGATGGAAGAATAGTGTTTTAATATATATATATATATATATATATATATATATATATATATATATATATATATATATATATATATATATATATATATATATATATATATGTCTGTGCGTAATTCAGATTGTCTACATAAATTTCCGAAAATCGATCATTATTATTATTAAAAATCCTTTACTTAAAAACTCCAGAAATTACGAACAATTTGTTGGGAGATTTCACCGTAATAAATGTTTTGTGAAACAAGACACGGAAAAGCAAGATTCTCCGATACAACACAGCATGCAACAATCGAATCACACTTGACGGAGAAGACTTGAAAGATGGCTTTATTCAATATTATAGTTTTGGTACAATATAGGTGGACATTTCCCATAGCATTAGCTGACACTAGACTGAAAGAGTATCCAGTGAATGCACATCTTTGGTTTAATTAAGTGTTGAATCCGATATACAGGATTTCCGTTTCAGTTTGAGCTGGAAGAGTGTTTCTGTTCTTCCTTGTTCAGCTAACATACGTCACTCAAGAGGTAGTTAGGTATTTACCCCATCACGTGATGTTTTACTGTGACAAAACGTGCTTGCGAAGTTGAAAACGGATGGAGGTATGCGGCAGATTGATTAGTTATATACATACGTTTTTCGAAATGGCTGGTCCAGTAGTTGGATCTATGTTAGCATGTCGATGTATGCAGCTTGAAAAAAATTCTAGGTGTTTGTGATAGACAAAAATTAACCAATGCGTGGAAGAAATGGAGCACGAAGTTCCAATTTAAAACTCACAAACGTTTACTATTCAGTGAAAAAAAAGTAGAAACCTACAGCCCAACAGAAAGCAAGGAAGTAATTAAGAGTAAAAACTATATTGCTTTAATTCCAATTGGAGGTCATCGACTAGATCTTAATCAACTAACGTAGACTGCTACACAGTCAACATGACTATCTTCGTGGTTTCCTGTGATGCGGGTTTTTGATCGAGGTCCACTGACACTTGAGTGTCTTCCAGTTTGTTTTACTATTATGCCTTACCAAACAAGATCAGTTGAGAGTCACGACACGGGTTTAGGAAAGACAGGTTTTAGGCATCTAGCCTTCTAGAACTGTACAGTTTGAGAACCTTCCGGAGCGGAAGGGTACAAATCCAACCAATGTTTATTGCTTCGGAAAAGCTTTAAACACAGTAACGCGAGGATGGGTTTTGCTGACCCACTTCTGTTCTGGCTGAAGAATCGCCTGCAGAACTGAATGTCCCGTATCAAGGCACATGAAGTACATGTGGACTAGAGGGTCTCGACATCGAAAGTCTCACAGCAGATCACTTTAACTTCACCACTCATCCTGACTTTTACAAACAACTACCTAGATAAAACTAACCCTCGCTCACACTGACGATCATAAGAGACGGAGGTTTATAAAACGCGAGGGGGATTCGCTGGAGCGCCGAAGGACTTCACAACATTAAGGAAATGGGCAGAAATTACTTTCTCCATAATAACTTTTCCCCATCATCTTCACAGAGCGCGATGTAGGACTAGCAACACACAGAGAACTTGGACGCCAGTTCTAACTACACTTCAAATCCAACTCTCCACTTTTATAAAGACAACCTGATGCAATCACCCCAAAGTTGTTTCCTACATTGCTTAAGACAAACTCGTGGCCTCACTCCGAGATTCACAATGTTCACTCACCTCCTCTCCTCGAAAGAAACGTAAATTTCTCAGAGACGAGCAACGAAGTGGGTGATGGAGTTAAGGAAAAAATCTCACGAAGATGAACTCCGACAGCCAAAGTAGTCCTCTCTCAGCTACATTGGATTAAGGGATGACGTGATAATGATACACAGCGTGCTAAGTACACAAAGTCATCCCTACACGAAGACCCTACCAGGACCGAAAACTCAGCTACGCCCCCCACTTTTACTTACTAAGATTTGCCTTGTTTGGTATGTTATCCCGGCAGGAGTGTCCACAGACCTCAATGGACGGCTTCAAGTGAAAACTCGACAAATATGTACTCACCCATTGAATGCCACCTCCCACTTGGAATGTGTCTGATGCATGTTTTGTAATCTACCTACTATTGCTACTGTCACATCAGCTTGTTTCAACCTTATTTCTTATCATCTCCGTTCCCCCTTTTGTTCGTACACTCCGACCTCTTCATACTGTTTGAACTATTAATTTATTTATTTACCTTTTGACACAACCAACTTCTCTTAGCACTCGAATTTTTCTTTTTACTGTTTTCCACATAGCAACCAACCGACCCTCTACCTGGTAGTGCCATAACTGAGACGAACGCACTCAATTGAACTACATGATACAAAAACGATTACCAAACTGACTAGAATTAGTGCAGCCAAGCGGCTAGACTACCACTTATTGGACAATATCAATGACCTGAAGTTGAAACGAAACAACAAGAGAGCGTAAAGAAACCAATTGGTTTACACATGTTGTGACGAAGACATTGGATATTGGACGTGAGCGTGTTTAGAGTTGGTTGTTTACATGTGTAATGTGGGTTTTCTCTGTTTTTGTCTTATCGTTTCTCGGTGATACGGACAGACTTTATTTAACCTATGCACTTAGTTATCAGGATTAATGACCGGATATTATCGACGATGTACACATTAAAGATAATGAGGTTACATCACATGATGCACTTAATCTCCCTGTAGTCTCAATCCTTGTTTATTTACGATTATTTCTTAATCTTTCACTGAATGGTGAATTTTATGTTACGTATGTCACCTATTCTGTGTTACTCGACTGTGATGTACATAAATCCAGTACTCAGTTCCAGTTTGGGAAGGACAGGAGGCTCGATATCCTTTGTTAGTCCTGGCAATGGTGGTCTCTCAGTTGATCCAACTTTCTTTTGAAAGAGTCGACGGATGGAGCCTCAACTACGTGCTGAGGTAGTGAATTCCACTCGATGATTCGATGGGGAAGTCGATAGTCAGCTGACAAGTAATTTGTTCTCGGCTTGTGAACTTTCTTGGAGTGTCCTCGTAAATTCTGTTTTGGAAGACAAGAAAAATGAGGGCATGTTAGGTGCAAATTTATCACTAAGCAATTTGTAGACTGTAATCAAGTCGCCCCTAGTTCTGCGATATGACATCGGTAAAAGGTTCAGCTTGGCCAGTTGAGTTTTATACGGAAGATTCGCTATTTCGGGAATCAGCTTAGTTGCCGTACTCTGAACTTTTTCCAGAAGCTCACTGTCTTTTTTTAAGCAGGGGCTGGCCGCTTGTATGCAGTACTCAAGTTTAGGACGTACGAACACTGTATATAAAGTCAAAAACGTCTTAGCGTCGACATGACTAATAGCCCTACGTATTGACCATAACGTTCTAAAACCTTTGGCGGCTATTGCACGACAGTGTGCAGTAGTCTTTAAGTCTTGGCTAACGATGACTCCTAATTCATTACATGTCTGGACGACAGGTAGCTCAGTGTTGTTCATCGTGTATGTATCTGTACCTTGATGACCGATATGCATCACAACACACTTGGAAGTATTTATCGGCAACTGCCATGTTTGAGATCATTCAGATAACTTCTTCAGGTCATTTTGAAGTTCTAAGCTATCACCCTCACATCGTATCGTTCTCCATATCTTGACATCGTCAGCGTATATCAAGACCGATGATGATAGGAGACGAGGAAGGTCATTTACATACAAGAGGAATAGCACTGGCCCCAAAACGTACCTTGGGGCACTCCACTAAGCACAGTTTCCCAGCTAGATAACTTTGAGTTCACCCGAACTCTTTGTTGACGCCCAACTAAGAAGTCTTTTATCCACATCAATAAATTGCCTCCAATCCCGACTTTTCTTAACTTATATAACAACCGGTTGTGTGGAACTTTATCAAAAGCTTTACTGAAATCAATGAAGGCGACGTCTACAGGTAGCTTTTGGTCCTTAAGAGCGCACCAGCTTTCACGAGCCACTAATAAGTTAACGAGACAAGAATAACCTATTCTGAAACCGTGCTGCTTCTCCGAGAGGATCCAGTTTTTATCAAGATACTTAAACAGCTCCTTCCGAATAATCTTTTCTAAGATTTTAACAACCACACTAGTTATGCTAACGGGGCGGTAATTGTGATGTGTGCGTTTCGTACCTGTTTTGAAGACAGGACTTACTATGGCGTTTTTCCAATCTTTCGGTAAGCGACCCTGCGTAACGGATAGGTTAAAGCATGTACTTAAAGAACTTGCAACGAAGTTAGATAATTCCTTTAGTAGCCTAGGATGTAATTCATCGGGCCCCGTGGATTTACCTATGTCAAGCTTATTTAGCAGACCAAAGACGTCGAGTTCTTTAATGGTCACGCTATCCAGTGTATGTATGGGGGATCTGCATACGCTGACGGGAAGGGCGCTTCTATAGTATATACGTTGTTAAAGTAGTTTGAGAACGCTTGAGCCTTACCAAAGTCGTCCTCCACTAAAGATGAGGCAGTACTGTCTCCCCATAGGGCAGGAATATTTCCTTTTCTCCTTGTCCTTTGGTTTATATAGGAATACAAGCGTTTAGGTTATTCTATGGGTTCCTTAACAAGTTTTCCTTCGTACAATTTTCTAGACTTACGGAGGGTCGAGGCACAAGTATTCCGAGCCTTTCGATACTGAGATTTTGACTCATCAGTCCACAGTAACCTAAATCTATCCCACATTTTCCTTTTCTTACGGAGAAGGATACGGACCTCCCTACTGAGCCATGGGGGTGAGTTTTTCGGCCCCTTTGGTATAGTCCAAGGAATGTGAGGTGTGGTAACTTTTAAGTATGAATTTCGAAATGCATCCCAGGCCGTTTCAGTGGAGGACTCTGGGTCTATTTTCCAATCTATTAACGATGCTGAGTGCATGTTGTCTGGTATGTGTGCTTTCCAGACGTTGGGTCTGGACTGGACTGACGCGTGCTCGTGACTGGCAGTTATATGGAAGTCGAAAGTTATAACTGCGTGGTCACTTTTACCTAGGGGTGGCATATGATGGAGGTTCGCAACATCATCCTCAAAGTGAGTCAGTATAAGATCTAATAAGGATGATTCAGTGTCCGGATCGTACCTTGTCGCTTCTTTCACATGTTGCACTAAAGCACATGTGATAATCCCATCAACTAGTTCCTGCTCGAAGGAATTCTCCGACGATTTAGTTCGCAGATTTTCCCAGTCTACTATAGGTGCATTGAAGTCCCTTAGGGTTAGATATCGACCACTTTGGGACCAAGTATTGAGACTGCTTAACAGGATCTCATTTGCCTCACAGCTTGGACTGCGATAGACCAAACCAGTCAGCAGCTCTTGTCCCTTGCATTTCAAGTGGCAACTAACCAATTCACACGTCCCACTCTCATGGGATACACTATCGATAATGGCACATGGGATAGCATTCCTAATGAATAGAGCTACTCCATCTCCTTTGCGCTATTGTGTTCTGTCGGCCCTTGCTAACGTAAAACCCTCGAAATCAAGTTCCATACTATTCATAGCCTGTGTCAGCCAGGTTTCTGTTACTGCGATTATGTCTGGCTTTGTAGAGTCAATCTGTACACCTAGTTCCGATCGCTTATTAAGTAAGCTTCGTGCATTGGTGTAACAGATCCGAAGCCTGTTTATGTGCCTTCGTGCTTCACCCAGAGTGGCTTCGGCATCATTCTCTGTCGAAGTCTTACAACCCGAAAATTTACAATTTTCAGGGCCTTTTCGCCAGCGTCTAACCTAAGTTGTAGTTCTTTATCGGCTTCCCGTCTTTTAACACGGTCTGCCAACGGTAGGTCCTTTCGGATAAAGACTCCTGAACCCTTTAATTTGTGTCCATTCTATAAAATTAGGTCACGTTCGTTCGAAGAGCTGAATACTACTTTAAGCAGTCTGGAATGATTTGGTTTCGAGTCCGCTAGACTCCCTAGTCTGTACACCTTTAGCAAGGTGACCCCAGTGATATTTTTAGGCATGAGTTGATTAGGCGGCTGCCTAATCAGTACAATGTCATGCTCAAAACGAGCTTTAGGTTCAGAGCTCTCGCTCTCCTTGATTCTATGAAAAATAGCTGATCTGTCTGTTATAACTGTGAGACAGTAGCAGCTGATTTGAGGGGGCGAATTATCGATCGGACCAAAGACGCGCAGACACGTAGAACGACCTAGGGTCCTGATTGGCCCCGCTTCCTTCTGGGATATTTTCCTGAATATCCCAACACCTCCCCTTTTTTGGAGATCCGGAGTTGATATCCGGATTTTGGATTTCTTCGCGTCTATCCTCCCCCGCGGAATAATGTTGGGTCCTCGTATACCCAAGTAACAGTTAGTGTGACTCTATTTAAAGCATATTTCCCGCATTGAGTAGAGAGTCCACTAGAGCTGACTAGATGCTGAGGATCAGCGACAGTAGATATGAGGTCATTAGAGTTTGATTCTTGTGAAACATTCCCATTAGATCTCTTCGAAATTCCATTAGTGGATAATACGTTACCAAAATAAACAGCATCTATCAAAATTGTATTAGATTTCTGACCATTGTTTGATGCATGTGACACATTCTCTGGCAAAACAAGAGGATCTTTTCGTGAGCTGGATATGCTACTGTCTGTACATGCTGTTTCGGGGATGATGGAGTTTGACTCCATTACCGGGCATGTTTCTGGAATAGAAAGTACTGGACCACCGGGCGCATCATGGACGACTGTTTCGTTTGAAGTACAGTTCATCGAGGATTCATGGAGGCTGTCATTTTCCAGCTCACTGTGAAACTCAGATATCAATCCGTCCACTTCCGTCGCATCTTCATAGCGTGACTGATTTAGCAGCTGCGTGCGGAATTTGACTAATAACTCCAAATGTCGTTCAAAGAGCAGCTGTAATCGATCGGAAGGGAGAGTCATTTTTTCGAATCAGCACCTGTGATGAGAATTACTGTGTGAATAATGACCAATGTCGTTGAAGGACAGTGACGACAATCTGGATGCTGATTGGTTGAAATAATTAGATTGGATTTCGTCCAATTACAGAATGACTTTGGATTGTATTTTTTCTTCACCCCGTCGCCAATTGTTATAACTGTGAGACAGTAGCAGCTGATTTGAGGGGGCGAATTATCGATCGGACCAAAGACGCGCAGACACGTAGAACGACCTAGGGTCCTGATTGGCCCCGCTTCCTTCTGGGATATTTTCCTGAATATCCCAACACTGTCGCTATGATCAGCTTTTGATTTTTCAGCTACTTTTATGGGGGAAGGGTTCCCTTTTATATCTCTACTTTTCTTCCTTACAACCTGTACCCATTCGTCAACAGTGCTGGTAGAAGCAATAACAGTTGCATCGAACCTAGTGTTGGATTTTGGCGGGTTGTCGACGACCTGAGAGGTGGGGTTATATTTACCGCTTGAAACCGATCGAGCCTTGCGATTGCGGCTTATGGATGTTTCCTGTTGGATCCCATCTGGGAGACGGGGAACAGAAAACCCTACTTTTCTTGAGCTTTTGTTTAAGGCAGGCCCCTTTGGAGACTGCTTTTCCTTCTTTGATGGGCGTGAGTCATCTATCATCGAACTAACCTTAGTTTCCTTCACGTTGATTTGCGTGTCGACAGATCAAGTGCTGTTTGACGCGTTCCGACTATGCTTGCTAAAACACTTCTTTGCAGCATCAACCAGTGAGATGGCCTCGGTTGACAAGCTGTTTGCATCCGAGCAACACTGTTGGCAAAGCCATACACAACCCTTCTTACTGAACCGTTTGAAAGCAGCAGGCGTTAAGTTCGTGCAAACTTCGTGGTACCAGCCTTTGCACTCGTCGCACTGCATGCCTCTTTCAACAGGATAACGACAACCCGGACGTTGGCAACTGCATTTTTTACACTGTCCGGTCATTTAGGAGGGTTTATTTTTCAAGATGCGATGATACTCAGAAACAAAAAAATAATCAAAGAGAAGAGCTGTAGATTGCTAGGACCAAAGTCAGTCAGTCAGTAACAACGTAAAACTTCGTACGTACGTACATCAGTTCGAGTTGCCACACCACCTTAACACAGAGATGCAGTTGTCGATTCAAATCCCGTAGTGGTAGAGGTAGCAAGAGTGTAAGCAGTGATCGGGAAGGACCAAAAGTACTAACAGATACAGTTGAAAAAGAGGTGCTCAAGAGTACCAACGACAAAACTAATTGAGAGAACAGTAAAAACGATACTCTAGTCGAATAAATTCAATTAAAGTGAAAACAGTAGTCTTGATACGTAATAAACGATCAAAACAAAAATTTACTCAGCGAGGAAAAATACCACTGCCCTTTTTAAATAACGCGCTATCGACTCCATAATGGTACGTGCTTTTATTTCCTGTTCCTTGTTTATCAGCATCTAAGTTCAGGTAACTCGAATGTGATTGAGAGACTGACTTTCCAGGCTGAGCTCGTCAGTGTTCCTTTAGGCAAAGTCTGGTATATATATATATATATACATTCCTTTTTCGTCCTCTCAATTTTGTAAGCAACCCCCCTGGTGCGAGAAGCCATTGGGTATGACTTCCCAG
The DNA here is from genome assembly GCA_944470205.2 of Schistosoma margrebowiei. Taxonomy (NCBI): domain Eukaryota; kingdom Metazoa; phylum Platyhelminthes; class Trematoda; order Strigeidida; family Schistosomatidae; genus Schistosoma; species Schistosoma margrebowiei. The sequence goes on from OX104025.1 coordinate 9,543,404, forward strand.
TTAATGGCTGTATGCGCGTGGTCATGTGAAAGCATTTCGAGAGGGAGAACTGATTCTCCTTACCCTCTGCCTTACCAGGGCATTTGAAATTTTTAAAATCTATTTAGAATACCATTCTACGTTAACATAAATATTTTACCAATGCTTTGTAGGTAAATGTAATCATTAAGGAGAATCGTTTGCTTTTATGGATGTATAGCAGTTACAAAGTTTCTGTCTCACTGAAAGTGTAGGACAGCGATGATCTCCTGAATACTTTCAAAGTATTTTTAATAAGGCTTCCCAATTGTATGTTGAATCAAACCACTATTAAGTTCAAAGTTAGGTACCGTGTTTCAGATGAAAAATAGCCGGTCAGCTAGTCTACTTGCATAATTTAGAATGGTGATTGTCTGTATTTTCTATTATCTCCACCTTCCATTTATCTTATATAGTAGAGCAAATAGATAAGTTTATTGATAAGGATATTTAGTGACACCCTAACATTTTTGTAAATGTACCGGAGCCATGAAAAGATTCTCCGGAATAAATCCTTCGAGGTTATAGTTTTTATTTCTTTTGTTTCGGTCTTTCTTTCCGAACTATATTCACAAGGTTCAGTTTCCATCCACTAGGTGGATTCTCCATATTCACCAACCCGGTTAACGAGCCGAGCATTCGCCTTTTTTTCTTTCACTTTCGTTAACAATACGCCCGCTGCGCGAGGTGTCAGTGAGTAGGAATTCCCTGTGAGTAGCTGTATATACGTGCGACCATTGTTAGGGCGGACTCCCCCACCCTCAACCGTACCAGAGTATTTCTATTCAGAGTTTATAAATTAATCCTCAAACCTATCCAGTAAAATGTAAACTGTTTGGACTTTGGTAATGTTCTCACATCTTGATCATGTTAAAAGTCATTATAATTCCAAGTTTGTTATGGTTTTATTTTTTTCAGAAATCATGTATAAACTAGGTCGTTTAATACCAAGTTCAATTAACTTTGTACATACGGATACAATGTATAAATTGGAAAATGTTTACCATCTTGGCAGAGAAAATAATTTATCTTCGTGTATTGAAATGTCAAGTGAATGTATTTCCAATGAATTAAATGAACGTGATAAAAGTCTTCTTAAAGAGCTTGGTCAATTGGACGATAATATATCATTCCTTTTAAACATGTTTAAAAGTTACCATCCAAAGAATAAGTCCAATGTTTGTGATGCTCAAAATGCATCAAAATCTGACTTTATTTCTGAGCTTCGTCAGTTAACATATCATATTTCAAATCTTTCAAATCATTATAAAACAAATCTTTTTAAAGATGTACAACACGACATTTTCAAAGAACTAAGTAAATTAGACTTAGAGTTAGATGATATTTTGAGTATGTTTACAAATTATTGTCATCTTCAACATATCAATAGCAAAATGACAAACAGTACTCCAACACCTTCAAATAAATCTATTACTGTTCTTAAAGAACCTTTCACGCTTATTATTCAGTGTAATCCAAATAGTCCTCCATTATCGGTATTATTGTTTTGTCACATACTACTTAGTAACCAATATAAAGTAACAATTAACTCATTTGTACATTCAACAGTAAAAGAGCTTCCTACATCACTCAAAAAGTTAATGGAAATCCTTTCAATTGATATGCATGGTTCTTCAAGTAATAACACATGTTACTGGCAAATTGACACAAAACTGTGTCTACATTTTATATGGAATTCAAGCTGTCCTGATATTACTGTTTCATCCCTTGATAAATCTATTACACCAATAACGTTGTATGGAGAATGTATGCTTGTACAATTGATTGGAAAAATTCTAGAACCTCACAATTTCGACCAACTCTCATCACTTATTATTACTATAGACTCAAGTTTACTATTACTCGGATTATCGATACGTAACGCTTCCCTAGATGTAAAACAAAAGTCATTAAATATTTTAAATAACCACCCATATTTTGTGAAGTTCAATCGTGAACTGCCATCAATCGTTGATTGTTATCTATTTGTTTGTATTAAGGAATTGAAACTGTCAGATGTATTGCCAGCTAATCTGAAATCATGGTTGCAGTTTTGTTCTAAATGGAAAAGCTTTAATTTGTTACCACTTTAAGTTTTTCTCTGTCGCCTAAATTTGATAAGTATATTTACTGGTGTATAAAAAATCTTATTTTGCTATGATTTTTAGGTTGAGAAAAGGCGTTCATGAGAACTGCTTTCGTAACGTTATGTTTGAGTACTACCTATTAATTCAGTGGTTCCAAATGTTTGTCTTAGTTGAACTACTTACTAGTATACCTTGTTTAGATCAAATGATAATAATCAACATCACAGTTTCTTATAAACTTCGATATCATTGTACTCTGAATATTAATGATCTCTGCAAAGTAAGGTACTAATTCAAGATGTTTGAGAATTTAACTAGTTATCTCACTCACCATCTTTGCCACTCTGAATGTCTTTTAGATTCTTTATCATATATGCAAACAGAATGATCTGATTAGTATGGTGCTAAATCTACCTAGTATTTTTTTTTACAAAAGATAATTTCCTATCATTATGGTTGTGTTCGAATCTTATCTATACAGCAAATCATGAGCTTGTGAACATAAAACGGTCTTTGTGAAAAAATTGATGCAATTAGTCAATAGCCAAATTAATTTTTAATAATGTTCTTTAGCAGACGTATCTGTTCCTCAGTATTTAAGTGTTAAATTACTCACTTTAGCAACCAGGTACAAGTTCGTACACGACACCATTGCCTCTTTATCCAGTAGAACGAGGTTGAAACCATTTAACTAACATTTAAAGCTACCACACTGTAAGAGTTAATGATAATTTCCAACTGCCCAAACGATAACAGTTCAAATTCACAACAGAGTGGTCGCAAACCGAATACTGTAACCATTAAGCTACAACTTTAAATGCCCAGTAGCTAAAATTTGTTGGTAAAGTTACAAAATGACCATTTTACTTGTTCGATAAGTTCTTAGAACTAATCATGTTAACGAGTGAAACCAAGTAGTATATATTCAACTGGATCACCATCTCACAGGACTCAACGTTGATATGGTTGATTGCTTAAGATCATTTTCATTTAACATAGTTTACTTGACACATCCCTGTGCACAAGTTTTCAGTTGTACTGACATTGTTTGGTATGATAAAATTTTGCTTTCTTATACATAGCTCAGTTGTTCAATGTCGTGATTTGCACAGCTTTGTTCGTAATTTCCAAACTAGTTGAAGCTTACAAGCTAACTTTCTCAAGTAATTATGATCAAGGACACCTCACTAGAATTTCACCAGCTTCTTAAGTTTCAGAATTAAATCCAAGATGGGATAAGTGCTGCGTGCCATTAGGGTACCTTAAATTAGCGGCTCTACTGACTGACAGTAGATGTTGTTGGATTATGTCTTTAGCGAAGCGTCAGAATTCTAGACACGCGTTGAGTTTTAGGCAGCGTGAAACAAAATTACAGGACCTCTTGTACTGATTTCCTTCAAGTATCGAATATTGATGTTACTCCTAAAGCAGCTGTTTAGTGTCAGTCAGTCAGCTACAACGTAGGACCAGGCACATATATGCGTCGGTCCAGGTTGCCATACCTCATTAGCACAGCAAGATGAACACCGGATTCATAGGAGTAGTTAGGTTAAAGGTGGTAATATATGAGAGAAAGATTGCATATAAGGATACAGTACCGGAATATAGAATTAGTTCGTAGAAAGAAAGATATGAAGCGATTTTAATCTCTTAGTTTAAGGGAAGACAGGGAGTGTATGCACCGACGCCATTGTGAATTCATTCTTAAACGGTAGGCTGATACATATTTCCTGTGAATAAAAGTCGCTTTTATTATCCCCAATTCACCTACTCCTTTTAGTTATACAAGTGAAGAAATAAATCATTCATTTACTTTTATAAATTAATGCATGCAATCATTCTAAGAAAGTACATACACGTGAAGAATCGTACTGTAATGTATTTTTCTGCAAACAACTTTAAAATAATTTGAGATACAATGGGACTAGATTAAACAAATCAGAAAAGGGCCAAATGTAGAAGAAATACCATGACACACTTTAAACTATCGGACTAAATTGAAATTATAATTTTAAAAAAAAGATGGTCGGGGAATTCAAGATGGCAGAGGCATCAGAAAAATAAGAATTGAGTATCTTTTGCAATGTGAATTAGATTATTACACGTAATCCTATCATAATAAAAGTATTTCGGCACTAATTAAATTCGACAATCAATAAAATCAAGAGGGAATTGATTGTATAAAATAAATAACAGTATCTACAGGTGAAAGGATATTACAAAATAGTAGGATATCATTAAAAATTAAACAAGCAGTAGTATCATTATGAATTTTCTAATCCACTAGATGAAACATGATTGAGAAATGTAAAATGAGAAGAGTCTATACTTGATTGTATAAAGGGCAGAAACTATTGACTAGGCAAAGCCGTTTACTACTAATGTCAATAGGTGTGTAGTGTACATTAAGACAGAGTGAAATGAAGGATAAGAAACTCAGTAGAGATATAATTTATGTGTAATTACGTAATATGAGGAGTAAAACAAGAAAGAAGGACGCATGTGCATACGATTGCAAAATAAATATGAATATTATTGAACATTGCAATTGATTGGTAAAGGCTTATCTGGGTTTAAACATTTATTACACGTAAGTAATTCAGATACGGCACGTACCATATAGGACATTGTACCGAATTTTCCAGCAGGTGGTGTGTCATAGAAACGCTGACAAATATTATGTAATCCGTTGCACGTTAAAGTGCTTTGTTTACGTGCTTGGTTATTATTACTAGGCGTTGAGTCAGTGACTCCAGATTGCTTCATTGGTTTTGCACAACACACTGTGGCGTTTCCGCCATACTTTATCTAAAATAAGTAAACATCACAAATGATTGCTTTCACGAGCAAGTATTTACCGAACTGAGTCGCTTCCTCAATCAGTAGGATATAAGTGGTTGTGGAAGATAACGACTAATGTTACCCACTACATCATCATTGGTGTTGAATGGTAGTTAGTTTTGCGACTCTTTAGCATAACAATAAAACAGCTGAATTGTTTTATGAAGTAACAGGTTTCTCGTTACGATTTTAATAAATACAAATTGTTGAAAAGGATTCTTAGAATGATGACAGAATTTATTTTCAGCTGTGGCTGTACGAGTATGGACAAATACTGATTAGTAATTATCTTACTTCCATAGTCGCTTAACGTACGACGAGACAGTGGATCCTACCAGAGAGTATTCGTATTCTAGAGCTAAGTACACTACTTGAACAGGTGCATATAACAATGACCTTTAGGTTAAAAATATTTAGATTAGATAATACTGTTCACATTCAAATTATTCTTAGGAACATCATGATCTAGAACAAACTATCACAATTTGTGTAATCAAAATGTTATGGGAACTTAAAGTCCAAACCAGCAATTTCGCAAATAAATGTGGTATGGTAGCCAGAAACCGATTGATACACAATTGTATACTACTACTACTGCACATAGTTACTTAGTCGAATTGTTTAAATTATGGCTTATTATCAGCATCATTCAACGTAAAGTAGGAATATCATTTAAGGTTTAACGATTGAGACAGTGATTTTGTTCCCGTATAGTCTAATAAAAGGTGTCTTGTGAACTGTTTAACGATTTCTATTCCTTCCAACAACTGATGTTGAACTAATTGAGTTACAGTTTCAAACAGAGTTTTACAAATTTCATTTTGGGAAGCTACATGGTAGTGCAAGTGTTGTGAACAGAGTTTAATTAAATTATATAATTAAACAAAGCAATCACTTACTTGATCAATTAAAAATAAATTATTTGCTTTCTCTACAACATCTTCAACTTTAACGATACAATCAATAAATATTCGATTGTCAACATCATGCATCATCAATGAACCAAGTACGTGAATTGCTTCAATAATTAATTGACGATATTCTGGTGTACTAACCATTGTGCATACATGTTCAACAGTTAAAGCAAATTTATGTTCATCCATTGTCATCTAGATTACGTGGATGGGGGGAGAGAGAGATGGTAGAGAATACAGATATTATTGAAAAAATAAAGGAAATGTAAATCTTTTCTTATAAAATCAGCATTGATAACAGTATTTTCAACATGAAATTCCAAATAGCTAATATGATGTTAAATAACTGAAGGAGAAATTATTAGTCTTCAAAACAAGGAATACTCAGAATACCTTAAAATGATTCCATGAGGAAAAAAACTAGTGATGTCGAAAGATTTTTCATCGGTAAAAGTTTTAAAATACTTTGGTTATCACTGATTTGTAATCTTAGGTTATCCATTGAACAGTGAAGAAAGTTACAATTTCCAACTACCAGGTTACAAACTTGAGTCTCAATCTACTTCGATTTAAACAGCTACGTAGTATCACTAAACCTCATAAAGAAGCATGGCTGGTTTATTAAGTACTCAACTGTACTCAACGTTTGGCCATAATGTTTACGTCAGATACAGTTTTATATTACATAGAGAACCTAAACTGGGGTAGATGGGATAGGGCATGAACATTTAACCTACTTAGTCAAAAGCTGAGTGGTTTAATCACTAATCCAAACTAATGCATGTAATTATATTTGATTATCAAGTTGTTTTTGGGCATTGGTAAGTCACAGACTTATGATATGAACGAATGTCCAGACTAAGGAGTTATCAATCTGATCTGAGTCACGTAGGAAAATGTTGTCTAAATCAAAACCTATACCTCGTTTTTATCGAATGATCAAATTAAGCTAATAAATATCAAGCAGTTTTGAAAATGGAGAATTTGGAAAAGATTCTTTCGCAGAATATATTGTTTTATGAAAATGTTAGAACGTAAAAAAATACAAAACAAGGACTTGACAAATTACAACGTTAAAAAAATACTAAGAAATGATTTATTTAGTGATATACACGACATTTAGTTAAACAATAAATTGAGCCAACCAGACATTAGCCAAATCATAACGGGTAAACGCTATTGGACTTCATCAGTAAGAATACTTGTAGTTTTGAGGGAACAGATGATTCCTGTAGTCACTGCTCAGTCATTAACTAATTGTAAATATCCCTGTCCTACAGAGCAGTAATAGAATGAATAGCTCAATGATGAAGGTTCAGATTGTGAAAGTGGTTGATAAGGGTCAGGATCAACTAGATAGTGTCAGCTATCTGACGATTGAAGGTACACCTTTCTGAGGACGAGTGTCAACCAGGACAAAACCTAGGTGGATATAGGGTATCCTGGTTAGCTATCTCCAACTACGCTAACAAAGTGATTAAAGTGCAACTAGGGTATACAAATAATTATCTCTTTTTAATTACTTCAGAAAGTTAAAAAAACTTACTTCTTTTGTCAAATTATGACTAAGTATTAGACTACCAATGCTTAAACCTTGCATATGAGTTAATGTGACATAAACTCGTTTATAGAATCCAGGTGGGACACGATTCAATGCACCATCAATTTTACGTCGACGACTCCAAAGGCTTCGTAAATCAGTTTGACAATTTTCATTTTCTGCCTCAGTTGTAACACTAGCGACTATAGATTGTTTACGTGATGCAATCAATGGACGACTTGCAGTGGATCTTTTCTTGACAGAACCAGAAATAGTATCTAACGTAACCTGTAAGTTATCTTGATTTGTAAGAGTTGTATTTATAAGTTTAATTGGTTGCTGTATAAAAGTAAGATATAAAAATATTACAACTTTAACTATTATTGAACAGGATGCAATTAGAGTAAAAAACGAATTGAATGTTACAACTTTATGTAAATTCTTTGAAATACTATGTAAAAACGAATAAGGATTTCCCACTATATACTCAAAAGTTATTGCAGTTAAAACTTTGAGAAAAAAAAGACACAACTATTATTGATTTAACTGTATACCACTAAGAACTTAGTGACAGAAATATTAAAATCAAGAAACCAGTTATCGGAACATTTCAAATAAAATCAGTCAAACAATAAGATGAAGGCTGGAGAGCAAATCGAAAGACAAAAACTGATAAATATTTTCTTAAAATTGTGTTATGAACTGATATTGGATAATATCACGCCATAGAACAAGTTACAACTAGATCATTAGGTCACGATACAATTGTGCATAGTTTCAAATTTAATCAATTCACGATTCAGTATTCCGCACTTTCAAACACACTGAACTTGATATATCATGAACTGTTTACTAGGATGCATCTGCCAGTTAATGAGCATACAAAGTAACTGCTTAGTTGGTTAATTGTGAAGATAAGCAGATTTTTGGAACAGAACTTATTATTATGATTAATGAATAAAATAAAGAATTTTCCAAGTTACTAGTAAATTTGAAAGTAATATTGTAAGTTATTTGAGCACATGGTAAAAAGTCTAAAAAATCGAATGGTATTAAATTGCTTGGTTTCTTTAATGTCCTTGAAGAGTTGATGGTAAATTCACTATTAAAATCCCTGTCTATTTATGGGCTTATCAGTAAAACTATAACAATGTTTCGCTATCATCATATACAATGTGAATAAGAATACAGAAAATTACTAAATTGAAAATCGAGGAATATTGATAGTCTGTAAAATCAAGTAGGACAAAGATAACTTTTTCGATCACATACACATAAGTTCTTGAGAAAATACTGTACTTTAGAAAAATGCTTGGGAAAATAACTCAAAAGAAAACACCAAACGCTAATGGATAAAATGATAAAGCAAGCATGGTCTCTATATGTTTTAATTTGGGAAATTACAGACACCCGTGAAGAAGACAATAAAATAAACACGTTAATACTATGAATCTACTCAAACGTTCAATTATTTATTAAGCATTAAAAAGAACATATGAAACACAAGACAACTGTCAACCAACATCAAAGTTAGAATCTTCAATACGAACTTCAAGACAGGTCTACTGTATGGAGCTGAAATGTGGAGAACAACCGTAATAATCATCAAAAATGTACAAGTACATATAAACAATTGTTTACGCAAGATAATCAATGTCCGTTGGTCACATACAATCAGCAACAACCTAATGTGGGAGAGGACAAACCAGCTTCCATCTGAAGAGGAAATTAGGAAAAGACGTTGGAAGTGGATATGGCATACTAAAAACGATGACAGATCGGATAGTTTGCATTGATAGTGTCTGTAAGTACGATATGAATAAAAACCTTTTATTCTTTACAAGATTCTAGACATAATGTGTTGCTGACAATCAGCAGTTAGAACATAAGCTCAGTCTAGAATTTCATGCCCATTGCATCAACCAAACTAGAATTAGAGCAGTAAAAAAAATCAAAATTTTGTAATCTGTAAGCAATCCCATGAGGAAATTGTTTACTTCCCTTAGAAAATTAATATCTATCAATTTCACAAGTTTGATTCTCATTCAATTTTAAGGTAAATAAACAACAATAATACAAAATCTTTGAAAGTATATTCATCAAGCAAAGAGTATACATATTGCTAAAATATTTTAACATGTCAGTTAGTTCTAAACAATGTAGAACATTTGAAATGTATCCCTCAAGTCTATTTGACACGACATCAGTACAGAGAGATCAAACTATCCACAAAGTAGTTGAACAATTAACAATGTAAGTGGTAATTTATGTGCTTAAAAATATCAATGAAAATAAAAAAAGATTAAGTATTGATAATCTGATTCAAAAAGAATGAAATTGCATATGAAAAAGTACAAGATAATTTTATAGTTCAAGAAATAAGGGAAAACAAAGACTAAACCCATCTCTACCATCGCGGACATTTCTGAATTATATTGCTAAATTTCCTCATAACGTTTTCCGTTTTTATTTTTCGAATTTTTTTTTCAAGTTGTATATTCGATGTCTAATCTTTTCTATTATCTCTGATAGTGTTAGTACCTTTATTGTTCTGGGATTTGGACTGACAACTTCATCTCTCTGTGCTAATAGAGTAAAGCAACTTGAAATGATGTACATAAGTAAAGGTTCTACATCATGACTGACTAACATCACCAAACATCTCAAATCAGAGACTGTAGTAACAGTTCACACTCCAACTAGGTAGTCTGCATCAGCCAACCTGGTTCGGATCAATAGTCAATGGCTAAAACTGAGGATAAAGAAGAATCGGACAATCGGAAAAGCAGGACTACAAAAGTTTGATACCGACTTTCTTCGAGATGTTAACAGTTTCGACTAGTTCAACATAGCTCTCAGCAACAAGTTTCAAGTCTCACAAGACCTACTAGAAGAAGAGGAAACCCCCATGGAGATCAACTAGAAAATGATTAACCAAGCAATAACTTCATCAGCCCATGTGCTGGACACAACAAACACCAGAATAAATAATTGATCTCTATAGATACTCTGGGTAAGATTGAGGAACAGAAAGGTAGAAAAATAGCAGTCAACAATAGAGGAACGAAGGTAGAGAAGGCCAAGTTATAGTCTGAATGTATGGAAGCAAACAAGTGAGCAAGGAGCATGATAACAGACAAATGGAAATATGTGGAAAACTTGGCAATCAAAGTAGGACAAGCTGCAGGATATGGAAATGTAAAAGAACTATATGATACAGCCAGGACGCTTACAAAGAAATATAGTAGATCAGAGCAACCAGTCAAAAACAAAGAAGGAGCACCAATCACTGATGTTGAAGAGCAGTGAAATAGAGTGGGTAAGAGACTTTAAAGAAATAAATAGACCAGAATCCCTAAAGCTACTGAGAATTGCAGAAAAATACACAGACTTCCCGATAAACATTATTTAACCAACAACAGAAAAAAACCCAGCAGTACTGTTAAACAAACAGAGAACGGGGAAGTAGCAGGGTCAGTTAAGGCCCCAAAGTAAAAATAAACACAACATTTGAAATTCTACGAAAAAACAGATTTAATCCGCAAAAATAAACTTCCCACACTTTAAGATAACAGGATCACCTTCGACAATAAAATAAAATGAATTGTGATAGTATTATATATATATATATATATATATATATATATATATATATATATATATATATATATATATATAAACCTGTTGTGACTGTCTGAACGATAAAATAACACGTTCGTATGAGCGATTTGAAATATCGTGAAAACGGTAATAAATCGTTTGTGGGTATGACAGCGAAATAAATCGTCAAGATAAATAGGATAATATATAATTGGTCTGCGATGCTGACAGAATAGTGAAATATGAACATATTCTGATGAGCCGCAGTAGAGTAAATAGCGTCGATTAACGATGAGTGGATTCGAATTTAAATACGTAGAGTTCCCGTTCGTAGGATAAGAATAATCAAGTTGTAAAATGACAACTGCATTGATAGGTGATATTCATTGTTGTACTGTAATCGATAATAATCATAAAATGTGAAGTTAGTGTACGTTGTCGTTTGCGTTATGACAAATGAAGCGATTTGTCGTTAAATATGTAGAATAACCAGAGTGGGTGATGAATGATGCAGCATGTAGTTATTGCCTCCTATTATGTCTGTTGATGCCTCTAAATTTACTAGCTGCTTAGTAACGATTACGTTCATCTCATCTATTCCTCCACATGTATAACTGCATGCTGCATCATTCATCACCCACTCTGGTCATTCTGCATATTGAGCTATTTGAAACCTGACTGACCTCCTATACGACTGAGAAATCTATAACCGACTTACTAATAAGTAGTGAATAATGACATGTTTGTCTAGTTCTTTAATGTTGATCAAGCCGCAGCGTGGATAAAAGATGACTGGCTGACGCATGCAGTATATTGATATGTTAAGTGGTTAGAAATAGTTAACTGGGAATATCTCTGTATATAACTGACACACAAGTCTGAATACTAAGGATTATATGATTACTTGAAAAATCCTATTTTTGTAACAATGAAAATCTATAAAGATTTAAATTTACCCCTGTAGATTTACGATGGAAAGTTTGGTCTGGAAAAACAAAAAAAAGCAAGCGAACAGGTAAAAATAATAAATTTTAAGACACATGTATTATCAACAAAACTCCAACTAACTAATTAGCACTTTTTAATTCAAATACAAATGCTGTAAATACGACAATGACGAATAAATATTTAGATACAGTACTAATTAGGATAAATTTCGGTAAGGTATAAACATACAAGTGACATTGTAAATGTGGATACATTGTTCGATCCATTACATTTTCAAAATCAATCAACTTTGCATTATTTATTTGTTTGAATCCTTACTTTACTGATATTAAGGAATGAATGCTGACCAGGCTCTTTTTAACATATATGGATGATGAGAGGACTACTTTTATATCGCTGTTATGTTACAAGTATTTAAGCATGTGTAAACATCAAGTCTGAGATGTAGGTATATCAAGCTGATGAGTCCAGACTAAGAGAAAAAGCATGTCCTCGATTCTAGTGCTAGTTACAATCCACTTTTTCTAAATAACCTGTATCATAATAGTGATATCGAGACAATCAGCACAGGATGCGCATACATCGAAAAGAGATTAATCCGAATTCAGTCCTGAACAGAAATAGAGAGATAGCTCAAACTCTCATTAATAATGTTTTGAAATCATCCCTATCCTACTAGAGAACATTTCAATAAAGATATCTTAGTTTAGGTAGAGAAGCTAGCCTTGAAGCAACGGTTATGTGATTCACCTCTTTCGTAAGTTGTGTCAGCAAGGTTAGAAAATTGATTAACTTAGTATATTACATACAGATATTCATACATAAAGTACCGGTCTTTCAACTATTAATTTGTTATTTTAGTTTGTTGTTCCTTACGCTCGAAACCTGACAGTAAGAATGACACCACTGACAAGTGTCTATACTTACCTTTGATTATGTGAGATTGTTCTACCGGAAGTTACAGTTTTCTACTAACAATTAGAAAAGTTCTTCGACCTATTCAACAATCAGTAGTGATTTATCTAAAATTTGGTTACACGTAAAGTTTGTTCATGCCTATGAAAATGCCGATACCTACTAGTGCGTTCAACGATAGCTTACTGCTCATTTATGGATGTATATACCACAGATTTGATATTAGTCAAAATCCAGAGTAAACTATGTAGAAATCCGAGACAAATCAACATCATATTGATTTTAGGGATGCGATATCCTGATATCTCGTTATTATATCATAAACATCTTAATAAATCTATCAAGAACCATACCATACTAAGATTACAATTAAACAAAGATGGAGTGATAATAATCTTATAATCATTACTATTGGTATTAAGAAATATTAACTCATGTCCAAAATATATAATAATCTCAAATAATGAACTTCAAAACAAACTAGTTCAATGACTTTAATTATCTTTTCATGAGTGAAATTAAAGGTTGACCATTAATCACAATAATAAATAAATAAATAAATAAATAATAGCTTAGAAAATCTAGTGTTCATTATAATACAAGATTTTTTAATGATACTGGGATTCTTATGACTCATTAACCAAATTCAGGTTTATGTATTCGGCTGTGAAATATACAACTGATATGAGAGATCGTGGATGCGCACTACTGAGGAGTCTCATACTAGAACGGAACGGTCGTCCAGTGCTTCCAGGTTTTGAGTAGTGATCTAGCATTCATCGATTCATGATCTTAATCAAAAACTTAACAATCTACACAACCCAACACTGAAAATGTTACTTACTTGTCTTAACAATACGCATATCTTCGCCATTGAGTAGATTATGTAGCAAACGTTTCGTATCGATTGGACGCATTGAGAATAAAGCATACAATGAATCCTCAACAGTTAAACCCAAACCACGAGCTAATTCAGCAGCCATCATTTGAATTATTAGCCCAATACGTAAGCGTAAAATATTTTCCAGTTTTTGAGGTTGTGTACGTGCAAACATTGATAAATAAATCAGAATTTCCTTTAAATAAATCGAACAAATTTATGGAGAATTAATGGATCCAAAAGAGGTTAAACTGAGAAACCAAATAAGATCAATATACCTCAGGAAAAATATCGAGTGACAGACGGAAAAAATATGTATGAATCACTTTCAGGTCCTCGGCAAAGCTTAATAGGAAGCGCTAAAAAACCACGAATGATGGAGTTTGATTGTGAACAAAGCGATCTAAAGTGATGTTAGAGGTTTTCATGGCGTCAAATATCATGTGACAAAATCACCCATCAGAATACTGACTTCTGTGACCTCATCGATGTAATAAACTAATGATCCATCAAACAGTACTATCAGCCTTGAGTCAACTCTGAATCGTTATTGATCCTCCATATAGTAGCTTTTCACCTAGTCCACCCCGTTCAGTCCAGAACACAAATATCAGTGTAAACTAAATGAATCGTATATTTGATATACGTGGTTTTATATACGAGCAGAAGGAACTATCGCTGAGGGTGATGATTATCCAAGGGATAAACCTTACTGCTATTATAACTCAGTACAGTACAACTTCGCCCTAAGACCCCAAGTTACTATTTTGGACATATTTGTCCTCCAACTAAACTACTTGGTATGCCGAGACCTAAAGGAACGAGTGTTTCCCTCGATATATGTAGACTGGGTCATCACAATAGGGAAATCTAACCATTATATCAAGATAGCAGCTACAGTTGGGATCGAAAAATCAAAACTCAATTTAGTATGAGACCGGAATTAGATGTGGAAAATGTATGAGCACAGTTCACTATATGGAACTTGTTGTGTCTTATGGCCTGTCAATTGTCACGTGATCAGATCGCCAATCAGAAAATGACCTATACAATCTTAGTACTGTGCCAAACAAATGACGTGTTGACCGATACGAGAAGCCTAGAGTCCTTATTGATCCTTCTCGCCCGGCCCTGTCCGTTGAGTCCAGAACACAATCTCAGCTTCCACTTTATGAATCATATATTTCAGAAATACGCAGTTCATATACAAACAAACCCCAACCGTTGTTGCTACCTTGACGTGGTGGTCGGGCTTGCCTATCGTGATGAAGCAACAGAACTATACTGACTGGAACAACCGTTTCTCAAGGTCCTACCATGTCAGACAGGTCGGTTGAAGAGCGGTAAGACTAAAAGCAACAAACCCAAGGTCCGAAGGCGAAGTCTTACTGCTGACTGTACAGAGGTGTGACAGCAGTAAGGTGTTTCCTTCAGACAACCAGCATGACAGCGATGCTGCCTTCCCACAAGGAGGGGTGGGTTAGAAAAGGTCGACCCTAAAAATGCACACCTCGCCTTATCCCACGGATATCCGTCTCCGGCGGTAAGGTTTCAATAAGTACGGAGCTAACACAAAAATTACCCATAACAAGGTCGTGTGTGACCGACCACAAGCAGTTGTCCCTTGGGCACTGCGGTCACGCTCTCAGGTCATTAAGACCACCTCTAATCCAATTTCCTTTTCAGGTACCTCCAGAACAACCCTCCCACGGTTTGGGCAACCGGGAAGTGATAACCGCCCTCATACCTCTAAAAGCACTCAAGATCACTGTATTCATAATCAACCTCCCTGTTCAATTCCTATTATTCCCCCTACATCGACTTTCAACTCTAAATTCCCTCTTTCGGCTTCCTCCTCAAGTGTCACCATAGCCAACGATTCTAGTGCTCAAAACACTGTCCCAAGTTTACCATATTGCCATCAGTCATCGTTGGAGATGGTCGGTTCAAGATTGTCGTTCATTCTGGAGTACCTGCTTGGACTCCGACCACGCCCGAATACGGGTACGCATCTGCTTGAGCTTCACTGGACGCAAAAAAGCCACATTAAAAAAAACCCGTTAGAACTAAGTTGAGTAACGAGAAAACCAAAAGTAGGTTCCAGGAACAACTGAGGTCACACTTAGGTAGTTCTGAAGACGAGGTTGATCCAGATGTTGCTTGGAAAGGCATACAATCAGCTGTGGAAACAGCAGTGACATTTATCAATGATTTAAACCACAGAGTTATAAAGAACTATTGGATTTCCTCAAGGTCTATTGCACTGATGGATTCTCGTAAACTCATCCCATCAGGTTCTGAACATGATGAAGAGCGTAAAGAAATCAGATATAGGTTAAGAAAAATTCTAAGGAACGACCGTGAGCAGTGGTGGGTAACGAAAGCAAAAGAGATGGAAAAGGCAGCAGCTATAGATAACACCAGACAGCTCTACAGAATAATAAAAGAAACTGGAATTATTAAGTCAAGTGTAAGTGAGATTATTTCGGAAAAGGACGAAACTCTCATCCGCTCCCAGTCCAGACGTTTAGAACGATGGGCGGAACATTTCAACTGGCCCTCAGCTACTCTACAACTACCCAGACAGTGTGAATGGAACATTGAAGTAGGTCCCCCAACTCTAGCAGAAGTTCAAAAGGCTATAGTTAATCTGAAACGAGGAAGGGCAGCTGGTCCAGATGGATTGGCTCCAGAGGTCTTTAAGGATGGTGGTCCAATTTTAGTGATTAGGTTGACTAATATTTTAGCTGAAATCTGGGAGTTAGACGTTATCCCACCTGACTGGTCACAATCACTTATCGTCCCAATATATAAGAAAGGGTCAAAATCATCCTGTGACAACCATAGAGAGATTAGTTTAACTAATATAATATCTTAAATACTAGCCTCGATAATTATCAAACGCCTAACTAAGACTCGTGAACTGCAAACACGAGAGAATAAAGCTGGCTTCAGACCTGGTCGTGGCTACATCGACCACATACTCACCATTCGTCAGGTTCTAGAACACAGGCATACTTATCGGTGTCCGACAATGGTGGTCTTTCTTGACTTAAAAGCAGCATTTGACTCGGTAGACCGCGAGATTCTGTTGCAGCGTCTGTCATTGAAAGGCGTACTTCAGAAGTACATAAACCTTGTGAAAGCTCTTTACTCGAACACTACCAGTCAAGTGAGAGCATATGGCGAACTGTCATCTACTTTTGCAACCTCAAGTGGTGTTCTTCAAGGCTGTCCACTTTCTCCATTTTTGTTTAACTTCATCATAGACCTGTTGATGGAAATAACATTTTCGTCTACTGAATTCTCGAGTATTGATCTCCTTCCAGGAGGTCCACTTATCGACTTAGAATACGCAGATGATATAGTCCTGTTTGGTGAAGACGCTGATAAAATACAGGCTTTTGGTAGCACTAAGCAACAATGCCAGAATGTTTGGAATGCGCTTCTCTCCCTTTAAATGCAAGTTGTTGCTTCAGGACTGGTCTGCGTCAACACCTGAACTAAGGATAGGGAGTGAGGTAGTCGAACGCGTTGACAACTTCCCTTATCTGGAAGTCTGATCAGCCCTAATGGGTTGGTATCGGACGAAATCTCGGCACGGATTCAAAAAGCTCGTTTGGCTTTTGCCAACTTACGTCATCTTTGGCGAAGGCGAGATATCCGTCTATCAATAAAAGGAAGAGTATACTGCGCGGCAGTCCGTTCTGTTTTACTTTACGGCAGCGAAACATGGCCATTAAGAGTAGAAGACACCCGTAAGCTACTAGTATTTGACCACAGATGTCTTAGAAATATTGCTGGCGTCTGCTGGGATCACCGGGTAAGTAATAGTGAGGTTAAACGCAGGGTATTAGGGAATGATGGTAAGTCAGTTGATGAGGTTGTGAATCTTCATCGACTGAGATGGTTGGGTCACGTGTTACGTATGCCTGAACATTGATTACCGCGACGAGCAATGCTAACCGGTGTAGGGGATAGTTGGAAGAAAGTAAGGGACGGTCAAACCAAAACGTGGCATCAGTGCTTGAAGTCACTAACTTCTAGTCTGAGCCATGTTGGTAGATGCAGACTACTTGGTTGGGGTCCGCGTGACTTTCGTAACCAATGGTTGGAGACTCTTGGTGACATGGCTCAGGATCGTTCACAATGGCGTCGGTGTATACACTCCATGTCTTCCCTTAAACTAAGAGATTAAACTCACTTCATATCCTTCTTTCTACTAACTAATTCTTTCTTCCTATACTGTATCCTTATATGCAATCTTTCTCCCATATATTACCACCTTTGACTTAACCACTCCTATGAATCTGGTGTTCATCTTGCTGTGCTAATGAGGTATGGCAACCTAGACCAATGCACATATGTGCCTGGTCCTACGTTGTAGCTGACTGACTGATACAAACAAACCAGATCACATCATACCGTAAAATAGAAAATAATAATTATACAACATCAAGCCAAAACGTGTCTGTGATTGTGAGAGGCTGTAACTAATAAATTGGGAATAACTTAAGAATAATAGATCATATAATAGTCTTTTGATTGAGACCATGAACCAATTGATGTTAAACCACCATTGGAAACATAGAAGCACTGAACGGCCGTTTCGTTCTATTTTGGGAACCCTCAGCGGCCCGTATCCACGATCCCGCCCGTGGGATTCAAGCCCAAGGCCTTCAGGCTCGTGCGCGAACGCTTAACTTACTGTACCACTGAGTCAGCATCCAATGGTGTTAATAGGTCAAATAGAAGCTTATGATCAAAGGAATATAGATATAATCTACTTGTTTAACAACGATACAGTAAGAATATATGTAATAACAGTCGATAAATAGTTCCCAGAAGTTATCTATAATTTATTCTTCTCCGGATACAACAGAACCATTTACTTCTACTTGAATATTCCTGGTTCATTTTCCCTTGATAGGCAATGAACTTAGTTTTAAGTATCCAAAGACTACACAATAATGAACCTGGGATATCTGCATTTTATGAAGAATATAATCTTTGTAAATAAGAACCTTCGTCTAAATTTGAACGAATATTTTCACAATATTTGGGCGCCGAGTTAATGTGAGTCCTTAAAGAGGAAGAATGTATTTATAAGATCTCAGCGAAAGAATTTAAAGTAAATCCAACGTTTCGCCTGACAATCTGGTCCAAGCTTTTTCAAAGAAAATATAATCAAACAACAAAGTTATCGAATATCTAATATAATTTTGTTGTTTGATTATATTTTCCTTGAAAAAGCTTGGACCAGATTGCCAGGTGAAACGTTGGATTTACTTCAAATTCTTACGCTGAGATTTTATAAATACATTCTTCCTCTTTAATAATCTTTGTAGTTATGATATATCGAGCTACTGAATGTGTTAAGACAATTGTAAAATCGATTTTTCAGTTATGTAATTTAACATCAAGATGGTGGATCGATCAATATAATTACCAATCACCACATATATGTGGACGGTTTTAATATGTCAAGTCATAGATATTACTTACATAAAAATCGTGAAGAGTTGAGGCTAATTCATAGAAGATTATGATGACAAAAGACAGATAGCATTAATAAACCTTTTGACTGATATTGAATAAATAAACTACTGGGTTTTTTTTACTTTTTAATCTTCTTTGATAATACATCAATATCCCTCTTCCTTATTGACAGTCTTTTACTGTGCTGTCCTCACAACGATGTTTATTTAGACATTTATAAAAAATATGACGAATAGAGCGAAGTAATGAGTTTGTTATTATAATTTCACACTAATAAAAATCTGGTTTTCAGTAATAATAAAATCGACACCATTCAAGCAGTAGTGTTAAACAACAGTACTACAAATTTAAGAGTTTACATCACGGACTGATTTTAGTCAACCAATGAAAGCTAGGAAGCACTGGACAGCCGCTTTGTCCTAGTACAGGACTCCTTAGTAGTATGCATTTACAACCCCACTATAAAAGAACGAACTTAGGACCTTCGATCTTACAGTGAGCATCTAAAATTTAGACCACCGCTAAATTGGTATCTAGTGGTTTACATATGTAGCTTCAACCAATTCGCGATATTGGGCATGTCTCGGGAAATAATTGAGAATGAATAACAAAATAATTATAAGACGAGATGAGCAAAGCGATTATTATTCAAAGGTATTAATTATCATGAGAAAAACGGAGACAAGTGGTTATAGATCCCATGATATAATAAAAGAGAACTAGCGAGACTTCGATAAACAGCTGAATATTAAAAAAAAGTTATGTAAGGATAAAGAGAAGAGAACGTTACAGTTATGCAACGACATAAAGTTTCGAAGAAAGACATTGGTCAATGAGAAGGTATAATAAGTCGATTGTAACCCAATCTAATGTTGGCTATTTTGATGTCTAAATTAAGGAGAGCACTTGTACAGATTCCTTATGAACACAAAATTCAAAGTTGTTATAGCGGATGCGACAGCTTTAAATGTATATGAACAATGTGGCACACTTTTGGTGGGACCTGGTGGATAATTTAAAAATTTTTGTCCACTTAACTTTTCGTATTGATTAGAAAAGTGAGTATAAAGTTCGTAATTAACTTTGACTGAAATCTTTTTTAATCAGGTTCATAAATTCAGTGACGTGTGGGTTATGTTTATATTTATGTTCTCATTAATATTCATCATTTAACATGTGATACAAGATAGAATAAAAAAAGCATATTCTATGCATATATACATAATGATGAAGTTTAGAGGGGAAAGTGAATGAAGTATTTATCTATTTATCAGCAACAGAAAAATCGACAGTGAATGCTCGAAAGGTCTTGATATTTAAAAGTAAGTAAACAACAATTCAATTAAGTGGTTAAAATCAAATCAATAACTACATAAAATCAATAAAATGTTGCAGCATTCCGTTGTGTTGCGCAAACAATGAATAACACATACAACATACACAGATATACAATGCGTTGGATTCAGTTTTTAACATACGTCAACTCCTATATATACTGGGGAAGAGCGAATAACTAACCAACCATATATCCAGACATACATACACATAAATACTTCAACGGAATAATCAGTGATCATAATGCGTTGATGATATGTAAGGAGATAAACAGAGATGATATATATATATATATATATATATATATATATATATATATATATAGTACAATTGTTTAAAAGGGAAGATTGTGGTATAGAAAATATGCAATTGATTGCTATATACACAATATTGTGTTCATTTCATCAACAACATCTTAATATGGTCATTTATACAAATATTCATCAATATTAGAACGAATAGTTTGACAAAAATTAAGCACCGAGTATAGAGAAGTTATTATATGTGAAAATTATATCTGAAATAATCTCAGCGACTGAAATGTAAATAATTTTAACGTTTCGTCCAGCAAACTTGTCTGGACTTCTTCGGGGTAATAATATGCACTAAAAATAGCTGAGAAATGATAAGACAATTATCATTACGAGAGAAGATAAAGGGAACACGACAGTTAATATGAACAAATCGGACTACGAGAAAAAAGCTCGTCTCAACTAATTAAAGGAACGAAAAGTAGAACAACGCCTAATACACTTAAGGCTAAGACCAGTAAAACCTTACAGTTGTTAAGGGTTAAACTAGGACCGCCATTATGGCTTATATTATATCTAAAGAGTTGTAACCTTTGTAGATTCTACGGACTTCCAAAGATTCACAAGAATAATATTCCACTAAGACCAGTGGTTGATTTTACAGATTCACCGACGTACAATCTAGTGAAATATTTAGCTAGGATACTTAAACCGTATGATAAATTGATTAATTATGGAATTAAAAACTATATGGAATTCAAGAATATTATCGATACCATCTATATAGAAGACGATGAAATGATGGCAAGTTTTGATGTATATTCCTTATTTACTAATGTACCTGTCAATAGAGCGTTGGATATTATTTATGATTGTTTAGAATCTGACTCAGATTTGAATCTACGATGCCCATTAGATCCATCTGAAGTTATCAAATGCTTGAAATTATGTTTACAATCCACCTTATTCATATTTCGAGGAAACCTTTACAAACAGAAAGAAGGTATAACAATGAGTTCATCAGTTTCTCCGATTGTAGCGAATTTATTCATGCATTCCCTAGAAGCCAGTGCAATCACAAGATGTATATGTCCACCAAAAAATTGGTTGCGGTATGTAGATGACATTTTTATTATCATTAAACGGGATGGCTTAGAAAAATTGTTTGAAGATGAAAACAACATTTCGGAGAGCATTGAGCCAACAAAGGAAATAGAATCCAGTGACCACAATCTAGTGTTTCTCGATCGTTTGGTTGAACGAAGACATAATAATAGTAATTTGAAAATATATGCAATTAGGAAATCAACACATTCTGAGAGATACTTAAATTATGGTTCGGCTCATGCGCTATGTACGAAAGTCACAGTTTTAAAAAATTTAAGTCCACTGTGGTCATCCCATACCATAGTGAAACATCGAGAGAAATCAAGGGGATTCGAAACAAGTATGATATAAGAGTGTATTCTCGGGCATGTGACACCATGAGATCAGCATTAGTAAAAGTCAAGGATAGATTCCCAAAGGAAGAACAACAAAATATTGTCTATGAGATCAACTGTCATGATTGAAATGCAGATTACGTGGGAGAAACTTTCAGACAATTTTAATGTGAGGTTAAGGGAATAAAAACAGTGTTTGAAAAATCTCAAATCCTTAGTTAACCTAAAGCGTTACGTGTGTTGGAAACAGGACATAAGATTAATTTTAAAGGGACCAAAATACTTCAGAAAGGTTTTAACATTCATAAAGAAAGATTGACAGCAGAAGCGCTGTATATATGGGCGAACAAGAACAGCCTGAACCGAAAGGATGGTATTCAATTAGCGATTACTTGACAAATATTCGTTAACAAGTAATTGGACCCATTCTTTATTTCATATGTATCGTTATTTTGACTGAAATTAATGTGAGTTATTTTTTAAGCAGTATAATTATGTAATTGATTATTCTCATTTAATATGTAAGTCAGTGATTCAAAAACATTTTTTCAACCTTCAATTTGTACTTTTATTTTATTTATTCATTCATATAAAACATATTACACCAAATATCAATCATTAATAACTCAATCTTATACATACAATTCGTTCAGTCATTTATTTTCACATTGTGAACTTTTCACATGATTCGCATTTAACTGACTCATGTTATCTTATTTACTAATGACAGCATCGAAACATGATGGATGAGCACAATATAGATTTGATTTGGTTGTTAAACGCAATATATTTCTTAGATGATCTTGATCTCGATTATTACCCTGAAGAAGTCCAGATAAGTTTGCTGAAAGAAACGTTGAAATTATTTAAATTTCAATGGGTGAGATTATTTCAAATATAATTTTTAGTATGATCAGTTAGTCGCAACACGTATATGTATCGGTTCAAGTTCCCATACTCCATAAGCAAAAATGAAATTGTCAAGCAAAATTCCAAGATGTTTAGACGTAGTAACAGTATTAGTGGTAATAGAAAAGATTAGATATCGAAGATAGAACTGGAGGAAATATAAATAAATAGAATAAAAACAAAAAGAATTATGAAGAATTGAGAGGCTTAGAATCTGAGTAAGGGTAAAAAATGAATGCACTTGCGTCATTGCAAACGATTAATTTCTAACAATGTATATCAGAAAAATTTCCATCAACAGAACAGAAAATAAGGATTTCAGATCTAGAGGCAGTAATTTGATAGTAAACGAGTACTTGACTACTAACGACTAAGCATAATAGGTTCATAATTTGTTCTGCCCTCGGTTATTTGATTAGCTAAATAACTGTTGAAGCGATTTTATTCGTCAACTGTGTCAAGTCATAACAAATCTAATCAAGTTCTTACCTTAGCAGAAAACTTTTTATTTTTAAATGTAAATATTTTTAGCCTCATCAATGAAGTGGATATAATTAATAAATAAGTTAAAACAACAGTGATTTTCTTACTTGCGTAAGTATTGTCATTAAACTGTCTTCACCACACGCTTCTTGTATCAAATCGCATAATTGATCTGGTGATAGCGGTGCATCAATAACTTTTTCACGTGGTTCTGGTGGTAAACCAACAGTTACCTGCTTTTGTAAGACTAATATATCAGCTAACGATTTAGCCAAACTATCAGCACGTTTACCTAACAGACCAGCTGTGTAACGTAGTAGGAACCATGATGTTGTTTGAGTAGCTCGTTCATAGACCTAATGAAATAGAAGAAAAAAAGGAGACATAGCAAAAACGTAAGTAAAATGATTGATTCAGTTCATTATTTAGTATGATCAGATGATAGTTTAAAACCGCTTTTCTACATAGTAAACACTTCCATGCTTAAGAAGTGATATGTATGAGCGCTGGTTCAATAATTATGGAACGCGACTTGGAATCATTATAGTTTGTTGGTCCCGATTCAACTACACTTGCTTTGGTCCAAACACCTGAGCCAATTACATAAAAATGTACTTGCTTGCGAGTTGCAGTACTTAAAATTTAATTAGAAACTGATATGGAAGCTAAAGTGATTGACTTTTAACTACTTCAACTCTTTCGATTCAGGAAACTGGGTAATTGAAAATTAAGTAGACATACACATAGTAAGTTACATGAGTTAGTTATATTCTAGTTAAAATAGCAAAAGAAGATACTACAGTTTTAGTGGGCGCTACTCACAAGGATGTTTCTAAGAAGTGTGTAGTGGAACGTGAAGTCGAAGCTGCAACTAATATCAGATGGAATGAAGAGTTTCAGTGGATCAGAAGCACGGCGTTGGCAGAAAACTTGGGGACTGAGCGAGAAGACAGTCCAGATGGCAGAACACATTGAAAGATACGAATGGACGATTGAAGGCTATGTATATGTATTATGCGAATAATTGGAAGCTTCTCAAAATATATCCAGCTCTCCTGCCTATTGTCTTGCATAACATAATGACCACATTAGTTAAGTAGTGTGATGCCTTGTATATTGCTCAGAAAGAAAACGAAAATTTCCAAAAACACATATTATGGTTGTGCATAACACATTACAAGACATATTTTCTATTCATCATTACACAGGCTCACATTGATAATATAGTAAAGTGTAAATTAGTTACTACACAGTAGTTCATAAAACATTAATTTTTAAGGACTGAGTTAAACAAAGTTTAAGTCAATATGCAAAACAACTTGTTTTATGCAATCAAACGGGTAGACTTTTGTGCTTAGAGATGGCTACAACACACATTTCAATACGAAGAAAATTAATCGAATTACATGTTACACAGGCGATTATGTAGTGATTTAGAAAATCGCCTCAATATTCGCAAATTACTATCAGCCAAAAAAAAACAACAAATAACGGATTAAACTTATCAAGACAAGAAGGAATTCCCAGATTAGTGCCATTAATCGCCTTGGTTGAAGTTAGACATGTAAACCATTGAATGTCGGCTCAGTCTTCAAGTAAAAACAGCTCATCACCAGACCAGAAGTTTCTCGGTTGGATGTATCGGGTTAGGGTGCACTACGAGAGTCCTATGGCAATGGTTCATTTGTCTTGTGTCGTACTCACCAAATATAAATAAAAACGTGAAATTGCTTTTTGTGATGAATAAACGAACATATCTTTTTTTAGCTCATCTTTACATACATTCACTAAGATAAGTCCAAACCAATCATTACAAGATAAAAGAAACTGTCCTTAAAGAATAATGAGAGTTTATCGGTCAATCATAAGCAGCGTAGGGTCTGGGCACATATGTCCATGAAACCAACATAAAGTTATCGAGATGTAAACAATAGGATTCAAGAGGAAAAGCTAAATTTGGGAGCTAAAAAGGTTTAAAAGAATTTAAAGAACTCAATACCCAAAGAAAAACAAAAACTCAATGCACCGGAGCCATCGTGATGGATTCTGAGTCATGAAAGTTTCTAAATGATTTGTTGTATTAGTTGTATTTCTCGGCAGCCAAAGAGAACGTTTATTGATTAATTCAGTAACTCTACATACAGTTCAGTGTACTGAGTGAGCTTACAGTAAGTAATAATGATATATGATATCCAAATGTTAAAGTAGGTAAACTTAGATTTGAACATGTAACGTAAGGGAAGATAGAAACATTTTACAAAGATTTTAGAAACAGGTATAATCCCTTAAATGTTCACATGAAACAGAATTTGATGATAAAACAGATTTCCGTAAACAAAATATATTGTTTACATGAGCAAATTTTTGTACAAAAATCTATGAATAGTATAACTTTATCAACTATAAAAGCACGTTTCAGTTGTTGAAAAAAAGTGCTGATATTGAGGTGGATGAAATAATTTGTGATAAACTTCATATTTTATCAGATTCACACTAAAACAATAATTCCTTCTATTAAATTCACAAGTGGAGTACAATGATTCCCAAACATATAATACCGTGCAACAACATCAGCATATGAAGTCCTGTGGTAGCCGATGACGAAAATGGATTAGTACGTTATTTGTTCTCTAAGGATCATGGAGCCTATGTACATCATTGGTTTGGAATCAGAGTCTTCCTATTCCCTCTACGAGAATCCTTCATATCCACCAACCAGACAATGGTTTCCTGTCTTTTAGTTTCTATACACAGCACATCTGCCACATGAAAGGAGTGAGTAGGACTACCCTGGAAGGTACACCAGAAGAATATCTGAGTTTCTAAGTGTCTTTTTGGTTAACACATAACTGTAATAAAAATTCTAATTTGAAGATGTCAAAAGAATTGAGTGATCATTTCAAAGAAATCAAACAAATATTCATACACAATAGCCAATGAATTTTGAGCAAGAAAATTGTACGGTAAACTAATTGTTGTTCAACAAGTATTGAAATTATATTACACAAATCCCACACATGTTTGTGTATAAAGACTTCAAATTATAATCAATATTAATCAGGTGTAAAGTTGAACAGTGAGTTGTGAAACCAATATACTACTCCAGTAAATAATTTTCTATATGTTACAACTCATACACAAAAATTTACTCAACATAATCATTTCAATTAATGTATTATAAAGTCATCATATTCACTATAGGAAAAAAAGTAAAGTCAGTTTATTCAAAGAAAAAATCATGAACTAATGCAAAGGTTAATTAGACCTATTAATAAGGGACGTAGCATATTTTCTGAAGCATTTCTTTCAGTTGACACAAAAAATGATATAACCGACAGTTTGAATAACATTCAATGCTGTTAGTAAAGTTGTAGATTTCAGACAAACTATTTGCTTGAAAGAATAGTAGTATACACTATTTAAGCTTTGTCTTCATACTATGCTGAATGAAAATCGAGTAAATCGGTAAGAGTTTAAGTTTAATTTAATATAATATAAACAGATAGTAAATATAAGACGAAATAAAACAGTTTCGTTGTCATGAATACAAACCTCTTTTAGTAACGAACGAACAGTAGCTGGTTGTGTTGGGTCTATTCCAGTATTCCAGTCTAAACCACATAATTGATGTAATCTTCCAAGTATTTCAACTTGTTCAGCTAAATTATCAGTACATCTTAATCGTTTAACTAATTGATCCGGTGATAAGGAATTTAACCAATCTGTAGAATCCGGCCCACATATACTCGATCTTCCCTCAGATGTACGACGACTATGTGTACCAGAATAATTTGGACTGTTAGTAGGATTAATTTGGTCTGAACTGACTAAATGGGATGGGGAACGTTGTGATTGTTGACCTCCACAAGTATTTGAATCTGTAGTTTGACAAGTAATATTTGGATCGACTTGTTGATGATGTTCATGAGATCGAGAAGTAGAAGATTTTTCATGTTGACATGTTACTGTAGATGAAGTATTACTTTCTGGATTGATAATGCGTTTTAATGCTAAACGTGACGCTTTGGATGTTAAATCTTCATTTTGTGTTTGTAGTAGACGATAATTTGTAAGATCTGTGTAAGTAGATAACATAGTAAAAATATTTTAAAATAATATGATGAAAACAAAATAAAAAATAATGTGACAAAGCAATGTATTGATTCAAGATGTTATATGTTAAAATAAAGCAATAATCAGATTGAAAAGCTGGTAAAGATAAATAAGAACAAATGATGAAAGCAAAATAGTTTTGTCATTAGTAAGTAGTACCTATTAGAGACTAATCTCGTTTAAGATAATACTGGAAACCAGGAAACACTTGAGAACTGTTTGCTTTTCGTATAGGTGTTGGTAATGTTAGATTCCCAGAACTCACTTGGTAAATGTCTCATTTTTGTAATTTTATTTTGGAAATATGAAGTACTTGTTTTCGCGCCAAAAGCGCCTATTTCCACCTTCATGTCGCATTTCTTACTAGGGAGGACCTTAACTGTTATTAGTTCGTTGTCTCTTTTAATATGCTATTCTGTAACGTTTCCCAAAGACATTTTTATACTGTATATATACGCTTGAGTTGTTGTTTTTGTTGTTGTTCATGCTTCTGGTTGCTTGTGGAATACATTTCCGTCTTCTGAACCTGGACTTCTCTCTCTAGTTAGTGAGGCTGGGACGCATCAGAATAGTCAAATTGTTTGGTCATTGTGTCACTGAATCTTCGTTTCGTTCGCAGATTAGGTGAACTCGTAATCTCTCCAAGCATAGCAATAGGGCTCCTCAGTAGTGAGGATCCGGAGCCCCACCAGAGGTGGAACCCAGGACCTTCAGGTCTCTCAGTGAAAGCTAGAAATATTAGGGCCAATGGGTTATTATTACTAAAAATTAATTGATGATAGGACCTAAAACATAGGAAACATGTAAGCTGATTGTGTAAAAAAAATCCAGTAGTATAAGCTACATCCAAATACTCAATGATTTATGCCATAGGAGAAGGAAAAAAGGATAAAACGACAAGGAAATTGACTCTAAGATTTGCTTCTTAAGTTATCGCAAGATTTAAAATGTCAAAACAGGTAGTAATCATTTATCCGACAGGAAATTTCAGTTATCTAAAGTACGCACATAAACACCTATGTAAAAAATAACGTTTAACCAATAAATGCGGTGAAAAGTAATTGAGGATCATTACCAATGTAAGAAGGATTGCGGGAGTCCAGAAGAGAATATAACCGCCAGTGTAATGATCCCAGGATAGAGATAAAAGCCTTGTGTGGGGTTCATCAACATATGCCTCCTTCAGTTAAGGCAAGAATGAATTTTAAAGAATAACTACGCCTTTTCTGATTTCAGTAAACTTGTGTGATTCTGATACTTCAAAGTGCGAAATACGCGTAAACTACGTCTTATTACGTCATAGATGTTTTTGAAATGTTTATCAACTTTAGAAACTCTTTCGACAAAGGTAACTCCTACAGAAAGTGCAGCATTGATAAAATATCAGTCTGTGAAAATGACGCCACATCACATGATCACAATGTGCAGATGGATTCACTTTTCCCAAATACTTACTTACTATTTATTACCACCGTATCTATCTGTTTTTAGTGTGCTAAATAAGGTTTTAACGTTATTCCTATAAAAAATCACTTCATTCGATTATTCGCAATCAGAACAATAATTGAGGGTAAATAATAAATAAGTAGATTCCAATAACACAAATAGCAAATATACAATGTTAATAACATCAGAGTCTATGTCGAAGAATTTTCTGGTAGCTTCTCGACTTATCCGCCAGCGCAGATTGATTGAAAATGGTTCCGACTTAAGCTTAGATAGAGCATGCAACAACAGTGGTCTACCATGATAGGTAGTTAAGCAGTTCGTCATTAATTCATAAATAAAACAAGAAACTCGTACTATTATTACAATATAACAGACTCCTCAAATGTTATACACAAAAAACCCGATTAATTCAACTCACCATCATCTGTTTGGCCATCTAGCGGATCATCCATTTCAACCTGCCAACTACTATTGGTATTATTCTCCCCATGATTGTCGCTTGTCCATTCGACTAAATGAAAATAGAAAACACTTTGATGAAAAACATGTAGATAGAAATCATCATTACTGTTTGAGAAAACCTACTGAGAATTTTGAATATGTTCACCATTTACAATTTAGATACTTCCGAACCATTTAGTCGTGATTAAGTGGTCTAATCAGTCAAGGTCTCTCCATGAAACCTGAAGGTCCAAGTTCGATCCTCGATGTGGTCGTGGATGCGTACTGCGTACGTGCTCGGTGTTGACCCATATACTTGTTTCATGAAAGCTAATGGAGATATTACCTACGCATTTGCTCAAAACTAAAATAAATGAGCCTACGTAGAAACTTTATAAATTGAGACACTGTAACACTCAACATCATGAGAAATATTTATAATTATTAAAGAACATCATATTACCTGTATTACGATTAAACAAATCCAACGAAACAGCATGAGCTAAAGCCATAGATTTTCGTCGCATAGTATGTCTTTCAAAACTGTCTAATTCAGGGACAACTGGTGATATACCACCACCAGTAAGTATAGAATCACCAGAACTAACTGTGAAGTGATTTTCATCTACAGTCAGACTGTCAGTACGTACATTCAAAGTCATTCGACGTTGTGAAGTACAGCTAGTGATTGATTTTGCACGTTGAAGTATAGCTTCTAATAAAGTAGTTTTTGAAAAAAAGAGAAAACAGAAAAAATAAAATAAAAAATAGGGGGATACACGACAAGACTGTTTTGTCGTCATGCGAAACTATGTAGGTTTCACGACACTCGTGACAACCATGAATAAAACTCAGCTAACAAAGATTTTATAACCAATTTTTTTGTGCTCAGAGTAATACAGTGAAATTCATGTACATGATTCAAATTAAAAACATATGTAGAACAGTTGGATATTGTTAAACGGTGGCGAATATCGAGAAAGCTGTAAATTATGGAATTTTTAAAATGATTATTATTCTTATTACATTTCGATTGCATAAAATTATTAAACAACCGGATTAGTTTATTTTACATTGATTGTATTGTACATTTCTTGTGGACTTTTTAATTTTGGTAATGCGTTCCATTGCTATTCAATTATTGCTGACTGGTTACTCAAACTTTGTTCTGTTCTCTAACATTTTATGGAATGATTGTGTTTAGACTAAAATTCCCTATTTTAGGTGTGTTGTGGTCTGATAACCCATGTATATATAAATCAGAAGTGTGTACGGAAGATATCTAAATGCTAACTTCATCTCCTAATTGGACAGTGGGTTGGAATGAGCTCGAAAACAAGTAGGCTTTGATAATATATTTGTAAATTCAGAAAATCTACTCATTGGGATTTCACAAATATATTATTTATCTATAAAAATAGGCTTTAAGATCTCAGTTGGTATTCATTAGTGAAATAGGTTATTGATCTCGTAAAATAAACTATATCATACGAGAACAAAACAACGGAATCTACTCGAAAATATGATAAATACTAGGAAGTAATACTGAAATTCCGTATTCGGAAAAGCAATTGTTATCCCAGTAGAGAGAAAATAGAGTTTCGAATTAGCTAAAAACAAAAATACTAGCAATGTAACAACGTAGCAACTATGAGAGTAGATTCATAGACTGAATTACGAGAGTGGTAACTATTCTTATAACTGATATTCGTTCTGTTGGCTAAATTAGTAGTTTGGAAACAGCAAGTCATGGACCTAATGAAGTACAAGTTGTAGTACAGTTGGTATGTGGCTAGTAGCAGCATCGAAGATCAGCATATAGTTCTACTTATGACTCAACAGATGGATTTTCACCGTGATACTCGAACCTTATACCTATCGTTTCAAACGCCAGCTAACCTGCCCACTGATCTCAGTTTTAGACAAATTTACTAAAACGTGTGAAATAACGGTATATTGAGACAATTCGCTTAGGATGCCCATACAACTGCGCGGACGTCCCACAATACACCTCGTCGAAGTCTTTAGAGACCCAGCATTGGATAGAAGCTTCTCAGAAGCATCTGGAAAATGAGGAGTCATGTGTCAGGTTTTCAATTGCTACATGTAGTGCTTCCAGGGATTTCTAGAACCCCAAGGTTAAGCATAAATCCATAAATACTTTGGGCTTTGCATACATTGACCGAATTTGCGGAAATGCTTTTAATCTCATTGAACACTCCTTTTTAATTGTTTTAATTGACGTGTAGAAGATTAGGGTTATAGGAAGCGGTTGATTAGGAAGGCAGAAATAAGCGTTTTAGTAGCAGACTTAACAATGAAAACAGAGACTAATCAATTGAACTCCAGAGTACCAGTAATAACAAGCTGCAAATCTTCACTAATAAAATACAGTTTGGAAAGTGAGTTTTTGAACTAGTAACGAATAAACGTTCTGATAAAAAAAATAACATAACGTATAGTTGTAAAGTTAATTTTGATGAATCATTTCGGTGATGATGATGCGTTAAAATAATAAACAAATAAACTTTTACATAAATTTTACACTTACGAGCAGATTCACTGAAATCTATTTGCCTTAAACATGATGTTTCTTCAAAATCTCTAAGAGTACCAAGTATGACACTGAAATTAAACATATAGGTAAACATTAGCTATTGTTTATAATCAAACCAGTCAATTATAAACAACGTAAAACCTAGCGTACACGTGTATCTGTCGAAGTCAACACACCAAATCAGCACAAAGATAATGAAATAGTCTAGACAAATCTCAGAGTAGTAGAATAAGTAACAGCATTGGTGGGAGTAAAAGAGGTCAGTTATAGAAGACAATGATTTGAAATGAAAGAAAAAAATTTGAAGAATGAAAACAAATGAGATTATTTTAAATCTCAAGATCAGAGGGAAGACAAAGAGAATAGATCTCAGACATTGCAAACAATTCTGAGCAAAGTCACTCAACGTCATCGACCACTGGCTATGATAACTAAGCAGACCCTAACCTAGTAGTCTGAAAGTACCAACATAAATCAAGCCAACAGTTAAAGAATCTAAGGATTGATAAGTTTTGGTTTCACCTCCTTTAGCTTTATACCAACTGTTAGGGATGCAGAGGAATATACCAATAGTTATCGTGTTAAGTCTAATGGTGTCCTTGGACGTTAAATGGACACTCCTTATTGGTCGATATTCACATCACTTGTTATATATTGTACAAATGTTGTTTTCTATTTTATGGTACGGTGTGGTTTGTTTGTTTGGTATATAAATAGAGTATGTCTGAAATATAATGATTCATATCTCCGAGGCTGAGACTTGTGTTCTGGACTCAACTGGCTGGGCTAGACAGGGAAGCGGGACTAATCGAGACTCTGGGTCGTCCGTACGTGTTTTACGTGTCATTAGTCTGATCAATAATACGCTTCATTCTAATCTGCAATCCACACGTCACAACACCAACCTACTCCTAAATCAACAAAAATTGCTCGTTGAGGAAAGCGGTGATTGAATGTAGGTAATACATATCTTAACTACCTTAATTGATGAAGGTTTACTACCTCACTAACCAATTTGTCATGCTTGGCTATTTCTCTTGGTCTCACTTGAGCATTCTTCCCTCAGTGCGCAAACGTTTATATTAAAATAGACGTGATATAACATAAAGTAATGAGTTAGGCAGTATAAGTTAACTATTATAGCACATAAACTAATATTACTTACTGAAAAATTTAGTCTCAAACGATTTTTCCCAGCTAATGTCATTACTTTGTGATGAAAACTATGATCAATTTGTATTTTAAAAAACTTTACAAAATAAGAGCTCAAATTTAAATAATCTACAAGTATTTAAAAACTTCCTAGTGGATTCAAATGCTGACGACAAGTGAATGGAGATTAGAAGGAATCCATAAGTTTGAAGCAAACATACATATGGTTGAAGGGGAAACATTTTAGTCAATCAGTGTCGAATAAAAGTTTCTCAAAAACATCTAGAAAGTGAAGAATCACGTCCCACACTTCTAGTCGGATGACTACCTTTGTCTAGTAGGGTTCCAAAACCTTCCAGAAGCCCAAGGCCATATGAAATGTTATAAATACCCTCGATTTTCTGTACATAAGCTAACTTGGGAGTAAAGTGTTCTTTCCACATGCCGTGCCTTTTCTCTCGTGTTCAAGTTGTCATGTAAATCTAGCCTGGGGTTATTAGAGGAGTTTAGTAAACCAATTCAAGAAGTCAGTCAGAAGATTTATCAGTTTATCTTTTTATTCTATAACTATTAAACACTTGAATAATGTTATATTCTCAAACTGTAAGCTACCGTTTGACATATAAACTACCATTGTATGTTTTATCTTCCCTATACTACTGTTAGTCAATTACAGACTTATCACTTACTCTTTCTTTCACTTATAGTTAAGCACAAATTGTAATTTCTTATTTATATTGATGTGTGGTTAGGAATTTACTTTACATAAATGTATGAGTCATGAAAAAGAATCGACTACTCAGCAAAACTGGCTAACTGCTTTGTCTTCTGACTGGACACTGATTTCTAACGAACTTGAGGAAAAACAGGTGTCAAGTTCGAAGTTCGCTGTTTATTAGTCACTATCATTGGTTATCAGTCTGATGGAGAATATAGGCGAGCAAATTAAAAATACAAGTGGACAATACAATTACTCCCATAATAAACGATTTAATCACATGGGTCCCAATACAATGAAAGTGTCTGTTCTTTTGAAGATATGACAATTGTACCCTTTCCTTGGTAAATTTCAGTCTTCTTTTTCCATTCTTTTAAAAAGTCATTTAGATCAAAAAATAGAATTAATCTCGCATTACAAATTCGATACTATTAAATTTTCGCTCGACAAAACATAAAATATTAATTTCGATAATGCGATGAGAAGACGTAGTTTATCAGAATTATGTGATATATTTGCGCAATACATTTCGAACAATCTGATCACACATATACTTGTTAAGAACATTTATATATGAAAATTAAAAGGTCAACTAGACAGGTTTAGGGTAAGTCATAACAAAGGAGAAATATCAAAGTACACAAAAACAAATGTGATTACCACTCTGAACAGTAAATCAGTACTACCAGGGTAGGTTAAGTGTAAGCACAAACTGTTTTTGAACACATAAAGGGGGTGTCAATTTCCGTATAGCCAAGGCTTCAATAAACCTTAGTATACGTCCTTGAAGGCTTTTGTACAACACAACAAATGCTGATTTGATATCAACCCGTCTCAATCAAATGTTTCGCAATGGATGATGTCTGTCTATCCTGTGATCTTATTTCACTATCGGAATTCATCTGATTCTGCAACCATTTTGGTATATGTTCACCCACCCTTAATAGCAAATCACGATTGCTCCTCCCTATGTACGTGTTCCCACACATACATGTAAACTTATAGACACAATGGTATGTAACACAATCGTTTTCGTGCTGTTTGGGCTTTTGGTGAAACATAGACCTTGTCTTTTCGATAATGACAAGTTGGGCTGCATAAAATGTCTGGTTGATAGCTAATTTAAGTCTGTTTCAACATGAAACTATTTGTGTCACCTCTGAATGGTAACGTAATATAAACTCGCTTTTTGGGTGCCAGAAGAGTCATAGGTCTAGTCATATTGCAACCCCTCCAGCGGTTTATGAACTTCAAAGAGTAACCATTATTGATTAACGAATCAGTCAAGAGCTTCATCTCTACTTCAATAGTATCACTAGTACAAATACGATTGATTCTATTGAATAAGCTCTTTATTAAACCGCGTTTATAATGAATAGGGCAGTGACTATGAAAATTAAGATATTGTCCTGTCCATGTTGGTTTTCTATATATATGGAACCATCATCTCTCCTAGTAATCAGGATGTCAAGAAAAGGAAGTTGGTTGTTCTTCTCTTCTTCACATTTAAAAGAAATGTGCTTTTGACTACTATTGAATTCTTCTAACAAGCGGTTTATGTCTTCAATTTTATCACCTATGATTATTATGTCATCTACATATCGTTTATACAGACCCATCTTTCGAATTGAGTCTGCAACTAAATTTTGTTGATTTTCAAGACTGACTAAGGATCAATCTGCGTTGAGATAGAAACTCATTTGACAGACTTCTCAATATTATTTGGAGTCAGAAGTTGACCACACTTTGTAAAGAATAGTGAGCCAAAATATTATACAGGATGCAAAATTGATCAATTCGGTACTGAATATTAATAACTGAAAACCCCAAATTGTTATCAATACTAGTAACATATTGAATAAGTGGCTCAATAGCCTAGTGACTAAATGAAAATTCTAGATTTTATTCCTAATCACTACTAAGGATTTATTATGAAAAGGTTTACATATGTATAGAGATTGTAAATATTTATCTACATTTGAAGTATATTGTGTAACAAAAACCCTATTAGCTGAATACATACCGTGTTGCATTCATATAGCCTGAAGCCATTTTTTTAATTGCTGAAGATAATGGTGTTGGAATAGCATCTGAAAAAAATATAAATTAATGCAACAGTGAGGAATTAAAAATAATAAACATTAAATTATACACGGATTTTTATCATGGATTGATAATTTAATAAACAATCGTTAAAAATTACAGAGTATTGTCTCATCATTCTACTTAGATCCAGATCGTTAATGAGCAACCAAGATATCACATGAAATATTAAACAATATGAAGTATAGAGCATTCGGCATCTACAGAACTCATTGAACTTCAGCCAGTCGGTGATACAGAACGATCATAATTCTGTACGAACAGTAAGAGGATTTAGACTACTTTTAACCTGTTTGTCTAGACAGATAGTAGCCAAATTTGATAAATTTAATAAAGACCAACACATCAAAAACAGTTTATCCCATTTCGAAAATAAAGCAGTTGTGGTAACAGACAAAACGTGGACTTCAACCAACGAATTTCATATAAACAATAGCACAAATTTACTGTAATGCTGAAAAGCTATCTAACTCAACAGTCTGCCAATTCATGAACAATGAATGACACACTTTTTCCTATGAAACATAATAATGATAGATGATTTACGTTACAAACCTAGAATCTAATCAATAAACTACATTTTTCTTTTGTTCGACCTATCAGTTAAACAGCCTAAATATTTGAGGAGTCCGTTCTACTTTACGTTAATGTGGTATTAAAATAAAAATATTCTTTTTATACTAATACCATATATATTCGGTGGATTAAGATCAACGTAGACTGGCACAGCTGTGATTTGACCCAAGTAACCATACCATATTAGCATGACTAAATGAAAATAATGTAGTAGGAATGTTAAAGACGATGACTAAACCTTAGGAATATGGTTTAAAAAACAAAGTGGCAAGGTATGTATGAAGGGATACTGTAATTCAAAGCAATGATTTATAGTCATGAAGCAGAACAGAACGGACTGTTGTACATCATACTTGATTTACATAGAAGATGAGCATATTGCCTACTCCACAAATAACACAAGTTGGATGAAGTCAAGAAAGGTTTGTTTACCTGAACGAAAATATCGGCGATATATTGGGAATAAAAGTAATGGGCGTCCAGGACTAGTCCATGCATGTTTTAAATAACCTATACATGTTCGAAAACAATCCAACAGAAATTCTATATCCAAATTTAAATAAAATGCATGATGATCAAAGAACTACAGAACAATGAAGAAAAAAAAACAAGAAAAAAGTCTACAGAAGTAATTCATTGAATAATCAAAAGCAAACAAACAAAATTGTGAAGTTTAGTGTTTACAAAATCAGTATTCTTGGTTACACATAGAACTTAAGTCAATCAAACAAAAATAGTGTAGAACGTAATGCAAATGTTAATTGGACCAAGGTCTGATACCACGTTAGCATGGTGAGATGGAATTAACAAGATATATTATGATCGAATTAATGTAATACCAGTATTTAGGATGATCAGAAAAGCGGTATAAAAAGTACAAATTAATACTGAAACTCAGGGACTAGGAGCAAGTAAAGAATGAATACACTTACTTCACTGCAGAAGATCCTGGATCATCGCACCTATCGGATTCAACCAATACATAGGATTATTATAAGGAACATGACAAGGATTATGATAACTCTGACACGCAATTCCGATAAAAAATTAATAAATCCAATGTTTGATTGGTTAAGTGTTGGCTCGGATAATTTTAGCTTTCTTCTAATGTAATCATGTCCCAGCAAGTATTGAAATTTATAGTAATTGGTGTATATATTATTTGTAGAAATTATCGAAGAGAATTTGTAGTGAACACTATAGGCCAATTATTTATTGACTAGTTTATGTATGTATCACAACAAGATTATTTTGTTTTCGAAATCCTGAAGTTTCTTATGGTGAATGTACAGTAGAAGGGAAACATCTCATGTATATTGGTTAGAACAAACAGTTTACAATTGATAACACGTAAGCATCTGTTTTCCCCCTATTTTGTCGTAAGACATGAAGTGACCATATATTGGCATTGAGTATGTAGTAAGCCCATTCAACTACTATATTATTTATCTGCTTACTGTAATTTAGACACTTGATCCACCATGTAATTTTCCGTATGAGTCTGATTGAGAACATGTCAATTTTTAATCTATTCTCCCATTAGTTGTAATACACAATCAATAATTTATCCATACTTGATTAACACTCATAAATATATATGGATTTTTAGCACTCGCACATACATACTCACTCTTAGTTTCCCTTTGTGCTTGCGGATTTTACCAATCTTTAACAATAAACTATCTCTGTAACTAGTGTTCAGGCCTTTGAATAATCTCGAGTAAATCCATAATTCTACTAGAAGATTTAGCCTGAATTTAATATTCAGTTGACGGGATACTATTTATTGGAGTCAGATATAAAGGAAATTAGCCTCTACAAGTACATCAAATAATTTAGGTGTTAACATATTCTTTTTACTTCTTCTAGGACTAGTCATCTCCTAGGCCATCACAGGAGGGTTTAAAATCTACGATCAAATAAACTCAGAGTGGGATTCCGAACAACCTATCTAAACAAGTAGTTTCAACCCTATTGGCGTACACTTTTTAAAAACTGGATCTTTACTGGAAAGCATACTTCAAATATTAACACAAGTCGACCGACCTACTATCCTTATCGCTGAGGTCTGAAAAAATAACTTATAGAGAATCACACTTGGTGAAAGTCCAAGTAAAAATTTATCAACAATGGTGCTGATAAACACATTATTGACCATATTTTCGATTATCCAAACGTCTTTTGCATACTACGAGTGTGTATTATTTACGCACTAAAGAAATAAGAAGTATAAACATAAGGTAATCAATTTAGACACTAATTGATTCAGAGATTCGAGCACAGTTCGCAGTCTACAAGAAATATCAAAATTCACAAATTACTTCCTGTCAAAATGACATTCTCCTCAGCTTTACGTGTACACATTGTATGAACTAACGAGACATTCAGTATACTTTAAGTATTGGATGGCATTACATAACAAATAGGAACAATGGGAATAACTCTTTTGCTTAAAACCGTTGACACGTAAATGATTAAATCACACGTTCAAACCACTGTGATTTATTTTAATATTACTGAACTTGGTAATACAACAATTATACTAACCTAAATACCGAATTTGGAATACATGATTAGCCAATCAGAAAACAGCCTTTATAAATGGTCGGTGGGAAAGAACAATAAGATTGCAAAATGTAAATAAATTTAACATGGTTAGTGAATTTATTAGTCTTCTACATGTTACTCTATTTGTAAATCGAGAAATGACATAATAATTCGTCCATGTGGATATAGATTATCCATCTCCTAAAACCCTTATAAGGACCTAAATAGATATTTAGGTCCCCACGTTCTCAATTTGGATTAGGGATTTAGAGTAAAGATTTAGGGATAAGGATTTTCATATTGAACTGCAGTTAGGTATAATGCAGAACTTGCTTGTAGTATTATGGATGAATTTCATGCGAAAATCCAAGAGGAGCTTTCTGATCAGTTTATCAATAAAATGTAATACCAATAGGTTACAGTTTGTTTCAAGATTAAGCCTTTAAGGGGTATCGATCTGCCTGTTATATACAACATACACAGAAAGAACTGAGCGTTCGGTATGTTTAGCACTCTGATTTTTACCCCAGTAGGGGCAAAAAGAATACCTTTTATCGTTTTAAACATTCTGAGCACTGTAAAAAAAAATTTTCCAGCTCATCATACGTGTTGTTTAAATTTCGTGCAGAAAACCTAAAGTTCGGGTTCTCGATTCTGATTGCTCTTTTCCTACACTATAATTTTACCCACATTTTTATTCATAATGAAATATTCTGGCAATAATATGAGATAATAATTGTGAAGAAATATAAGAGATTAAAATCAGATAATCTATACATATAATGAAGAAAAATAGCACATAATAAAAGAGAACGTTCCGTTAAAAATAAACACCAAGATAAATTACATATGATCAGTTAAGAATGTTTAATTTATAATTTTTCTGAAAGATTTATTGTAAGATTTTATTCTCCTATAGATAAGTTTTCCAAACAAGTCCCTTAACTGTCGAGCATACAGTCGTGATGTAGCTAAGATAGAAAAAGTAAACACTGTTGTTAAAGCTTTATCTGTCTTGAAAATAGTAATTAATACAATCAGTGCGAAAAAATAAACCAATGTAGTCTATTAGAAAAAATGAAAGCAATACAAACTGTACATATCAAACAGCAAAGTCTGATAATTCGTGTGTTTACATTAATAATTGTTTGGTTTATAATAACTAGGTACCTGAAATATAGATAAATAGAAGCCTGGCTGGAAAAAGAGACAAAAATGGATGTACATTCTGTATACACTTCGATTTAAAGTCAAACAATTCAAATTATTATTATTGTTATTATTATCATCATTATTATTTACTGTCGTTTACTCACTCTCTTTTATTCCCCCTTTATGTATCCTTATTTTTCCACTTCTACAGCAGCTCTTCTATGGTGGAAACTCGGTTCTATTTAAACGTTCTCGAGTCACCGCCTGGTTGAAAATTGTATGCTACCACCAGGTACGAATACTGAAGCAGTTTCTCTGAAACCACGTGCACCATTCAAACTGGCTGCCTACAACGTCCGCACACTTATGCAGGCCTGACAACAGATATGGCTGTCTATGCCTTTGGAAAGTCTTAATATTGATGTTTGTTGTCTATCCGAGACCCGTATTCAAGACTCTGGCGAAGTACTACAAATTCTCTCTCCATCTGTCGCTTCAAAAACTTGTTTAGCGTGCGCTTATCCGTAAACCCTGTGGCATCTTCGTCTGATCTTGCTGGCGTTGGTGTCGCACTAAGCGCTAGAGCTGAGGAAGCACTAGTCGATTGGATCCCCATTAACAGTCGGTTATGTGCTGTTAGATTAGAAAGTTCCATCAAAGTGAGAAGAAATCGGCGTGAAAAACGATGTCTTTTCGTCATCTCCGCCTATGCGCCGACAGATTGCAGCCCGGATGTAATCAAGGATGAATTCTACCACCAGTTAACCGTTCTTTTCCAAAAAATGCGTTCGACAGATATTGCAGTACTAGCCAGAAACTTGAATCCTCAGGTCGGGTGTCTAGGCACAGAAGAGAGTCGTTTAGGTGGCCGATGAGGACCGTCTACTGCAACTGTGCACAGACCACAACCTGCTTCTGGCTAGCACTAACTTTCGGCACAGTCATCGCCGATGTGTCACCTGGCGTCCTCCCTCTGCATCTCGAACTTGGACTCAGATTGATCACATTGCGCCAATCTTACCTTACATTTCAGTGGCCAACGAAGAGACCGCCACCAAAGGATTGATGTCAGCAAGTTGGTTGCAACTTCTATTGGAACTAACTATCGAACTGAGTTAGCTTCTAAGCTAGCAAACGTTCCACCGAAAAGTATAGATGAAAATTGTTTGTAATTGCATAACGCCATGAAAATGGCGAGTAAAGCCGTTTGCGGCTTCGCGAAACGTCCCGCTTATAAGCACTGGGTTTCTTCTAGTACCTTACAACTCATTGAGGCCCGTCGGTCTACTCCGGGTGACCGTGAGTTTGACCATAAACGAAGGATGTTACGTAAAGAAATTGGGCAAAGCTTGCGTAAGGACCGAGAAGCCTGGTGGTCGGAGCGTGCTAATGAGCTGGAAGCAGCAGCTGCATCTGGTAACTACCTGAAGCTGTTCCAGCTCATCCGGGCCACTGGCAGCAAGAAGTCTGGTGTGAATGAA
The DNA here is from genome assembly GCA_944470205.2 of Schistosoma margrebowiei. Classification (NCBI taxonomy): domain Eukaryota; kingdom Metazoa; phylum Platyhelminthes; class Trematoda; order Strigeidida; family Schistosomatidae; genus Schistosoma; species Schistosoma margrebowiei. The sequence continues at coordinate 9,585,355 of OX104025.1, forward strand.
ACAATCTGCGAGGATGATGGGATGCCAATCACTAACATCCATCGACGTCTTGGACGATGGGCAGAATTTTTCGAAGGGCAGTTCAACTGGCCTGCTGCTCCGGCAACATCTGTCAGACTGTCCTGCCCTCCATGGCCGGTGACGACTGATCCACCAAACGAGGAGGAAGTCCGCAAGGAACTCCAACTCTTGAAGCGTTACAAATCACCTGGCCCAGATGACTTACCTCAGGCTCTTTTTAAAGATGGTGGTGACTTTCTGACTAAGGAATTGACGACGTTGTTTACAAAGGTTTGGGAACTAGAGAGTGTACCAACGTCATGGAATGAGTCGATAGTTGTCCCTATCTTTAAAAAGGGTTCACGTCGTTCCTGTAACAACTATCGGGGGATAAGTCTACTTCCGATTGCGTCCAAGCTATTGGCTTCCGTCATACTTCGTAGGTTGTTCAAAACCCGAGAAAGATTGACTCGCGAGGAGCAGGCTGGGTTTCGTTCTGGTCGAGGATGTATTGATCATATCTTCACCCTCCGCCAAATGTTAGAACAACGCCATACTTATTATAGGCCAACAATCGTAGTGTTTCTTGACATCAGGGCTGCCTTCGATTCGTTGGACAGGACTGTTCTCTGGGAATATCTATTGAAGAAGGGTGTGTCTGAGAAGTTTATTAACATCCTAAAAGCCCTATATACAAACACCTCAGGTAGAGTGAGGGCATACAACCACTTTACTCCATTGTTCCATTCGAGCAGTGGGGTTAGGCAGGGTTGCCCAATCTCACCATTCCTCTTCAACTTTGCCATCGATGACATTCTGGAAACAGCTCTGATGAATGTAAGTAATGGTGGTGTGGATCTGTTGCCTGGAGAAAGACTTCTCGACCTTGAGTATGCGGACGATATTGTCTTACTGTGCGACAATGCCCAAGCCGTACGATCCGCACTTAATCAGTTGGCAATCAGTGTCCGTAGGTATGGTATGTGCTTTGCACCTTCAAAGTGCAAAGTACTCCTACAAGACTGGCAGGATTCTAATCTTGTGCTCACCCTGGATGGTGAGCAGATAAACGTATTAGGAATTTCGTGTATGTCAGTCTGGCTGTAAAATGTCGGATCTACAACGCGTCGGTGAGAGCGGTTCTGCTCTATGCTTGTGAAACCTAGCTCTTGAGTTGAGGATGTTAGACGACTTTCTGTATGTATTCATCATTGTCTCCGAAGAATTGCTGACATTCAGTGGCAACATCGTGTCAGTAGTGTAGAGATTCGGCATCGTGTATTCGGGCACAGAGACGACAATCCAATTGTTGTCGCCAACTTGAATCATCGACTTCGGTGGCTTGAATATGTCTTACGAATGTCGTCCCAGAGAGTTCCACGTGCATTATTTGCCGATGCTGGGACTGGGTGGAAAAGGTGGAGAGGTGGTCAGTGTATGACATGGTGGTGTGGTATGAAAGAAAGCGTATAAAATTGGCTTCTATCAGTCTTTCAAGACTCCCTGGCTGGGGTCCGAGAGATAGTGCGACACAGCGGTTAGAGACGTTATCAGATATGGCTCAGAATAGAAGCCAGTGGTGATCCTGCTGTAACTTTCTCTTACTTTCTTCATAAAAAGTGGTTGTATCTTCCTTAACTGAAAGATTTCTTGTGGTTGTACCTTTCCGTTTCCCCCACTATTATTATTATTATTATCATCATTACACTACCTAACACGATCGTTATTGTTCTTTTTTTTCTTTTACGCTCCTTACCTTCCTTTTTTTCTCTTCACATTCTCGTTGTTTTGGTGCTCTCTTGCACCAATATTTATGTGTCCAAATAAATAAATAAACAGATAAATATAACACTAGCATAAAATATTTTTTTTACCATAAGTATTATGAAGCTTATTAGAAGACGGATATATGGATTGTAATGTAAACAATGGGCTGAATAATGAGGATATGTCGGTAAGAAAGCTTGTTAACCACTTTCATGGGAATTACCATATAACTCATTACATTTTTTTAAAGTTTGTGCCGATGATGTTTTCTAGGAGGACAATGAAAATCCCAAAGTCAAACCATCCAGCTAAGTAAGCCCAAAACCGTTAAAATATAATTGACATCTAATTACTTTAAGTTTAGTTGAGAAGTATTCATTCTATCAAACTATTCCAAGTAACATTTTTATCGACCATCGATAATTTACAAGTTCCTAAAACAATATTTGACCTTTAGTATTTGTAGTTTATCTTGTAAATTTAGGTCTACGTATTTTAGTAAATATTATCAGCAACTTGTATTATGAATGTATTTTAAATGTTTTGCCGTGTTTCATAGTCGGGTATTGTAAGTCCAACAAGTAAAATAATAACTAATTACGTTGGGTGACTGAAGGTAATCCACAAGATGACCTAACACTAAGTTTAGTGATAGCTAGCGATCATCAACAAAACATAATAACAATCTTGAAAAAACTGGTGATCCCCGTAGGATTCAAGCAGTATCGCAATCAGAAACACTATCAATGAACGGCTCGGACTTAAAACAACCTTCTGTATGTGGTTTATACACAAAAATTTACTGAAAATAACAAGCTAAGTGTCCCACGACACACCTAAAAATACACAGTTGAATGAAACTATTAAGTTAATTGACCTATCGACTATAATATACATTTAAATGACAGAATTTCATAAGTACAAAAACTAATAAAGTATGAAATTATTTATTACTGATTGATAAAACGAAATTTAAAACAAACTGCAGTTTAAGCATGATGATAATGAACAAATCTCTAAACTGTATAAAATGTGATTGTAAAACACAAAATATGTTGTTACATTAATTCACTTAAACATAAATATATTCCAGATTATATGACTAACCTGAGGAAGAAAAGCTAATGTTTCATCACCTAATCGATAGAATTGACTTGTTGAAAATATTCCTATTTCACCAGTTGAACGACCACTTAGAGAAAGTTTTTCACAAGCACCTAATAAATGATAAATGGAACAGATATATCTATGATGAATTTGTAATTTACATATTTGAATTATTCATTTCCTATAATTAAAATGAAATATTCACATAATTATATGTTTTCTATGTTAATATTAAAAATGAATTCATTATTTTCATTCATCGAATAAATATAGATGAAGACAACTCGTGTAGCAGCTGTCTTTGCATCAGTAGGCCTCAAGGGGAAAACCAAGGCCCTCAAATACAACACGGAGAGCACCAACACAATCACACTTGATGGCGAAACTCTGGAAAATGTGGAATCCTTCACGTACCTGGGAAGCATCATTGATCAACAAGGAGGATCAGATGCAGACGTAAAGGAGAGGGTTGGCGAAGCAAGGGCCGCATTCCTAAAACTGAACAATATATGGAACTCAAAACAACTTTCAACCAATATCGAAGTCAGAATCCTCAATACCAACGTCAAGACGGTTCTACTGCACGGAGCTGAAACTTGAAGAACTATCACAAACATCATAAAGAAGGTACGAGTATTTATAAAGTTTTCTACGCAACATATTCAACATCCATTGGTCAGATACCGTCAGCAACAAACTACTGTGGGAGAGAACAAACCAGCTTTCAGTTGAAGAAGAAATTAGGAAAAGACGATGGAAATGGATAGAACATACATTACACAAATCATCAAACTGTATTACGAGGCAAGCCCTAACTTGGAATCATGAAGGGAAGTGGAAAAGAGGAAGGCCAAAGAACACATTACGTCGGGAAATAGAAGCAGATATGAAAAGGATGAATAACAACTGGAAGGAGCTGGAAAGGATTGCTCAGGACAGGGTTGGATGGAGAGTGCTGGTGAGCGGTCTATGCTCCTTCACGAAAAGTAAAAGGCGTAGGTAAGTATTTCCATTCGTATTTTGAAAAAGTATACAGACTAATGAGAAATTATTTTGTTATAATGGATTATGATATTAGGATCATGTACAATATAATTCATCTGTGTTAAATAGCAAATGAAGTATGAAATAAATCACTGAAAAAGAGACACAATAGCCAACACTTTGAATTATAAATCGTGGAACATTTTTACAAGTAAAATTAATCAAATATTTACAATGAGTTGGTCAGTCAGTAACAACGTGGAACTTCGTACGTACGTACATCAGTTCGAGTTGCCATACCACATTAGCACAGAGATGCCGTGGTCGATTCAAATCCCGTAGTGGTAGAGGTAATGAGAGTATAAGCAGTAATCGGAAAGATTAGTGTTTGGAGATGTTACTTAAAGAGTATAATACAGTGAAATAAACTTGGGGAGAGAATAAAAAGAGACAAGGGGGGATCAGGAGATCAAACTTTGGGAGAACACAAAGAGTGGATGCACCTGCGCCATTGCAAACGATTTTGAGCCATGTCATTCAAGGTCTCTAACCATCGGTTGCTATCATCTCGCGGTCCCCGACCAGGTAGTCTACACCTACCGACATGACTCAGTTCACTTGTCAATGACTTCATGGACTTGTGCCATGTTTTGGTCTGGCCGCCTCTAGCTTTCTTCCGATCTACTCCTATACCACTGAACATCGCACGTCGAGGCAGTCGGTCGTTGGGCATACGTAACACGTGTCCCAGTCATCTCAACTGATGAAGTTCCACTACTTCATCAATTGATTTGCCATCCTTACCTAGTACCCGTTTCCTAACAACTGCATTACTTACTCGATGGTCCCAGGATATACGAGCAATATTTCGAAGACACCTATGATCGAATACTAGTAGTCTACGAATATCCTCTACTCTTACCGGCCATGTTTCACTTCCATAAAGTAGGACGGAACGAACTGCTGCGCAGTAAACCCGTCCTTTGGTTGTTAGACGGATATCTTGCCTACGCTATAAATGACGCAAGTTAGCAAAAGCTAGTCGAGCCTTCTGTATCCGAGCTGAGATTTCGTCACACACCAGACCACAAGGGCTGATGAGACTTCCAAGATAAGTGAAGCGGTCGACACACTCAACTACTTCACTCCCTATCACTAGTTCGGGTGTCGATGTAACCCAATCCTGAAGCAACATTTTGCATTTCGAGGCGAGAATCGCATCCCGAACATGCTTGCATTGTTGCTTAGAGTGGTCAGAAGACTGCATTTTGTCAGCGTCTTCACCAAATAAAACTATGTCATCAGCATATTCTAAGTCAACAAGTGAACCTCCCGGTAGAAGTTCAAGCCCTGGAAATCTAAACGAGGAGAGTGTTATCTCTAAAAGTACGTCAATGACAAAGTTGAACAAGAATGGAGAGAGTGGACAGCCCCGACGAACACCACTTGATGTAATCAATTCTGATGACAGTTCGCCATAAGCTCTCACTCTACCAGTTGTGTTCGAGTAGAGAGCCTGAATAAGGTTAATGTACTTCTTTGGTACTCCTTTCAGTGACAAACACTGCCATAGAACCTCACGATCAACAGAGTCGAATGCCGCCTTAAGGTCGAGAAATACTACCATTGTGGGGCGTCTAAACGTGTGTCTGTGTTCTAGAACCTGACGTAGTGTGAATATTTGGTCTATATAACCACGTCCAGGTCGAAAACCGGCCTGATTTTCTCTAGTTTGCTCTTCACGAGCTTTGGTTAGGCGTTGAAGTATTATTGAAGCTAGTATTTTAGACACTATATTAGTCAAACTGATTCCTCTGTGATTGTCACAAGAGAACATTTGTCTTTTCTTAAAAACTGGCACAATCAGTGATTGAGACCAGTCAGATGGGATTACGTCCAGTTCCCGAATTCTACCTAAGACCTCAGTTAATCTCACTGCTAATACTGAACCACCATCCTTAAAAATCTCAGGAGTAAATCTGTCAGGGCCTGGTGCTCTCCCTCGCTTCAGATTTCCTATGGCTTTTTCAACTTCGTAAAGAGACGGAGGACCTACACTAACTTGCCACTCAGGTTGACTAGAGATCGTGGGAAATCGAAGTGTGGCTGAAGGCCAGTTGAACTGATCCCTAAAGTGTTCTGCCCATCGATCCAATCTCCTGGATTGAAAGCGTATAATATGTCCATCTTTCTCTGAGTGTTTCGGAAACAGTCAGTTTCCTTAACAAGTCTGAACAATTGTCTGCTATTACCTAATGCCGCTGCCTTTTCCATCACTCTAGCTTTCGCTACCCACCACTGTTCACGATCATTGCGTAGACTTCTTGTCAGCTTGCGCTTAAGCTGACTCCGCCCTTCATTATGTTCAGAGCCAGGTGGAATGAGTTTCCGAGCATCGATCAGTGCGATAGATGCTGCTGAGATTCAGTGTCGTTCCCTAACCTTACGGGTTACCGTACTAGCAGATATCACTGCTGTTTCCACAGCTTTACGCATATCATTCCATGCTGCCTCGGGGTGGGCATCACATACATAGCTGCCTAACTGTTTTCCTAGTTGTTCCTGAAATATACTCTTAGCTTGGCTATCACTAAGTAGGGTCCTAAGAGGTTTACTTGCAGCGTCTTTCCTACGTCCAGTAAGACGCAGACAGATACGCGCTCGTACTAGAGCGTGATCTGAATCTAAGCATGTGCTCCAGAATGAGCGACAGTATTCTATCGAGCCCCTCCATCGGTGGCTGATAGCGATGTGATCTATTTGGGTCCAACGTTGGGACGAATTAGGGGGTCGCCATGTTAAAAGATGTTTTTCCTTATGCTTAAAGTTAGTATTTGCAAAAAAGAGGCGGTTATCCGAGCATAGCTGCAACAGACGGTCGCCATTATCTGTTTCTTGAGCCATGATGCTATAAGATCCACCCAGGTGTCTTTCCCTATCGCTTAGTTTACCTACTTGAGCATTAAAGTCACCGGCCATTATTACTACATCTGAGCGCCTAGCTTTTCGGAGAAGGTCGGAGAGCTTTCTGTAAAACTCATCTTTTACATCATCTGTGCTGCAGTCAGTGGGAGAATAGGCAGAGACGACGAAGAGGCAACGACGAGTGTCCCTATCTTTTCGGATCCTTACTGTTCCGTTTAGTCGGACAGCGCACAAACGACTGTCTACTGGGATCCACTCTAAGAGAGCTAGTTCTGCCCTAGGACTCAATTCTATGCCTACGCCGGCGAGACCACGGGAAGCAGAATCAGGGCTTCCAGATACACGAAGTGTCAATCGAGTCGGTTCTTTATTTTGGCAAGGTGAAGTCAAATGAATGACACTACTCGGATCCTGTATGCGCGTTTCGGAGACGCAACACACATCGATGGCGCGGGATTCTAAAGTCCTAGCTAAGGAAGCCTGTTGTCCTATTTGGCACAGTGTTCGGACGTTAAAAGCTCCTACGTGAAGTTTAGAGCGTGGTTTCAGGAGACCAGGAATAGCGTTCCGCGTACTCGAATCGTTTGCCTTACCGGTGCGAGGTGATAAAGAAACGTGAGGAGGGTTAGTCATGGAAATAAGAGAGGTATTAAGTGTTGGAAGGATTTGAATGTGACCAACTTGGTTTCGTGCGCCGTTACGGGTATGAGGGCTGATATCACTTCCCGGCTGCCCACACCGTGGAAGGGTATTTCTTGAGGAACCTGAAAATGAAATTGGATTAGTGTTGGTCTTAACGACCTGGGAGCGCGACCGCAGAGCCCAAGGGACAGCTGCTTGAGGCCGGTCGCGCACGGCCCTTCTGTGGGAGGATTTTGATGAGTTAGCTCCGTTCTTCAAAGGGCCTTACCGCCGGAGACGGAAATCCGGGAGGTAAGGTGAGGTGTGACATTTTTAGGGTCGACCTTTTCTAACCCCACCCCTCCTCGTGGGAAGGCAGCATCGCTGCAGATGCTGGTTGTCCGAGGGAAACACCTTACTGCTGTGACACCCCTCTACAGTTAGCAGTACGACTTCGCCCTCAGACCTTGGGTTGCTGCTTTTAGTCTTACCGTTCTCCAATCGACCTGCCTGGCATGGTAGAACCTACAGGAACATATGTTCCAGCCAATATAGCTCGGTTGGGTCATCACGATAGGCAAGCCCGACCACCGCGTCAAGGTAGCAGCTTCGGTCGGGCAATGAGTTGGTAAACAATTGTTTATTATTTGATGGTAATAGAATGAGAATCAAATTCGAAGAATAGAGAGAATTCTACTGTTTCCTTCGAATTTGCATACTAGACAAGGAGTTACATTCAATGTATGGGGACTAGTGGTACTAAATAGAGGTTGATTGGTACGATGATAGAACTGTTGATGTACCCAGTTTAAAGTTGAGTAGCTGAATCAATCAGTTACCGCTTGCTAAGACGACCATAAGATTACTCAAATTTCGTTAAGAATGCTACAATCTTAGCAGAAATGATAACTATAAGTTCTTTTTTTCCAAATCGATTTTGCCCATGACCTTTGCTTATTTCTGATTGGTTACCATAGCTCTCAGCTAAATTTCTGTATTCTCGAAGTTCATGTCTTCGTTTCTAGATATACAGAGTTGTGTTACGTTGTTTCATTCTGCCACCAAACACAATAAAAGCTGGGAGAACTTCATTTTAAACTTAAAATTAATGATTGTACAGACACTTACCGCAAAAAAACACTTGTCTCCTATTTTCTATGAGATAATTGGTGACATAGCTCAGAATCGATCACAATTGCGTAGGTGTGTACACTCTCTGTCTTCCCTTAAGCCATGTGATTAAAATCGCTTCACATCTTTCTACGAACTAATAAGGATATATCCTTATTGCAATCTTTCTTTTATATATTACCACCTCTAAATTAACTACTTTTATGAATCCGGTGTCCATCTTGTTGTGTTAATGAGGTATGGCAACTTGGACTGATCCATATATGTGCCTGGTCCTACGTTGTAGCTGACTGACTGAATTGACAAGCTCAGTACACACCAACCTCGTTAAACTAGTTTATATAAATATTCTTGTTACAGGGATCAAATATACTCCGTATAAGTTCTATTATAATTGGATAAAAATAGCATACATTGGATATTTAATGTACTAAGCCAAACTTACGCTTGACATCGACTGATTTACAAACATTTATCTTTTTTTCCACAAAATTACAATATTACTGCCCCCAAATGCCCTGGTACGGCCGAGAGTGGGGAGAGTCCGCTCTCCCTCTCGAAATACTCTCACACGGCCACGCGTATATAGCCTCTGCCAGGGAAGTCCTACTCACTGCCTTCTCGTGGCGGGGGTGTTGTTTACGAAAATGAGAGGACGAAAAGCGAATGTCCGGCGCTTTAACCGGATTCCAAACCAATGGTGCACATGGGCTCCAGTATCCTGCGGGAACAAATGGCGAATGAACCAATTGTTGGTCACCGGCTTCCATGGGACTGCATCTCCTTACGATGCTCCACTGCCTTGTGGATCAGACCCTCAGGTCGAAGGCTCGGGGTGTGGCCCCCTAAGAAAACCACCTGCTTCGGTTTGGGCACCCGAGCAGTATCACAGCCCTCACACATATCGGATGAGATTTGTGTGGCGCATATGTATTTGGTGCCTCTTTGTACCATTATCTATGTGTTGAAATAAATAAATAATAAAATACTGTAGTGAAGGAGAACTCAGGTAGAGAAAACCAATTTATTGTTGAATGCAAAAATACAGTGCTTTCTTAAAATATGAAAACCATACATTAAATACAGCATTTGTACATCTTCCTTGACTTGTCCTTTACATGCTCCATGATTTTTTTCAATTTTACTGTCATTACAATTGCTCTCCGTTTCCCTTCCTGTTCCCTTCAATTCAATCTTCAGCTGTCGGGCATTCTACTTCTGATTGATGATATATACTACTTATATCTGTCAACATAATTAGCATACATTACACCACGAGTAAAATTCAACTTTTGGAAATGTCCAAAAGTCTTGGACTTTTTATTTTCATATTTCAAATCCTTACTTATTCATACAAAACTTTTGCCATGGCCTACTGAACCAACTTACTTTTCACCTCTTTTATGGGTCACTCTATGTTGGAATATTTTATTCGATTCTTTATTATTCAGGGTCAATAATCAACTGTATGTGCAGATGCATGGAATTTTACAATTGATTTTCTTAAGATAGTGATATGATTACTTGTAAATCAATGACTTTCGTATTTAATCGTATGTATTTCGTGTAATGATGAAAGAAATATTAGCTTGAAGCTCACTAGAGCCCTAGTTACAGCATTATTCTAGTACTGATTTTAGTATAGGGGCAAAGACGTGATGAGTCCATTGCCAATAAATAACTTACGTACCAAATAAAGTGCTTTTAGCTTCCCTAGAAGACAGTTTTATGACAAGTAAAATGATATACAAACAACCCCATTCCATAAATCACATTAAAACTAATTTTACAACAACAACAAAATTATTCGGTGATAATAATTATTAAGACTTACCTAGATGTCGATAAAGTTGACCGAGAATTTTAGCTGGATAAACGTTTATTCCAGCTTCATTATAAATCTCTTCAAATGTTTGTACTTCAACTTGATATTCCATTAACTGTTGTTTAATCTCGTTATCTTCAGCTACAAGTACAACTTGCACTGATAGGTCTGGTTTCGGTTCAGTAACCTTTAGTTAGACAAAAAATAATGTGAAAGAGTGAAAATAACTAAGAACAGAATTGTAGGTCAGTCGCAACCCGAGTAGCTCAATGGTAATGTTTCAAACTGTGCGGCTGAATAATCTGGATTTGAATTCAGTTAGGAAAACCCTTAGCTCCCTCAAGATTACAGACAGACAAACAAACAAAAAGAAACCAATTCAGAACCTGACACAGATGTGTGTTGGTCCAAGTCGCGATACCACATTAGCATGACGAGATGAAAACAACAAAAGAGATCGAAACAATGCAATAGCCATGATAAAAAGGCTAAATATTGGGAATATGGTTCGAGAAGACAGAGTGGAAAGGTATGTATGAAGAGATACTGAGATTCAATGTCTAAAAAAAGATAGAGTGAATCTGTACAGTAGTAAATGATTTTAAGTCACATCGTCTAAAATCTCCAACTACGAATCGCGGTTATCACGTGGACCATAACCAGATAATCTGCATCTTCTAACATGGCTCAGACCAGTTGTCAATCACTTCATGAATTGATGCCATGTCTTGGTTTGGCTGTCCACAGCTTTCTTCCAACCCACTCCTGTACTACCAAACATCCCCGAGGTAGACGGTGATTAGGAATACGTAACACATGTTCTTACCACCACACTTAATTTACCATCTTTACTAAGTACCCTATCCCTAACTCAGCATAACTTACTCGAGCGTTCCACGAAACATGAGTACTGATTCGAAGACACCTATGATCGAAAACCTTCAGCCTAAACTTCTCTTCTACTTTCATAGACTATATTTCACAGCCATAAAGCAGAACAAGACAGACTATTGTACAGTATACACGCCGTTTGGTTGGGAGACAAAGATTTTGCCTATGTTACAAGTAAGACGAGTTGGATAAAGCTAAGATACATATCGTAATCTGTGTCGATATTTCGCCAGAAACCAACCCAACAGAGATGACAGGATTTTTAAGGGAAAGAAAGTGGTCGATGAGCCCAACTAACTCTTTCACTAGATCAGGCATTGACTCATAGCAGTCCTACAGCAAAATTTCGGATTTAGAGGGAGAAAAACATATCTCAATTGTGAAAAGATTGCCAATCAGAACACTGACTTATACGACTTTTGCGCTGTGCCAAACAGATGATGCGTTAACAAGCACGAGCAGCCTAGAATCAACTGTGTCCTTATTAATCCTTCTAGCCTAACCCTGTCCGTTGAGTTCAGAACACAATATCGGCTTCCACTGTATAAATCATGTATTTCAGACATATACAGTTTATATACAAGCAAACTAGACCACATCACACCATAAAATAGGAAATAACAGGATCAAGTCAAAAGTGACTGTGATTGTGAGAGACTGTAACGAATAAATTGGAGATAAGTTAAGAATGGTAAATCGTATTGCAATAATCAGTAGGTCAATTGAAAGGAATACGAATATATATAGCTTAGTTACTTAATGAGTATCAAATAAGAATACATGTAATAATAGTCCATAAATAATTACTAGCAGTTACCATTCATTTATTCTTCATTACGATATAACAGTTTATCTTTATGATGCAAACCTTTTTAGCTGTATTTGATTGATACATGCATTCGTTCATTGAAGATCCTGGAACCCATGTGCACTATTAGTTAAAAAGCATGATTTTTTAACTCCCACTACACAAAAACTCTGTGTCCGCTAGTCCAGTTTAAGCACTGGACGTTTGCTTTTTTTCTTTTCAACCTCGTTAAAACAATTACCACCGAATAATGGTAGTAAGTAGGAATTCCCTAGCAAAGGACATAAACGCGTGGCCATTTCACGATAGAAAACATACAATCATTTCGTTTAATTAGTTAATACAGACAGTTCCAGATGAGTTGTAGTGTACTATATAAATCTGCATTTAGTTTGTTGGATTCATTTAAATTACTTCAGTGATTTTCCTGAAGTAAAAAAATTCCGTTATGATGTGAACTATTTTAATGAATTATATTAAATGATATCATATTCGTATGAGTGAAAGTGAGAAAACTTATTTTTAAAAACAATTAGCTATGTCACATACCATACGTCTTCCAAGGGGGTCTATTTCTCCAGGCAATAGAAGGCCTTCATAGATAATACTTGCCAATATATATAATGACTGACCCCATATATGTGGTAATGCACCGACTGGTACACGTGTTTGTGTATGTGGATGAGCAATTTCTGCATCGATCGCGTCTATAGGTAATGAATAGGATTCTGGTACATAACAACATGTTCTACTAAGAACCTGTGTTGTTATTTCACTTGGTCTACGACTTGCACTTCTACTACTGTTTGAAGGTGTAAACGAATGAGACGACTGAAATGAATAACAAGAAGTATTTTTAAGGTGATACCACATTCGATTTATGATAGTTCAACGTTCACATAAGGGTGGAATAGTATGTAAAAGTTTTCACAATACAATCCGACCCAAACACATACGAATAATTGATTAAAGTATAACTCAGTAACTAATGTCTCGACGTTGAAAGATATCTTGGTGTTGTTAGAGCTAGTGATATTATCCAGTTACCGAAATGACAACAGAAGAAATGGGATTAACGGGGTTTGTATTCCGAAAACCAGTGATTGAAAGATTAAGTCATCACTTTGAAATTATTGGTACTGCACTTTACAATGAATACATAGCCTGGCCAAATTTTCATGTCTCTCTATCTAGCAAGATCATGTAATATCCAAACTGAATGCAAGGATAAATGGAAATGTGTGGATATTTTACTGACAGATTTTATTGTTATGAAATCATCACAGCTAGTATGATTTACAAATCTTTATGTGGAAGTTAGTGTTTTTGAGGACCACCGATTATTAGATTCAATCTCTTACCTGAAAGGTATTGATTATAAACAGAACAATTGGATGGACTATGACTTAATTTTTTGTAAACAGTAAACCATACTTAAGAAGGTAATGGGCGTGGCAGTAAAACTAACAACAGAAGTTAATATGTTTATATATTATTTAAAGTTTGTTAATATTTTATGCTTTAGTTGAATCGGGGTAGCATCACATTTGTCAGGACTGCACCACAGCGATTCGGATAAATTTAGAATTCAGTTCAGATGACAATTATGATCAACGATGTAGGAATAGTTAAAATGAACTCAATTTGTAAATAATTTCTGTTCATATTTTTATCTTTTATAATCTTGTTCAATGTACAATCCTCATTTTAGCTGTAAAACGTTGTTTGTCTTAATGTTAACCTCCTTCAAGAACAAGTGATAAACATCCAGCTCCGAGTGAATTCGTCTTTGTTCTCATTGAAGCAGTCACAAAGTCATTAAAACGGAATGCGAAGCGCTTTATTGGCTAACTGGACGTGCAGAAAACTATCCCAACCGACGAATGAGTCTCAGCTTTTGGTCTATAGTCAAAGTAACCCAAAGTAAGTATTTTACAGGCGAGATACTGATCTATAAGAGAATGAAAATTTGGTGGAACATGTTATTGGGTAACATGATGAGGAGAAATGTTAACTTGGAACATTTTTGGGAAAATGGTACTGAATTAAATTTCAGATAGTTGGAAAGACTTGTACAAAATGTTCTCAATATTTCTGTATTCCTCGAAGAAGGGTTTTTTCGGTCGTGCAACTATTGTTCTCATATTTAGAAACAAGATCATTAGTACATATGTATTTCACGATTACACAATCAGACACAGCTAGCATTACTTTGCATTGATAGCGTAATACTTTAAAGTTTACTGAAATGCTAGCAAACAAAAGCAATTGCAGTTTACAACATGAGCTGACCTTAGTTAAGCAACCACTCAAAACCAGGAATCACTAGACAACTGTTTTGTTCCAGTATGAGACTTCTCAAAAGTGTGCACCCATGAAACCATCTGGGATATGATCCAAGATCCTAAGGTCTCGCTGGGAGTGATCAGCCTTTGGAACCCAAAGCCAGCATTCGGTGGTTGAAGTCAAACACGTAAACTATTGAATGTCAGCCCAGTAATCTAAAGGTTGAGATACGTAGGTCAGCGGTCTAAACCCTAGTGGGTTATGAATTCACACTGCTGAGGAGCATCGTGATAGGGCGAAACAACCGTCCAGTGCTTCCTAATTTCCAGTGGTTGCCTAACTAAGGTCAGTCTGTTATGTTAACTATAAAGCTTGACAATCTCCACAAACCACTCATGCTCATAAAACCAATTACCTCTGGGATAACGACTTCTTGAAGCATTTGCATATATCGATCTGCATCGTCAAAATCTTCACGGAAACTTGCATCAATCACAAGCCATGCAAAAAACATTGGCCATTCACATTCAATACCATCAAACATACGTAGCTCCCAAGGCTCGTAATATAGACGGTTCACATCTTCTCTAGCAGTACGAAATCCATCACGTAAAAAACGTCGACAACCATATCTAGTGTCAAATTTATACGAAAACAAAAGTGTTAACAGGTTGCAAAATGCTTTTGTAAAGAAGTAGTTTAAGTCTGGATGTCGTTTGAATACACTCTCACACAACAGTTTGGTCATGATACATTTGAGAAAATAATTAGGGTCAAAACATTAAACGAATGAAATCGATATACCTTCTATAATGGTAAGCTGACAGACAGAGATGAAACTATCGATAAACGTTCAGTACTCTACCCACTCCTGCTTCGGTTTGGGCACCCGGGCAGTATCACAGCCCTCACACATATCGAATGAGATTTGTGTGGCGCATATGTATTTGGTGCCTCTTTGTACCATTATCTATGTGTTGAAATAAATAAATAAAATACTCTACCCACTATATTATAAAGTAGCTCCAAATACATAAAACTAGGCAGTGTGCTGGAATCACTAGCACACAAAATTCAATACAGCATAAATCTATGTAATACAAGAAAAATATTTTGAGTCCATAACCCGGGCAGTATCACAGTCTTTACACAAATCAAATGAGATTTGTGTGGCGCATATGTATATGGTGCCCCCTTGTACCAATATCTATGTGTTCAAATAAGTAAAATAACCATAACATGATAAAATAAATTAACGTATACATTTTACAGAAGAAATTTATTTAGATGGCTAACTTGAGATTCATAGTTCGGTTCATGTGAACTTCAATAGTGAGGTGACTCCATATGCCTAATTTTAGTATAATCACTCACCAATAACTCATAATAGATATAGTGGAAAGATAGCTGAGCCACTTCAATCAATAGATTATATTATCAACTGGCTTACACGCTTTTGCAAAGATGTTTGTAATCTAACTTCCACACAACTTACTTCATAACTTCTCCATGCTTCAAGGATACTTAAAATTGATTTAGTCTCAACTTTTCTAGCCTAGTGACTCATATTCCACAGTTATAGATTGTCTGACTTCATACAAGCCAATAGTTCATGCCTTGATATAAGTATTATTATTATTTGAACACATGAATACTGGTACAAGAGAGCGCCAATATATATGCGCCACACAAAACAATGAAAATTCGAAGAGAGATAGAAAAACAACTAAGGAGCGCAAAAGAAAAAAAGAACAATAACGAAGAGATTGATGTAAGGTAGTGTGGTAGTAACGAGGGAACGGAAAGGTACAATCAGAAGAAATCTTTCAAGTAACGGAGACACAACCACTTTTTATGAAGAAAGTAAAAGAAGGTTACAGCAGGATCGCCATTGGCTTCTATTCTGAGCCATATCTGATAACGTCTCTAGCCACTGTGTTGCACCATCTCTCAGACCCCAACCAGTGAGTCGTGAAAGACCAACACAAGCCAGTCCTTTGCAGCTTTCTTTCATGCCACGACACCATGTCATGCACTGACCACCTCTCCACCTTTTCCACCCAGTCCCAGCATCGGCAAATAATGCACGTGGAACTCTCTGGGACGACATTCGTAAGACATATTCAAGCTACCGAAGTTGATGTTTCAAGATGGCGACAACAATTGGATTGTCGTCTCTGTGCCCGAACACACGATGCCGAATCTCTACACTACTGACACGGTGTTGCCACTGAATGTCAGCAATTCTTCGGAGACAATGATGAATACATACAGAAAGTCGTCTAACATCCTCAACTCAATAGCTAGGTTTCACAAGCATAGAGCAGAACCGCTCTCACCGACGCGTTGTAGATCCGACATTTTACAGCCAGACTGACATCACGAAGGCGCCAGAGGGATCAAAATGGCATAAGCCGCTCTGGTTCTCACTAAACGTGAATTGATCTCGTCCCTCAAGTAGCAGCCAGCACTTACGCAGCTACCCAGATACACGAACGTCTCGGCTACTTCTATCTGCTCACCATCCAGGGTGAGCACAATATTAGAATCCTGCCAGTCTTGTAGGAGTACTTTGCACTTTGAAGGTGCAAAGCACATACCATACCTACGGACACTGATTGCCAACTGATTAAGTGCGGATCGTACGGCTTGGGCATTGTCGCACAGTAAGACAATATCGTCCGCATACTCAAGGTCGAGAAGTCTTTCTCCAGGCAACAGATCCACACCACCATTACTTACATTCATCAGAGCTGTTTCCAGAATGTCATCGATGGCAAAGTTGAAGAGGAATGGTGAGATTGGGCAACCCTGCCTAACCCCACTGCTCGAATGGAACAATGGAGTAAAGTGGTTGTATGCCCTCACTCTACCTGAGGTGTTTGTATATAGGGCTTTTAGGATGTTAATAAACTTCTCAGACACACCCTTCTTCAATAGATATTCCCAGAGAACAGTCCTGTCCAACGAATCGAAGGCAGCCCTGATGTCAAGAAACACTACGATTGTTGGCCTATAATAAGTATGGCGTTGTTCTAACATTTGGCGGAGGGTGAAGATATGATCAATACATCCTCGACCAGAACGAAACCCAGCCTGCTCCTCGCGAGTCAATCTTTCTCGGGTTTTGAACAACCTACGAAGTATGACGGAAGCCAATAGCTTGGACGCAATCGGAAGTAGACTTATCCCCCGATAGTTGTTACAGGAACGACGTGAACCCTTTTTAAAGATAGGGACAACTATCGACTCATTCCATGACGTTGGTACACTCTCTAGTTCCCAAACCTTTGTAAACAACGTCGTCAATTCCTTAGTCAGAAAGTCACCACCATCTTTAAAAAGAGCCTGAGGTAAGTCATCTGGGCCAGGTGATTTGTAACGCTTCAAGAGTTGGAGTTCCTTGCGGACTTCCTCCTCGTTTGGTGGATCAGTCGTCACCGGCCATGGAGGGCAGGACAGTCTGACAGATGTTGCCGGAGCAGCAGGCCAGTTGAACTGCCCTTCGAAAAATTCTGCCCATCGTCCAAGACGTCGATGGATGTTAGTGATTGGCATCCCATCATCCTCGCAGATTGTTTCATTCACACCAGACTTCTTGCTGCCAGTGGCCCGGATGAGCTGGAACAGCTTCAGGTAGTTACCAGATGCAGCTGCTGCTTCCAGCTCATTAGCACGCTCCGACCACCAGGCTTCTCGGTCCTTACGCAAGCTTTGCCCAATTTCTTTACGTAACATCCTTCGTTTATGGTCAAACTCACGGTCACCCGGAGTAGACCGACGGGCCTCAATGAGTTGTAAGGTACTAGAAGAAACCCAGTGCTTATAAGCGGGACGTTTCGCGAAGCCGCAAACGGCTTTACTCGCCATTTTCATGGCGTTATGCAATTACAAACAATTTTCATCTATACTTTTCGGTGGAACGTTTGCTAGCTTAGAAGCTAACTCAGTTCGATAGTTAGTTCCAATAGAAGTTGCAACCAACTTGCTGACATCAATCCTTTGGTGGCGGTCTCTTCGTTGGCCACTGAAATGTAAGGTAAGATTGGCGCAATGTGATCAATCTGAGTCCAAGTTCGAGATGCAGAGGGAGGACGCCAGGTGACACATCGGCGATGACTGTGCCGAAAGTTAGTGCTAGCCAGAAGCAGGTTGTGGTCTGTGCACAGTTGCAGTAGACGGTCCCCATCGGCCACCTAAACGACTCTCTTCTGTGCCTAGACGCCCGACCTGAGCATTCAAGTCTCCGGCTAGTACTACAATAACTGTCGAGCGCACTTTCTGGAGAAGAACAGATAACTGGTGGTAAAACTCATCCTTGATTGCATCCGGGCTGCAATCTGTCGGGGCATAGGCGGAGATGACGAAAAGACATCGTTTCTCACGCCGATTTCTTCTCACTTTGATGGAACTTTCTAAACTAACAGCACATAACCGACTGTTAATGGGGATCCAATCGACTAGTGCCGCCCCAGCTCTAGCGCTTAGTGCGACACCAACGCCAGCAAGACCAGACGAAGATGCCACAGGGTCCCCGGATAAGCACACGTAAAACAAGCTTTTCGAAGCGACAGATGGAGAGCGAATTTGTAGTACTTCGCCAGAGTCTTGAATACGGGTCTCGGATAGACAACAAACATCAATATTAAGACTTTCCAAAGACATAGCCAGCCATATCTGTTGTCCGACCTGCACTAGTGTGCGAACGTTGAAGGCAGCCAGTTTGAATGCTGCACGTGGTTTCAGAAAAACTGCTTCAGTTCTCGTATTCGGTGGTAACATACAATTTTCAACCGGACAGTGATTCGAGAACGTTTAGATACAGTAGAATTTCCACCAAAGACGAGCCGCTGTATAAGTATAAAAGAGGGTGAGTAATGTGGAAAAAAAAATAATAATAATGACAATAATAGTAATAATAATAATAGTATTAATAATGACAATAATTGTAATGATAATAATTTGTATCAATTTATTGTTTTTCGAAGCGAGAAAAGTAATTTCCATAGACATACAGAGTTCATCATTCGTGCGTGGGCTGTGATACTGCCCGGGTGCCCAAACCGAAGCAGGTGGTTTTCTTAGGGGGCCACACTCCGAGCCTTTGACCTAAAGGTCTAACCCACAAGGCAGTGGAGCATCGTAAGGAGATGCAATCCCATGGTAGCCGGTGACCAACGATTGGTTCATACGCCATTTGTTCCCGCAGGATACTGGAGCCCATGTGCACCATTGGTTTGTGATCTGGTTAAAGCGCCGGACATTCGCTTTTCGTCCTCTCATT
This sequence comes from Schistosoma margrebowiei, assembly GCA_944470205.2. NCBI lineage: Eukaryota > Metazoa > Platyhelminthes > Trematoda > Strigeidida > Schistosomatidae > Schistosoma > Schistosoma margrebowiei. The sequence continues at coordinate 9,604,984 of OX104025.1, forward strand.
TTCGTAAACACCCCCGCCACGAGAAGGCAATGAGTAGGACTTCCCTGACAGAGGCTGTATACGCGCGGCCGTGTGAAAGTATTTCGAGAAGGAGAGCGGACTCTACTCACTTTCGGCCGTACCAGGGCATTCGGGGGATCACAATTGCTCTAACTGATTGCCGATCTCCTAACAGCTACTGTAATGTTTACATTTGAAGATTGTCTTCAATTACGTAAATCTGGAATATCTTAAAGAACGGTATTCTAATTATTTACCAAGACAAAATCGTTCAAATTATCATCATAGTCTTAAGCGATTGCTAACCTCCCCAAAAGTTTCCGAATGATTGCGCTACGTGTTCTTTCAATTAATTCATCGTCCGTGACAGCAAATCCAGGATATGTCAGTATACTTAACAAGCCAGCATCGGTCTCTTTGGAGTTGGACTCACGAGGGAGCATACTTTTAACAGCTATATTACACTGTTCACATTCGTCGAGAGAAACACGAATTGTTGATAGATAACTTCCATCAGCACCAAATAAATCTAAGTCTGTAAGAGCCTCCAAAGCTGCCTGAAATTAGAAGAGAGGGTTATATATACACTCAGTAATTATATTATAAATAATATGAGCCAATAGTCCAAAACACAAAGTAGATTCTTTAGGTTATAACATGTGGACTTTTATGTATGTCGTAATTATTATGATCACTTTTGAATTCAAAGGAATTAATTTTGGCATAATGGAAGCTCAAGAATAAAAGAGCAAAAATCAAGTCAAAAATAGTCAGTCAGTTAAAAAGTAGGACCAGGCACATATATACATTGGTCCAAGTTGCCACACCTCATTAGCACAGCAAGACGAACACTGAATTTATAGAAACTTAACTCAATGGTGTAATATATAAAGCAAAGATTTTATGTAAGGATATAGTACAGAAAGAGAGAATTAGTTCGTAGAAAGAAAGATATGAAGCGATTTTAATCTCATAGTTTTAGAGAAGACAAAGAGTGTATACACCTACGCCATTGTGATCGATTCCGAGCCACGTCACGTAGTCTCCAACTATTAGTTACGATAGTCGCGGGGACCCCAACCAAGTAGTCTGCGTCCACTAACATGGCTCAGATTAGAAGTTAGTGACTTCAAGGACTGATGTCAAGTTTTGGTTTGGCCGTCCCTAACTTTATTCCGATCACTCCCAACATTAGTCAGCATTGTGCGTCGTGATAATCGGTGTTCAAGTCAAAAATAACCTGATTATTGAGTAGAACATCAATTAGGTCATAACATACCACACAACAAAAGTAGACTATATTTATTGGTGAATTTTTAGGCGCGAAAAACAAATATTTATTTCTTATTTATTTGAATACATTTGTACAAGTAGATACCAAATACATATGTGCCACACAATAACAATGAGGCTGTGAAGAGACGGAGGATGTAAAGTAAGTATAATAAAAAGAACAACAATGAACAGAAATAAGTGTATGAGAGTGAAATAATAATAATAATAATAATAATAATAATAATAATAATAATAATAATAATAATAATAATAATAATAATAATGGGAGTAGTTCCGTTAGCGAAAATATAGCCAGAAAGAATTCTTCCAATTCAAGAAGTTACGTCCATTTTTATGAAGTAAAAGAAAGTTGCGGCAGGATCACCATTGGCTTCTATTCTGAGCCATATCTGATAACGTCCCTAGCCACTGTGTTGCACCATCTTAAGGACCCCAACCAGTGAGTCGTGAAAGACTGACAGAAGCCAATTTTATACGCTTTCTTTCATACCACACCACCATGTCATGCACTGACCACCTCTCCACCTTTTCCACCCAGTCCCAGCATCGGCAAATAATGCACGTGGAACTCTCTGGGACGACATTCGTAAGACATATTCAAGCTACCGAAGTCGATGTTTCAAGATGGCGACAACAATTGGATTGTCGTCTCTGTGCCCGAACACACGATGCCGAATCTCTACACTACTGACACGGTGTTGCCACTGAATGTCAGCAATTCTTCGGAGACAATGATGAATACATACAGAAAGTCGTCTAACATCCTCAACTCAATAGCTAGGTTTCACAAGCATAGAGCAGAACCGCTCTCACCGACGCGTTGTAGATCCGACATTTTACAGCCAGACTGACATCACGAAGGCGCCAGAGGGATCAAAATGGCATAAGCCGCTCTGGTTCTCACTAAACGTGAATTGATCTCGTCCCTCAAGTAGCAGCCAGCACTTACGCAGCTACCCAGATACACGAACGTCTCGGCTACTTCTATCTGCTCACCATCCAGGGTGAGCACAATATTAGAATCCTGCCAGTCTTGTAGGAGTACTTTGCACTTTGAAGGTGCAAAGCACATACCATACCTACGGACACTGATTGCCAACTGATTAAGTGCGGATCGTACGGCTTGGGCATTGTCGCACAGTAAGACAATATCGTCCGCATACTCAAGGTCGAGAAGTCTTTCTCCAGGCAACAGATCCACACCACCATTACTTACATTCATCAGAGCTGTTTCCAGAATGTCATCGATGGCAAAGTTGAAGAGGAATGGTGAGATTGGGCAACCCTGCCTAAAAAGATAAATACACGAGTGCAACAACAATCCCTGAACAATTGATACTTTAATATAAAATAGGAGAAACTGAATCGGTAGAATCAGTTTTGAACCGTAAAACATGTTACAGGGTAGAAAGTATTGTATCTAGTGTCCGTGTTCAACCGACTTGTGATTTAGACAAACCAGGTAACCAAGTGGCCAACTTATGTCTCAAAGCTACCACCTGAAGGCATTTGTCTGTTTCAATATTAAACTAAAACGGAAGTATCGGATGGTACTTTAGGTCTTATCATTTAAAATAATGGTTAACTGACAAGATGAACCGCTATTCGACGTATGACAACTGAATTTTGTCTTGGTTTGCGGATCAGGAGCACGTTTACGAACTTTGTTTTAAAACATGTTTGCTGCGTGTAAGCTAGAGATAATATCTGCATTCTCAAATCGAAGCAGGTAGACTAGCGCTCGAACCCAAGACTAGATGGTAAGAAGTTGAGTGCTTAGATCATTGATCAACAGTTTACTGGTGCCTAAGTAAACCGGAAAGGTAATAATAACTTTTAGCATGCCATACCGTTCGCTAAAACTGTGTTAAGCAAGCACAGAGATCACACAAAAATACAAAAGATTATCCATAATCAATACTAAGAATCTGTTATGTTATAAACATAATAACGCACAGATTTTCCCTGGTCTCCGGCCGCCACAAAAAACGTAATGTTTGATGTTATTTCGCCATTTTAACCTGTGATCTTTGAGCAAGACCACGAAATAATAATTTTTTTAACGGCAACCCCTTTTATCACAGAATACTTGAAGTATCTCAATAACAAGTCATATCACTGCAGTTTAGTTGGAGCTTGGATATAATTGGACTTCTGTATATTATTTCGATAGTTGAGAAATGATAAGAGTAGATGGGGAAGTTTCAGTGAACTGGTGATCAATTCCTTTACAAAACAAATGATTTTAGAGCATTAAACCACAGTATCAATGAACCATGAATTTTAGGTTGAATCTGGAACTTTTAGCAAATCATATAAACGCAAAAATTAAGCGAAAAGCAGACGTTACTTACCTTAGCCATTCCAACAGATGTCGTGTTAAGTTCTGGAAGCCCATGATTGGTTTTATCTCCACGCTCCCATATCCCGTAATCCTGAGAATTTTTTATATTAAAATATATTTCCTTACAGGAATGCGATAAGCGTGTTCAATGCAGAAAACCAGATTCTGAACAAAAGCTACTTCTTCAAGAGTCCAGATAATGCGCAAACCTGAAAAAGTCAATCACTTGGTAACAATTACCAGCAGCTGTCATTTGAGCAAGAATAAGAAGAAAAACAGATATTGCATCAATTTGCAAATGACCCCATTCAAGATCACCAACAACAGTTTTATATGAAGTACTGTCAAACTTTGCATGTAATGAATGGATAGGATTTTGAGTCTTCTTCAATAGTTCTACTTTATCAGACTGTTTCATATAGCAGATGAGTATGCCCCGCATCAGCTTCACTACACACTAGGAGAATATTCATTATTATAAAAGAGTACCTTTTCCAACTCATAACTCCGACAACGATCCTCATCAACATCTGGTAATTTCCTATAAACCAGAGATAGACCCCAGATAGAAAGTGAAGCATATGTGTTATCTCTAACCCATGCATGTGAGCTTTTCGAAGAAGATGGTATCAGTCCAGTTATTGAGTGCTATAAAAACACTGAGATCCAAAACGCAGAAAATACCTGATAACATAAAATGCTTGATTCGAGGAGGGTGAAGTAAAAATCAAGTTTCTTTTTATCCATTATCTTAAACAGCAACTACGGTTTCCACAAATCAAATCTCCAATTTCCGTGTAACAGAAGTGATGACCTAATCTCTTAGTTTCTGATGATGAGGATGTATCCGTTTTGTTTGGATTTCACCAAATTCCTAAAAAAAACATAACGTATCAAGAATAAAAGATGGTCTTAGCCACAGGTTGTAAAGGACTGTTAGCAGTTAAGGACAAATTTCCTTTAACTAAACTTCCGTTTATTTGACTCCAATCACCATCGTATACTTGATAGAACCGAGCAATGGGAAACTCATGGGCTTTCATCTAGAACTTATAAAATACTCTGTGTCAAGAGACTATGTCACTCAAATGTTTAAAGTCGGCCACGAGGTTTCTGGGAATGCAGTTGACGAGTGAAAAATCGGAGGCAAAGTTACCCACAGAGGTATATACATCAATAATGAAATAAAAGTTACGTGTACCTTACAAGAATGATAATCGTCGTCACCTAGCATAACAAATTACAATAAGCCTCTAAATCAGTTAGCAAATCTAAGTGTATCGCTTCTAGTAGCATGACATAACTATTTAGTCTTTTAAGCTACTGTAATGAAGTCTCCAAATATCATTTGCCAAAATGTTCAGTTTATGGACCCTGAAAACATATCTTTCTACCATGACCTAGTAAAGCTCTGAGATGAATGATATACCTTCACCCAGACAGGCAATCTGATTTTTATTGCATTAATATTACGAAGCCTTAGTTATTTATCGGTCAAATGACTCAAAACTATGAAAGACATACCGACTGATCAACTGCCGGAAAGTGAGAACATATCTGGAAATTGAGACTACCAGTTATGTACACAATACTGAACACAATTATCACGACGGTATAATTTATCAGTCGACAAAGAAATGATCAGGAACGGAGATAACGAACACAAACCAAACAGTGGTGACTTAATTCAATTATTAGCAACGGTAAACCACCATTAGTTTTCAACTCTGTAGTTAACAAATACTAGTTATTTCAGCAATTTTCTTGCTGAGCATCGTCTTACGAAGCACACTGATACATGTTGTGCGTCCGGCGGAATCTTTCCAGTAGGTCCAATGACATTAGGGAAAAGTTACTGAGTTACAAGAACAGTATGGAGAGACGTGATAAGCAAAGGGGTTTTATGGTTAGAAAAAGGTAATGATTTCCAAACACGAATGAATTGTGGGCGCTAACGTACGAGGTGCTTTAGCTGACGAGAAAAATCTCGACGATAAGTGGCAATTTGGAGGCTTTTTATTTGTAGAACACTTTTAACAAAGGATACTCTGCGAAAACCTAACTGCCTAACCTTCATATTTCGAAAAACTTTGGGCAAATCTTAGTGTTTTCCGCAGTCGTAAAACATACGGTCGTTTCCCCCAAATTTTGGGGAAAAACCTTAAAGTTGTGTGGGATTCTGGGAAAATATTGGAAAAAACCCAAATTTTCTAATACTTTGGGGATTGTCTCCGGACCTGAGGAAAATTTTGGGTTTCGTGCTTTTTCCCCAAAGTTTTTTATGGCGCCTCCCAAAAACAGACAAAATTTACCCAAAATAAAGAAATTGGGTGGTAATTATGGTTTTAAGCCAAGTGTTTTCAAACTCTTGCACTTGATATTACTAACAGTGATATTTGAGATATGATATTTGAGACCAATTAGAATTTAGTAGAGTAGTTTGAGTTTCTATAGAATATAACCAGATAAGCGCATACTTTAATCTAACAACTCCATCACTAAGCTCTCTAAGGAACCAGCTTTGTTCTTGTCGCGGTCAGATTACAAAGGAGTTTCGAAACGTGTAAACACATATCCAATATCAAATATCCCTATGATGAACTGTATGAAACATATGATTTCTTTGTACTGCTCTCTTGTTGCCTCAGTAAGGTTCTGGATTTTCAACGATTTCCGATGAGCGATAGATTTTCACACACAGTTTTGACGTTGGTCAAATGGCTTTTCTCCCACCACTTGGGAGAAGTGACTATGCAGTCATCTTATTCAAATTCATGGCTGAGATTGCCTGTCAAACAGTTTCACCGGTCCGTGCCAAAATATGGAAGGCAGATATGCAGGCAATTAACTCCGCAGCATTGGATGAAAACTGGGAAATAGACTCAAAGGCATCAGTACAAGAGGCATGGACTCTATTCAGGCAGTTATACAATCGGGTAACTCAACCATACATACCCTGGACTGTCCCAAAGAAAAAGAAGCATGGACATCCCTGGATAGGACGCGATATTCGACGTTTACTAAGACAAAAGAAGAAATACTGGGACGTTGCCATCCACCTCGGCACAGCAGGTACGATGGAACGCTACAGATCGATAAGAAACGAGTGTATAACAAAAATTCGGTAGGCTCAAAGAAAATATGAAATGCAGCTGGCACAATCTGCACTCAAGCAGCCCAAGAGAATATTCTCGTACATAAACTACAGAACAAGGATGCATCATTGGATTCCCAACCTAATTAAAGTATGAAGTGAATCTAAAGTGGTAGAGGAAGATCAGGAAAAAGCAGAGGCTATGGCTGAATATTTTGGGGCTGTTTTCACTCAGGAACCTCCTCTAGAGAAAGAACCAAACCCAAATACAGAGTCAACAAACCAGCTGTTCACCGTGGACTTCGACCAAAACGATGTGCTTAAGGATCTTAGCACCCTAAACATGGAGAAGTCAACAGAACCAGATGAACTACACCCCAAAATTTTGAGACATATAGCCCAATATATCGCAGCCCCACTGACTGTGATATTCAATATGTCACTTGACCAAGGTGTGTTACCTATGGACTGGAAGGACGCAATCGTCACTCCCATACATAAAACAGGTCCACGACAAGTTCCATCAAATTACAGACCCGTAAGCCTCAACAGTATGGTAATTAAAATACTGGAAAGAACAATCAAACGGACTATAACGTCATTTATGGAAACCAATAACTTGCTGAACATGGGTTAGCATGGTTTTAGAAAGGGTCTATCCTAAACAACGGACCTCCTTATAGCAAGGAAGTTCTGGATTAATGCGCTAGACAACGGAAACTCAGTGGATGTTGTCTACAAGGTGCCAACTAATAGACTGATATTGAAGTTAGAAAATATTGGTATTGCCGGACCTCTTTTAAAATGGGTTAAAGATTTCCTAGTAGGTCGTAGACAAAAATTAAGAATAAATTCCAAGTCCTCCATCTGGAGACCAGTACTTAGTGGAGTACCCCAAGGTTCCGTCCTAGGTCCTTTACTTTTTATAATGTACGGTAATGATCTTACAAGTATAGTACAGTCTCCAATGTTATTATACGCTGACGATGTAAAAATTTGGCGATTAATAACTGGAGATAAAGACGCATTTACTGTTCAGGCAGACTTAAATAATATGATAAACTGGTCTAAAGAGTGGCTGATGGCTATCAACGCGGAAAAGTGTGTCTACATGCACTTGGGGGATTCGGAGGTTAATAAGTACAACATAGGGGATGTGTCATTACCCGTAGTCCGGTCTCATAAGAATCTAGGGGTGACAGTGAGTAATAATCTTAAGACGACGGCCCATTGCCGGGAGGTCGCAGCCAAGGGGTTTCGAACCCCCTGGGCTTTAAAACGGACATTCACAGATACTACCATGTTCACCACAGTATACAAATCCTTAGTGAGAACTAAGCTTGAGAACTGAGTTCAGGCTGCAAGCCCCTGTGGCTCGGATATCCTGGAAAAATTACAGAGGGCAGCTACCCATGCATTTTCAGAACTACGGGACTTACCATACACATAACGGCTTGAAAAACTGGACCTCTTTACTCTGTCCTATCGCAGATTAAGGGGAGATCTAATTTTGATGTACAAACTAATGAGAAATTATTTTGGACCTAACTTATCCTCTCTTTTTCTTCCCACTAGATCGGGACACCTTAGAGGACATAGCAGGCGAGTAGAAAAGCGAAGAACGAACAAAATACCCGTGGCATACAGGTTTTCACACCGCGTCATCAATACTTGGAACCAGCTGCCTGAAGCAGTGGTATCCGCACCTTCGATCAACACTTTCAAGAGAAGACTGGACGCTCACAGAAACATACTAGAAAAAGACTAACATAGGCCGTAGGCCTTCTGTCCTTACTACACAAATCTGAATCTGAATCTGATAGTCTGGCTACTCGATCAAACAGTTTAAAGGCTATTTGTGGGTTTGAAATTTTTGTACTGTTCAAATGGTTCAAATAGTTGTGGACGGAATAGAAGAAGCTTTCGCTTAACAGGCTTCCGTGTCTAGGAGCAGGGGATCACGAATTACTTCAGGCAGGAACCTAGGTGTGTTAACAATAAAAGAAGAAAAAGAAATTGGTAAATCATAGTATGATACTATCCTTAGTCCTTAAGAATAGATCAAGTTGCCTCTTAAAGGACTCCTGAGAAGTCGCTTGAACTAGCTCGGCCGTCAGACAATTCCAGCATTTGACAAGAGTTGTGTCTACAGTCCGTTATGCTATGTTGTGTCTCTAATTTATGGGTGTTGCTCCCTAGGTTGGTATTGAGACTAGGCTTAGGCAGGTGTTTAAGAGGATGTCCAGAAGTGTTAAGGATACTGTAAGCCATCAGAAGTTCACCTCTAAGAAGCCTATACTCTAATGGGTTAAGGTTAAGTGATTGGAGGCGCTTTTCATAAGGTTTAAATTTGAGTCCTCGAACTGATTTCGTGGCTCGTCGTTGGATACACTCCAGTGTCCTTATCCTTTTGGAGTGAGGGAGAAAATACTGTTTCCGTACTCTAAATGGGGACGGATAAAACTATTGAAGATTATGTGGAAAGTTCTTCCGTCAAATTGGCCAAAAATGTGCTTCAATGTTATCAGTGCGAGGTTTGCTCGGAAGGCGTTTTCGTCGAAGTTAGCATGAGACTTTAAATCATAGGGCACCAGGACTCCTAAGTCTTTTTCGACTTGTAATACTACTAGAGAGGAGTTTCCTAAGCTATAACTATAGTCTAAGACATGTCGCAGACGGACTACTTTACACTGTGAAGTGTTAAAGGTAAGTCTGTTATCGTCTGCTCAACTTTGAAGACGAGTCAGATCCTTCTGAAGGGCCTGTGTAACAGCTTAGGTTGGTTGGTTAAGAGTTGACCTCAAACAACCAAGCATATGCCAAAACAGTATAGTTCAAGTATTCATTCACTTCCTTATTTTGTATAGGCGTTATATTTCCTAACATCTCATATTGAATGTTGAGAGGCTTTGTTTGTCTGAACGAATAATCCCACACTCCATTGTGACTGCGTGAAGATCTAAATAAAGACCTATTCACTACTTGTCTGGTTTCTTCTGTCAATAGTACGAGGGTTACCTAGATCTGTATGTCCTCTTGGTATCATATCTTTCTCCAAAGTTTCACGTCATCAGCAAAACGTAATATGTATGACGATGCCTGTCGTGGAAGATCATTTATATAAATCAAGAAGAGAAGAGGTCCTAGTACTGAGCTCTGGGGGACCCCACTAGGACATTCCGTATCCTGAGATAAAGTGAAGTTAACTCTGACCTTAAAATGTCGATTTTTCATATATGAAATGAGCCAATCGACTAGAAGTGGTCTGATACCCAATCGCTTGAGCTTACGGATAAGACATATATGGTTGACCCTATCAAAACCTTTTGAGAAATCAAGGTAAATTATATCATCCTTCGCCCTTGCAACTACGGATGCTTGTCCATTTGTCTACCGCAGTCAGCAGGTTGGTTATACCAAGGTGACCCTTCCTGAAAACATGCTGTTGGGGTGAGAAGAAATTTAAGGACAGTAAATAGTCATTTATACCATCTCATATCAGGTACTCCATGATTTTTGAAGGTATAGAGAGAAGAGCCACCGGTCGTTAACTTGAAGGTTCGCTGCGTCGACCTCCTTTGAAAATTGGTGTGACGTCAGCCAGCTTCCAATTTTCCGGTAGTTTTCCTCGGCTTAAGGAATGTGAGAACAAAACGCTAAGCTGCGTTGCCAAGATTGAGGCTGCTTCCCTCAGTATGGCACAATGGACCACATCTGTGCCAGGAGAAGTGTCTTTTGCTACGTGCTGCAGTTTCCGGAACATCAAGTCAGCTCTCAGGTTCACTACGGAAAGTCCTGTGTAGTTGCAAATGAAGCTGTCATCAGTATATTTGATGTGGGTTGGTTGAAATGCCTGAGAGTGCTTTTCAGCCAAAAGGTTAGCGGCGTCGCCGTCGTTATTGGTCAGATCGTTAGGACCTAGTAGTTGGGAAACTCCTGTTTTGGTTTGACAAAGAGAAGCTCCATAACGAAATAAGCTTTCGGATTAGAGACAAATTTATCCATAAGCTTTGTCTCGTACTGAAGCCTGTCTTTTCTTTTAGCCTTCGTGCATATTTTCCTTATATGTTTGTATTGTCTGTAAGCTCCATTGTTGTCAGTTCGTTTGTATTCTGCCCAAACAGCGCCCTTTGCGGCTTAGCAGGCGAAGAGTGCGGTTCTTGTTGACTGTATGTTGCTTGTAGCTTTTGGGGACCGTTTGAGGAACTGACTGCTTTGTAGCACATGAGAGCGTGTGCAATAAGAAGTCCCAATAAGTATCCACATCGAGTTGAGGTATATTGTCGCTGTTATATATTGTTACATAGCAGTTATTTTGATCTGACACTTATCATAGCTACATTTGGAGCCTCGTTTTGTCTACCTACGGCCCTAAACCAGGGTAAATGATGAGGTTCATCGTAGGGTTACCAACGTTACCTCTTTAAAAACCAATGTTTTACAAAAACTAGGTGAAATACACCATTTTAATCACCGAAACTCTGACATGAGAATTCGAGAGTCTTCATAAAGAAATTGTGACCCCTGATGGTGTGACCCGAGATTCCTCGAAAGCCACAAAGGGAATGTCTTTTCCGTTAGCGAGAGCCGAAATTGATACGAATATATGGGATACTAATGTTATTTATAAGCTCAAAGGAGTCATTAAAATAAAGTTGAAAATGGGACAACACTCCCATGAATGTAAAATGTTAGTTGGATGTATATATCGAGCTTCAAACACCCATAGTTCTAGTGGCGCTACTATAAGTGAGTCATTTGCTAAGGGTGTCTACCTTAATTTCATCTGCAAAACTGTTTGTTGTGATTTGAACCCTCCGAGCATCAACTAAAAGATAAACTATGACCCATACTTAGTACCCGAAACACACATGGTTGGCAGTAACATTTACACCTGCCTACGCGAAACAACGCCATCTTCGACTTGATATTCAGCCACACTGTCACTGTCAGTAGTGGTTGACGGAAAGCTTCACAACAGCGACCATAAAATAATCATTTTAACTCTATTGGTTCCTCTGAAATGCAGCAGAACCAAGACAATAAATGTAGAGACTATGCACACGCTGAGTGAGAAAGCGCTTTGAATGAAACATTTTCTTCACTAGTGATAGACCCCCAGAAACACGAGAAATATTCACTACTACTCCTATGTCTTCACTAGACACTATTGTTCGACCTGAAATCTCTTTTTCGTGTTACGCCATACATCAACCAAAAACTAGGTCTAAGCTAAAAATGGTATATTGTATATCAAAAGAATTCAGTGCCCAGCGCCAAATATACACGGCACTTGAGGGTGTGCAAAGTCAGCATTAAAAAACATAAACATTCGGACAAACGTGCTGCGCATCTAAATTCAAAAACTCATGTCATCTCCTTGTAAAACTCATACGAAAGAGTGTGGATCACAACAAGCACTTCATACTGTACGATGGTGTGACGTATAATGATTGAACTGTCATTTGTAAACTGCTAAGTGGATGGCTTTCCCAAAATGTGAGTAAATTTCATGCCACAGATATTAACATCAGGTATACCAGCAAAAATAATTTTATTACGATTGACTTTTATCTTAGTAATATACATGCCGACATCAAAACACTGAAGCCAAATGTAAGTTCTGTTGCAGGTGACATCCCATGAATCCTTTAAAAAATGTCAGGACAGGACATAAGAACGACATCACTCAAAATATTCACACTATCCTTAGACACAGGTACATATCCTAAAGCCTGAAAGGTAACGTATGTTGTCCGCATACACAAATCAGGACCGATAAACCTGGTCCAGAACTACAGATATATAATTATCGCCCCAGATATATCATACATAGTGGGAGAAGTGATAAAAAATCAACTATCTGACCACCTACTTAAGGAAGGCCGACCCGTCACAACATGGATTCACTAGAACAAAGTCCTGTAGCACTCCTGTGAGACTTCTTTAACGAGGTTACTCGTAAACGTGACCAAAAGCAACTAGTGGTTATACCGTATTTCATTACCAAGAAAACTTTTGACACGGCACCTCACAACCCAATCAACAGACTGAAGTCAGCTGGAATTACTAACCCACTATAGTAGTGCGTTAAATCTTTTCCCGCGAACAGATACGAAATAACGAAAATTAATTCTGCAACATATACACATCGGCCAGTAACCAGTGTTGTGCAGTGTAGTATCATGGATCTATCGTTTTTTACAGTCTACATCAACAGTATATTCAGATCCTTTAACGCAGGTGAAGTTTGCCTTAACGTTGATGACTTGATAGTGATCTTTAAAACTGGCAATCGCGATGTACGTAGTACTCTGCAAGCAATCCAGGATGAACACAAGGTCGATAACTGGTGTAAGCGATGGAACTTAGGACTGAACACAGAGAAATGCAGCTGGCTATGTGTTGGAGAAATATGTGTTAAGGTGGAAATAACAACTAACAAGAACATACTGCCCAAACGCACGTAAGTAACCAACCTTGTGGTGCATTACGCGTATAGGTTTTACTTTTCTAAACATATCTCCACCAAAGCATCTAGAATGCCGAAATTGCTAGGCTTCATTCTTCGCAACCTCCTGCGAAACAAACCATGAACCATTGTTTGGAAAACATTTGTAAGATCTATCGTTAAATACCGATAGTTCTTGGTTTCCAGCCTTCCCTTATCCGATACACTGAAGGTGGAAGGAATGCAACGGGAATTCACTCCCAAAATGCTTGAAAGTGACTCACTCATTGACTATCGTCCATGATACCGTATCCTAGGACTTGAATCCCTCTGGAAAAGAAGACTTAGGTTCAGTTTGATTTCCTAATTCATACTCCTCTAAAATCGTAATTCATTTGCAATATAATTTTCATACAGGACTTTTGAAACAAAGCACTTACCGTCAAAGTTGAAAACTGCAGGCCGAAAACTCAGGAAAACGTCTTCCTCATCAAGTATGAGTTAATATGGAACAGCCTTCTCTTCGAAATACGTATGACAGATGAATTATATACGTTTGAAAAACATCCTGATGAAGTCCTTGCTTGAACTGATCTAGCACGCGTAAACACATTTGCGCCATACTCAGGCATCATAGGCTCTTTACATGTCTAAGCCACATCAGACACTGAGTTTAGTTTCCCTTTTTTTCTTCCTTTCATCTACATTAGATATGTCTCCGTGGCTATATGTCCCTTCTTGATGCTTTACAAGGAGTAAAGTGATACGCACTAACGGTACCTCTCAACTATAGTCGGTCGCAAGGGAAGATCACTACATCCTAAAGAATTGTCGAGAGAACCTCACATAAAGTAGAAAATGATAATTATACAAAACCAAACCAATGGTGGGTGTGAGCATAAGTGACTGTAACTAGTACACTGGGAATTGATGGTAAACCGTATAATCGTAGTCAGTGGGCCAAATTAAAGTCTATGATAAAAAAACTCGAATCTGTAGCGTGGCGTCGAGTGGCGGTTGACTATGAACACCGCTAAAGAGAATTATGTACCAAATAAAACCTTCCGGAAGCCAAATATCAGAAGGCAGTCAATGGACCAAGTCGAGATAAATTTTCTGGCGATCTTGTGGTATCGAACGAATACCGAGGTCGTGCCACGATACAAGCTTGTTTACAGAGCGTAACTGAATTCACAGTCAAAGTGGGTATAATGGATGTTTTTAGTACAGTTAAACAAAGAACACATTAAACAGTGTTCTCGTGATAAAAGTCACTACAAATCTATATATAATCTAGTTACTGGATAATAATTCGATAAGAATATATGTTAGATCTATTAAAGCTCCTAGGTCACCCGATTGAGATACGCGCGAAACAGAAGTTCCAAAACAAAGATTTGTATACAATAGCGGTTCTTCAATGAATAATGCACAGAATTTAGTTACAAACCCCAACTTGTGAGGTGTCTGGGACGTTTAAGCACGTCCTTCAAGTATAAAAATAAAGAAGGCTTCCGTTAACAGTAACATAAAGAATAATTATAACATACGATAGTGCAAAAGACATCTGATAGCTGTGTCTATATTTGACAACAATTTATGAACAACCGAAACCCGAACCAAGAGCAAAACAATATGGAAACTGTTGTGTTTAAACAAGTGCACGAAACTGTGGATAATCGCTTCAGTGATTAAGGTACAGTAATTAAATGATAAATACAATGATAGGTACAATAAACATCATAAGTATACGTGAACATTTTACAGTATTACACTACAACTTGCGTTACAACTTAGGTGTAAAAATTGTTGGGAATACAACTGCTTACTGAATGTAAATAAGTAGTACAAAACAATATACAAAAGAGTGGAAAGGGAACGAGTGGAACAATGTAAGACAAACTCAACAATATATGTAAAAATAGTCCATGAATAATTCCTAGCAGTTATCACTTATTAATTCCTCACTCTGATATAACAAACTGTTCGAACTATTTGAGGAGCTTACAGGTGGTAGACGTATTAGTGACGGCAACTAACTGAATTTTCATGACATGTGTTTTGTACGTCAATCATCCGATGTCATGTTTTCTATAACCACAAGTTTTAAGAACAGTTCTATTTCAATTTCACTGAAACTAATGTCCGAACATGTCTCCAGTCACCTTACCTTTCCCAGTTTTTAAGACATGACGAAACTCCAAACCTCTTTTTTAAGAATTAGACTATCGTTCGGCATTATCAGTTCACTGACATTTATGACTAACTTCATACCAAAAATGTGCAGCAATGTAAAGATGAATTCAATGCGAAAGGAAGCATCTGACGACTAAAATGTAAACTTAGACCCGTTGCTATAACTTCGTGTTCTCTCAAGGTCATTATGTGTAGGGTTGTGGATAAAGATCTAAAATATCGCAAACTACTGGCTAGTTTTATCTTATCAGATACTAACCATCCACTTCATTTTAAATCTTTTTCCTTGTGTATCTTCTGTTAGAACGAGATACCAATACATCGAAATTCATACGCTCAAGCAAAGGTACAGAAGCCCTACAATACCTTATCTAGCAAAAATGCTATACGACGAACAGGTTTTAGGAGCTGGCCTAGTAAATGGCCTAGATTCTTGAAAGTCCCGCTAACTAGTTGTTGAATAGATTCTTATTTCATTCAAAGGCATTAAAAGCCATGGACATAAATCTTCCGTTTCACTCCGTTTATTATATCTAGGCTGACCCCATTTGTTTGACGGTGATAATAAGAAGCCAAACATGGACTTAGTTGCATGAGTTTATCTTATGAACTCCTTTACGCAGACAAAAAGGAGGGACGCAAATACAAAGCGACGGGAAAGAATGCGTGCTAACACACATTACTACCTATCACAAGCGTTAACATAGCTCAAAATAGATAATGCATAGCGTGACAGAGAGACATTGTATAAAGAACAAATGACAAACATATACGTGAGTACACACTGAGCTAATGAGCGCAGAAATATAAAGAAATGAAAGTAAGAGGCATATATGTGCAGAAGCTCACGAATTTACATGAAAACCATAGGGTTATTACCGAAGTAAAAGTAAGTTGTAGTGTCAGTTATCATTTGAAGCCCATATACCTTATTCTAGTTTTCGGACAAGCCAATCTATTCATTCTAATTGAGTCATATGTTGACCGGTGTGTACATGTGTGTACACTTCCTATCCCATTCATCACCTCTCTGCAGCTTATTTTTGTCTGCCCATAAATATTGATTAACGCCTGACTAAAAATGAGTTGGCTTACCAGCCATCTCCGCTCTGCGTCAATTCTCTTCCTTCTATTCCATTCACTTCATAAAAAAATATATGTATTCAAAATACTATTGTCGTTATTTCACTTATATAATTCCGTTATTGAATAACGCGAGTTAAGTCGATGATTATATAAAAGAATAAGCGATAGCAAATATTCGTGCGATCTGGCAGTGAAAACCACGTGCCACTAAAAAGTTTACAGTGTCAGAAATATAGTATTAAGCAAAGTAATTTTCAAAGACAAGATAAATCGATGGGATTCGAGTGACGTTGTGAGTGGATTTTCTCAGTGGTATGCGAACTCCTCGTTGTAATTGTGCACATCTCAAATGCTGACGATGGACATACACACTTGATGTTCGAGTTTGATGAGGTAGATGGTTTGCTTAGTGTTGTTCTGATGAGTTGTGCTTGACATAGTTTGTTTATGTGTTGTGATGAATGTGATTAATTTGTGTTTGTTGATGTTGTTGTTGTTGTTGTTGGTGGTGGTGGTGGTGATGTTGGTGTTGGTTGTGGTGGTTGTGTTTGTGAAGTTGATGCTGATGATGAGGATTAGGATTCTGCGTATGATTAGTATGATGAGTGTGAGGAGTATGAGGATGATGCTGTAAATTAGTTGATGGATGATGTGATAGTGATGATGGTGAGTGGAGCAACGCACGTCGGAGTGGCCGAGCGGTCCAAGGCGCCAGACTCAAGAGTATTCTTCTGGGTGTTCTGGTCCACGATGTGGGCGTGGGTTCGAATCCCACCTCCGACACATACTTTTCACAACGAACAACACTGAATAAAACAACAACTCAGTCGACACCACAAACATCAACCAACAAGCACAAACTGGAACTCTCCTGTCTCTCTGTTCACCCAACTGACCAAAAACACACCGAGACACGTTCATCTGCACACATACCAAGGTCCACAACTGTCACACCTCAATACACAACATCGCAGCAACCACATACAGTCACGTAACCAATCGTGTATATTTGCATGTATGTATACGGATACTTAGAAGCTTGTAAACATCGCGTCATCGGTGAATTTCACACACAACTTCTCACATTATCTCCTGAACTCTGGTGCAAATCATTCTCCACTCCACTCCACTCATCTCACTGACCGAATTCGTCCCATGTCTCGTCTTCCCAATACACTGTCAACTAGTTCTAACTACATTGCACACAACAACCGAAATCACATCACACCACATACACATAGCCAGTCTTGTGTGCATTAAGATCACAGACACGCACCCGACATTCACAGTCAAAACGCACACATAATCGACCGACGTTTCCAGTCCTCTCGATCAATACATAGCAAAGTGAACTGCAAAACACACTCATCGATGAGATCAATATGGGAGTGGCGAGTTGGCGAGACCCATACAGACGAGAGAGTTGACGTGATCCACAACTGACTTGCCATCCACGTGTCGACGAAACCCACCGAATGCGGTGGATGAGATATAATCTGGTCTGATGAGGTTCTGTGAGACGAGCCAACATAGGGTGGGAGGGGATCAGTTAGGAGGAGATGCGAAGTGACGTGATGTGAGCAGGGGAGAGGAGAGGTGAATAGAGAAGAGGACAATCTGAACACCGTTGTTCACAATGATTCCAGTATGACTGGCACAACCTGACAGTTGATCGGTCTGATGAATGCGACACTTATGATTGGTGAGAGAGTGATAGGTCACTCATTTCCAAACAAACCAATCACACTCGTACATGCTTGGAATAGGCATTGGTGGACTGTGGTGTTCACTCGTACTCGGTTTGTTGATAGATATGGCGAAGATTTTGCTTGACTGAGTGTATGCATGTGTGTGCATGCATGCATACACGCATGCCTGCCTGCCTGCCTGCCTGCTTGCAATCATGTGTGTGCGTGTGTATATATATTTGTGTGTGTGTGTTTGGTGTTTGGTGTGAAAGTGTTTCTGATAATAGTTGGTCATTATTGCATTGGTGGATCGAGTGGATTCGAGTGACGTTGTGAGTGGATTTTCTCAGTGGTATGCGAACTCCTCGTTGTAATTGTGCACATCTCAAATGCTGACGATGGACATACACACTTGATGTTCGAGTTGTACACCGTAGAGTGCATACTTATTGGGAGTTTGATGAGGTAGATGGTTTGCTTAGTGTTGTTCTGATGAGTTGTGCTTGACATAGTTTGTTTATGTGTTGTGATGAATGTGATTAATTTGTGTTTGTTGATGTTGTTGTTGTTGTTGTTGGTGGTGGTGGTGGTTGTAGTGGTGTTGTTGGTGTTGTTGGTGTTGTTGGTGTTGGTTGTGGTGGTTGTGTTTGTGAAGTTGATGCTGATGATGAGGATTAGGATTCTGCGTATGATTAGTATGATGAGTGTGAGGAGTATGAGGATGATGCTGTAAATTAGTTGATGGATGATGTGATAGTGATGATGGTGAGTGGAGCAACGCACGTCGGAGTGGCCGAGCGGTCCAAGGCGCCAGACTCAAGAGTATTCTTCTGGGTGTTCTGGTCCACGATGTGGGCGTGGGTTCGAATCCCACCTCCGACACATACTTTTCACAACGAACAACACTGAATAAAACAACAACTCAGTCGACACCACAAACATCAACCAACAAGCACAAACTGGAACTCTCCTGTCTCTCTGTTCACCCAACTGACCAAAAACACACCGAGACACGTTCATCTGCACACATACCAAGGTCCACAACTGTCACACCTCAATACACAACATCGCAGCAACCACATACAGTCACGTAACCAATCGTGTATATTTGCATGTATGTATACGGATACTTAGAAGCTTGTAAACATCGCGTCATCGGTGAATTTCACACACAACTTCTCACATTATCTCCTGAACTCTGGTGCAAATCATTCTCCACTCCACTCCACTCATCTCACTGACCGAATTCGTCCCATGTCTCGTCTTCCCAATACACTGTCAACTAGTTCTAACTACATTGCACACAACAACCGAAATCACATCACACCACATACACATAGCCAGTCTTGTGTGCATTAAGATCACAGACACGCACCCGACATTCACAGTCAAAACGCACACATAATCGACCGACGTTTCCAGTCCTCTCGATCAATACATAGCAAAGTGAACTGCAAAACACACTCATCGATGAGATCAATATGGGAGTGGCGAGTTGGCGAGACCCATACAGACGAGAGAGTTGACGTGATCCACAACTGACTTGCCATCCACGTGTCGACGAAACCCACCGAATGCGGTGGATGAGATATAATCTGGTCTGATGAGGTTCTGTGAGACGAGCCAACATAGGGTGGGAGGGGATCAGTTAGGAGGAGATGCGAAGTGACGTGATGTGAGCAGGGGAGAGGAGAGGTGAATAGAGAAGAGGACAATCTGAACACCGTTGTTCACAATGATTCCAGTATGACTGGCACAACCTGACAGTTGATCGGTCTGATGAATGCGACACTTATGATTGGTGAGAGAGTGATAGGTCACTCATTTCCAAACAAACCAATCACACTCGTACATGCTTGGAATAGGCATTGGTGGACTGTGGTGTTCACTCGTACTCGGTTTGTTGATAGATATGGCGAAGATTTTGCTTGACTGAGTGTATGCATGTGTGTGCATGCATGCATACACGCATGCCTGCCTGCCTGCCTGCCTGCTTGCAATCATGTGTGTGCGTGTGTATATATATTTGTGTGTGTGTGTTTGGTGTTTGGTGTGAAAGTGTTTCTGATAATAGTTGGTCATTATTGCATTGGTGGATCGAGTGGATTCGAGTGACGTTGTGAGTGGATTTTCTCAGTGGTATGCGAACTCCTCGTTGTAATTATGCACATCTCAAATGCTGACGATGGACATACACACTTGATGTTCGAGTTGTACACCGTAGAGTGCATACTTATTGGGAGTTTGATGAGGTAGATGGTTTGCTTAGTGTTGTTCTGATGAGTTGTGCTTGACATAGTTTGTTTATGTGTTGTGATGAATGTGATTAATTTGTGTTTGTTGATGTTGTTGTTGTTGTTGGTGGTGGTGGTGGTGGTTGTAGTGGTGTTGTTGGTGTTGTTGGTGTTGGTTGTGGTGGTTGTGTTTGTGAAGTTGATGCTGATGATGAGGATTAGGATTCTGCGTATGATTAGTATGATGAGTGTGAGGAGTATGAGGATGATGCTGTAAATTAGTTGATGGATGATGTGATAGTGATGATGGTGAGTGGAGCAACGCACGTCGGAGTGGCCGAGCGGTCCAAGGCGCCAGACTCAAGAGTATTCTTCTGGGTGTTCTGGTCCACGATGTGGGCGTGGGTTCGAATCCCACCTCCGACACATACTTTTCACAACGAACAACACTGAATAAAACAACAACTCAGTCGACACCACAAACATCAACCAACAAGCACAAACTGGAACTCTCCTGTCTCTCTGTTCACCCAACTGACCAAAAACACACCGAGACACGTTCATCTGCACACATACCAAGGTCCACAACTGTCACACCTCAATACACAACATCGCAGCAACCACATACAGTCACGTAACCAATCGTGTATATTTGCATGTATGTATACGGATACTTAGAAGCTTGTAAACATCGCGTCATCGGTGAATTTCACACACAACTTCTCACATTATCTCCTGAACTCTGGTGCAAATCATTCTCCACTCCACTCCACTCATCTCACTGACCGAATTCGTCCCATGTCTCGTCTTCCCAATACACTGTCAACTAGTTCTAACTACATTGCACACAACAACCGAAATCACATCACACCACATACACATAGCCAGTCTTGTGTGCATTAAGATCACAGACACGCACCCGACATTCACAGTCAAAACGCACACATAATCGACCGACGTTTCCAGTCCTCTCGATCAATACATAGCAAAGTGAACTGCAAAACACACTCATCGATGAGATCAATATGGGAGTGGCGAGTTGGCGAGACCCATACAGACGAGAGAGTTGACGTGATCCACAACTGACTTGCCATCCACGTGTCGACGAAACCCACCGAATGCGGTGGATGAGATATAATCTGGTCTGATGAGGTTCTGTGAGACGAGCCAACATAGGGTGGGAGGGGATCAGTTAGGAGGAGATGCGAAGTGACGTGATGTGAGCAGGGGAGAGGAGAGGTGAATAGAGAAGAGGGCAATCTGAACACCGTTGTTCACAATGATTCCAGTATGACTGGCACAACCTGACAGTTGATCGGTCTGATGAATGCGACACTTATGATTGGTGAGAGAGTGATAGGTCACTCATTTCCAAACAAACCAATCACACTCGTACATGCTTGGAATAGGCATTGGTGGACTGTGGTGTTCACTCGTACTCGGTTTGTTGATAGATATGGCGAAGATTTTGCTTGACTGAGTGTATGCATGTGTGTGCATGCATGCATACACGCATGCCTGCCTGCCTGCCTGCTTGCAATCATGTGTGTGCGTGTGTATATATATTTGTGTGTGTGTGTTTGGTGTTTGGTGTGAAAGTGTTTCTGATAATAGTTGGTCATTATTGCATTGGTGGATCGAGTGGATTCGAGTGACGTTGTGAGTGGATTTTCTCAGTGGTATGCGAACTCCTCGTTGTAATTGTGCACATCTCAAATGCTGACGATGGACATACACACTTGATGTTCGAGTTGTACACCGTAGAGTGCATACTTATTGGGAGTTTGATGAGGTAGATGGTTTGCTTAGTGTTGTTCTGATGAGTTGTGCTTGACATAGTTTGTTTATGTGTTGTGATGAATGTGATTAATTTGTGTTTGTTGATGTTGTTGTTGTTTTTGTTGTTGGTGGTGGTGGTGGTAGTGGTGTTGTTGTTGTTGTTGGTGGTGGTGGTTGTAGTGGTGTTGTTGGTGTTGTTGGTGTTGTTGGTGTTGGTTGTGGTGGTTGTGTTTGTGAAGTTGATGCTGATGATGAGGATTAGGATTCTGCGTATGATTAGTATGATGAGTGTGAGGAGTATGAGGATGATGCTGTAAATTAGTTGATGGATGATGTGATAGTGATGATGGTGAGTGGAGCAACGCACGTCGGAGTGGCCGAGCGGTCCAAGGCGCCAGACTCAAGAGTATTCTTCTGGGTGTTCTGGTCCACGATGTGGGCGTGGGTTCGAATCCCACCTCCGACACATACTTTTCACAACGAACAACACTGAATAAAACAACAACTCAGTCGACACCACAAACATCAACCAACAAGCACAAACTGGAACTCTCCTGTCTCTCTGTTCACCCAACTGACCAAAAACACACCGAGACACGTTCATCTGCACACATACCAAGGTCCACAACTGTCACACCTCAATACACAACATCGCAGCAACCACATACAGTCACGTAACCAATCGTGTATATTTGCATGTATGTATACGGATACTTAGAAGCTTGTAAACATCGCGTCATCGGTGAATTTCACACACAACTTCTCACATTATCTCCTGAACTCTGGTGCAAATCATTCTCCACTCCACTCCACTCATCTCACTGACCGAATTCGTCCCATGTCTCGTCTTCCCAATACACTGTCAACTAGTTCTAACTACATTGCACACAACAACCGAAATCACATCACACCACATACACATAGCCAGTCTTGTGTGCATTAAGATCACAGACACGCACCCGACATTCACAGTCAAAACGCACACATAATCGACCGACGTTTCCAGTCCTCTCGATCAATACATAGCAAAGTGAACTGCAAAACACACTCATCGATGAGATCAATATGGGAGTGGCGAGTTGGCGAGACCCATACAGACGAGAGAGTTGACGTGATCCACAACTGACTTGCCATCCACGTGTCGACGAAACCCACCGAATGCGGTGGATGAGATATAACCTGGTCTGATGAGGTTCTGTGAGACGAGCCAACATAGGGTGGGAGGGGATCAGTTAGGAGGAGATGCGAAGTGACGTGATGTGAGCAGGGGAGAGGAGAGGTGAATAGAGAAGAGGACAATCTGAACACCGTTGTTCACAATGATTCCAGTATGACTGGCACAACCTGACAGTTGATCGATCTGATGAATGCGACACTTATGATTGGTGAGAGAGTGATAGGTCACTCATTTCCAAACAAACCAATCACACTCGTACATGCTTGGAATAGGCATTGGTGGACTGTGGTGTTCACTCGTACTCGGTTTGTTGATAGATATGGCGAAGATTTTGCTTGACTGAGTGTATGCATGTGTGTGCATGCATGCATACACGCATGCCTGCCTGCCTGCCTGCCTGCCTGCTTGCAATCATGTGTGTGCGTGTGTATATATATTTGTGTGTGTGTGTTTGGTGTTTGGTGTGAAAGTGTTTCTGATAATAGTTGGTCATTATTGCATTGGTGGATCGAGTGGATTCGAGTGACGTTGTGAGTGGATTTTCTCAGTGGTATGCGAACTCCTCGTTGTAATTATGCACATCTCAAATGCTGACGATGGACATACACACTTGATGTTCGAGTTCTACACCGTAGAGTGCATACTTATTGGGAGTTTGATGAGGTAGATGGTTTGCTTAGTGTTGTTCTGATGAGTTGTGCTTGACATAGTTTGTTTATGTGTTGTGATGAATGTGATTAATTTGTGTTTGTTGATGTTGTTGTTGTTGTTGGTGGTGGTGGTGGTGGTTGTAGTGGTGTTGTTGGTGTTGTTGGTGTTGGTTGTGGTGGTTGTGTTTGTGAAGTTGATGCTGATGATGAGGATTAGGATTCTGCGTATGATTAGTATGATGAGTGTGAGGAGTATGAGGATGATGCTGTAAATTAGTTGATGGATGATGTGATAGTGATGATGGTGAGTGGAGCAACGCACGTCGGAGTGGCCGAGCGGTCCAAGGCGCCAGACTCAAGAGTATTCTTCTGGGTGTTCTGGTCCACGATGTGGGCGTGGGTTCGAATCCCACCTCCGACACATACTTTTCACAACGAACAACACTGAATAAAACAACAACTCAGTCGACACCACAAACATCAACCAACAAGCACAAACTGGAACTCTCCTGTCTCTCTGTTCACCCAACTGACCAAAAACACACCGAGACACGTTCATCTGCACACATACCAAGGTCCACAACTGTCACACCTCAATACACAACATCGCAGCAACCACATACAGTCACGTAACCAATCGTGTATATTTGCATGTATGTATACGGATACTTAGAAGCTTGTAAACATCGCGTCATCGGTGAATTTCACACACAACTTCTCACATTATCTCCTGAACTCTGGTGCAAATCATTCTCCACTCCACTCCACTCATCTCACTGACCGAATTCGTCCCATGTCTCGTCTTCCCAATACACTGTCAACTAGTTCTAACTACATTGCACACAACAACCGAAATCACATCACACCACATACACATAGCCAGTCTTGTGTGCATTAAGATCACAGACACGCACCCGACATTCACAGTCAAAACGCACACATAATCGACCGACGTTTCCAGTCCTCTCGATCAATACATAGCAAAGTGAACTGCAAAACACACTCATCGATGAGATCAATATGGGAGTGGCGAGTTGGCGAGACCCATACAGACGAGAGAGTTGACGTGATCCACAACTGACTTGCCATCCACGTGTCGACGAAACCCACCGAATGCGGTGGATGAGATATAACCTGGTCTGATGAGGTTCTGTGAGACGAGCCAACATAGGGTGGGAGGGGATCAGTTAGGAGGAGATGCGAAGTGACGTGATGTGAGCAGGGGAGAGGAGAGGTGAATAGAGAAGAGGGCAATCTGTACACCGTTGTTCACAATGATTCCAGTATGACTGGCACAACCTGACAGTTGATCGGTCTGATGAATGCGACACTTATGATTGGTGAGAGAGTGATAGGTCACTCATTTCCAAACAAACCAATCACACTCGTACATGCTTGGAATAGGCATTGGTGGACTGTGGTGTTCACTCGTACTCGGTTTGTTGATAGATATGGCGAAGATTTTGCTTGACTGAGTGTATGCATGTGTGTGCATGCATGCATACACGCATGCCTGCCTGCCTGCCTGCCTGCTTGCAATCATGTGTGTGCGTGTGTATATATATTTGTGTGTGTGTGTTTGGTGTTTGGTGTGAAAGTGTTTCTGATAATAGTTGGTCATTATTGCATTGGTGGATCGAGTGGATTCGAGTGACGTTGTGAGTGGATTTTCTCAGTGGTATGCGAACTCCTCGTTGTAATTGTGCACATCTCAAATGCTGACGATGGACATACACACTTGATGTTCGAGTTGTACACCGTAGAGTGCATACTTATTGGGAGTTTGATGAGGTAGATGGTTTGCTTAGTGTTGTTCTGATGAGTTGTGCTTGACATAGTTTGTTTATGTGTTGTGATGAACGTGATTAATTTGTGTTTGTTGATGTTGTTGTTGTTGTTGTTGGTGGTGGTGGTTGTAGTGGTGTTGTTGGTGTTGTTGGTGTTGTTGGTGTTGGTTGTGGTGGTTGTGTTTGTGAAGTTGATGCTGATGATGAGGATTAGGATTCTGCGTATGATTAGTATGATGAGTGTGAGGAGTATGAGGATGATGCTGTAAATTAGTTGATGGATGATGTGATAGTGATGATGGTGAGTGGAGCAACGCACGTCGGAGTGGCCGAGCGGTCCAAGGCGCCAGACTCAAGAGTATTCTTCTGGGTGTTCTGGTCCACGATGTGGGCGTGGGTTCGAATCCCACCTCCGACACATACTTTTCACAACGAACAACACTGAATAAAACAACAACTCAGTCGACACCACAAACATCAACCAACAAGCACAAACTGGAACTCTCCTGTCTCTCTGTTCACCCAACTGACCAAAAACACACCGAGACACGTTCATCTGCACACATACCAAGGTCCACAACTGTCACACCTCAATACACAACATCGCAGCAACCACATACAGTCACGTAACCAATCGTGTATATTTGCATGTATGTATACGGATACTTAGAAGCTTGTAAACATCGCGTCATCGGTGAATTTCACACACAACTTCTCACATTATCTCCTGAACTCTGGTGCAAATCATTCTCCACTCCACTCCACTCATCTCACTGACCGAATTCGTCCCATGTCTCGTCTTCCCAATACACTGTCAACTAGTTCTAACTACATTGCACACAACAACCGAAATCACATCACACCACATACACATAGCCAGTCTTGTGTGCATTAAGATCACAGACACGCACCCGACATTCACAGTCAAAACGCACACATAATCGACCGACGTTTCCAGTCCTCTCGATCAATACATAGCAAAGTGAACTGCAAAACACACTCATCGATGAGATCAATATGGGAGTGGCGAGTTGGCGAGACCCATACAGACGAGAGAGTTGACGTGATCCACAACTGACTTGCCATCCACGTGTCGACGAAACCCACCGAATGCGGTGGATGAGATATAACCTGGTCTGATGAGGTTCTGTGAGACGAGCCAACATAGGGTGGGAGGGGATCAGTTAGGAGGAGATGCGAAGTGACGTGATGTGAGCAGGGGAGAGGAGAGGTGAATAGAGAAGAGGGCAATCTGAACACCGTTGTTCACAATGATTCCAGTATGACTGGCACAACCTGACAGTTGATCGGTCTGATGAATGCGACACTTATGATTGGTGAGAGAGTGATAGGTCACTCATTTCCAAACAAACCAATCACACTCGTACATGCTTGGAAT
Source organism: Schistosoma margrebowiei (assembly GCA_944470205.2). Taxonomy (NCBI): domain Eukaryota; kingdom Metazoa; phylum Platyhelminthes; class Trematoda; order Strigeidida; family Schistosomatidae; genus Schistosoma; species Schistosoma margrebowiei. Next base: position 9,632,165 of record OX104025.1, read on the forward strand.
AGGCATTGGTGGACTGTGGTGTTCACTCGTACTCGGTTTGTTGATAGATATGGCGAAGATTTTGCTTGACTGAGTGTATGCATGTGTGTGCATGCATGCATACACGCATGCCTGCCTGCTTGCAATCATGTGTGTGCGTGTGTATATATATTTGTGTGTGTGTGTTTGGTGTTTGGTGTGAAAGTGTTTCTGATAATAGTTGGTCATTATTGCATTGGTGGATCGAGTGGATTCGAGTGACGTTGTGAGTGGATTTTCTCAGTGGTATGCGAACTCCTCGTTGTAATTGTGCACATCTCAAATGCTGACGATGGACATACACACTTGATGTTCGAGTTGTACACCGTAGAGTGCATACTTATTGGGAGTTTGATGAGGTAGATGGTTTGCTTAGTGTTGTTCTGATGAGTTGTGCTTGACATAGTTTGTTTATGTGTTGTGATGAATGTGATTAATTTGTGTTTGTTGATGTTGTTGTTGTTGTTGTTGGTGGTGGTGGTGGTTGTAGTGGTGTTGTTGGTGTTGTTGGTGTTGGTTGTGGTGGTTGTGTTTGTGAAGTTGATGCTGATGATGAGGATTAGGATTCTGCGTATGATTAGTATGATGAGTGTGAGGAGTATGAGGATGATGCTGTAAATTAGTTGATGGATGATGTGATAGTGATGATGGTGAGTGGAGCAACGCACGTCGGAGTGGCCGAGCGGTCCAAGGCGCCAGACTCAAGAGTATTCTTCTGGGTGTTCTGGTCCACGATGTGGGCGTGGGTTCGAATCCCACCTCCGACACATACTTTTCACAACGAACAACACTGAATAAAACAACAACTCAGTCGACACCACAAACATCAACCAACAAGCACAAACTGGAACTCTCCTGTCTCTCTGTTCACCCAACTGACCAAAAACACACCGAGACACGTTCATCTGCACACATACCAAGGTCCACAACTGTCACACCTCAATACACAACATCGCAGCAACCACATACAGTCACGTAACCAATCGTGTATATTTGCATGTATGTATACGGATACTTAGAAGCTTGTAAACATCGCGTCATCGGTGAATTTCACACACAACTTCTCACATTATCTCCTGAACTCTGGTGCAAATCATTCTCCACTCCACTCCACTCATCTCACTGACCGAATTCGTCCCATGTCTCGTCTTCCCAATACACTGTCAACTAGTTCTAACTACATTGCACACAACAACCGAAATCACATCACACCACATACACATAGCCAGTCTTGTGTGCATTAAGATCACAGACACGCACCCGACATTCACAGTCAAAACGCACACATAATCGACCGACGTTTCCAGTCCTCTCGATCAATACATAGCAAAGTGAACTGCAAAACACACTCATCGATGAGATCAATATGGGAGTGGCGAGTTGGCGAGACCCATACAGACGAGAGAGTTGACGTGATCCACAACTGACTTGCCATCCACGTGTCGACGAAACCCACCGAATGCGGTGGATGAGATATAACCTGGTCTGATGAGGTTCTGTGAGACGAGCCAACATAGGGTGGGAGGGGATCAGTTAGGAGGAGATGCGAAGTGACGTGATGTGAGCAGGGGAGAGGAGAGGTGAATAGAGAAGAGGGCAATCTGAACACCGTTGTTCACAATGATTCCAGTATGACTGGCACAACCTGACAGTTGATCGGTCTGATGAATGCGACACTTATGATTGGTGAGAGAGTGATAGGTCACTCATTTCCAAACAAACCAATCACACTCGTACATGCTTGGAATAGGCATTGGTGGACTGTGGTGTTCACTCGTACTCGGTTTGTTGATAGATATGGCGAAGATTTTGCTTGACTGAGTGTATGCATGTGTGTGCATGCATGCATACACGCATGCCTGCCTGCCTGCTTGCAATCATGTGTGTGCGTGTGTATATATATTTGTGTGTGTGTGTTTGGTGTTTGGTGTGAAAGTGTTTCTGATAATAGTTGGTCATTATTGCATTGGTGGATCGAGTGGATTCGAGTGACGTTGTGAGTGGATTTTCTCAGTGGTATGCGAACTCCTCGTTGTAATTGTGCACATCTCAAATGCTGACGATGGACATACACACTTGATGTTCGAGTTGTACACCGTAGAGTGCATACTTATTGGGAGTTTGATGAGGTAGATGGTTTGCTTAGTGTTGTTCTGATGAGTTGTGCTTGACATAGTTTGTTTATGTGTTGTGATGAATGTGATTAATTTGTGTTTGTTGATGTTGTTGTTGTTGTTGTTGGTGGTGGTGGTGGTGGTGTTGTGGTGTTGTTGGTGTTGTTGGTGTTGGTTGTGGTGGTTGTGTTTGTGAAGTTGATGCTGATGATGAGGATTAGGATTCTGCGTATGATTAGTATGATGAGTGTGAGGAGTATGAGGATGATGCTGTAAATTAGTTGATGGATGATGTGATAGTGATGATGGTGAGTGGAGCAACGCACGTCGGAGTGGCCGAGCGGTCCAAGGCGCCAGACTCAAGAGTATTCTTCTGGGTGTTCTGGTCCACGATGTGGGCGTGGGTTCGAATCCCACCTCCGACACATACTTTTCACAACGAACAACACTGAATAAAACAACAACTCAGTCGACACCACAAACATCAACCAACAAGCACAAACTGGAACTCTCCTGTCTCTCTGTTCACCCAACTGACCAAAAACACACCGAGACACGTTCATCTGCACACATACCAAGGTCCACAACTGTCACACCTCAATACACAACATCGCAGCAACCACATACAGTCACGTAACCAATCGTGTATATTTGCATGTATGTATACGGATACTTAGAAGCTTGTAAACATCGCGTCATCGGTGAATTTCACACACAACTTCTCACATTATCTCCTGAACTCTGGTGCAAATCATTCTCCACTCCACTCCACTCATCTCACTGACCGAATTCGTCCCATGTCTCGTCTTCCCAATACACTGTCAACTAGTTCTAACTACATTGCACACAACAACCGAAATCACATCACACCACATACACATAGCCAGTCTTGTGTGCATTAAGATCACAGACACGCACCCGACATTCACAGTCAAAACGCACACATAATCGACCGACGTTTCCAGTCCTCTCGATCAATACATAGCAAAGTGAACTGCAAAACACACTCATCGGTGAGATCAATATGGGAGTGGCGAGTTGGCGAGACCCATACAGACGAGAGAGTTGACGTGATCCACAACTGACTTGCCATCCACGTGTCGACGAAACCCACCGAATGCGGTGGATGAGATATAATCTGGTCTGATGAGGTTCTGTGAGACGAGCCAACATAGGGTGGGAGGGGATCAGTTAGGAGGAGATGCGAAGTGACGTGATGTGAGCAGGGGAGAGGAGAGGTGAATAGAGAAGAGGGCAATCTGAACACCGTTGTTCACAATGATTCCAGTATGACTGGCACAACCTGACAGTTGATCGGTCTGATGAATGCGACACTTATGATTGGTGAGAGAGTGATAGGTCACTCATTTCCAAACAAACCAATCACACTCGTACATGCTTGGAATAGGCATTGGTGGACTGTGGTGTTCACTCGTACTCGGTTTGTTGATAGATATGGCGAAGATTTTGCTTGACTGAGTGTATGCATGTGTGTGCATGCATGCATACACGCATGCCTGCCTGCCTGCCTGCTTGCAATCATGTGTGTGCGTGTGTATATATATTTGTGTGTGTGTGTTTGGTGTTTGGTGTGAAAGTGTTTCTGATGATAGTTGGTCATTATTGCATTGGTGGATCGAGTGGATTCGAGTGACGTTGTGAGTGGATTTTCTCAGTGGTATGCGAACTCCTCGTTGTAATTGTGCACATCTCAAATGCTGACGATGGACATACACACTTGATGTTCGAGTTGTACACCGTAGAGTGCATACTTATTGGGAGTTTGATGAGGTAGATGGTTTGCTTAGTGTTGTTCTGATGAGTTGTGCTTGACATAGTTTGTTTATGTGTTGTGATGAATGTGATTAATTTGTGTTTGTTGATGTTGTTGTTGTTGTTGTTGTTGTTGGTGGTGGTGGTGGTGATGTTGGTGTTGGTGGTGTTGTTGGTGTTGGTTGTGGTGGTTGTGTTTGTGAAGTTGATGCTGATGATGAGGATTAGGATTCTGCGTATGATTAGTATGATGAGTGTGAGGAGTATGAGGATGATGCTGTAAATTAGTTGATGGATGATGTGATAGTGATGATGGTGAGTGGAGCAACGCACGTCGGAGTGGCCGAGCGGTCCAAGGCGCCAGACTCAAGAGTATTCTTCTGGGTGTTCTGGTCCACGATGTGGGCGTGGGTTCGAATCCCACCTCCGACACATACTTTTCACAACGAACAACACTGAATAAAACAACAACTCAGTCGACACCACAAACATCAACCAACAAGCACAAACTGGAACTCTCCTGTCTCTCTGTTCACCCAACTGACCAAAAACACACCGAGACACGTTCATCTGCACACATACCAAGGTCCACAACTGTCACACCTCAATACACAACATCGCAGCAACCACATACAGTCACGTAACCAATCGTGTATATTTGCATGTATGTATACGGATACTTAGAAGCTTGTAAACATCGCGTCATCGGTGAATTTCACACACAACTTCTCACATTATCTCCTGAACTCTGGTGCAAATCATTCTCCACTCCACTCCACTCATCTCACTGACCGAATTCGTCCCATGTCTCGTCTTCCCAATACACTGTCAACTAGTTCTAACTACATTGCACACAACAACCGAAATCACATCACACCACATACACATAGCCAGTCTTGTGTGCATTAAGATCACAGACACGCACCCGACATTCACAGTCAAAACGCACACATAATCGACCGACGTTTCCAGTCCTCTCGATCAATACATAGCAAAGTGAACTGCAAAACACACTCATCGGTGAGATCAATATGGGAGTGGCGAGTTGGCGAGACCCATACAGACGAGAGAGTTGACGTGATCCACAACTGACTTGCCATCCACGTGTCGACGAAACCCACCGAATGCGGTGGATGAGATATAATCTGGTCTGATGAGGTTCTGTGAGACGAGCCAACATAGGGTGGGAGGGGATCAGTTAGGAGGAGATGCGAAGTGACGTGATGTGAGCAGGGGAGAGGAGAGGTGAATAGAGAAGAGGACAATCTGAACACCGTTGTTCACAATGATTCCAGTATGACTGGCACAACCTGACAGTTGATCGGTCTGATGAATGCGACACTTATGATTGGTGAGAGAGTGATAGGTCACTCATTTCCAAACAAACCAATCACACTCGTACATGCTTGGAATAGGCATTGGTGGACTGTGGTGTTCACTCGTACTCGGTTTGTTGATAGATATGGCGAAGATTTTGCTTGACTGAGTGTATGCATGTGTGTGCATGCATGCATACACGCATGCCTGCCTGCCTGCCTGCCTGCCTGCCTGCTTGCAATCATGTGTGTGCGTGTGTATATATATTTGTGTGTGTGTGTTTGGTGTTTGGTGTGAAAGTGTTTCTGATGATAGTTGGTCATTATTGCATTGGTGGATCGAGTGGATTCGAGTGACGTTGTGAGTGGATTTTCTCAGTGGTATGCGAACTCCTCGTTGTAATTGTGCACATCTCAAATGCTGACGATGGACATACACACTTGATGTTCGAGTTGTACACCGTAGAGTGCATACTTATTGGGAGTTTGATGAGGTAGATGGTTTGCTTAGTGTTGTTCTGATGAGTTGTGCTTGACATAGTTTGTTTATGTGTTGTGATGAATGTGATTAATTTGTGTTTGTTGATGTTGTTGTTGTTGGTGGTGGTGGTGGTGGTGGTTGTAGTGGTGTTGTTGGTGTTGTTGGTGTTGGTTGTGGTGGTTGTGTTTGTGAAGTTGATGCTGATGATGAGGATTAGGATTCTGCGTATGATTAGTATGATGAGTGTGAGGAGTATGAGGATGATGCTGTAAATTAGTTGATGGATGATGTGATAGTGATGATGGTGAGTGGAGCAACGCACGTCGGAGTGGCCGAGCGGTCCAAGGCGCCAGACTCAAGAGTATTCTTCTGGGTGTTCTGGTCCACGATGTGGGCGTGGGTTCGAATCCCACCTCCGACACATACTTTTCACAACGAACAACACTGAATAAAACAACAACTCAGTCGACACCACAAACATCAACCAACAAGCACAAACTGGAACTCTCCTGTCTCTCTGTTCACCCAACTGACCAAAAACACACCGAGACACGTTCATCTGCACACATACCAAGGTCCACAACTGTCACACCTCAATACACAACATCGCAGCAACCACATACAGTCACGTAACCAATCGTGTATATTTGCATGTATGTATACGGATACTTAGAAGCTTGTAAACATCGCGTCATCGGTGAATTTCACACACAACTTCTCACATTATCTCCTGAACTCTGGTGCAAATCATTCTCCACTCCACTCCACTCATCTCACTGACCGAATTCGTCCCATGTCTCGTCTTCAGTCTTCAGTCTTCAGTAATAAGGATAGTAGGTTGATGAACATGTGTTAATCCTGACACATTGCTTTCCAGTGAAGGTCCAGCTTTTCCTTGAAAGTATTCACTAATGGGGCTGATACCACTTGTTCGGGTAAGGCGTTCCAATCATTGACTACTCGATGAGAAAAACGGGATCCCACTTTAAGTTTATTAGATCGTGGTTTATGAACCTTCTTGCTATGACCTCGGAGATTAATAGTGCTGGAGGGAGCAAAAAGATAAGACATATTAACACCCAAATCATAATTAAAGATACGAAATGCCAGTATAAGGTCACCTCGTGTCCTACGATACGACAAGGGGAAAAGATTTAGGCGTTTTAAACGCTCATCGTAAGGGAGTCTAGAAAGACCCTTCACTAATTTCGTTCCCACACGCTGGACACGCTCAAGGGAGTTAGTATCCTTTACCAGACACGGGCTAGCTGCTTGGATACAGTACTCTAAATGTGGTCTAACATATATGGGATATAAAATTCTAAACATTTCCTCGTCAAAAGATTTGAACGCTCGGCGAAGTGACCATAACGCACGAAAACCTTTGACAGCGGCTGCTTTGCAATGCTTAGTTGTTTTTAAATCATGACTTAATATTACTCCTAAGTCTTTATGCTCTTGAACGCATGGAAGAGGTTTACCCTCAATAGTGTAACGGTAACTATTACCGTGACCGATGTGCATTAGCACACTCTTCCTAGCATTGATTTCTAAGCCCCACTCTCGAGCCCATCTAACTAAATCGTCTAAGTCAGCTTGAAGATCCACATGATCAGCCGCACTTTTTATTGTTCTCCAGATTTTTACATCATCCGCAAACAATAATGTCGACGACCTAAGTAACAGCGGTAAATCATTAACGTAGAGAAGGAAGAGCAGAGGGCCTAAGATGGTGCCTTGGGGTACACCACTTTTGACCGGCTTCCAATCGGATAGCGTTCCGTTGACTCTAACTCTCTGTCTGCGGTCACATAAGAAATTTCCTATCCACTCATGTACAGTGCCTATTATTCCGAAGCTCGTGAGCTTCTGCATAAGACCTACGTGTGAAACCTTGTCAAACGCTTTGCTGAAATCTATGAATATCACGTCGACAGACAGACCGTTATCTAGGGCTGCTGTCCAATCCTCCCTCGCAATAAGCAAGTTAGTCAAGCATGAACGCTTGTTACGAAATCCGTGTTGCTCAGGAGCTAACAGATTGTGTAAATCTATGTGGCTTAGCAACCTAACCCGAATTATTTTTTCCAGTAACTTAACGACTATGCTAGTTAGACTGACAGGTCGGTAGTTAGATGCTATCTGTCGCTGACCGTCCTTAAATATAGGACTAACTATAGCGTCCTTCCAATCTCTAGGGAGTTGAGCGAGTGAGAGGGACATGTTGAAGAGTGTCGCAAGCGGTTTTGAAATAATGTCCGCAAGAGATGACAGCAACCGTGGATGTAACCCGTCAGGGCCCGGTATCTTACCAGGTTTGAGGTTAGTTATCAACGGAAGGACAGTTTCCTCAGTCACCTGTACAGATTCGATGGTTGGTATCTCGGTGTGAGTGGGACAAGTATTTGTTACAATAATCGTTGAGAAGACTTCGCTAAAGTAGTCTGAAAAAGTCTCAGCTTTTGCTCGATCTGATTCAGCTAGTAATTCTGAATTGTCGTGTAACAGTAACGGGGGAATACTATCACTACGTTTCATTTGCCGTTTAACATACGAAAACAATCGTTTCGGACAAGTACGGCTATCGTATACTAACTGTCGTTCGTAAGTGGTACGAGATTTGTCTATGGTTTTCTTACAGATATTACGGTATTTTTGGTACTCACGCTTAAATGGTGCATGACCTGTCAACAAGAATAAGTCCCAGAAATGTTTTCTACGCTTTAACAGCTTCCGGGTTTCCTTATTAATCCATGGAGGGCAATGTGATAGCTTACGTGCTGACCATGGGATAAACGGCGACGTTACGGACTCGAATGTAGCCTTGAACTTATTCCATTCATCTTCGATCAATCCATCCGCGTCGACCGACCAATCAGTCGAGATAGCACAGTTTCTGATTTCCGGAATATTGGCTCGCCAGATATTGGGACGGGGTGGAGCAGATACGAATTGTATACCATGTGTCCTAAACTTAAAGTGAATTACAACGTGATCACTGTTCACTAGTGGAGGAAGGTGCTGGATATCAAGGACATCCTCAGAGTGGTGGGTGAGGGCGAGGTCCAGCAGTGACGGAACATGTTGCAAATCAATATGTGTCGGTTTTATGATACATTGTACAAGTGCACACTGAATAACGGTAGATAAAAGGTCGCTATCGAAACCACTACCTGGAGCTGTAAGCTCTATCCAGTTGATATGCGGTGCGTTGAAGTCCCCAATGATGAGACAACATTCTGCCATACTCCAAGAACAGATGTGTCTTAGGATAAAGTCGTCAGCAAGACAAGACGGACTACGGTATATTACCCCTATAGTCACTAACCCATTTCTAGATTTAATCTTACAACATGCAACCTCACATGTGCCACTGATATGAGCCTCTGATATGGTTGATTGTATACGAAAGTGATCCCTAACATATAATATTACACCTCCCCCTTTGCGACTAGAAACTCTATCACTTCTGATACAGATATAACCAGCAATGAAAGGAGGACAGTCTACATCAACGGTGAACCAAGTTTCTGTAACAACGATTATATCGGGACGTAATTCTTGTACCATCAGACTTAGCTCGGACGTTTTATTTCTAAGACTACGAGCGTTCGTATAGCACACACTTAAGGTGTTTTGGCAATCAATCGTTCTACCCATACAGGCCTCGGAAGCATTGGCTTCCAAGACCTGACTACCCGAAAACCCTTAATGGTAAGGTTATTTTCGCCATTTAATTTACGAGTCCTCAACTCCGTAAGAGCATTCTTCCACTTGATTCGATCCTCAAGTGGCCAATCTGGTCGAATACGGATATTTGAGTCACGAGTTTTTAGTGCGCTTTTCAATAATATGTCTCTTTCATCAATACTTCCGAGAACCAGCTTCAGGATTCTTCTTGGTTGGGTCTCGCCTCCAACCCATTTACCAAGTCGTATTACTTTTGTAATATGTACTCCTGAAACCTCTTCAGGTAGTACATTCCTTACCACAGACTCCACTAACTGCAGGTCATGTGCATGTCTTCTAGCAGGGTCGTTGTCTTTCGACTCCTCTAGATTCCAAATAATTAAACTAGGGAGGGGTTTGGCTTCTTTTGAAACTGTGTTTACAGCTTTTGAACGTGACGTTAGATCCTGTATTTTAACTACTGGTATCTTACGATTAGTTTTTATTTTAACAGAGTCCTGGGAGTCAAGCGAATGACTCACAACAATGTCAGACGAAACTTTACTATGGGACTTTGGCGGATTGGCCTGAGAGTCCACCAAGGACTTACCAAGTAAACAGTCATTAGTTTTAGCTATCTTTCCTACTCTTCTGCGTTTTCGCGTCATCCATTTTCCATCAGTCGAAACGTCTACATTAGAACAACTCGGGACAGTAATTGTTTTATCTGGGTCACCGGTTGCTGCTGTAGCAATATGGCCACCAACGTCTAATGACGTGTCACTCACTGAACGTTTCGGAGGAGAACGTTTAACTGCTGGTTGCACAGGTAGATGTCTGGCTTGCGCCGTGATAGCACTTACGACACTAACGCAATCTTCGCCATCAGTACCAATGTTATCAGTACAGCCTTCATCAACCTTCTTATTAGCCAACACCAGGAGACTAATTGCTTCCTGGATAAGCAATGTTTTGCTTGAGCAACAAAAACTACAAAGCCAGTGAGAGTTGGGCTTTGAACACCTTTTATATGCAGTGGGGCTTAGTCGGGTGCACATCTTATGGAACCACTTATTACACTCATCACATTGCATCCCTTCATCCACGGGAAATAAGCAGTATGGTTGTCCACATTTATGAGTAGACTTAGCCATCTTGAAAATCAACTAGAACGGTGATAAAAAACAGGATATGTAAAGGGATTTTCAAACCTTAACTAAATAAACCAAGTAAAAGTCGACCAAGTATGCTTCGATGCAATAAATACACAGAAGCAAAATCAAAAAACTCAATACAATATCACTTTAACTGGGGTAGATGCAATTAAAGTGTAAACAGTAGTTTTGATGCGTAGTTTACGATCAAAACAGTTAATTAACTCAACGAGAAAGAATACCACTGTCCTTTTGAATAGAGCGCGAGAATATCTTCCCAATACACTGTCAACTAGTTCTAACTACATTGCACACAACAACCGAAATCACATCACACCACATACACATAGCCAGTCTTGTGTGCATTAAGATCACAGACACGCACCCGACATTCACAGTCAAAACGCACACATAATCGACCGACGTTTCCAGTCCTCTCGATCAATACATAGCAAAGTGAACTGCAAAACACACTCATCGATGAGATCAATATGGGAGTGGCGAGTTGGCGAGACCCATACAGACGAGAGAGTTGACGTGATCCACAACTGACTTGCCATCCACGTGTCGACGAAACCCACCGAATGCGGTGGATGAGATATAACCTGGTCTGATGAGGTTCTGTGAGACGAGCCAACATAGGGTGGGAGGGGATCAGTTAGGAGGAGATGCGAAGTGACGTGATGTGAGCAGGGGAGAGGAGAGGTGAATAGAGAAGAGGGCAATCTGAACACCGTTGTTCACAATGATTCCAGTATGACTGGCACAACCTGACAGTTGATCGGTCTGATGAATGCGACACTTATGATTGGTGAGAGAGTGATAGGTCACTCATTTCCAAACAAACCAATCACACTCGTACATGCTTGGAATAGGCATTGGTGGACTGTGGTGTTCACTCGTACTCGGTTTGTTGATAGATATGGCGAAGATTTTGCTTGACTGAGTGTATGCATGTGTGTGCATGCATGCATACACGCATGCCTGCCTGCCTGCCTGCCTGCCTGCCTGCTTGCAATCATGTGTGTGCGTGTGTATATATATTTGTGTGTGTGTTTGGTGTTTGGTGTGAAAGTGTTTCTGATGATAGTTGGTCATTATTGCATTGGTGGATCGAGTGGATTCGAGTGACGTTGTGAGTGGATTTTCTCAGCGGTATTCTATCTACTCCTTGTGGTTTTTCACATCTCATATTCCGATTTTCGTCATTTTTTTTGCCTTTTCTCTGCTTTGATTTTCCCCCCGTCTTTTTTGTGTTTATTTTTTTGTTTTATATTTGTCTCTTATTATTTGCGAGTTTAGTTTCTCTCTCTTTTCTTGCCTCACGTGTTTGACTTCTCTGATTTTTCAAAAATTTTTCTCCTGCTCTTTTCTCTTCCTTTTCTTTTGAATTTATTACTTGTATTTTATAGTATATTCCTTTTTTTTTCATGATTTTATTATTATTGTGCGAATATTTCATTATGTACCTTCAAATGTCAATTCTTTGAAATGTGAGGTTTTTCAACGGGTTTATTTCATACCGACTTATCATTCAATTGTCACATGTTCTATTTCTTTTCTTTCGCCCTCACTGTTAATATGGATTATGTTAATTTGGAGTCGTTGTGGACTTTTTCTAACAAGAAGACAAAGCTTTACAGAATTTCAATGGTAAATTACAAAGCATCATACAACTTGTAAATTGTATTTCATATTCACTCCTAAGATTAGTAACTAATGATTAAGTAATAATGTAATCATTAGTACTTTCAAGTAACATTTTATTAGTAGTAAATATATACTCGTAGAATTACTTTTCTTACTTAGATAATTCATTCACATATATATTCTATCAATATATAGACAATGAACAGTTAAGTACATTAATTATATCAATAGAATGGTGCAGGATTATAAAGTGCATTTTTATACAACAGTTCTTACTTCTGCTATTATTACTATATTATTACTATTATTATCATTATTATTACCACTACTACTATTATTATTACTTCTACTATATCTACTTAAAATTGCACTCTTCTCTTACTATCTATTTATCAACATTAATAAGTCTATTCCTCTCTTCTTAGATTTAATAATCATCCTATTTTTTTTAAATGTTTTTCTTTAAAAATCAATAATTAATAGATTATTAATAATCAATAATAGTGATCAGAACATATTACTTGGAAAATTATTCACATAATTAATTTCTATTATCTTGGTAACAATTACAATTATATCTGGATTTATATTACATAGATTTTATTATATTATATTACAAATGATTACAATATTAACATTCATTTATATGATATTATCATTATTGAATCAATTCATTATAATATATGGAATGATACCAGTACAATGTGGTTATAATTTAACTAGACGTATACCAGTATGTTGTCCATTGAGTAGTATTAATGGTAAAGTATGCGGTGGACCAAAATATGGTGAATGTATAGAAATATGGACACCTAAAGAGAAAGTACCAAGTGTATTTTTAATAGATGATAGAATTGATTGGCCAAAACGTTATTTTACATATTTTTGTCAATGTTTTGGTAATTATTTCGGTGCAGCTTGTGATGAATGTTGGTTTGGATGGAAAGGTCAACATTGTAATAAACGTTCAATTAAAATACGACGCGATATAAAAACATTAACTGATAGGGAATTATATATATTTAAAAGATTAGTTGTATTAAGTCAAACATGGCCATCTGGTTATCTTTTAATTGATGAATCGGATAACTGGAATGTTGATCCATTGACAAAACCTAAATTAGAACATGCTTCTGTTCAATACTACATTACTTATTTACATCGTTATAGTAGCCGCAGTACATTGTACAAAAATGTTCAGGATTGTGAAGATTATGGAATATTAAATTTCAATCATGATGGTGTTTGTTTTTCAACTTGGCATCGTTATTATAATCTGTTATGGGAGAGATGGATGACAAAAATTGCGATACAAGTATTTGGTATATCAGATTATGCAACACCGTATTGGGATTGGATCGGTTTAAGACATTGTGATATATGTACTAATAGATATATCGGTGCACCGGGTAGACGCAGTGAAATGGGATTACATATATCATCTGGATCACCATTTAGTAATCTAACTGAGTACTGCTATGAACCAATGAAAGATATGCTTTGTTCTGGTTGTCAGAGAGGTAGAAAGAAAGGAACAATTACACGGGAATTTAAAAAAGGGAATCTTCCGGATGTAGAGGATTTGAAATATGTTTTAAGCTTAAAACAGTAAGTAGACAAATATTTATGCTTATACATATACCACATAAAAGTTGCATAACGTAAAGATTCCCTTTCAATTAATGTAGTATCATTTGAACCAGTGTTTTTTTTTGGTTGACTAATTTGAACAGTGTAAACTCCTTTAAAATATTTAGCACCGAGCTCTTCAGTGGTTTTGAATCAGGATTGAAAAATAAGAAGACCAGTAGCTACAAGCTATTGGAAAAACATAAAACATTTTTACCAATCATTTGCTTGTATAACTTTCAGGATTATTAATTTATTTTTTAATGTTTATTTGAATCTTTTCATTGATGTTCATGACTGCACAATTGATCAATCTCTTATTGACATATATGTATCCTGTGTGGAATGCCTCGATGTCATAAGCATTATAAGCAGAGATGGATGGTAGCTAGTAGTGGACTGCAGGACGCACATTTCGTCCCATTTGGACTCGTCAGCTGGATGTACCTGCATCTCATAGTTGATATTCACTCCAGGACTCGAACCCAATACCGTTCGTTTCAAACGCCATCGTGTTATCCAATCAGTTAATGAGTCGTCATAGCCACTGGCTTGTGCAATGTGATCAAGTTTCAATTCATGTTGTATTGTATACTTGAATCTTCCGACTGATGTTTATGACTGCAACTGACCAGTCTCTTATTGGCATATGTGCAGCATGCTGTACGGATTGCCTCGATACTGCCTTAAGCCACGATCATTATGTCATTGCGTAGTCAATTCTTGTTTATAACATCATGTATAGATTTTTCTGTATGGCTAAATACAAATTTACAATTGCTTTTCTATGTACAATTTTCATTACGTTTAACTACAGTAAAGTGATTATTATACAATCAACACTGTTTGAATGAAGATACGATTTCAGGATTTTGAAAATAATTTTTACTTCATAATTAACAAGTGAAAAAAACCTTTAAAATATTTGAATACAAAAATGATGAGCAGAATGATAAACATAGATGTTTCTAGATCGAGATTTTCAAACGACTGTTAGACCACCACTGAAAACCTGGAAGCACTGGACGGCTGTCATCATGCCAGTTCAGTGATCTAGTAGGTTAAGCGTTCACACGCGAGACGGAACGCCCTGGGTTCGAATCTCGAGAGCGGAATCGTGAATGCACACTGCTGAGGAGTCCCACAATAGGACGAAGCGGCCTCTCAGTGCTTTCAGGTTTCCGATGGTGGTTTAACATCAATCGGCTCATGATCTCAATCAAAAACTTAATAATATCCACAACCCTATACTGATAGATGTTTCTGTAGGTGAATATAAACTATTAACTTATTGACTAATGAATTGGGGTTAGTAAATCTTCATTTGTACCAGTTTTTGTGTTCTTACTTTTACGTCCTGAGAATTGTAGTGGTTCCTTGCTTTACAAGTATACAAGTGATAAGCGATGCCGGTATAATAATCTGCGACGATCAGATATAACAAGTAGCGTTTATTTGGGAAGACACATCAGATACTATATTCAATTCTGTTTTAATTTAATGAAATAAATATCCAATATTATTTAATTAAATAAATAAACATTCATTAATTCATAAAATCATCATTTTGTAAAGCTGTAACCCTTCTATTATAATATTAACTTTGAGATGGTCAAGAAGATTTGAAGCTTAAATGGATGATTTTGATGGAGTTTTATTCTACATGAATTTTGTGCTGATGACATGGTTCAGAAAAACAATGAAAGCTCCACGATCATCAAACCATTCAATTCAGAGAAAAAAAAACCTCTATCAAAATATTCGCTTTTCAATTGTAAAATTTATTAATACGTGCCTTATTTTTGGCCTTTGTAAAATATGATAACTGTAGAGCCTGATGATGAAGTTATTGAGAACAATTGTTCGCTCAAATATTCTTCATTTTTGTTAAGTGAAAGTTTTTGTTATACAACCGTCAACTAGATAAATAAATCATCAATATCATGAATTAAGAGTTAAACAGATTACCCAATAATTACAAATTAAATCTTAGAGATATGTAACTAATTCATCATTAATAATGTTTAAAAATGAATGGTTTACCATACTTTTGCTGCAAAACAATACTAAGTGAATATTTTTAATTATGTATATATACATATAGATTTTATGTTCCGGGTGAACGTATCAGTCCTGTATGTCTATCATTTAATATCGCATTAGAAGGATTTTGCGGTCGACCTGGTGCTGATCCAAATAATAGATGGTTTCATAATAAAATACATGTATTGATTGATGGAAGTATGTGTTGTACAGGGACAGCAAGCAATGATCCATTATTTATATTACATCATGTATTTATAGATAAAATATTTGAAGTAAGTTAATTTATAAAATTGAGTTTTAAAAAGTCATATTTTGTGAATATGATTTTGATGGAATATTCAAAATCTACTCATTTCAATAGTATTATAGAATAGTTTTGTCGTAGGCTTTCATTAATTGATTATCTAAATATTTAATATTAACTTGATCAGTTCATTTTATTACGTCGACAAATTAAACTTGACTTTATGTGACTTTTCTTGATTGAATAATCGTCTTTCTCATGTAAATAATTCATGTTTAGATTTTCATGTAATAAATGATGAAGAGAGTGTGTGATTAAATAGCAAAGACTTCACTTTAAAAAATTTCTAATACATAACGTTCAATTGCATGGGGTTTACGAAGACTCTTGGATGTCATAGATCATATGAAGAAATGATCTTTTTTCAAAACCCACTGAAGCCAGGATTTATTTATGCTTGTTAACCCCACTGGAGGAACATAGGCCTCTCACCAGCACTCTCTATCCAACTCTGTCCCGGACAATTATTTTCACTTGCTATTGATACTTTATATGTCTGTTTCCGATTCCCGATGCAGTATGTTATTCCCCTTTAATGTTTTCCTTCAGGATTCAAAATTAGGGATTTCCTCGTGATGCAGTCTGAGGATTTCCTCAATGTGTGTCCTATCCACTTCCAACGTCTTTTCCCAATTTCCTACTCAGATCGAAGTCAGTTTGTTCTCTCCTACAGTAGACTGGTGCTGATGCTATCCGGCCGACGGACATTCAGTATCTTACGCACACAATTGTTTATAAATACCTGTACATTCTTGATGATGGTTGTGGCAGTTCCAAATAACAGAACTCACTGTCTTGATGTTAGTATTGAAGATAGTGGCTTTGATATTGATTGACAGTTGTTTTGAGTTTCATATACTCTTCAACTGTGAAATTGCTGTCCTTTTCTTGCCAATCCTCGCCTTTACGTCTGCATCACATCCTCCATGTTCATCGATGATACTACATAGACACGTGAAACTTTCCACATCTTCCAGAGTTTCTCTATCAAGTGTGATTGTGTTGGTGTTCTGTGTGTTGTATTTGGGGAACTTGCTTTTCTCCTTGTGTATGTTTAGGCCTACTGATGCAGACACTGCTGCTACACTAGTTGACTTCATCTGCATTTGGTGATATCCATGGGATAGAAGGGCCAGGCGATCTGTGAATTCCAAGTATTCTAACTGATTCCAAGCAATCCATTGTATTCTGTGTTTCCTCTCAGATGTCGATGTCTTTATAATCCAGTCGACCTTCAGAAGAAAGGGGAAGGGGAAGAGTAAGCAGTCTTGTCTGACTCCAGTCCTCACTTGGAATGCACTCGTCAGCTGCCTCCATGCACAACTTTGTACTGTAGTCCGTCGTATGAGTTCCGTATGATATTGACGATCTTCTCAGGCACATCATAGTATCGAGGAAGTTTCAATAATGTTCTCCTATCCACACTGTCATACCACTTCTCATAGTCAAGGAAGTTGATATATAGTGACGAGTTCCATTCGATTGATTGTTCAACGATGATCCTTTGTATCGCGATTTGGTCTGTGCACGACCGATCTTTACGGAATCTAGACTGTTGATCTCGAAGTTGGGCGTCTATGGGTCTTTCATCCGATTCAGAAACACTCTGTAAAAAGCATTTCTTGGTACTGACAATAGTGTGATTTATTTGTAGTTCTCTAATTTGCTTATATTTCCTTTCTTGAGTATCTTGATGAGGTGTCATTCTTTCCAGTCCGTCAGTACTTGTTGTTCCTCCCAAATATTCTTGAATAGAACATGGAGCATCTTTGCATTTGCTTCTATGTCTGACTCCAGTGCTTCAGCTGGCGTATTTTCAGGTGTTGTTGCTTTCTCACTCTTCATTTCTCAGGTGACCATCCTTATTTCTTTGATCGTTGGCGGAGTGATATATAGGAAGGTCTGTAGGCGCTGCCTCGGTGTCCGATGGATTCAGTGGAGCTGGTCTGTTCAAGAGTTCCTTTGTTGTTGAATCGCGGTGATTATCTTGCCTCGATTTTACCTTAATTCACAAGCATTATAAGCAAAGATGGATAGTGGCTAGCAGTGGAATTCAGGAAGAGCGTTTTGTCCTATTTTGGTCCTATTGAGTCGCATAGTGAACATCAACTCTGAGATGCAAGTACATCCAGCTGACGAGTCCCAAATAGGACGAAACGCGCGTCCTGAATTCCACTGATAGCCACTATCTATATTTACTTATAGATAAAATTGTTTTAGATTACAAATAAATTATTTGTCTCATTTTTTAAAAGAATTTTAATGGTATATATATGAGATTTTTAAAATGAGCAGAATAATTTACAGTTACAGACTAATTATTGATTGATTGACGCCATAACTACTCAGTAATTAGATTACTTAAATCTATATCATAACGATAGGAATTGTGCAGATTATTATATGTTAATCAGATCGCGGACTGAAATAAATTATATAACCATTGCGAATCTGTAAGCATTAGATGGTCGCTTCATAACAGGATGGAACTTGTCTAGAGTGAGCATTTAAGACTCTACCACCAGGGATAAGATCCAGAGACTTAAGCATCATGCAAGAACGCTGAATCGGTATACAATAGTATACAAGTTCAAATACAATCAATCCTTGATAGTTAGCTAACATCTTTTATTGTGTTCAGTGAGTACTTTCCTCACACCTTGAATTGTCGAAATCTATTGACCATGGATTTTAGCTAGAATCCAGCAATTTTTCTCTTGAATCTAATTACCAGTGAGCCCACGAGGATTATTAGAATGGGGTCTCGGGCGATTGTTAAACTTGTACATAGAAGTTGTTGCATAGAAGTTAAGCATTTGAGCGCGGTATTGAAGCACACAAGTTTGGACGCTGGTGGTGGAATCTTGAATCACAAACCTTGAGAAGTCCCACAATAGATTGAAGTAGCTGCCCAGTTTTTTCAGGTTTTCAACGGTTATCAGTCCATGATATTGATGAATTCAAGTTTCCTATTTTAATCAATTTATTTGAGTAGTTTGATTAGCTTGTATAAAATATATGTGTATTGAACGAGAACTCAAGTGAGGACAAACAAATTATTGTGTACTACAAAGTTATAGAATTTCTTGGTAAAATATGAAAACTACACATAATAAACTTCATTTGCACATCTTCCATCAGTTGTCACTTACAAACTTCATCAATCCTTCATTCTGTGGAATCAGCTACTTATATCCATATAAGTAGCATATAAGGATAGTCAGAAATAAAATGTATTTCAGTAGAAGATCGAGGAGGAAAGAAAGGGAACGGGAAGCAATTGGCATAAAAATGTAGGAACAATGAAATCTGAGAAGATGGGCTGATATTTGCAAAAGGAACAGTCAAGTTTGAGACAATTGATTGATATTTTGAAAATGAAGTATTTACTGTTTGGTTCTCAGATTTTAGTCAGATACGTTCAAATACACTCGGTTGTCTACACCTGTGTTCTTTTTTACTACAATTCCTTTTATTATAGTAATTGCTATCTGTTTACACTTCTGTTCTCTTCAATTCTGTCTTCTTAACCCATTGCTACCAGGCATCCCACTTCTGACTAGTGTCAGATACTACTTATGTCTATTGTAGTCAGTTATAGCCAGTAAGCGATGAAATCAATATCAAATTTACTGACTAATAAATAAAACTGAGTTTGTAGTTTTCATTAACTTGGTTCCAGTTGTTGATTTGAAGTAAACTGAATATTTAGTTGTTTGTTAGCAATAAAAAATAATTATATTTGTAGAGTAGAAAAATTAAATTTTCAGGTTACAAAGGAACCTTCGTATTATTTAAACTTGGAGTAACTTATTTATTCTCTGAAGAAGTGTCCTACACTAAGTCACAAAACGTCAAAAAAAATTTTTTTTAGTCATTTGGATGTTACAAATATATGATTTTTATTAAAATGTCAAGTTTGACATGTGATATTTAAAAATGTCAGAATGAGTCAATTCATGAATCCAACAATTAAATTACTTCAATTTCCACAAACCTCATTCTGATCATAATCATCATATGCTCACTAGTGACTGGCTCCAAAATGATTTCCTGGAGTTCTAGTGAGAACCTGTGATCAGTGAAGCTCAATCCGTGCCGGATAGAGACAGGTATCTATTTCAGACAATGGATGAATGGTTTCTCAGTCACTCATGGATCGATAGAAGTTAAACATTAACACCTTTGAATGACGGCTCAGCATTAGCACGCAAGACCGAAGGTCCTGTGTTCAGATCCCGCGTGGGGGATCGTAGACGCGCACTGTTGAGAATTCCCACACTAGGACGAAACAGCCATATAGTTCTTCCAAGTTTTCAGTGGTGATCTAGCTTATATCGACTCATAAATTCAACTATTGAAATTCCTACAATCTTCACAAACCTCATTCTCATTAAATTTATCATTTCTATTTTAAATGTGTTTATTTTTTCTTCTAAAATTTTAGTGTTGGTTAAAGACATATAATCCTAGTCCAGAAGAATATCCAGATAGACATGTACGTCCTGGACATTCAAGATATTCATTTATTGTTGGTATAATACCACTTGCTAGAAATATTGATTTTTTTACATCCTTAACAAATTTTGGAGTATATTATGATAATAAAATATTTGGTAGATATGCAGAGGATGGAAGACCACCATTTTATTGTTCCAAAATGGATACTATCACAAAAGGTTCTTATTATTATTGAATAATTTTTTTTATTTCATTCAATATTCAATATGAATGTTTAATTAAAAAATTGTAATAAAAATATCAATAATTTTGGTGATTCCAAAAAGTTAAAGTAGTTTAGTTATATAAGTTTTACACGAAAAAATAATAATTAAATATCGAATATTCACAATTGATTGATCACTGGGTGGCGATCAATGTCATGCGTATCTAGTCCTTATTAGTGCAGATCGAATGCTATCGATCATGTTGCAATGTGGCCACCAGTCTAGGTGACTCGACACTGCGGGCACTATATACTGAGATTAGATGATGGTTGCAGGTAGTCGACAGGATACCCTGAGCCCGGGTTTCATGCTACTTGTTCAAGAATTTCTTATGGAAATAATCATTATTTATTCATTTAGTTTTGTGAGCATTTGATTAAATTGTCACATATGAATTTCATCAGTTTTAAAACAATTATAGATAACTAATAAAAATGTAACCAGGCAGGATTAGGCAAATGTACTTTGATAGTTGAGATCATGAATCAATTGAAGCTAGACCAACATGGATATCCTGGAAGCACTGGATGGCCGTTTCTTCCTACTGTGAGACGCCTCAACAACGCGCACCCAGCACCTATCAGTCTCGCGTGCGAGCGCTTAACCACTAGACCACTGAACCAGCTGGGATCCAACGGTGTTCATGTCTAACTTCAACTAATTCACGAAATTGAGCGACACATAATTTTACCTAATAATTGTTTTACAAATTCCTATCAATCATAAGATTCACAAATGAATGAATTAAGAATCTACTGATCAATTTCCACAGTTATGCATCTAAATTAATACTATAAAGTGAATGACTAAGTTTAAAACAAATACAATGTTTAAAGTAATATTATGTGAATTTAGAAATATTAGGAAAAAATAAAATAGATTTCTGATTGAGATCATGAACGTAATAATTTCCACAACCCTATACTACTAAAATAGATTTTTTAGTATGATAGTTTCAAGGAAGTTGTTGAATGTACTTAGTTTAAATCAAGGACTGACAGTAGTTAAATAAACATTGGACAGCTATTTTGTACTAGTATGAAACTTGTCATTGGCGTGCATATACAACCCCACCATCTCGACCAAACACAGAACCATCATTTACGAGACAAACAGATGAATTGTAGACCAGTGATTCGGTGGAGTCCACTCCATCAGTTGGACTAGGTCTGTTCGATATTCCTAACGACTTCCTTTCGTATTCAATGGTTCTGCGCAGTATTTCCTCAGACATATAAAACATCGATGAGTCAAATCCTTCTAAGAGGACTCCAATATATTTGAGAAACATTAAGGGATATAGTACAATGGCCTATTATGTTTCGTAATTTCCACAATTTTAATATACTCTGTTACAATTGATACGGAACTCTCAGTCCTATAGGCAGTCTTTCAAGAAAACGATGAGTGGATTTGTGCAAGTAATTTTCTTAAATCATCCTGCTAAACACATGAAAATACAAGCTCACAAAAAATGTCTCCAATTGAGCTGAGACTTTTAAATTCCAATAGCTATTGATTCTGCTATTTGATGAACCTTGAATCTGACAAACTGTCAGAAATATACTAAATAGATTGACTATCGGAAATGATTGGTATACTTTTGGACTATGACCAACTTGAACTAAATGGTCTATTATCAAATCATTTGCCGTATTGACAACAACAAATCAGCTCCACTAAAAGATGTTCACGAATGTGAAAATGCAAATTTCTCGAACTTTAGCCAATATAACTTGTTTCACAAGAGCAGTCAAATCTATATGCGTAAAACGAAGTATTTAATCTACGTGATTCTTATTCTCGTCTCGATTTCACTATTAAATGCGAAGAAACACTGATGGCAGTTTCCCGGAACTGAGTGTTCGGAAAAAATTCAACAATCTTCTCGAAACTATTAGACTTACAAATCTATTTTATTTTACCAAAGATTCTAAATTCATACGTTATCGCTTTAAATGGCGTACTTGTCTTGGACTTGGTCATTCTTTTATATCGTTAATTTAGATACATAACTACAGATTATATATATAACTGTGGAAATTCATCAGAACTTATTGAAAAGAATATTATTTGTTTAAATATCTGTATTTTACTGATTGACCACTAATAATTACAACAATATACAGAATATTATCATACTTTCATTCTGTGAAATATAATGACAGAATCGAATAAATTGATGACTGGAATGAAATGGTCAATGTTTCTTAAGAAAATTCGTGACATTTTAAAGCCTAGATCAACGTGAATAAGCAACTTTCTTTAGAAACGAGACCTAATGCATCTAAGCTTGAATAATACAAATTAATTGATATTATATGTGTTTATATGTAAAAGTTCTACTAAGCATCATATTACACAGATTACGTATTACATATCATACACCTCACGAATCACAGACTACTAACTACAGACCTCCAATCAGCTCTGATCTGTGCTGTTTTATAAATGTTGCAAAGTAGTGTTCATAGTCTTCGTGTCTCCTGAATATATCAGAGACATCAAGTTTTTCGGTATAACTCTTTACTTTATGTCTTGAGGATTTCAACTTAGGAATTGCTTTGCAACCACCTACGTAGTTTCTCTAAAATGTGTTCTATATACCTCCAGTGATTTTTCCTAACATCCTTCTCAAATAGAAGTTTGTTAATTTGCTGTCAGAGTGGGTTGTTAGTGACGGTCAATGTCCAACGGAGCTGGAGTATCTTGAGTAGATAGCTCTTTATAAATGTGCTTTTCTGATGGTGATTGTAGTGGGCGTCTACTGAACCTTACATTCGGTTCAGCAAAATTCCCTTGAAAGCTCTGCTTGGCACTGAAGGCAATTTGATTCCTATGTAGTTATAACACTCACTTAGATCTCCTCTCTTCAGTATTTTTCAGGGGAATCTCTCTTTTCAGTCTCATGGCACTTATTCTCCTTAGCTCTTCCTGGGGTGAATGTGGAGCATCTCCACAGTCACCTAAATATCTTAATTTAATGGATCAACCGGAATGCTATGAGGGTCATTCTGCTTTAACGTTTCTGACTTGTCTAATGACCGTGCTGAATTCTTCGATTATTAGTGAGGTGTCCACCTTGCGTGTGCTACCTTGATGTTCAATGGGTTCAGTGATGCTGGTCTATTTAGGGGTTCTTCAAGGAGATCTGCCCACCTGTCCAACTGCTCTTGTACCTCATTCGTTGGCGATCCCTCTTATTTTTGACTGGTTGTTCTGGTCTACTAGATTTCCCTGTAAGCTTCCTGAATGTATTGCATACTTCTCGCGTGGTTTCTTTCTTATCTGCTTGTTCGACCGTAATTGCCAGTTTCTCTACATATTTTTGATTGTCAACCCCCATGCTCCTCTCCATTCAGTCGTTCGCTTCTGTATACTCGCAATGTGCTTCGGCTTTCTTTGTTTCTGTTAGGCTCTTGTTAACTGCTGTTTTCTTTTCTTCCTTCTCATGATCTTGTCTAAGTTCACAGTGGTAATTCATTGTCTGTGCTGATGGTTCTTGCCGTCGAGCACCTTCTGGCATGGTGAGGTTCTTATGTCTTTCGGACTGTTACTTATCACGTGACGAGGTCGGTAATCAGAACACCGACTTATACGACCGTGGCCCTGTGCCAAACTAATGGCGCTTTAACCAGCACGAGCAGCCTCGGGCCAACTCTGGGTCCTTATTGATCCTTCTAGTTTAGCTCTGTTCGTTAAGTCCAGAACACAATCCTAGCTTCCACTGTATGAATCATGCATTTCAAACATACTCAGGTTATATACGAGTGAATCAGACAGCATATGTCAAAACGTGTGTCCTGGATCCTACTGCTATTCACTATCCAACTCCGCACAAAATGCTAGTAGATTATAGGCAATACTAAGGCAATCTACACAGGATGGGAATATGGTGAGACTGATCAGTTCCAGCCGGACATTAACAGCTGGAAGAATTAAACAACCTTTACAAATGAATTATTTGATGGGATGTCGATAATACCTGGTTTTGATTAGCAGCAATATTCACGTCTCATTTATATGAGACTATTCAGCATGAGTCACCTGCAGGTGTTGACATATGACAAATGCATTATTCGGTGCAGAGTATATACGAATGACATCATGATTCCTCGATCATTTTAACCGTTGGAACCCATGCCTCAAATTTGGTAGTTTACAGAAGAACTCAATCTGCAAAATGTTTCTCAGTAGTGATTATTCTAAATATCCAATATAAGGATCCTTTCAGTGCTTCGTTGTTTGCTTATCTGCCCATCTGTTTTTGATAACGATTCTTTCACAATCTAATTGTTATCATATGGCGCATATGCATTTGGTACTTCTTGTATCAATGTTTATGAGTTCAAATAAATAACTAAAATGGACGAGATATTGCCAGAACGCTCAGGTCAAAACAGGTGGCTTTCTTAGAGCAGCATCCCTTGAACTTTTAACCTACTCCACAAACAAGCAGAGGAATGCCAAGAGTAGCAGTTCCACGGTAACCAGTGACTAAAATAGGTTCATACGCTATTTGTCTCCTCAGAATCCTGCAGTCCACGCACACAATTTGTCCCGAATCAAGACAATCCTAGCTCCCCTACGAATGATTTCTGTAACTACTAACCCAGATTATGCGTTGAACATCTACTTTTGTCTTCACTCTCACTACATAAAGACGAGGACTGGCCTGGCAGTCTACAGACAAGTTGTCGTATAAGAACATCCGACGAGAGGACTACACTTAACCACCCTCAACCATACTAAGTCATTTGTCGGCATCTATTGCCTCATTACGGCTCCCTCCAAGAATGTTCTGAAGCTCAAACAACTCATTAGGTTTTAATTCTAACATATACTGCTCAAAATTTAAGATAGCGAAAACGCTAGCGCGCTATTTCTAGGGGGGGTTAATGGGCCAATGATAATCAGACCAAGGCATATCTTTCTACGAAATTGCTACCAGTTGTTATAAATGTATAAATGAAGAGTACTTGGAGTCAGCTGGATAACGTTAATTAGTAGTTGGTGGTATGCGTCAAGACTATTCGAAAAAGCAAATTCGGTACAACTCTGTAAAAATTCTGAATATTGTATCATCTTATGCTATTCGTTCCCCGACTACCTTCTCTACGTACTTTTTATCCTTTGGTTTTCCACTAGTGTTGATAATGTTGTTTTCATTCCTTACACTATCCCCAGTTGGAATACAGTGAATGAGGTAACCGGAACAGATACGTTTTGAAATACCTCTCCAAAAATAAATAAGAATGACAAATTATCCCAGCCTTTATGATTTAATCTACATAATAAAAGACACCACTACTAACACTTACTCGTTCTATCCCTATCATTTATAATTAAGCAACAAAGTATAGGTGTAAACAATTTACTGTCGCGTTTTACGACAGTAGATACGCAAGTACGCGAAATCAAACAAGGTATGAATAAAGTTAATGTACATGAAATGCCGAATATCGAAAATACTATAAGGATTAATTTGCTCTACATATTAGAAGCGTGCGTCATTTTATCGTTATAACAACTATGTAATGTCAAAAACCCAAATATTCGGAAGATATCAGTCAGTCAGCTACAACGCAGGACCAGCCACATATATGCATCGGTCCAAGTTGCCATATCACATTAACACAACAAGATGGAAACTGGATCCATAGAAGTAGTTAATTTAGAGGTGGTAATATATAAAAGAAAGATTGCAATGAGGATATAGTATAGGAAGAAAGAATTAGTTAGTAGAAAGAAGGATATGAAGTGAGTTTAATCTCTTAGTTTAAGGGAAGACAGGGAGTGTATACAACGACGCCATTGTGAACGACACTGAGTCATGTCACCAAGAGTCTCCAACCATTGGTTACGACAGTCACGCGGACTCCAACCAAGTAGTCTGCATCTACCAACATGGCTCAGACTAGAAGTTAGTGACTTCAAGCACTGATGCCACGTTTTGGTTTCACCGCCCCTTACTTTCTTCCAACCATCTCCAACACCGGTTAGCATTGCACGTCGTGGTAATCGATGTTCAGGCATACGTAACACGTGGCCCAACCATCTCAGTCGATGAAGATTCACAACCTCATCAACTGATTAACCATCATTCCCTAATACCCTGCGTCTAACCTCATTATTACTTACCCGGTGATCCCAGCAGATGCCAGCAATATTTCTAAGACATCTGTGGTCAAATACTAGTAGCTTACGGGTGTCTTCTACTCTTAAGGGCCATGTTTCGCTGCCTTAAAGTAAAACAGAACGGACTGCCGCGCAGTATACTCGTCCTTTTATTGATAGACGGATATCTCGCCTTCGCCAAAGGTGACGAAAGTTGACAAAAACCAAACGAGCTTTCCGAATCCGTGCTGAGATTTCGTCAGACACCAACCCATTAGGGCTGATCAGACTTCCCAGATAAGTGAAGTTGTCAACGCGTTCGACTACCTCACTCCCTATCCTTAGTTCAGGTGTTGACGCAGACCAGTCCTGAAGCAACAACTTGCATTTAGAGGGAGAGAAGCGCATTCCAAACATTCTGGCATTGTTGCTTAGTACTACCAAAAGACTCTGCATTTTATCAGCGTCTTCACCAAACAGGACTATATCATCTGCGTATTCTAAGTCGATAAGTGGACCTCCTGGAAGGAGATCAATACTCGAGAATTCAGTAGACGAAAATGTTATTTCCATCAATAGGTCTATGATGAAGTTAAACAAAAATGGATAAAGTGGACAGCTTTTGTTGTTTGATCTCTATTGTAGTTGAGAGCAAGCAAATACAGTGACAAATCAAGAGTCGAGTGAATTGATAATATTCAAGTACATGTGTATAAATAATTACATGATTCATCGTGCGATTCAAGCAAGTAATATTTAAGCTAGTAAGGGGAATGTGTGTATGGGCTGTAACAATTCATCAAGCACACATGTTCATACAGGCCTTTTGAACTTCTGCTAGAGTTGGGGGACCTACTTCAATGTTCCATTCACACTGTCTGGGCATGGAGGGTAGTTGTAGAGTAGCTGAGGGCCAGTTGAAATGTTCCGCCCATCGTTCTAAACGTCTGGACTGGGAGCGGATGAGAGTTTCGTCTTTTTCCGAAATAATCTCACTTACACTTGACTTAATAATTCCAGTTTCTTTTATTATTCTGTAGAGCTGTCTGGTGTTATCTATAGCTGCTGCCTTTTCCATTTCTTTTGCTTTCGTTACCCACCACTGCTCACGGTCGTTCCTTAGAATTTTTCTTAACCTATATCTGATTTCTTTACGCTCTTCATCATGTTCAGAACCTGATGGGATGAGTTTACGAGAATCCATCAGTGCAATAGACCTTCAAGAAATCCATTGGATCTTTATAACTCTGTGGTTTAAATCATTGATAAATGTCACTGCTGTTTCCACAGCTGATTGTATGCCTTTCCAAGCAACATCTGGATCAACCTCGTCTTCAGAACTACCTAAGTGTGACCTCAGTTGTTCCTGGAACCTACTTTTGGTTTTCTCCTTACTCAATTCAGTTCTAACGGGTTTTTTAATGTGGCTTTTTTGCGTCCAGTGAGGCGCAAGCAGATGCGTACCCGTATTAGGGCGTGGTCGGAGTCCAAGCAGGTACTCCAGAATGAGCGACAATCTTGTACCGACCATCTCCAACGATGACTGATGGCAATGTGGTCTATTTGAGTCCATCGTTGGTTTGGTGTAGGGGATCGCCATGTTAGACGATGTCTCTCCTTATGCCTAAAATTTGTGTTTGCTAAAAATAAACGATTGTCTGAGCAGTTGCAGCAGACGATCACCATTATCTGTTTGTTGTGCCGGAATACTAAAATACCCACCTCAATGCCTTTCTGTTTGGTTTAAACTACCTAGCTGGGGATTAAAGTCACCTGCTACGAGTGCTATGTTTGAGCGTTTAGCTTTCTGAAGAAGTTCGAACAGCTTTCTGTAAAATTCATCTTTCACTTCATCTGAGCTGCAGTCAGTGGGAGCGTAGGCAGAAACGACAAAAAGGCAACGACGCTATTAGGTATCTTAAATGTTCGCCTTCTGACTACACGCCATTACATTACCAGATTTGCAGTTATTGAACACATTAATCTACCATGTACACGAAATATCATCATTACAACGAACATTCACGGCGCACAACTAATAAACGTATACACCTTTCCGTTGACGGGCTGCGTACAAAGACACGCTGCCAACAAATAGGACGGAAAACCTGTTGTTAGGAGGATGTGAAGAATCCATATAATTATAATTACGCTGTCATCATCACAAATGATTCTAGTACGAGGCGAAGGCAGTAAAAGCAATTAATGAAACTAAGTCTGAAATAACCGATTTAAGAGAGAATTAATCCAGTTGCAGAACTACTTAGTTACATGGCTTTAAAGAGAATGGTGTGTTAAAACATACATTGAGCTCCATTTTCAGATGAAGTTATGTTAATTCGCAGTTCAAGTTGTATAAATCACTTGAAACCTAATTCTTATTAATCTACGGAAATATTTTATTACATCACCTCGATCACTGATCACATACACATATCAAGCTTCATGTAACCTCTGTCTGATTCCAAATTTAACCACCGTTATTCTGCAATGACCATACGTAACAATAGTTCCAATCTGCTTTGACAAATTTAGTGGCATCATTAGACGATAAACTATACTACCCACCAGTTAGCAACGGTTCAAGTTGTCACGCCCCGGGTAGGCAGAATGGAGACGATCGTTGTGGAAAATTACACCGAGAGCAATGAGAATCCAAACATAAGTACAGTTCAAAAGGTATAAACGCCACCAAAGAACGTAAAGCTAGGGAAAGTAATCCAAGATTTAAAAAGCGAATGCAACTGAGCCAATGAATGGTTATGAGCACCGATATTCAACGACTATAGCCATAGGTTGCAATTAGTCTACTAATCCCGAATGGGGAGAGTACTCAGTCCTAAAAGACATGTCTAATCAAATAGACCATTAGACAGATCGACCTTATATTTATGAACCCTAGACTCCTGACCTCTTGCGACATTTGACGTTGTACATCTAAGTAGGTACCCAACAATACCAAAACGCAGCCTAACCGAAACAGAAGATGAGGATACATCACTTTTACCATTGGCAACCCGCTGGTTCCACTGTAGCTTGAGCGTTTCCTAGGTTTGGATGCCCCAAATGAAGCAGAGAAAACTACGTGGCTTTACACTCGCCCTTTGTTTAGCGAGGTAGTACTACCCCATATGTGGTGGGGACTATTAGAGGCAAGATTGGCATTTACAATCATATCGAGAAACTTCCATATCGTTAAGATAACAGTTCTCAAGAAAAGGAAACTATCTGGTACTGAGGGACAAGATACGGAAAATCCAACGGTTTGAGAACACCTGCATAGTTGAGTAAGTTCAAACTACCTATGGTCAACAAGTTAGGTTTTTGCTGAAAGGAACTAAGTATTCAAAATGTTTGCTTTTATTGAGACATGTAGAGTAAGTCGACATGCTTCAAGTAGCTACAAAAAAAATGCTTGTAACTGTAGTTACCAACATGAATAAAGTTATTAGAAAATCATATATTAGTATCTTTTATTGCCAAACAGCAAAAACACAGAACAAATCTGAAGACAAGCCATTCCTGGAACACGGACAAAGCAACTCACACGAAACTGCAGTTAGTTGCGGTTCGAAGATTTATATTGTCACTTCAATACACTTAAAACCGACCCTTCTAAGTAGACTCGACTTTATAAATTTAATCCAAAAAGCAAACCACGACAGAAACGTTAAGTAGATATGCTAAGATGCCGAATTTGTTTTGTGAAGACCGTCCTTAATATGTAACACAATGCACAATTAAAAGTGGTGCTTAAACTCGACAAAGAACTATCCAAATTAATTACTACGCAGACTATCCTGTATTTGATGAAACTAAACGATTTAATCAACAAGGAAAAGGAATGAAATTTTACGAAACTCAGACTATGTACTTTTTCAGAGGTTTCAATGTTATTTTGTATTCACAAAACCTCGTCTTTGCACGAATCTCCTAAAATAAAGCCTTAGTACAGGATATACGGCTTTAATATATTGGAATGACAAGGATTATTCTTTAAAGCCTCCCACATATAGGAAATAAAATTCAATTAGCTAATAGTCCAGTCCATAAATTTATTTATAACAGACTCATTCTGCTGATTCAACATTAATTATCTGCTTTCCTTTAAAATCAGTACAAGGCACGAATGTTACCAAAGTGTAGAACTTATGTATACTGTCTGCGTCCTTGTTAGCTTTGCGCGCAAGCCTCACGCGGACACGATATGGAACATTTCGGACACCTTTGGACCATATAAATCTATATACATATAATAGAACAGCTATATGAGCTTACTGATTGAGCCGCACACCAATTCGAACATCTTCAGTGCCCATCATCTTTTTAGCAAACATCTTTATTTCTTTAATAGCTCTAGGAGCTCGCCTTTTGAAACCAACACCATGAATGCGTTTGTGCAAATGAATTGTATATTCACGAGTAGCAACACCTTTTCTGGCAGTCCTTCTAGCTTTCGCTCCTGATTGCACCATGGCCGACAAGCAAGCACGCCAAACCTAAGTAACCGCTAATGTTTACTGACCCTTAAACGATCAGGCTGTTTGATGTCCAATTTATAACGCTCATAAAAAGAACAGCTTATGTACATGTTATCATCATACTGCGAATCCCGCCATGATTTTTCTACATTATTTACACTAAGATTCATGGCGGGACATAGATATATATCTGTACTTTTATTTAAGGTTGTGGCATATTTGATAGTTAGCCCGATATGATATGGTACACCAAACAATAAACTATGAATCTGTTCCTTGTTGTAACGTCATATTTTTATCTTTGTGTTTTTTCCTTCCGGTAAGGGACTTTTGCATTCTTGGATTTTTTTCAGCCCATTTATACATTTTGTCCTCATTACTGTGATTTCAGATTCAAATTTGTGCAGTAAGGACAGAAGGCCTACGGCCTATGTTAGACCTTTTCTAGTGGGCTTTCGCGAGTGTTCAGTCTTTTCTTGAAAGTGTCAGTTGAAGGTGCGGACACCATTGCTTCGGGCAGCAGTTTCCAAGTATTGATGACTCGGAGTGAAAATCTGTATGCCACGGGTATTTTGCTCGTTCTTGGCTTTTCTACTCGCCTGCTATGTCCTCTGAGATGTCCTGATCCAGTGGGAAGAAAAAGACAGGATAAGTTAGGTCCAAAATAATTTCTCAGTATTCTGCACACCGAAATTATATCTCCCCTTAATCTGCGATAGGGCAAAGTAAAGAGGTTCAGTTTTTCATGCCGTTCTGTGTATGGTAAGTCCCGGAGTTCTGAAATTGCACGGGTAGCTGCCCTCTGTACTTTTTCCAGGATATCCGAGCCACCTTTTAAACAGGGGCTTGCAGCCTGAGCTCAGTTCTCAAGCTTAGTTCTCACTAAGGATTTGTATACTGTGGTGAACATGGTAGTATCTAACTAAATGAATGTCCGTTTTAAAGCCCATGGGGTTCGAAACCCCTTGACTGCGACCTCCCGGCAATAGGCCGTCGTCTTAAGATTATTACTCACTGTCACCCCTAGGTCCCCATGAGACCGGACCACGGGTAATGGCACTTCCTCTATGTTGTACCTATTAGCGTTTGAGTCCCCATAGTGCATGTAGACACTTTGCCACGTTTATGTGCATCAGCCACTCTATAGATAAGTTAATCACATTATTTAAGTTTGCCTGAAGTGTGCATGCATCTACGTCTCCTGTTATTACTCGCCATATTTTTTACATCGTCAGCGTATAATAACATCGGTGACTGTACAATACTTGGGTGATCATTTAAATACGGCATAAAAAGTGAAGGACATATGACAGAAACTTGAGGTATTCTATTAAATGCTGGTCTCCAGGTGAAGCACTTTAAATTTACTCTCACTCTCTGTCTACGACCTACTAGGAAATCCTTAATCCATTTTAAAAGAGGTCCGGCAATACCAATTTTTTCTAACTTCAATAGCAGTCTATTAGTTGGCACCTTGTCAAATGCCTTGCTGAAGAATTTGTAGACAATATCCACTTATTTTCCGTTGTCTTACGCCTTTATCCAATATTCCTTTGCTATAAGGAGGTTTGTTGTACAATATAAATCCCTTTTAAAACAATTTTGTTTGCTGTTTAAAAGATTATTGATTTCCACAAATGTAATTATGGTCTGTTTGGCTATTATTTCCAAGATTTTAACTACAACACTGTTGAGGCTTACAGGTCTGTAGTTCGATGGAAGTTGTATTGGTCCTCTTTTATGTATGGGGTTGACGACTGCGTCCTTCCAGTCCATGGGTAAAACACCTTGGTCAAGTGACATATTGAATAGCAGTAAACAAGGCTGCGATATGTTGTGTAGTATGTATCAAGATTTTGGGGTGTAGTTCATCTGGTTCTATTTACTTTTCTATGTTTAAGGTGCTAAGAGCCCTAAATATATCCACTTGATGAAAGTCCACGATGTGCAGGTGGTTTGTTAACTCTGTTTTTTGGTCTGGTTCTCTGTCTAGAAAAGGTTCTTGAGTGAAAACTGCCACAAAATAGTTATCCATAGTCTCTGCTTTTCCACGATCCTCTCTATAACATCACATTCACTTCCTTCCTTAATTAGGTTAGAAATACAATGATGCACCTCTGCTCCGTAATTTATGTGCGAGAATATTCTCTTAGGCTGCATGAGTGCATATTATGTGAAATGTATTACATATTTTCTCTGAGCTTAACGAATTTTAATTATAAACGTGTTACTTACCGATCTGTAGCGTTCCGTCGTACCTCCTGCGCCAAGGCTGTTGGCAACATTTCAACATTTCTTATTTTGACTTAGTAAGCGTCGAATATTTAAGCCTATACAGGGATGGCTGTGTTTCCTCAAATTTCTCTAGAAACGAGACCTAATGCATCTAAGCTTGAATAATACAAATTAATTGATATTATATGTGTTTATATGTAAAAGTTCTACTAAGCATCATATTACACAGATTACGTATTACATATCATACACCTCACGAATCACAGACTACTAACTACAGACCTCCAATCAGCTCTGATCTGTGCTGTTTTATAAATGTTGCAAAGTAGTGTTCATAGTCTTCGTGTCTCCTGAATATATCAGAGACATCAAGTTTTTCGGTATAACTCTTTACTTTATGTCTTGAGGATTTCAACTTAGGAATTGCTTTGCAACCACCTACGTAGTTTCTCTAAAATGTGTTCTATATACCTCCAGTGATTTTTCCTAACATCCTTCTCAAATAGAAGTTTGTTAATTTGCTGTCAGAGTGGGTTGTTAGTGACGGTCAATGTCCAACGGAGCTGGAGTATCTTGAGTAGATAGCTCTTTATAAATGTGCTTTTCTGATGGTGATTGTAGTGGGCGTCTACTGAACCTTACATTCGGTTCAGCAAAATTCCCTTGAAAGCTCTGCTTGGCACTGAAGGCAATTTGATTCCTATGTAGTTATAACACTCACTTAGATCTCCTCTCTTCAGTATTTTTCAGGGGAATCTCTCTTTTCAGTCTCATGGCACTTATTCTCCTTAGCTCTTCCTGGGGTGAATGTGGAGCATCTCCACAGTCACCTAAATATCTTAATTTAATGGATCAACCGGAATGCTATGAGGGTCATTCTGCTTTAACGTTTCTGACTTGTCTAATGACCGTGCTGAATTCTTCGATTATTAGTGAGGTGTCCACCTTGCGTGTGCTACCTTGATGTTCAATGGGTTCAGTGATGCTGGTCTATTTAGGGGTTCTTCAAGGAGATCTGCCCACCTGTCCAACTGCTCTTGTACCTCATTCGTTGGCGATCCCTCTTATTTTTGACTGGTTGTTCTGGTCTACTAGATTTCCCTGTAAGCTTCCTGAATGTATTGCATACTTCTCGCGTGGTTTCTTTCTTATCTGCTTGTTCGACCGTAATTGCCAGTTTCTCTACATATTTTTGATTGTCAACCCCCATGCTCCTCTCCATTCAGTCGTTCGCTTCTGTATACTCGCAATGTGCTTCGGCTTTCTTTGTTTCTGTTAGGCTCTTGTTAACTGCTGTTTTCTTTTCTTCCTTCTCATGATCTTGTCTAAGTTCACAGTGGTAATTCATTGTCTGTGCTGATGGTTCTTGCCGTCGAGCACCTTCTGGCATGGTGAGGTTCTTATGTCTTTCGGACTGTTACTTATCACGTGACGAGGTCGGTAATCAGAACACCGACTTATACGACCGTGGCCCTGTGCCAAACTAATGGCGCTTTAACCAGCACGAGCAGCCTCGGGCCAACTCTGGGTCCTTATTGATCCTTCTAGTTTAGCTCTGTTCGTTAAGTCCAGAACACAATCCTAGCTTCCACTGTATGAATCATGCATTTCAAACATACTCAGGTTATATACGAGTGAATCAGACAGCATATGTCAAAACGTGTGTCCTGGATCCTACTGCTATTCACTATCCAACTCCGCACAAAATGCTAGTAGATTATAGGCAATACTAAGGCAATCTACACAGGATGGGAATATGGTGAGACTGATCAGTTCCAGCCGGACATTAACAGCTGGAAGAATTAAACAACCTTTACAAATGAATTATTTGATGGGATGTCGATAATACCTGGTTTTGATTAGCAGCAATATTCACGTCTCATTTATATGAGACTATTCAGCATGAGTCACCTGCAGGTGTTGACATATGACAAATGCATTATTCGGTGCAGAGTATATACGAATGACATCATGATTCCTCGATCATTTTAACCGTTGGAACCCATGCCTCAAATTTGGTAGTTTACAGAAGAACTCAATCTGCAAAATGTTTCTCAGTAGTGATTATTCTAAATATCCAATATAAGGATCCTTTCAGTGCTTCGTTGTTTGCTTATCTGCCCATCTGTTTTTGATAACGATTCTTTCACAATCTAATTGTTATCATATGGCGCATATGCATTTGGTACTTCTTGTATCAATGTTTATGAGTTCAAATAAATAACTAAAATGGACGAGATATTGCCAGAACGCTCAGGTCAAAACAGGTGGCTTTCTTAGAGCAGCATCCCTTGAACTTTTAACCTACTCCACAA
The DNA here is from genome assembly GCA_944470205.2 of Schistosoma margrebowiei. Taxonomy (NCBI): domain Eukaryota; kingdom Metazoa; phylum Platyhelminthes; class Trematoda; order Strigeidida; family Schistosomatidae; genus Schistosoma; species Schistosoma margrebowiei. Next base: position 9,668,194 of record OX104025.1, read on the forward strand.
ACAAGCAGAGGAATGCCAAGAGTAGCAGTTCCACGGTAACCAGTGACTAAAATAGGTTCATACGCTATTTGTCTCCTCAGAATCCTGCAGTCCACGCACACAATTTGTCCCGAATCAAGACAATCCTAGCTCCCCTACGAATGATTTCTGTAACTACTAACCCAGATTATGCGTTGAACATCTACTTTTGTCTTCACTCTCACTACATAAAGACGAGGACTGGCCTGGCAGTCTACAGACAAGTTGTCGTATAAGAACATCCGACGAGAGGACTACACTTAACCACCCTCAACCATACTAAGTCATTTGTCGGCATCTATTGCCTCATTACGGCTCCCTCCAAGAATGTTCTGAAGCTCAAACAACTCATTAGGTTTTAATTCTAACATATACTGCTCAAAATTTAAGATAGCGAAAACGCTAGCGCGCTATTTCTAGGGGGGGTTAATGGGCCAATGATAATCAGACCAAGGCATATCTTTCTACGAAATTGCTACCAGTTGTTATAAATGTATAAATGAAGAGTACTTGGAGTCAGCTGGATAACGTTAATTAGTAGTTGGTGGTATGCGTCAAGACTATTCGAAAAAGCAAATTCGGTACAACTCTGTAAAAATTCTGAATATTGTATCATCTTATGCTATTCGTTCCCCGACTACCTTCTCTACGTACTTTTTATCCTTTGGTTTTCCACTAGTGTTGATAATGTTGTTTTCATTCCTTACACTATCCCCAGTTGGAATACAGTGAATGAGGTAACCGGAACAGATACGTTTTGAAATACCTCTCCAAAAATAAATAAGAATGACAAATTATCCCAGCCTTTATGATTTAATCTACATAATAAAAGACACCACTACTAACACTTACTCGTTCTATCCCTATCATTTATAATTAAGCAACAAAGTATAGGTGTAAACAATTTACTGTCGCGTTTTACGACAGTAGATACGCAAGTACGCGAAATCAAACAAGGTATGAATAAAGTTAATGTACATGAAATGCCGAATATCGAAAATACTATAAGGATTAATTTGCTCTACATATTAGAAGCGTGCGTCATTTTATCGTTATAACAACTATGTAATGTCAAAAACCCAAATATTCGGAAGATATCAGTCAGTCAGCTACAACGCAGGACCAGCCACATATATGCATCGGTCCAAGTTGCCATATCACATTAACACAACAAGATGGAAACTGGATCCATAGAAGTAGTTAATTTAGAGGTGGTAATATATAAAAGAAAGATTGCAATGAGGATATAGTATAGGAAGAAAGAATTAGTTAGTAGAAAGAAGGATATGAAGTGAGTTTAATCTCTTAGTTTAAGGGAAGACAGGGAGTGTATACAACGACGCCATTGTGAACGACACTGAGTCATGTCACCAAGAGTCTCCAACCATTGGTTACGACAGTCACGCGGACTCCAACCAAGTAGTCTGCATCTACCAACATGGCTCAGACTAGAAGTTAGTGACTTCAAGCACTGATGCCACGTTTTGGTTTCACCGCCCCTTACTTTCTTCCAACCATCTCCAACACCGGTTAGCATTGCACGTCGTGGTAATCGATGTTCAGGCATACGTAACACGTGGCCCAACCATCTCAGTCGATGAAGATTCACAACCTCATCAACTGATTAACCATCATTCCCTAATACCCTGCGTCTAACCTCACTATTACTTACCCGGTGATCCCAGCAGACGCCAGCAATATTTCTAAGACATCTGTGGTCAAATACTAGTAGCTTACGGGTGTCTTCTACTCTTAAGGGCCATGTTTCGCTGCCTTAAAGTAAAACAGAACGGACTGCCGCGCAGTATACTCGTCCTTTTATTGATAGACGGATATCTCGCCTTCGCCAAAGGTGACGAAAGTTGACAAAAACCAAACGAGCTTTCCGAATCCGTGCTGAGATTTCGTCAGACACCAACCCATTAGGGCTGATCAGACTTCCCAGATAAGTGAAGTTGTCAACGCGTTCGACTACCTCACTCCCTATCCTTAGTTCAGGTGTTGACGCAGACCAGTCCTGAAGCAACAACTTGCATTTAGAGGGAGAGAAGCGCATTCCAAACATTCTGGCATTGTTGCTTAGTACTACCAAAAGACTCTGCATTTTATCAGCGTCTTCACCAAACAGGACTATATCATCTGCGTATTCTAAGTCGATAAGTGGACCTCCTGGAAGGAGATCAATACTCGAGAATTCAGTAGACGAAAATGTTATTTCCATCAATAGGTCTATGATGAAGTTAAACAAAAATGGATAAAGTGGACAGCTTTTGTTGTTTGATCTCCATTGTAGTTGAGAGCAAGCAAATACAGTGACAAATCAAGAGTCGAGTGAATTGATAATATTCAAGTACATGTGTATAAATAATTACATGATTCATCGTGCGATTCAAGCAAGTAATATTTAAGCTAGTAAGGGGAATGTGTGTATGGGCTGTAACAATTCATCAAGCACACATGTTCATACAGGCATGTTAATAATAATACAAATATATATAACTTGCTACTTTTTAAATGACATTCATTCTCAATGGATTGATTGAAGTGCTTGACAATAGGTACGTAAGTGGACTTAGGCATATTCGATGTGCTATAATCACTATTTTCTGGAAACAAAGATACGAAATAATATCTGTGTTTGCGAGATATTTTGGACTGGACAGAACGACTGTGACGCAAAGAACATGCTGTTAGTCGCTCGTTCGAATTTTATTCCACCGTATTGCCATTTATTTGTTCCATCTCTGTCATGCACCTCTCTCTCTCTTTTAAACACACTTCATGTTCTTCAGTCGTCCTTGTCTGGGATTTCGCCATCTGATCTTGGTACGTGATTTGTCTTCTATTAACTAATTTCACTGTTTTGTGTTACCGGACCATTGACAATAAGGTCATGTTTGACTAAACTCAAGATCGCGGAGTGGTTCAGTCCATGGATTTTGACCTTCCACTGCCAACTTTAAACGGTTACTGGGATCCTTGGATATAGGTGTCTGACCTTATCTTGTTGGGAATATTTTTATTGATTCTGAGGCATCGAGCTCTTGTTTATTAGCTATTTATTTTGTTGTATAGCACGTGAGTATGTTCTAGAGGAACCTTTGACTATGTGGCACATACTGTACCGGTTGAGGTAGTTTGCAATTTTGATATTATTTATTCTTTTTGTTAAACGTAGTTTGGCATTTTCGGATAAGCGCTGGTTCATTAGTTCTGCGTTCAGATCAAATATTTGTATTTCATTCGTTACGAGTATGGAACGTGTCACTACTACAGCAGGAAAAACTACCTATCAGTCGAAAAATATCTTGTCAAGAGAAAAAAGACTAGGTCAATTGAATCTGCTTTAATGACGAGCAATCAATTAAATAATAATAACTATATGGGAAATACAGTTAATTACTAGTTACTAAAAGCACATGTCCCTAGAGTAACCAGTAGGTGTGCTTGAAAATCAACCACATGGGACAGAAGCAATCAGTTTACAAAGCACCAGTCAAAGTGCCACAATTCAGCGCGGTGACTTTCAAAGACTCATAGTGAGTAAAGCAAATATAAAACATTCATTAAAAGACTCGACGGAGCCAGTTACGAACAAGAATTTGTAAACAATATGTTATTACTGATTGTAATCAGCCCGAAAACATTTTAACAAATATATCAGATACTGAAAACGATAAAAAGGCAGTACATACATCAGAAATGGAGGGATTTTTTCATATTCTCACGGGGACGTACCAAGATGGATTTTAAGAACATTATGCTCAAATGTAAGATATTGTGTTATCATTAAAGGCGGCGTATACTTGAAAGACTTCCTACACAATTTATCATGATAGGATTAAAAAATGTATTAGTAGTCGATGATAAAACGACATGCTTAAGAAAGATTTTAAGAACTAGTATCCCTTTTGTTATGTTTACGATCTATATTCAAGAATAGAAAATATTTTGCTCAACCTACCAAGGCCAAAGATGAACGAACAATTACACAGGATAAAATTTCGTTGACAATCACAATCCCCAATAGCTTGCATGTGGTAACAACTGGACTGGATTTAAAAGTTAGGCAGGAATAACCGGAAATTAGAAACGATAATAAGTATCATCAACACTTCTAGTTGGAATTCTCCCTACAGATTTGCACGAACTACGATATCTGTAATATCCAGATGAGGTAATTTACTCGTACGAATTCTACCAAGATGAACATGTGGACGTCGCAGAAATGAGTCTTGCTGCGGACAAATAAACCCAATGGTGACTGTTATGACCTTGAAGTCTGGCTTTTCCATCACACGAATTATCTACCAATCCGAATACGACTTATACAAATCTTCACACTAGGCCAACCAATGACGTTCAACCGGTGTGGGCAGTTTAGCGTCCTTATTGGTCCTATGTCCTCCGAGCCCTTCCACTTGAGTCCAGAACATAATACCAGCTTCCGTAATATGAATCGAATCGTTTATTTCAAACATACTCGGTTTATATATCAACCAGACAAACCACAACGTACCATAAATTAGAAAATAACATGTGTACACAAATAAGCCAAAAAGTGGCTGTGAACGCGGGAGATAGTAATTAATAGACTGAACATAGATTAAGAACCGTAAATTGTATAATAATAAATTATAGGTCAAAATAAAGCTTATAATAAGAGGAATACAAATATACGTAATGTAATTGTTGAATAATTATACAATAAGAATATTTATAGAATATTAGTCTATTAACAGTCTTCGGAAGTTACCTATAACTTAATCTTCACTGGGTTTTAACAGTGACGATGCTGAGACTGCTTAGATAATTGATCCAAGTAAATTAAGCTCTCAATTTCCTTACACATAAAGTCATCCTTTTTGATAGTCGTGCACAGATGCATTAGATCCTTCTCGCCAATTTCTCTTAATATTTAATTTGTTAGTAAATCATGAGCACATTGGGAAGGCCTATCAACATCTTTTGTGAGCATATGTCTCTATGATATACAAATAGCAAAAGAGTGGGAGCCAAGATTATATCCCTCTAAATGAATTTCATCAACCTGCAAAATACTTCTTGAATTTAGAACTAGATTCATTAATGTTTGAGTTGTCAGTAACCTAGTCTTAATTTACATGTTTATGTGGACACACATGCATAGGGAGGAGTAATCGAACAATGCAATCAAGGGTCATTGAACATGTGCCTAGATGGCTTTAAAACCAATTAGTGTCAAGTGGCCCATTCATTGTGGAAGTAGAAAACCATGTTTATCGATAGTGAAACATAATTGAAACGGGGCACATAACTGACATTAATACAGCTTTTAAAACGTTGTATAGAAATTGTCAAGGACGAATTCTCAGTTTATTGAAGCATTGGCTACTCGTATATTTACCCCCCCTTATGTGTCCAAAAACAATTTGTTGTAACGTTGAATTTACCCTAGTAATCTTTAAGTCATGTTATGGCCTAAGATAATGCGACGATTTTTTATTCTTTCTATACGATGATTCTCTCTTCTTTGTTGCCGGTTTTACTTGAACTAACATTTAACTGACATTTATTAGTTTTCATATAAAAATGCCCTGATCAGATTATTCGAAATGTATAGCGCAGATACATCACATTTCTCAGATCAAATCCACCTTTTAATTGCCTTAGATATTCTAATTATCATTATCGCTACTTGATAAATTCAATATCGAAACCAATGTAATTTGACCGCACATTTACAGGTCTGTTTCCCTAAGCTAATGTGAATTTCTATGAGTGTAACATGACATATTTCAGTCTACAAAAATTAGATTTATACATCCATCATAAGGAGTGATGACCTTCATAACTAACAAGAATAGCTGACTCTTTCTAACAATCTAAAAATTACCCCAGATGAAAGTGTGTTTTGCAGAATGTATAAAGCCATAAGTTTGGTAACAACTTTGTACTCAATTATCAAAAGACACCGATAATAAAAATTTGATTTTCGATTGAAAGTAGTTTGCAGTTAATAATAATTAATGAAGTACAATAAAAGATAATCCTATCTAAAAATCCTAAGATCATATAAGCATTTGAAATGTAGGTTTCCTGATATTCTCTATACAACCATATTTGTGATCCTGTAGAAAATTTTACGGTATTATTCGCATATCCATTTTCAAGTACGATAATATAACACAAACAAGACAACCGAACTACAGATGTGAAACAACGCATTTCAACGGCTAGAATTCGAAGTTTCACGTAAATGAACTCAATAATTGTTGTAACGTGTGGGTGAGACTGCAGGTTTTGATAAGCAGCGTTTATATCGATCGCTTCTGTGACACGTAAACACTTTCGGACGACCTAGAGTCCCGATTGGCCCTGCTTCCCTGTCTATCCCAGCCAGTTGAGTTCAGAACGAAAGTCACAGCCTCTGAGATATGAATCACTGTATTTCAGACACACTCTGTTTATATACTAACCAAACATACCACATTGTACCATAAAAATAGAAAACAACATTTACACAATATTAAACAAGTGAAGTAAATATCGACCAATAGGTAATGTACATTTAACGTCCAAGGATAACATTAGACTTAACATGATAACTATTGGTATATTTTTCTGCACATCCTAACAATAATGTCAGTTGGATTTTGTCTAAGCTGAACACCTTATTTCCAAAATTTATTATGCAAGTGTTATATACATAATAAATCATATTTTCATTCCCATTAAAAAAGTATATATATATTAAAATGTTATAAACATTGCAAATAATCATATTTGGAGACTTTTTATAGTAAAGTGATATCAACAGAGAAGGATCATTGAACATTTAAAAAATACTGAACATGTATTTTGTAATATTCATGAATTCCTCTTTGATGCTCATATACAACCCTCAATTCAAAATTTTCATGCAGAATATTAGTTTTAGAAAATACCCACTTAAGTATCTGGTTTTATCTTTAATAACCTCTTTTGAAGTGATGTTTTAAGGTTTTATCCTATACAAACTGACTTCCATTTCCGATAAAACTGCTGTGAACTATGATATATGTATACTTTCATAACAATAGTAAAAAGAACAACTAGAACATATATAAAGACTATAATTTTTAATTATTGACATATTTCAATGAGAAACAGAGCAAAGTTGAGTCTGGTTACAATCAACCAATATATATCAATAAAAATAAATTGTTGTTAAAGAAGAAAAGTAACTACTATATTTTACGTCATGAAATTAAATAGAAATATGTCATGTTAATTAAATGAAGTGAAACAAACAAAGTGAAAGCACTTAGGTTATAAGTATATTGTTACTTAAGTGGTGCAATTTTAGAATAGAATAAAATGAATAAGAAAAGTTAATGGATAAAAAAAGAATGGAGAAAAGTTTATAAGGCCGGTGTGTGTGTGTGTGTGGAGTACATAGGTATACATCTAAATAGACACTAGAATCTATAAGTTTACCAAAAAAATAAACGGAAAATATAAAAAACATAATAACAGTATTAATAGTAATAATGATAAAGACAAGGACAGAGTTTTCTTTATTACCCTCCCCCATATTAACAGCATCGATAATAATCCAGATATTTAAATTAAACTTTATCTAACGGGAGAATGTCATTCTCATCAGCCAATGGAATCAAATCACAAAACATAGAACTTTCAACCTAAAACAAAAGAAAGGTAAAACACAAAATAAAATTTAGTGAGGAATAGAAATCCAAGTCATGAATGCATAACGTTGTGAAGGTCAAAATGACGATAAAGTACATGTACTCATTGGTGACTGGCTCCAAGATGTATATCCTGGAGTTCTAGTGAGAAACAGTGACCAATGGAGTTCAACCGGGTTAATTGTAAGATAGTAACTCACTGATGACAATGGTGGATATGTCGCTCAATTTCTTGAATTGGTTGAGGTTAGACATTAACATCGTGTAATCTCGGCTGGCTCAGCGGTCTAGTGGTTAAGCGCTCAGACGCAAGATTGATAGGTCCTGTGTTCGAGTCTCGCGAGCCGAGATCGTGGATGCGCACTACTGAGGAGTCTCACAGTAGGAAGAAACGGCCATCCAGTGCTTTCAGGTTTTTCATACTGGTCTAGCTTCAATTGACTCATGACCTTAACTATTAAAGTACATTTACCTAATCCTGCCTAGTTACATTTTTATTAGTTATCAATAGTTGTTTTAAAACTGATGAAATTCATATATGACAATTTAATAAAATGCTCACAAAACTAAATGAATAAATAATGAGTATTTCCTCAATAAATTCTTGAACAAGAATTGGATGGAACTAGAAAAGAAGGCCCGGGACAGAGTGGGTTGGAGAATGCTGGTCGGTGGCTTATGCTCCATTAGGAGTAACTTCTAGGGATTCCTACACTAGGACGAAACAGCTATCTAGTGCTTCCCAAATATTATTGGTTGTCTGACTAAAATCAATCAGCGATGTAATTAATGGGAATTCAAAAATCTCCACGAAACACCTGTAATAACAATAATAATCATGTGCACACTAGTAACTAACTTCAAAATGGGATCCTATCTTTCTTTAAATCTATTTGATTGAAATTTGTGTAGTAGTTCATCAAAAAATCATCAGTCCACTCACTTTATTCATTTCAGTTTTTTGTTAAAAACTAATTGAGTAATACAACGCCTAGTTTGTACATTTAAAACAAATAACTAATTGATTAGTTTATATTCAAGAAATAAGAACTTTAAACGTACCGACATTGAATATATACACTTTGTAGGCTCAGAGAATGACAAGTAAATATCTTTACTTGTTGAATGTAAACATCTAGAAATTATTCCAAAGCAAAAAAAATTAAAAGATGTACATCATACACATATATAAAAACAATGAATATTTTATTTTTCATGAGAATACTATATTTGAGTTCTGTTTCCATTAGATAACAAACAAGTGATTATAGGATGTTTGTAGTGGCTGATAACTATGTCAAGCTCACATAAGTTACTCTAGCTCTTAAACAGTTCAATTTATTTATTCTACTCAAACTACATTTTGACCTTGTCACTTATTCGTTTATAAGTCCTGACTGTTTTTATATGATCGTATGTGTGTGTTAACTACCTACCCTATTCATTACGTGTCTGTGACTTATTTTTTGTCTAAATATAAATATTCAATCAAGATTAGTCAAAACGAGTTGGCTCACATGCCTTCTCCAATCCGTTTCGCTTTGCTCTCTCCACTTTGCTTCGTTTCTCTGATTGTCTGTTTGAATGAACGATTGAATGAAATATATGAATTCAAAATCCATCCTCGTATTTCACTTATTTAACTCGGATAAGCCATAACGTGATTTAAGTCGATAATTATAAACAAGGGAAACCGGGACGAATATTTCGACAGCAATCATCATATGATATAACTGGAGTCAGATATCGGGTCATTAAAAGTTTTTTTAAATCAATAACTCACCAATAGATTTAAGATTTACTCATCATACCACTAATTAAAGCAATTAATCTAAGTTGACTGGAATATTTATACTATATGTGGCTACTATACCAGGTAACTCAGTTTAAGTATTGAGGGATAACCCGCACTACCGACAGTGTTATGGTATAGTGATACCAAGCTGCTCCCTAAGAGTAATCAAAATCCTAAATGCTACTGTTTTTTTCACAAAGGAAAGAACGGGTTATAAAAAATGATCCTAAAACTAGAACATCTCCACTTTTCACGTAGAATTCTGGTTCCGACGGTAAGGTTTGAAGTGCGAGATAATACAGCGTAAAGTACTCATAAAACATCAGGAATGAACAGCCACAACCAGCAGTCTCTTGGATTCTATGGCAAAAGACCACCTTTCTAAATTTATTTAATGATATCTTTTCATGATAAGAGTGAATAGACAATAACAATTACCAGCATATAACCAAAAAAAACACAAAACAGAGAATTGTATAACTGAAGGCACTAGTATAAACCAATAAATTCCAAAAACTTCCTATTTCAAGTAGGCGCGGATGTTGTGCAGAATAGCAGTGGAAGTTCACAATTAAACTATCAAGAGCTACAGATTTCCTATCAGTTATCCTAAAAGTACGTAATTTTACATTTGATTTCAATGCAGAATAACTGTAAAAACAAAATTCGAATATTCTTGAACAAAATAACTGTTAAGTCTATCGAAGCGTCCAATTGAGATATGGGCGAAATATAAGTTCATAAAGTAACGATTCTTTATCGAAAAATATACAAAAATTAGTTACAAGCCTCAACTTTTGAGGTGTTTGTGGCGTTTACTGCGTCTTTTTGTCTGAAATAAAAAAGGCTAAATAAGTGCAAAATAACAGCCCTTGGCTGTGTCTAATCATGATAACGATTTATCAACAAGCAAAAATTGAACTAAGAGCAAGCAATATAGAAACTATTGTGTTTAAACAAGGGTTAAATGATTGCACAAAATTGAGAATAACTGCTACAATGATTGATATAAAGTAATTATAATGATAAATACAATAAATGTTATAAGTACAGGTAAATATTTCAAAATATTACACGACAAACTTGTGTTACAACATAAGCGTAGAAAGTGCTAGGAATACAGCTATTTACTGAATATCAATAAGTAGCATAAAACAATATGCAAGAGTTGAAGGGAAGTGAATAAGGACAGAGAATGTAAAACAGATTGAACAATAATACAATACGGAAACATTAAACAAGTTAATATACTAGTCAGTATGAACCATACTTATTCTCTGGAAGTTAAAATGTTGCAGTTCGTCATTTTCAGTGTTACAGTCGAACACACCTCTGGTGAAGTTTTTTTATATGAAAAGTTAAATAAGTACCATACATAAATATTTTATTTATTGCTCGTTAGGATGAAGTATAAATCCATGCACTGAAATGTGATTCGAATGTCTGTTGTGTGGCCTAATGGTTTGATATGAAGTATGAAAACTTGGATCGATGGAAATTTATGTCAGATCACACATTGTTTACGAGTGATCATAGCTCATCCACTTTTTTATACAGCATAGATGTTCATGAAAGCCTAATTTAAGTTACGAAGTAGGTTTTGCAATATTGATTATAATTATTTTTTACCAGTTGTCGCTTCAATCATTCGACATCCGAAAAAACCAATGCTAATAAGTTAGTTAATTAAACCTGACAAAATAAGTTGTAAGGGCGATTGGCGTTTCAGGAAAAAAAAAAAGCTTTAATAAAAATTTGCGAGACTGGAGCACTGGAGAGAGTAAAGCAAACGGACACGTTAATAATTCGCGTTATAGTTATGGACTTCAACGCAACAATACTTTGTGAAGCGAATGGACACGTTACTAGTCTGAGTTTTTGCACAGCTGCATTAGACTTTCCTATCCGAAAAATTTGTAACAAAAAAGCGCAGAGAGCAATAATTTGTACACCAGTACAGGATGTGGGTAAAAATCATCGCAAGTATGTGTTATATACGCACATACAATATAAAAGTCAGAGACTGATAAATTCCACGGTACACACATAGGCATAGATGTTCGAGGTCGCAAGCATACGTCAAATGAATGAATAGGATGCATAAACAGAGGCCTATACACTCGTAGTATACACATAGATATGGATAGGATTTGAATTCGTTGTACCAAGTCGGAGCCCAGTAATAGTAGGAAATGAATGAAGTACTTGCCTTCAAATCATTGGATTAAAACTTGTCTATTGACGATCAGCTCCTTCACGCTCAATACTACAAATTTAGTTTTCACTCCTGTGCACTGGTTACGGCATACTTTATGGCAATTGATCTGGTTTGTCCCAAACCTGATGGGTATTCCTAGGGATAATCCGGTCCAACATAAAAAACCCTATTTTTACAGTTCTGCGCATCCCATAAGTCTTTATTAGAAAGTAGTCGAATTTATGACAGAGTGGGGTTGAGCCGCCCCCGAATGCCCTGGTACGGCCGAGAGTGGGGAGTCCGCTCTCCCTCTCGAAATACTCTTACACGGCCGCGCGTATACAGCCTTTGCCAGGGAAGTCCTACTCATTGCCTTCTCGTGGCGGGGGTGTTGTTTACGAAAATGAGAGGACGAAAAGCGAATGTCCGGCGCTTTAACCAGATCACAAACCAATGGTGCACATGGGCTCCAGTATCCTGCGAGAACAAATGGCGTATGAACCAATCGTTGGTCACCGGCTACCATGGGATTGCATCTCCTTACGATGATCCACTGCCTTGTGGGTTAGACCATTAGGTCAAAGGCTCGGGGAGTGGCCCCCTAAGATAACCACCTGCTTCGGTTTGGGCACCCGGGCAGTATCACAGCCCACACACGAATGATGAACTCTTCATGTCTATGGAAATTACTTTTCTCGCTTCGAAAACAATAAATTGATTCAAATTATTATCATTATTAATACTATTATTATTACCATTATTGTCATTATTACTATTATTATTATTATTATTATTATTATTATTATTATTATTATTATTTTCCACATTATTCACCCTCTTTTATACTTATACAGCGGCTCGTCTTTGGTGGAAATTCTACTGTATCTAAACGTTCTCGAATCACTGTCCGGTTGAAAATTGTATGTTACCACCGAATACGACAACTGAAGCAGTTTTTCTGAAACCACGTGCACCATTCAAACTGGCTGCCTTCAACGTTCGCACACTAGTGCAGGTCGGACAACAGATAGGGCTGGCTATGTCTTTGGAAAGTCTTAATATTGATGTTTGTTGTCTATCCGAGACCCGTATTCAAGACTCTGGCGAAGTACCACAAATTCGCTCTGCATCTGTCGCTTCAAAAAGCTTGTTTTACGTGCGCTTATCCGGGGACCTTGTGGCATCTTCGTTTGGTCTTGCTGGCGTTGGTGTCGCACTAAGCGCTAGAGCTGAGGCAGCACTAGTCGATTGGATCCCCATTAACAGTCGGTTATGTGCTGTAAGATTAGAAAGTTCCATCAAAGTGAGAAGAAATCGGCGTGAGAAACGATGTCTTTTCGTCATCTCCGCCTATGCCCCGACAGATTCCAGCCCGGATGCAATCAAGGATGAGTTTTACCACCAGTTATCTGTTCTTTTCCAGAAAGTGCGCTCGACAGATATTGTAGTACTAGCCGGAGACTTGAATGCTCAGGTCGGGCGTCTAGGCACAGAAGAGAGTCGTTTAGGTGGCCGATGGGGACTCGTTGGTCGCAGGTCAGATAACGGAGACCGTCTACTGCAACTGTGCACAGACCACAACCTGTTTCTGGTTAGCACTAACTTCCGGCACAGTCATCGCCGATGTGCCACCTGGCGTCCTCTCTCTGCATCTCAAGCCTGGACTCAGATTGATCACATCGCGATCAGCTACCGCTGGCGTGATTGTGTACAAGACTGCCGCTCCTTTTGGAGTACCTATCTGGACTCTGACCATGCCTTGGTCTGCGCAAATCTTACCTTACTTTTCAGTGGCCAACGAAGTGACCGCCATCAAAGGATTGATATTAGCAAGCTGGTTGCAACTTCTGTTGCAAGTAAGTATCGAGCAGAGCTAGCTTCTAGGCTAGCTACCACTCCACCGAAAAGTATAGATGAGCATTGGTTGCAATTGCATGACGCCATGAAAATGGCGGGTACAGTCAGTTGTGGGTTCGCGAAACGTCCCGCTTATAAGCACTGGGTTTCTTCTGGTTCCTTACAACTTATTGAAGCCCGTCGGTCGACTCCGGGTGACCGTGAGTTTGACCATAAACGAAGGATGTTACGTAAGGAAATTGGGCAAAGCTTGCGTAAGGACCGAGAGGCCTGGTGGTCGGAGCGTGCTAATGAGCTGGAAGCAGCAACTGCATCTGGTAATTACCGGAAGCTCTTCCAGCTCATCCGAGCCACTGACAATAAGAAGTCTGGTGTGAGTGAAACAATCTACGAGGATGATGGGATGCCAATCACTAACATCCATCGACGTCTTGGACGATGAGCAGAAGTTTTCGAAGGGCAGTTCAACTGGCCTGCTGCTCCGGCAACATCTGTCAGACTGTCCTGCCCTCCATGGCCGGTGACGACTGATCCACCAAACGAGGAGGAAGTCCGCAAGGAACTCCAACTCTTGAAGCGTTACAAATCACCTGGCCCAGATGACTTACCTCAGGCTCTTTTTAAATATGGTGGTGACTTTTTGACTAAGGAATTGACGACGTTGTTTACAAAGGTTTGGGAACTAGAGAGTGTACCAACGTCATGGAATGAGTCGATAGTTGTCCCTATCTTTAAAAAGGGTTCACGTCGTTCCTTCAACAACTATCGGGGGATAAGTCTACTTCCGATTGCGTCCAAGCTATTGGCTTCCGTCATACTTCGTAGGTTGTTCAAAACCCGAGAAAGACTGACTCGCAAGGAGCAGGCTGGGTTTCGTTCTGATCGAGGATGTATTGATCATATCTTCACCCTTCGCCAAATGTTAGAACAACGCCATACTTATTATAGGCCAACAATCGTAGTGTTTCTTGACATCAGGGCTGCCTTCGATTCGTTGGATAGGACTGTTCTCTGGGATTGTCTATTGAAGAAGGGTGTGTCTGAGAAGTTTATTAACATCCTAAAGGCCCTATATACAAACACCTCAGGTAGAGTGAGGGCATACAACCACTTTACTCCATTGTTCCATTCGAGCAGTGGGGTTAGGCAGGGTTGCCCAATCTCACCATTCCTCTTCAACTTTGCCATCGATGACATTCTGGAAACAGCTCTGATGAATGTAAGTAATGGTGGTGTGGATCTGTTGCCTGGAGAAAGACTTCTCGACCTTGAGTATGCGGACGATATTGTCTTACTGTGCGATAATGCCCAAGGCATGCAATCCACACTTAATCAGTTGGCAATCAGTATCCGTAGGTATGGTATGTGCTTTGCACCTTCGAAGTGCAAAGTACTTCTACAAGACTGGCAGGATTCCAATCCTGTACTCACCCTGGATAGTGAGCAGATAAACGTATTCGGAAGTTCGTGTATCTGGGTAGCTGCATAAGTGCTGGTGGGGGTGTGAGTGATCAGATCAATGCACGTATAGTGAAAGCCAGAGCGGCTTATGCCAATCTGGGCCACCTTTGGCGCCTTCGTGATGTTAGTCTGACTGTAAAAGGTCGGATCTACAACGTGTCGGTGAGAGCAGTTTTGCTCTATGCTTGTGAAACCTGGCCTCTCCGAGTTGAGGACGTTAGACGACTCTCTGTGTTCGATCATCGCTGTCTCCGAAGGATTGCTGACATTCAGTGGCAACACCATGTCAGTAATGCAGAGGTTCGGCATCGTGTGTTCGGGCACAGAGGTGATAATTCAATTGGTGTCACCATCTTGAAACACCGACTTCGGTGGCTTGGACATGTTCTACGAATGTCGTCTCAGAGAGTTCCACGTCGTGCATTATTTGCCGACTCTGGGACTGGTCGGAAAAAGCGGAGAGGTGGTCAGTGCATGACATGGTGTCGTGGGATGAAAGAAAGCTGCAAAGGACTGGCTTGTGTTGGTCCTCCACGACTCACTGGTTGGGGTCTGAGAGATGGTGCTACACAGTGGCTAGAGACGTTATCAGATATGGCTCAGAATAGAAGCCAGTGGCGATCCTGCTGTAACCTTCTTTTACTTTCTTCATAAAAAGGGGTTGTGTCTCCCTTACTTGAAAGATTTCTTCTGATTGTACCTTTCCGTTCCCTCGTTACTACCACACTACCTTACACCAATCTCTTCGTTATCGTTCTCTTTTTCTTTTGCGCTCGTTAGTTTTTTTCTATCTCTCTTCGAATTTTCATTGTTTTGTGTGGCGCATATATATTGGCGCTCTCTTGTACCAATATTTATGTGTTCAAATAAATAAATGGGGTTGAGCCCGATCTTCACCTAGCCTCTTACACTAGCTTATGGGATTAGATTCCACTATCCCGGGAGCACCTTGAAGTGTGAGTCGGACCACTTAATTTAATGATGATCCTGTTTGAAACCGTATTAAACGTAACTCATCTGACATTTAAAAAAGTTGATAAATTATCCCCTGCTCTCGCAAAAAAGGAATTAAAACGAACTGACTATCAATAGATCTTATAGTATTTAGCCATATCAAGGATAAAATTTACAAGTATTTGCAGTACTCGTAAGAATTGGATCTGGTAATAGCAATTTATACTAGAAAATCGATAGTTCAATAGGACTAAGAAAAAAGACTAAACATTAGATTAACAGAGATTACGACACTCAACCACATGATACGAATTCATTATGCGAATAACGATCAAAAGCCAGATGTAGGTCACAATAAGAGATTAATAATACACAATACAAAACGGTCAACAGATGGAGAAGTCAAAAAGGAACATAACTGAAACTAAGTTTAGAAATAAGATAGTCTCTTTCATTCAGTGTAGTCACATATGTCTGTCTTCTCATATAGGACAATCACCGGTTACCTTGACCAACATTTCAGAATACAAAGTTAGATCTTACTGAAGCTTTGTGTATTGTACGTATGCGTCTGAGAGTATATACAAGTAGACAAAATACTAGAACATAATAAAGGTAAACAGTATTTTTACGAAAAGACTCACTTCATTTTAACCACAACTTCTCGAAGTTTGTTAGTTTCTGTACACAAATCACCTTGACCATAGTATAGTGAAATTTGTCTGTAAAATAAATACGGTGTAAAAGTAACTAAATGAAAGTACAATCAAATAAATTCGCAAAAGGTTAAATGCTTGTCACGAGACCTGAAGGGTATGAGTTCGGTCCTCTATGAGGTCACAGGTAAGAGTTCCTGAAGAGCTGCATACTAGAACAAAACAAATTTTTAGTGTACCCTATTTGTCAATGAATGCCTGATTCAAGTCAATTCGTGATGGCAACTATTCATAGTCATTATTAAGGTTTGGTGTAGATTGTTGAATGTTAATAAGATCACGAACTGACCTTAGTTAAAAAATATTGAAAACAAAGACCAAAAAGCTGTTCAGTAAGCCAAAGTTTTCAAAATTTTCTAACTTGGGTCAAGTATGTGATCGCAACAACATTCAATAATCTCTACAAAACCCTATATAATGATAATAAAGTTTTGATGAAAACAAGTGAAATCAGAAGTACAGATATTTATTACCTATTAGAACTACCGGAAGATTTTTGTTTTTTAGCATTATTCTCTTCAAACCATTTTAAATGTGCGTCTAAATCCCAATGGCCAAGACGAATTTCTTGAAGTTGTTTTGTATTTGCATCCTTGAACAATGAATCGAAAATAAAAGAATATTTAGTCAGTATATATTAGTGACACAGAAAACAAACAAAAACGTAGTAATAACAGGCAGTGATGGATGATGGGTAACAGTGGAATCTGGGACGCGCGTTATGTCCTATTTGGAACTCGTCAACTAAATGTACCTGCATTCCGAAGTCACTGTCCATCCCGAGACTTGAACCCAGTAGCGTCTGCCTTGAACTCCATCGTATAATTCACTTAGCTGCTAGCCACCAGTCATCTCTACTTATAACGTTTGTGAATTGAAGCAATATCAAGAAAATGTGCACAGCATGCACATATGCTAAAAGAGACGAATCAATCGCAATTCAAACATCAATGGGGTGATTCAGACAACCAACACAAATGAAAAAAAGTGCCAACTTTTCAGATTTCCTCACATTTAAAATGATTAACTTAAAATCGTCAACAATCGTAAGACTATATCATTTATGAAAAATTTGTCATGACATAGATATTATACAGTTAGGGTGTTAATTATCCATGTTTTTATAGTCTGCTTTTTGTTAGAGAGGATTCAACTACTTATCGATACTACACACCCAATATTCTTAACCCAGTTCCTCAACCAACTTTTATGGAAAAATTAATATTTTATATGCAAATTTTCTTTTTACTGATCAGTAATTATCAGTATACAGTAGAATAACATAACCACTATTTCAGTGGTTGAGATCATGAGTCAGTTGAAGCTAGACCACCATGGAAAACCTGGAAGCACTGGACGCCCGTTTCTTCCTATTGTGGGACTCCTCAGCAGTGCGTATCCACGATCCCGCCCCCCGTAGATATGCACTGCTGAGGAGTCCCACAATAGGAAGAAACGGGCGTCCAGTGCTTCCAGGTTTTCCATGGTGGTCTAGCTTCAACTGACTCATGATCTCAACCACTGAAATAGTTTTGAGTAAAACGAAAAGTTACAAGTTAAAGAAAATAATTATGAAAAGAAGACAATCCCAAAATTACCAGGTGATATTGTCTTATAAACTTGTTGAAGCATATTTCATATGTCCACCAACCTAAATTACCAGTTAAACAAAGTTTGCCTTGAAGAAATTCCATAACCTGATTATCATTGACAGATTTCATTATAGATGGGTTAATCTTAGATGATGTTGATGATGGTGCTTTCAAGCTAGACGACACTTGATTTACAACATCTAATTCAGAAAAACTTGAACTATCGTGACTATTTTTAGCATCATCATTGACCTAAGTAAAGAAAAAAAAGATAAGATAATGGACGTATAATGGAATGCAGGTTAACGTATAGCTTACAAAACCATTATATGATGATAGAAGCTAGTTACATATAATTAAATTGGACAAAGTTATGGATATTTAAAACTCCCAAGGATTTGCATCAGAAGCACATTGGTCCAATGATAGTAAACATTAAATCGTATAATATTCAGTAATAACAATTATTAGTCAACTGAGTGAAATACAATATGGTTATTGGACTCGATAAATTTAGCTTTATTGTGTATAGGTAGATTTAACGTAGATGGTTGGGGGTAGAGGTAGTCGGTAGGAAATCATGAACCAATATTTCATACTTTATGAGACTCTTCAGCACATCTTACCTGGAATACTAAAGAAACTGATACTCACTGTGAGATTAGAACTCAGCTCACCCAGTTTTATAGTCTCAGACATTATTAGTGAGCTATTCCACCAACAACTTATTTCGAGGACTGAAGCATTTACAAGTGACTGATCATTGAGTGGTGACTAGCGCCGTGTTTGTCTAGTTCTTCAGAGCTGATCGAATTTCATAAAACAAGTTTTCTACCGACTATATTCGATCACTTAAAATCTCAGCATAATACACGAGAAGTCACGTCACTCACACTGGTGGACAGGTTTAAGCATGGTCGAATAAAATAGATCAGCACCAAACAATTAGGCAAACATGATATTAGTCACTACTTAGTGATTGATCCACTGTAATTTATGTCGAAATCTGAAAATCTGAAGAACTATTATAAATCAAAAGGCATCAAAATGTTTTTTCAAATCTTTAAAAATAATGCATACTCACAACCTTTCACACAGTATCGAACTCAATTTTTTTAGGTTTCACAACTAGCATGACACTAATGAACAAGTAAGTTGAAATTACAATAATTCTTCAGCTTATGTTATTTCATAATGAAAATCACATTCGAAATATCAGTAATACACTATCTGTAATATAACTCAACAGTAGTCTGTTCTTTAGGTAATCTCAACTATCATACCATCTTAACTATGAAAATTTATTGAAAATTTTTTTACAAAGAAAGCAGTATTCATGTAGAAAAGATAGTGAATCCAAAAATCACTTACATTAGTTTTTGTATTATCGACCTGAGAAGTGCTTTCATCATCAGGATCTTCAGCCGGATTTACTTGATAAAAAAGCACATCTTTACCATTTTTTGCACTGATCTAAAAAGATTATTTTCCAAACAAACATATGTATCTGTCAGAAGGATTTGTAGAAAATAAGTACATAATTGATAAAAGAAATAACTATTACGAACGGTGTAAAACTAAAGGAGAACTAGTGAAAATAATTGTTTCACATCCACAGTCCGGTCGTTCCAAAATCGTAAGCCTACATAGTCGTACATCGAAGCGGATCTATGATGATTAGGCCGTGTAGCATACAAGAACTATATTAGATCATATGGGGTCCGAATTTAATATTTTAAAATCATAATTAGAAATTAATGGTGTAGCACTTATGTATGTTGTTGCTACCTTGACGTGGTGGTCGGGCTTGCCTATCGTGGTGAAGTAACCGAGCTATACTGGCTGGAACAACCGTTCCTCAAGGTCCTACCATGTCAGACAGGTCGGTTGAAGAGCGGTAAGACTAAAAGCAACCCAAGGTCCGAAGGCGAAGTCGTACTGCTGACTGTACAGAGGTGTGACAGCAGTAAGGTGTTTCCTTCAGACAACCAGCATGACAGCGATGCTGCCTTCCCACAAGGAGGGGTGGGGTTAGAAAAGGTCGACCCTAAAAATGCACACCTCACCTTATCCAACGGATATCCGTCTCCGGCGGTAAGGTCTCAACAAGTACGGAACTAACACAAAAATTACCCATAAAAAGGTCGTGTGTGACCGACCTCAAACAGTTGTCCCTTGGGCACTGCGGTCACGCTCTCAGGTCATTAAGACCACCTCTAATCTAATTTCCTTTTCAGGTATCTCCAGTAGAAACCTTCCACGGTGTGGGCAACCAGGAAGTGATAACTACCCTCATACATTTAACAGCACTCAAGACCACTGTATTCATAATCTAACTCCCTGTTCAATTCCTATTATTCCCCCTACATCGACTTTCAACTCTGAATTCCCTCTTTCGGCTTCCTCCTCAAGTGTCACCATAGCCAACGATTCTAGTGCTCAAAACACTGTCCCAAGTTTACTGAAACGTCGCTCCAAACTACATATTGGAGCCTTCAACGTACGAACCCTATGTCGAATCGGTCAGCAGGATTCCTTGGATAAAACCCTAGAATCTATTACCACTGATGTATGCTGTGTCTCCGAAACACGCATACAGGATTCCAGTGTGGTTATTCAATTGACCTCACCTCGGCAAAACGGAGAGCCAACGAGATACACCCTCCGTGTATCTGGTGACCCAATGGCCAGCTCTCGTGGACTGCCAGGTGTAGGCATAGCACTAAGCATGAAGGCCGAACAAGCACTGCTAGAGTGGATCCCCGTCAACAGTCGTTTATGTGCTGTTCGGCTAAACGGCTCCGTAAGAACTCGGAAGGACAGGGACACACGTCGTTGCCTTTTTGTCGTTTCTGCCTACGCTCCCACTGACTGCAGCTCAGATGAAGTGAAAGATGAATTTTACAGAAAGCTGTCCGAACTTCTTCAGAAAGCTAAACGCTCAAACATAGCACTCGTAGCAGGTGACTTTAATCCCCAGCTAGGTAGTTTAAACCAAACAGAAAGGCATTGAGGTGGGTATTTTAGTATTCCGGCACAACGAACAGATAATGGTAATCGTCTGCTGCAACTGCTCAGACAATCGTTTATTTTTAGAAAACACAAATTTTAGGCATAAGGAGAGACATCGTCTAACAAGGCGATCCCCTACACCAAACCAACGATGGACTCAAATAGACCACATTGCCATCAGTCATCGTTGGAGATGGTCGGTACAAGATTGTCGCTCATTCTGGAGTACCTGCTTGGACTCCGACCACGCCCTAATACGGGTACGCATCTGCTTGCGCCTCACTGGACGCAAAAAAGCCACATTTAAAAAACCCGTTAGAACTAAGTTGAGTAACGAGAAAACCAAAAGTAGGTTCCAGGAACAACTGAGGTCACACTTAGGTAGTTCTGAAGACGAGGTTGATCCAGATGTTGCTTGGAAAGGCATACAATCAGCTGTGGAAACAGCAGTGACATTTATCAATGATTTAAACCACAGAGTTATAAAGATCCAATGGATTTCTTGAAGGTCTATTGCACTGATGGATTCTCGTAAACTCATCCCATCAGGTTCTGAACATGATGAAGAGCGTAAAGAAATCAGATATAGGTTAAGAAAAATTCTAAGGAACGACCGTGAGCAGTGGTGGGTAACGAAAGCAAAAGAAATGGAAAAGGCAGCAGCTATAGATAACACCAGACAGCTCTACAGAATAATAAAAGAAACTGGAATTATTAAGTCAAGTGTAAGTGAGATTATTTCGGAAAAAGACGAAACTCTCATCCGCTCCCAGTCCAGACGTTTAGAACGATGGGTGGAACATTTCAACTGGCCCTCAGCTACTCTACAACTACCCTCCATGCCCAGACAGTGTGAATGGAACATTGAAGTAGGTCCCCCAACTCTAGCAGAAGTTCAAAAGGCTATAGTTAATCTGAAACGAGGAAGGGCAGCTGGTCCAGATGGATTGGCTCCAGAGGTCTTTAAGGATGGTGGTCCAATTTTAGCGATCAGGTTGACTAATATTTTAGCTAAGATCTAGGAATTAGACGTAATCCCATCTGACTGGTCACAATCACTTATCGTCCCAATATATAAGAAAGGGTCAAAATCATCCTGTAACAACTATAGAGAGATTAGTTTAACTAATATAATATCTAAAATACTAGCCTCGATAATTATCAAACGCCTAACTAAGACTCGTGAACTGCAAACACGAGAGAATCAAGCTGGCTTCAGACCTAGTGGTGGATACATCGACCACATACTCACCATTCGTCAGGTTCTAGAACACAGGCATACTTATCGGTGTCCGACAAGAGTGGTCTTTCTTGACTTAAAAGCAGCATTTGACTCGGTAGACCGCGAGATTCTGTGGCAGTGTCTGTCATTGAAAGGCGTACCTCAGAAGTACATAAACCTTGTGAAAGATCTTTACTCGAACACTACCAGTCGAGTGAGAGCTTATGGCGAACTTTCATCTGCTTTTGTAACCTCAAGTGGTGTTCTTCAAGGCTGTCCACTTTCTCCATTTTTGTTTAACTTCATCATAGACCTATTGATGGAAATAACATTTTCGTCTACTGAATTCTCGAGTATTGATCTCCTTCCAGGAGGTCCACTTATCGACTTAGAATACGCAGATGACATAGTCCTGTTTGGTGAAGACGCTGATAAAATGCAGAGTCTTTTGGTAGCACTAAGCAACAATGCCAGAATGTTTGGAATGCGCTTCTCTCCCTCTAAATGCAAGTCGTTGCTTCAGGACTGGTTTGCGTCAACACCTGAACTAAGGATGGGGAGTGAGGTAGTCGAACGCGTTGACAACTTCACTTATCTTGGAAGTCTGATCAGCCCTAATGGGTTGGTGTCTGACGAAATCTCAACACGGATTCGGAAAGCTCGTTTGGTTTTTGTCAACTTTCGTCACCTTTGGCGAAGGCGAGATATCCGTCTATCAATAAAAGGACGAGTATACTGCGCGGCAGTCCGTTCTGTTTTACTTTAAGGCAGCGAAACATGGCCCTTAAGAGTAGAAGACACCCGTAAGCTACTAGTATTTGACCACAGATGTCTTAGAAATATTGCTGGCGTCTGC
The DNA here is from genome assembly GCA_944470205.2 of Schistosoma margrebowiei. Taxonomy (NCBI): domain Eukaryota; kingdom Metazoa; phylum Platyhelminthes; class Trematoda; order Strigeidida; family Schistosomatidae; genus Schistosoma; species Schistosoma margrebowiei. The sequence goes on from OX104025.1 coordinate 9,691,544, forward strand.
TGGGATCACCGGGTAAGTAATAATGAGGTTAAACGCAGGGTATTAGGGAATGATGTTTAATCAGTTGATGAGGTTGTGAATCTTCATAATAAAATTATAGCACAACTCAGCAGAAATATGCAAACTGATGGATTGAACTATGAATTATATCTACTATTTAAAGGTTAGCAATGTCCAGCGTCCACACCTCTGTGAACAGATTAAGATTTTGTCGTATCATAAAAAACATGAAATTTGAGTGCATAAAACACAAATCTATGGCTTTTGTTCTCAAAAAAATAATCGTGCAATCCAAAAATGAAAACGCTAGGAGGTCAAATCACACTAGCAGCACTTGTATGATTTTAAACAGACACTAAGTGGTGAATACTTGGCCACATAAACACACAAGTTCACATTGTGTAAAGCACATGCAATAAATACTTACTTCAACTAACTGTAAATGAATAATTTTAAATAAATTTTTAAACAAATATGATTAGGATAAGGCATTTTTTCATATTCGGGTCTCCTTCGAGGCTTAGAATATGTATAATGACTAGCTAGTTAAAACTGTTCAAAGTAACATTTCTCAAGGGATTTCATACACATTACCACCATTGTTGACTTGAAAAAAAAGCGAGAATATCGTATTTGAAATTAAGTGATCATTTACGTTTAATGACGACAGAAAGGAAATCGTTCATAGATAATGTTTCGGTCTACCATTAAAAGCTACTTAAATGACTTGTACCCTGTTAACATAGGGCTTATTGAAATAAACTCTTGGAGTTCTCTCGATACATTTTACTGACCTCTTTTATTGCTAATACGTGTTAAGAAATGAATCAACTGTATTATGATAGATTATATCGTATCTCACTGGTTTTAAAACATTTCACCACAGAATTGCTAAAGATTTATGCTAAGTAGTCTTTCATAGTAGGGATTGATAAAAGATCTTGAAGTCCAATGATGTAACATAAATATCTGCCTGTCACTTTCTACAAAGTTTGTCACGTTATGTGAAGAGCTAAAGCAAGAAAGCATCCATAAAGCTGTTAAATTTATTCAAACTTTAAAGTTTGGAAAATCAGCCAAGTGACTCAAAATCGCATCACACTGAAATGCAAAGGTTGAACGACGAGTGGTTAAACCATTGAAATACAGCTTCACGCTTAAACGTTTCAGTTAAATCGAGGTTATCTATCATACAGAATGTTTACAGACAATATCACCTATAAAACAAGTTTTACAAACAAAAATAAAGGAAAGGATTTGAGTAAAATTCAAGAAACATTAAACGTTTAATAACGCTCAACTTTTCCGTTCAGCGTTCATGATTCACCTTATGAACCAACTGCGGCAGCTGGTTAGCTAAATAACTATTACAAGTTACTAAGTTTTGTATAAACATTTACTTTAGAAAGCAAATAACCACTTCATCATATTTATGCTAAGAAGCTAATTTACGCTTAATCATTGCAATAAAGCAACTTGAAGATAAAGATACCAAGTCCTTTGACAGTTGAATAATTAAATTTAGCGACAACCGATTAAAGTTAAATCTATGACATAAAAAGCAAATACAATCATATTACAATTTACTTCTCGTTAAACGTTTGTGCGAAAATTCCCTCTATGAACAAAAATGAGATTTTATCTTTCATCATAATGACAGAGCATACTTATTGCCAACACGACACTAACTTCTACTTTCGTAATTTCGAGAAATTCTATCTGAAAGAACAAATGATTGCTGCCGATGACCATCGACAAACGGATAATGAATGGATCAACTACTCAATTATTTTCACTAAATATAATTCATGGAAATCCATTACTTGGTATAATGACCGAATTTTAATTTTGATCTTACGTACTCCAAGCAGTGTTACTATGGCTATTAGATAACAATCAATCAATTTAAATATATGCTTTCTTGAATAAATAACTAATAAGATACCCACATAGAGTTTGATAAGTCATGAACCAGGTACACCACGGTTAGTTAAGTTCCTTTATTATTGAAAATAAAAACAAATTGTTAAATTACCTTAACCTTCGATTTAAAAGCATTGCTAAGAAGGGCAGCTAGGTCAGTAAAGCTACGAGACTGAAACTTTCTCCGTTCTGCCTCCAAAGCAACTAATGCCGACGGTTTACTTGGTGAACTGTTTTTTGAGTGACATGAAATTGGATTGGTATGGGCACGCTTTTGCTAAAAAGACCATTGCAAAATACGATTAGTGCACAAAGGGATATAGATATTGAAAGTTATTGAAATACTTAAAAATCACTGCGCAACTGAAATTTCGAAGAAAGATTCAGTGTATACAGAACAAAATACAATAACGTAACACGTGTGTATATTATAAATGAGCGCTATCCAAAATGTCCCTAACTTTATTGTCATAACAACTCCGGCTGCATCAAAGTCAAGTAAATGTTAAATACACAGCCTTACCAAGACATTAAATAAGTAATTCTACCTAAAACTGACATCGTTATACTTTCTTCTTCTCTAGGCTGTTTGCACCATTATGTTTTCAAAGAGTACGAGTACGCCAATTTATTGCAACATATTGAACCTTAAAAACCTCCGTTAATACTAACGTTTTGCTTGGATCATTACAACTGAAAGCAATAAGTACATTGATGGTGCAATGACTTAGTGGTTAGCGCAATCAGTCATACGCAACATATAACCTGGTACATGTATAGCAGTTGGCGCACTCAACGTTCAATTACTAACTTTCAGGTTTGAACCCATCCTCACCTACCTCAGTTTAGACAACTGTATGGTACCGAGTCCACACAGAAAGTGTGTCTAGAGCCGAATGCATAAACACGTACCACAGTGAACGAAATCGAGGTGAGACGTCACGAACTTATAATATGAGCAGCAAACGTAGTATTAGCTGTAATAAAATCAGAATTCCAAATCTTTACTGTCGAAGTTACTGTTAGGCTCTTATTTAAAGAAAGACCTGACTAGAAGATAAGCTGAGCCGGAGCAAGAGTTGTACGGGGGTAATTTGTAAGTACTTGGTACACTAGTAAGACATACCTTATACAGAGGGTTTGAACATAGAAACTTCGTGGCAAAAACCACTTGATACTGACATGTTCGGATTTCAGATACATCAACGATCTGTCCAGTGACACTTTCATGGCATATATACATAACAGTTGCTGTACGATGCTCCTGATTTAGATCACACAAAGTCCCATCAATATAATTGATTCCATAGTAAGGATATGAGTGTTCCCCAAGAGTAACTATATTTGGTGGATTCTAGTGAGAATAATAATAATTAGTGGACATACGTCTTTGCTTGGTCGTTCTTTTCCCATTTTAGGATCTAAGCAATTAATATCATATAATGTTAAGACATACTTGGATAATAGTGTCCCAGGTAAAATTCTTGGACGGGAGGATTCTATTTTCTATCATACAAATTTTGCTAAACAAACCTTTTCCAATCTCCTTTCCTCGTGAAACTGTTTTATATGTCGATTATGACAAAGTTCATAACTCCAATATGCCTCTGATCTGACATTACACGGTTGCTCCGCAAACAAAGGCTGTAGCAGAGTTTCCTCATCAACCGAATCTGTGTCTTTGGCCTCGCCTTCTTCTGTGTTATGGAATAACGTAGGTATAAAGCATTCGTAATCCTCTCCAATTGTTGTTCTTATTTTCACAACATCACTTTTCTATCAAGACCGTCGATAAAAAAAACAAGAAGTACCTCCCTGGGCTGTTTAGAATCCCCTAGCCATTTAAAGTCAAATATAATATCATCAGTGACATTGTACGATGCAATAACACATGAAAAACATAAAAACGCCAGAGCAGAAGGCAAACGTTTAATTTGACACATAATACAGGTCATCTGCATTGACCGATATAAACACGGATACACATATCCAAAAAATGTGTTGATATAGTAATAACTCAAGCTGACAGCTTAAATTTAATGCTTCTGATAAGTGAATACCTCTAATTAGTTATTATTTCTTTTCTTGGTTTTTTACGATGCATTTTTCGAAGTGTAGCGGTCAATAAATCAACGGAATCAGTAGCTCTGTAAGTCTTCGACATTGGATGCTGACCATGTTACTTTTAATAGACTCACCTAGCTGAACGCGCTCAGTCATGCATCCGCGCCAGATCACAAGTGGGAACGCCGCGCTAAGCATCCTCCGCCTGTGGTGAGCCCGACGTGATCCAGTACACCAATTTGCAAACTGTGAGTCTATTACTTTTTGGAATTCTATATATCACTGCTTTATTTTGATTTTTATATATTGTGATATTTTTCAGAGTTTTTGGATATATATTTTTTTCCTTATTCATTCTTGTACTTCATATTCGCCATGACGGAACAAACACCTAATGTACTTAAGTTAAAGGCTATGACTCTGTAGTGACATACCTTTATCAAGAGAATGCGATTGGTGTAATGGAAACAAGTATTATTATGTCCAATTGTACCAGGGATTGTTTTACCGTAATTGCTTGTTTAACTGTGCCAAAATACATACATTCTTCCGTTGATTGTGACCTTGCACGAATCCGATTACGCTAAGTAACCACGCTTGTAACCTGGCACGATCTCGGTACTCTTTCGACACTAGGAGATCGCCAACAAATGCATATCGACTACAGCCATCAGCTGCCTTTCGATATTTGGCCTACGGGGGATCTTACCGATTAACTGGCACGTAGTTTTCCTGTAGTGGTGATCATAGTCAACCGCGACTCGATGTCACACTAAAACTATATCTCCATTTCAACTAATGTCCTTTTCAATATAGTGAATATACCCATTTTGACATTTGGTAAAAGAAGAAGGGACGAATTGAGCCAAGAGATTTTTTTACAATTAGTTTTTTTGACATTTCTTCGCTTAATGTCCTTCTGATCAGACAACAACAAAGCCTTATTCTGCTACTCAGAGACCGACGCCTACAAGCACGGCGTGAATAACACACGTGCACAGTTCCTCGAAGTAGTCAAGGACCTACTGCGTGATTCCAACAGGTACGTAACAACTAGTATGTTTACTAGTGATGTTTTGGAACATTAAGAAGCACGTAAACGCGGAGACCTAACCGACCGACAAAGGTTAGGTCAACTCTTTCATAGTAACGATCTGCTACGCAGTTCAGCCACAGATATATTATTAGGAAGGAAAGAGGTGATTGTAGACGATGGAGATCGAGGAACAAGGTACCATAATGGCTGACTGATCCCAAGAACGATCGTAGGGTAGTAATGTCCCTTGGTCTAGGCATTGTTCTCGAAGCTTCAATGTTCTCTGAATCTGGTCGTCTTCCGTCTTTATCTATTATGAACCGAAGGTACCGTGCTCGCTGCATATAGAAGTCACACTTTTCCACTCGGAGGTGAAAACCATAATTGGCTATGCGTTCTAGTACCTGGTACAGTTTCTTCTGCAGGTTTATTTTGTCTGCTGCCATAATTATAATGTCATCTAAATAAGCTGCTGCCACTGGAATGCCTTGTAACATGGTATCCATAATTTTCTGGAAAATAGAGGGCGCCGTCTTCGCCCCCAAAAGTGGTCGATTATGCCGAAACATAACTTTGTGTGTGTTGATCGTCAGAATTTGCTTTCATCAGATACCGGGACTGGTAGATACGCGCCTGGTAAGTCCAATTTCGCAAAACATCTGCCACTGTTCAGCCTAGCGAAAAGATCTTCGGGTAAGGGTAACGGATACTGGTGAGATTATAGAGCTTCATTTAACCCGGTAAAGTAGTCTGCACATAGACGGACGCTTCCATTCGACTTCTTAACAATGCTTTGGCCTTCGTCCATTCTCCGTATCCTTCTTTAAACACATTGTGGTGTCTTTGTAGCACGGCGTTTTTCTGGTCCCAATCTAAAGGGTTGTCAGTTCTGATTCATCTGCAGATGCTGTCAATAGAATGGTCTGCTAGTTTAAGTATCTTTATAAGATTTAACCCTAGTAAGTAAGATATACTGTTGTATTCGTTGTTACAGTACCTTTACAAACAGTGCAGAGCACTTCAACAATATTTAGCTCCCCCAGATGCACTGTGTGCCAGTTGTGTTGTTGGGAGAACTGTGGGTATCCCTATTTTCTTCCAAGTTCACGGGCTGATTAGGGTAATAATAGAAGCTGTATCAAGCTGAAGGCGAGTACGGTATTTATTAGTATCTAAGGTTACGTACTTTCTTTGGCAGCAATTTCGTGCTTGGTTATGTGATACCAATATTCTTTCTGTAAATGCGCCGGACCTGTATTTCTTGAAGTAAGGATTTGCAGAATATCGTTCATGATTTATTTTACTGCAGCTAGTTTTTATATAGCTCTTTTGATGACATTTACTGCAACAATGTTCTTTAAACGGGCAGAACCTCTAATAGTGCCAACCTCCACATGACCAGCATGGAAATGATGGTTTGTGGCTGTCATTACGATAATTCTGCGCGCTGGAAACTTGTGAGACTTTTCTCTCGACGGCATTGATGTCGGGGAAAAAATACCTTATAGTACATTACAGATCAAAAAATCTCAATAGAATAAGGCAACAATAAAGATATAAATCAGCAATAATCATTGATTTGTGTATATGCAATATTAATACTAAGTAACAATAGTTAAAATTCAAAATACATAGTTCTATGGGTTTGAAAAACAATTTGATGGACCATTAAAGTGATTGTTGATATTTTCGCTGAGAGTTGTGTCACTTTTATAAATTCATACGCTGTGAGAGTATTCGTGCAGATGGTGAGCAACACTAGATACGAATTTCGCAACGGGTATTGCCTGTTACTATGGTTTTTGCTTACCAATGTATACTTGAGGAACTCTATTTATCAATCCCAATTTAATGGGGATAATGAGTGAACACATATTTCATTGAGGGGATTAAATTAGTATGAAATATTTATCAAGAATATGATGAATCTGCACAGTATGTTAATACTCTAATACAGGTTATTTTCCTGCATGGAACAAGATCGACAAATGTTTATGTCAGTACAAAAATACAGATAAAGCTTTTCTTTGCCGTGGGGTCAAAACTTAGACCAAAAAAGTTGAAACTCACGCTAAAATACATCCATAAGTAATTTGTGCATCAGATTCATTTAAAGCAACATACGGTTGAAACCCCATTAAACATTTATACAAGAAAATAATACCTTCACATTGATGTGGCTGTAGACGTGAAGCAAACTTCGACTCTAAAACTACATCCACAATAGGAAGGTTGTCGGGATTCTGAGACCACTAAAATTATTTTTTAAATAAAACGACGAATTAATCTCTGGATAAGGTCGACCATTAAGTCAACGATTAACATTGAACTTGGAAATATTAAATCTCTATGAGTAGCAATGAAAGTAAATTTTTTGTATAGACACTGTCTTTATTGCTAATATAACAACTGGTTTATTGGCTGCTCTGTTCAATACATTTACTCATATTAGTGGATATATACATACTGACTAATAGGGCTGCAGTTCACAAACAATCAATTTAATCTTCAAATTCATCAATGTAGAATGAATGTATGAGGATACATGACGTTTATTAGAACGATTTTATTCACGATCAGTATTTATTCCATAGTTTAAAGAGTCTACTGATATTATCTGTTGTGATTTTATGTAATAGAATTATTTTTTTATTCGCTACTGATAACCTGTGCATGATATTTGGTCATGAGCTTAGAGCGTACATGGATATTTGTTGCGATTTGATGCAAGGGATGTGGACGACGTCAAACGCTCAGCAAATATATATGTCATCAAGGAGTCCAATATCACTACAAAGACAACTTAAAAGGCACCTATGTAAAACAATTAATTTAATCATTTAGACTAAGTAAACTAACGAGAGATCAACCTTTGAAAAGTCTATACAAAAAAGAACGAGTTGATTAATTGATATTTATACTCTTCTTACCGAAATACAATTGAGCAATGTATGTATAAAGGTATCTCAATTATTTGTCTGGCTTTCTGATCATGATATGGGATCGAATTAACTATTTTTAACAGTGCAATGAAACTAGGTTTCTTTTTAGCCACTTTGAACAATTAACAGCAAAATCAAGCGACAGTTATCAATTTTATTAATATATTTTAATGAATCTCAACATTTACTGTTCATAATTTACAGAAAGAACTAATCTTAGTTAGACAGCTATTAAAAACAAAGATCGGATAGCTGTTTCCTCTCAGTATATAACTCCTAAGCAGGGTTCATCCACGATACCACCACTGGAGATCGAACGCATGACACTAAGTTCTGGTGCCAAGCGTTTAACATTTAGACCACTAAGCCGGTACCCAACCTAGCTTCAATCGATCGGAGGCTTGATAGCAACGGTAAACAGACACAACAGAGACTTTTTACTGAGCTACGACTTTCAAGGGGCTTCGAGGCTTAAAGTCAGTCGATAAGTATCATTATTCGTCTGACTTCAAATACGAGAATTATACTTGTCATCATTATTATTCAAAAGAATGGATTTAATAAGCAGTAATCTTGTGTTAAAATGATCAAAACCTGATAGGAAATTATAAGCAGAGATGGATGGTGGCTAGCACTGAAATCTAGGACGCACGTTTCGTCCTATTTGAGATTTGTCAGCTGGATGTACATGTATCTCAAAGTTAATGTTCACCACGGAGACTCGGACCCAGTACCGTTTTCTACAAACACCATCGCGTTATCCATTTAGCTACTGAGTCCAGATAGCCACTACCTTGTGCAATGGGGTGAAGTTTTAATTCATTTAATTCAGCCAATGAGAGATTGATCAATTTCAGTCCTAAACATCAATTGGAAGATCCGAACAACCAATACAAAATGAATAGGAAATGTACTGAGAATTCAATAAACAAATAATAAGTCATATACCTAAATTTCCATCAGACTAAATTACATCAAAATTTTGAAAACATGTGGCATTAGATAATAGTTTGACATTATGAAGACCTGTATTTGACCGATCATAAGTAGAAAAGTGAATAAATGACGAGGTTTAGAATTAAGTTGTTACTCTTACAATGCAATTAGCAGGAGGCTTGGGCATAACCAGATGGTTTGAAGAACCCCAGGACTCATTCAGTTTTGATTTGGAATTCGTCTACAAGACACCAAAATCGAGGTTATGTTGTACACAACGTGAGATATAATATGGAAATATACATGCAATTTATAAATCAGTGCTAGAAAATTAACTAAGATATTTAGGACGTGTAAGACACAAAGCCAAAGTGAGAATCGTACAATTTAATTGCATTACTAACAAAAAGATAGCTAGTCCTTATCATCCAGAACTAGTATATTTAAAAAACTGATCATCAGACACTAGTCAACATTATGTTCATTGAATACTCACGAACATCCACATCTCTGCTATGTACTAGTCACGGTTTGCTGCTGCTGTATTCATTTTTAAAGAGCTTACAAATGCATGTAATAATCGCCAGTTTAAAATCTATCAGTCGTGTCTAGAATATTCATTTCTGTAATACTCTGAAAACAGGTCTTAGTTTAGGTATAGATTGGTCAGTCAAATATTCAACTTCTGCCAATTCCTTGGAAACCATCATATGTATTCTATGTCGAAAACTATCTGTCTATACATCAAGGCTGCCCTCAATTCGTTTAGAGGCAATGTTATTGAAGAAGCATTTGTATGAGGTGAAATATAACTTTGTTGCGTTAAGAACCCATCAGTATTGTTTGATAAACATTTATTTTGTTACATTTATTTCTTTACTGACTAGTTTTAAGTTTTTATGTCCTTTTTCCTACAATATTGTTAGCTCACATTTTGTGGGAAATTTCTCGGTCTCCTATCATACCAGGCTTTTTCCTATAATAATAATACTATGTAAATATGAGAACAATCATAATGAATACACTAGTTTCCAGTAATTAGAAATGAAACTTGATAAGAAACGATAATATTCATGATGAAAGTCGACCAATCTCTGCCCCAAATATTTTTCTTAAAGTTTATCGGGCTCATATTATTTTCTAATTCAATATTCCCTTAAACAGAGCAAGTAAATTTTCTTAACGACTGAAACTAGACGGTGGAATGAAACAAATTTGATGCAGCAAAAACAGGAAAACAAACCACTTTGAAATGTGTTTATTATGAAAATTAGCATTTGACTCATTCATTCTAAATGCCATTCAGAATCCGACCGTTTTTTCTGTTTTGTTTGAAAATCTAAATTGAAATGGGACAGTACGATTTATCAACGGATAGAAGTATACGGCAATTTGTCACAAGGACTTACACAGAGAAATGACTAGTGAATAACTAATGCCCACATGCAATCCCTAACAACATAAAACTTTTTAAACGTATGTCAAGGTCTCTTAGTATTTAAGTTTATCAACTAATTCTCTTATAATATCTTGAAGTTATTTTCCTTGTTTAGATGGTCTCAGCAACTCCATCCGTCAAACTAAGGTTTTAAGGCAGAAAACTTACTTTATACAACTGCAGATGTACCTTCAACTTCTGTATTTTAGAACGAAACATCAGTGTAATCATTTACTAGTCTCCTAGGTTGATCTTAAGGGTATCAAATGCGGAAAACTATTATCCTTAAAAGGTTTTAAGAGATCAAAGGATTGAAGTTAAAATGGACTCTGAAATAAAAATTATTCCGGGAATAGATATCATGTAAACGGTACCTTTGGTGAGAAACTGGGATTTGTGCTTGGTTTTCTTGTCGAAATTTTCGCTGGAAATAAGGACAAAATAAATACAATACAATACACTAGTTACCCGGTGCATGTAACGCCTCAGTACCATCATTTGATTTTGAGGAAAGATTAACTAACTGTGGCTTCTCTATCAGTGAAATAAGCTCTGCTTCATAAGGCCCAATATGAACAACCGAACCAATATCAATTTCATTTAAAAATGCTAATTTATGACCAGAAGCAGATGCTATTCTATAGTTGGAAAATAACCGGTAAATTTACCTTTATTAAAAAAAGTAACACTTACACTTTCAAATCCTCATTGATAAGCTTCATGATACGACCTTCGACCTCTACAAAACCTAAAAATTACGTAGACATAAACAAGACTGGTGACTGCTTACCATCCCCTTCCCATTTTTTATGCTAAAATGCAAGCAAAACTGGTAAACGATATTCGCCATACCTTTTTAGTCGATGCTTTAGCATATACAGCCTCGAAATACCTGGAACATTTCGTAGCATGAGATAAATTAAAATTTGTAGGCGTATTGTTCATTTTAGGACTTGAGGAACAGTGTGAAACTGACTTGTACTCAGACGTCTTCACGGGGTTGGAATTTATCGACAGATCTTGAGACTGACTAGTACGACTTGGTGCTGCAGATCTCCGCATATTACTTTCTAAATGAAACGTTACAATTATCAGTTTCAACGGAATGATTCTATTAATAAGTTTAAAGAAGCAACTGCTAAGAACAATGTTTTTCATCATCTGATGCGAACAACTCATTATTCTTCACAGTTATTTGAATATACCCAAAAAACACTTTTGGACAGTTATCTTTCCTTTTACAAATGCTTGGTTTACTTAAACTTATACTATATCCCTCAGGACTTATCTCAAGCAAAAACAGCGATTACAAAGCAAATGAAATCACTGTTCTTTCGCTTGAAAACCTTACCTTTTGATCATTCTGTTTGTGAACCTTTAATCCTAGTGGATGTTACATGAAAGGACTAACCAATAAATTGCTAAGGCTTTATCTAGCTTGGTCCGTTTTCTAAATTTATATCAAACAAAAATATTTCACAAAGAAAACGCCACTATAGCCAATATATTTCTGGGATAAGGCATGTTGACAGTAAACATAACGTCAATTCGATATATTTCTATGTACGGATATATAAACAACACAATGCTGGATTTATGACTTAGCTGAATAAATCTGAATACACAGTCAACAAACAGTTCAATTTCATGGGCTTGAATGCATGTTAAATAATCAAGAAAAAAAAAGGCTCTTTAGTAAGGTAGACTTCAATGAAACGTTTGCGCACATTTGATGGTGATAGTTTACTTTAGAGAAAGGAGGAATGAGAAACGTGGAAAGAAAGTTACTACCTTAGTGTAAGTTGATGACTCCATAACACGTATAGGAATCCCTCGGTTTCCACATCTTTCGGGTTAAAGGGAGAATATACAGGAGTCTGTATGTATATTTATGTACATCTGTGTATGTCCATTCTTCTCTCCATAAATCCCATTTGCATAATATTAAGAAAATTACCAGCATAACAATGGGGAAATGAGAATGCCAAGTAACAAGATGGTTGATGATAGCAATAGTAAAATGCGCGAGCTACGGAGGAGCTATTAAACGACTCGAAACAGTATCAAAGTGGAAATGGTCGAATGTCAAACACAAGACCAAGCCTCTAGCTTCTATAAGTTTGTAATTGGTGACGTTACGATAAATACATGAAGGGAAAAATAATTTCGGAGCCAGTAACTCATTCAGCCAAGAGACAGCAATCTCAAAAGACAGGAGATAACAGGTATCACTGTAATGTAGGACCAAAGCGACTGGAGTCCAGAGAACGAATTCCAGGCTCATTTAAAAGCAAATGACTTTCTATTACATCACATAAAGAGCCTCATAATAAGACTTATATTTTTACCCAAGATATAACTAGTGGGAAAATGATTCTGAATCGGTGAAAAAGGGTAATGCTCATAACGGTCAGTCGGTAAGACCAGGCACATATATATATCAGTACAAGTTGCCATACCTTATTAACACAACAAGATGAACACCAAATCCATAGAAGCAGTTACTTCAATGCTTATATATATACTACTTACGATAGTCGCGCGGACCCCAACCAAGTAATCTGCATCTACCAACATGGTCCACACCAGAAGTTAGTGACTTCAAAGACTGATGCTACGTTTCGGTTTAGCCGCCCTTAACTTTGTTCTATCCGCACCCAACACTGGTCAGCATTGCGTGCCGTGGTAATCGGTGGTTGAACATGTGTAGTACGTGGCCCGATCATCTCAGTCAATGAAGATTCACAGCCTCATCAACTGACTTACCATCATTCTCTGCGTCTAGCCTCACTATAACTTACCCGGTGATTCGAGCAATGTTTCCACGACATCTTTGATCAAGTACTAGTAACTTACGAGTATCCTCTACTATTAATGATCACATTTCGCAGCGTGAAATAAATCAGGACGAACTGATTCGCAGTTCGTTAATTAAAATGATTTTTGTAAAATGCGGACTTTAAAGCAAACCACACCATTACTAATTCACTGAATAATAGAAACACTTATGGCTTAGGATTCTAAAACATATCGCTATTTCTATGCACACAGTCTTGTAACCCTGTTTTGTCTTTTCCTCAATGGTCTAGTCATAATAAACATTAAGATTGTGGTTTTTTAAAAACCGGTTAAGAGGTATGTGGAGAAAGACTAGCATACAACACCTGCGTATGAACCATATCACTAATCATCTATAACCAGTGTTTGGCATTATTGTGCAGATACCAACTAGGTAGTTACAAACGTAGTCCAGACCAACAGTCAGAAACAGTGAACTGACCTCAGGCCATTGTTTAGCTGTTCCTGGTGTTTTTCTAAGTTTGCCAAAATTGCATGACGTGGTCGGTATTGGTTGGTTACACGTAACACATGCCGGCAACATCTCAACCGGTGAACATACATGGTCTCATCAGGTTATTTTCCATCTTCCCTAGTACCCTGCGTATAACCTCAGAGTTGCTTACCTGGTCGTCCTGTAACACCTGAACAGTGTTTTCGAGACGCTTAACATCAGAAGCACGAACGCTACGTCTGTGTTTACCTCTTGTCGACCATGTTCCACAGCCATATATTCCTACCGTGTAAACCCCTTGATATTTAATCGGAAACTAATCCTTTACCAGGACTGGTGAGACCTAAGAAACTTGACGTATCTAACGCTCATTCATGATGTATAGCCAATCTGGGTGATGGTTCAGACCAGTTCTGACAGTGTTACGATAAATAGATCAGGCAAATAATTCCAAGTGGACTGTAGAAAGAAAATCACTAATTCCGTAAAATCTACAACAGTAGAACTGAGTAACTGAAAACGGCGAGACTATAATTTATGGACGAACCAATCCGATTTACGATAACAGGTCTTGGATTTCGGCGCGAAGCTATCCATTTGGCTAAATAGCGTCCTAACATTTTAGCTGATGTCAGTTCGTAGTGAAAACCCTCAATCTAATCACTATCCCTAACCACCAACTGCAAATCACAATCCTTATTCTTCAGACTGGTCTAAAACCGTTATTGAGCCATAGTCAGTAGGTGGACATCAGGCAATAGTTTGGGCTGTGTCAAACTCAGAAACAACTTGAGCGCTATTTCCACCGTGCAGGTATGGTCGTGCCAACAATTTAATGCAGTTAAACAGCAAAAAGACAAGCCTTTTTAAAAGTCAAATGATGCAATCACTATTTATATATCCTTATGCATTTTTATAGAACATAGTTTGCATTCAATTTGATTTGAATTCGAATGACTACGAAATTGCCGTTCCACGAAACAGCTTTCGAGAGAGAGGGCGGTTATGTGTTATGCGTAACCACAAGTCTTTCAGAGGACAAGAAATGATCATCATCGAACCACTGAGATTTTGATAGTAATAAGTGCCTGATCTTACACATATACATATGTTGAGACGACTAGTGTCATAGATTCACTCACCTGTATTTCCCAGAAAGTACTTTCCATCCATTGTAGTTGAATTTGATGTCCTAGAAGTCTTGTCGGCTTTGTCTAATCATCTTGTGTGGTTATTACGGAATGTATCTAGGGTGATACTGTGGTACATGGAGGGACTTTGGGCTCAGGCGTAGGATTCATCTTGTATGGTTCTGTGAGAATATATAAAAGAATCTGGCAATATGTGTTTTTTCCTGTGAATATTTGAATGTTTTCCTTGTTATGAAACGTTTTTGTATTTTTTGCTGAATTCATATACTATTTCATGTAATATTGACACTTTGGTTTACTGTGATAATCTGAAGCAGTCGAACTCAATATATTTAATCGTCGCAAATAGATAATGAGAAAAATTGTAGTATAATCGATAATATTTTATTTGCAATATCAGTTAGGTGCACATTAATGTATAGGGGAATTATCGATCAGCACAAAAGTCATACTTGCCCTTATACGTAAGGTGTGGTACCTTTATTTGTAAGCTTTTTTAATTTTTCGTATGACAATTGTCACTCTGCTGGCGTATAAATTTAGATTACGATCCTTTTACTTGATATTATATAGCTTCTCACTGACTGTCTTCATTTTATTCTATCATTAGACTTCGAGGGCTAACAAATTGAGTGACTGCGTGTTTTTATTGTTACTGTTTGGTCGGTAGAAATTTATAGACCTACTAGATACAAACCAGGTTCCCTGTTTGTTAGAAACATGTAGATCACTAACATAGATTACCTATGTTGAATGATTAAGGAATCTAACCGAGTTAGGTAGAAATGTTGTGACCAAGAGCAAACCTCAAAGTCACACCTCGCAGTCAGCACCTCACACGGATTACTCCTTGATCGTAACAAGGCACTATGGTTGCCCTGAAAACCGTATAACACAAAGGATGTTACTACAAGTAGGAACGAGGGAGAAGTTGAGGCCATCACCGCACGGACTAGTCCATGGCGTTGGTTGTGCTTGACCTTGACAGGGACCAATGAACCGTTCGACATTCAGTGATCCGACTGCCTGATGACCTGACTTGGACTCAGTGATATACCACTGGCCCAACAAACGTTTGTTACTTTTGGAAAGTTTGATCCTTCCTCTTCTGAATGGATGAAACTAACTGATATTTACAGTGATAGACGGCGTAAATCAGCTCAATGGGTTGGAATGATCAGTCCATGATGGTTTTCCCTTGCCTTAGTAAAACTCGGTTGATGACTCACCATCTTATGATCAATCTTCTAATATTAGGATCACTCCACCACGATTGTTGGTTTGGCTAGCATTCAGCATTCATTTTCAACAACTTCACACAATATCTTACTTTGTGACCAAATTTAAAAAATCCATTGCATACAGACTTAGCTGAGTTGTATGTCCTATGACTAACTACCCTAGTCCGTGTCCTCCAACAAAACTGACATAATTGGCCCTTTATGTTATTCTTCTAGTTGCGTGCAGGCACACTAACCCAGACCTAGATGACCTTTGCTCTTTTTTCTACGAAAACAACCAACACTTGGAAGTTCGGTACCTTACATTCATTCACAGTCTAGTGAGCCACTTCCTTCTGCATGTACTGTAAATCCAGTTGCAAACGTGTCGCAATTATTTCCGAATAGCTGTCCAGTTAATAACGGAATTACACCATATTTTTTTCAGTATCATACATATACATATATTATGCAGCTTAATTCATAATTCTGCTTATTCACGGGACCAAAACATTGGCCCAAATAGAATAGACATAGAAATTTCTGACGGTATATAAAGTCCCAATGATCGCCAAAAAATGACGAATTGAATTGACTGTGTTCATGAACCTTAAGTCATATAAGTATTTCTGATTTTTTGATTGAAACACAAATATTCTGTTAATCCAAAACTATAAAATAATGAATGTCAGATAGCACAAAAGACACGAACCCCAGTTGAGTAACTCAAAAATGTATATTATGTACGATGAAATCTGCATGTAAACGTGGGAAGATGCATAAGACAATGAATACTAATAGTAATAATATAATAATATAATATATTTCTGCATGTGCAGGTACACACCGTTTTTACAGGCATTATCTATAAATTACAACATTTGTTGGTTCACAAAATCTTTCCAAAATTATTAAGTTTATAGTTGTTATAAAGTGAAATCGTAGAGCGCTTGCTGTAAACTATGACCTTGAGAGGACGCGTACATCAAGTTTGTTCCAAATGTCAATTGTTTCATAGCTGTGCTCTCAGAGCAAGATTCTGAAGGAAAAAAAAGAGAAACAGAAGAGCAGCAAGGCACTTGGATATAAACGCCAAACGTTGCTTAACATAGTGTAGTAGAACGGACAGAGGTATAATAAATTAGAATAAATTCATATTATGTCTTGTTAGTGAAATGAAGTCAGAGGCTCCATATTAGAGAATGTACTAATAAAGAACAAAAAGTTGTGATGTTTAACAAGTTGGAGTAAGCTCACACGAAGGGAAGGAAGTCAAGGCTGGTACAAGGAAAGCGGTTTATAAGAAGGGTGTGTATATAGAGGGTGAAGTGGTAATAATCTTAATGACTACATCTTTTATCGTCTAACTTTTTTTCCTTTTTTTGTTTTTCCGATGCCAGCCACACAATCCTAGTGTAAAAATCCGAGTGAGCATGTTATAGGTTGTCTTAGTAGAAAAGCTAATCCAGCATAATATAGAAAACATGAGTTTGAGTGGTGAGCGTAGGAAAACAATATATATCACAGATTGATTGACTTATTCTCAGTCTTGAGGAGCCTGATACACACAAAATGTTCTCTCCCCACAAACACGAGTGGATTGAAGTTATCGCCCTCACCATCAATGCTTGCTGGTCAGTAACTGAATGCATAGGCATAATTACGAATGAAACAGAATTTGTTTGAGCAGCTTATGCAGTTCCTGTTACAATAACAATCTTATAAGATAAATTGGAAACGGTAAATAATTAAACTGTAGTACTGTTGGTTCTCAACCTCACGATTTTCAAAACCAAACACTTTGAAATTATCACATGCATTTCCCGATCAGTTGCTGCTGCTTCCCTTTTAATTTATCTTTCAGTTTATCGATACCAGAGGATTCCTATTATTCTCACAGCTTTTGTTATCAAACCAACGTCACATTGGTTCTGGTGGGATGGTAGTGTAGTGTTATTGGTTCCTAACCACAGGATCTTTGAACCTGAACATATCATTAGTCAGAAGATTTACATTCAATGTTTAATACTCAAAGAGTGTTGTAAACGGTAGACATGTAAACAAAATCGATATGTAATATCTCGGCCAGACAGGTGTGGTCACTATTTAACGTATTCCTTCTCATATCAAATGTTTTATTTTATCCCCAACTTAAATGTGTTCATTAGAAGTGCGAACGGTCGTATTGCTGATTATCATGATAGAATGAGTCAGTATAGACAAAATGTGAATTCCACGCAAAATTTCAAAGGTAAGGTAGTCACATCATGATAAATCTACAATTTTAGGATTACTTCTATCACTATAGTGATGAAGATAAACGTACTAATGTCAAAGCGGACAATAATTCCACAAGACATTGATGATAAGTAGCAACAACTTGGGGGAAAATAAAGAGAATCTCGTCAAGACAATAATAATGTTTTAACTCGAGAAGGGTAGCGTTATTTTCAACTGAGTAGCTTCAACGTGAGCTGCTTCCTGTTCAAAACAATATACTTATCTAACGGTTAACAAATTAAATGTATATTCCACGAAGAATGGAATCATACAACTAAACCAAATTCAGTCAATTAATAAAACGGCTGTCTTGAATAGCAGCCGATGCAAATTGGAATATTAGGTAAGCTGAGGATGGAAGATTTGTCAAAACCACAGCAACATCCAAAAGTTGATTAGACTCCAGCAACTGTAAACAATATAGTTATGATATATAAGGACTTTCGACTAAATTTGTTCGAATAGTTTCACAGTATTGGGCGCCGAGTCGATGTGAGACATTAAAGAGGAAGAATGTACTTGTAGAATCTAAGCGAGCGAATTTGAAGTAAATCTAACACTTTGCTTGGCAATCTAGTGCAAGCTTTTCCATGGAAATATAATCGAACATCAAAATTATCGGATACATATAGATACATGGATCTCCGGTTCACTATATACTGAATAGGTCATCTAATCAACGTTAACAACGTTTAAATTAGGTACATGCACTTGTGTGTAAGAAGCTCGTTTGGTTTTTGCCAACTTACGTCACCTTTGGCGAAGGCGAGATATCCGTCTATCAATAAAAGGACGAGTATACTGCGCGGCAGTCCGTTCTGCTTTACTTTAAGGCAGCGAAACATGGCTCTTAAGAGTAGAAGACACCCGTAAGCTACTAGTATTTGACCACAGATGTCTTAGAAATATTGCTGGCGTCTGCTGGGATCACCGGGTAAGTAATAGTGAGGTTAAACGCAGGGTATTAGGGAATGATGTTTAATCAGTTGATGAGGTTGTGAATCTTCATCGACTGAGATGGTTGGGCCACGTGTTACGTATGCCTGAACATCGATTACCACGACGTGCAATGCTAACCGGTGTTGGAGATGGTTGAAAGAAAGTAAGGGGCGGTCAAACCAAAACGTGGCATCAGTGCTTGAAGTCACTAACTTCTAGTCTGAGCCATGTTGGTAGATGCAGACTACTTGGTTGGAGTCCGCGTGACTATCGTAACCAATGGTTGGAGACTCTTGGTGACATGACTCAGTATCGATCACAATGGCTTAGGTGTATACACTCTCTGTCTTCCCTTAAACTATTAGACTAAAATCGCTTCGCATCTTTCTTTCTACGAACTAGTTCTTGCTTCCTGTACTATATCCTTATATGCAATCTTTCTTTTATATATTGCCACCACTAAATTAACTACTTCTATGAATCCGGTGTTCATCCTGTTGTACTAATGCGGTATGAAAACTTGGACCGATGCAAATATGCGCTTAATCCTACATTGTAGCTGACTGACTGTGTAAGAGACATTGTGTTAAGATAATATATTGTGTGCATAATTAAGCAAGAGAAATTTGACTCACTGTATCGACATCTGAGGGAAAACACGGCATAAAATGGACAGCTCAGGACCAATTAGACGATTTGGACGTCGCAGATGACCTAGCCCTCCTATCGCATACACACGAACAAATGCAGATAAAGACGGCCAGTGTAGCAGCAGTCTCTGCATCAGTAGGCCTCAACATACACAGGGGGAAAACCAAGGCCCTCAAATTCAAAACGGAGAATAGCAATCCAATCACTCTTGATGGCGAAACTCTGGAAGATGTGGAATTCTTCACATACCTAGGAAGCATCATCGGTAAACAAGGAGGTTCAGATGCAGACGTAAAGGCGAGGATTGGCAAAGCAAGGGCCGTATTCCTACAATTGAACAATATATGGAACTCAAAACAACTCTCAATCAATATCAAGGTGAGAATCTCCAATATGAACGTCAAGACAGTTCTACTGTACGGAGCTGAAACTTGGAGAACTATCACAGCCATCATCAAGAAGGTGCAAGTATTTATAAATAGCTGTCTACGCAAGATACTCAACATCCATTGGCCGGATATCATCAGCAACAGCCTTCTCTGGGAGAGAACAAACCAGCTTCCAGCTGAAGACGAAATTAGAAAAAGACGATGGAAATGGATAGAACATACATTACGCAAATAATCAAACTACATCACGAGACAAGTCCTAACTTGGAATCCTGAGGGTAAGTGGAAAAGAGGAAGGACAAAGAACACATTACGTCGGGAAATAGAGGCAGATATAAAAAGGATGAATAACAACTGAAAGGAGCTGGAAAGGATTGCTCAGGACAGGGTTGGATGGAGAATGCTGGTGAGCGGTGTAGAATTATGGTCTATTATGATATTAGTACTGCTCTAATAATAGAACTAATCCTAAAATTGTAGATTTGTCATGATATAACTGCCTAATCTATAAGATCTTACGTGGGAGTCACATCATCGATTACACCAACTCACTGTATCGTATCAATTACTAATACATGATGTAGAACAAGGGTTTGCTAAAGAAGGCACAATATATTTAATATGAATAGAAGATATAAGGTAACATTCAGATGGACCACGCCAGCATGGCCGAGCCATACCATCCGATCAACTCCAGTCCATTCAATTCCTTGTTCGCGCCTTCTTCATCGTTAGGTATTTCTTCGCGTTAAATATTGAATATCTATTTTCCGAGTAATCTCGTATTCAGCTTTGAGGATTGTGTGGTTATGGTCCAATGCCACTACAGCGGCCTATGCTCCTTCACGAGGAGTAACAGGCGTGAGTAAGTAAGTAAGTAGGTAATATAATATTTTTGGTCGGTGAATATTAAGAAAACATATATTATAATTTTTATAATTACAATAAGTTCAAATCGTTGGGTACAATTTCGAAAGAAAAGGATAACATCAGAAATGTCGTTACTGTATTCTGGTTAGAACGGAGGATATTTCTCAACAAACACAAATAGCTGTGCCGATGCTGTCCAAAAGAGCATAAAATGTTATTTTAAGATGGTAAACTCATAGCTCTAGGATATCAAAGCATCCTTATGAGGTTCGGTACTGTTATTTCAATCCTTCAAAACTGGACACTCATTTCGGACAACAAATTCTGACCGATTATATGACTGTTAACTTCGTTGCCTCGGTTCAGTTGGTAAAATTTTACTCAGTATTGTGATTAATTCGAATATCCAATATAGGGATCCTTATGATACTTCATTGTTTGGTTGCTTGTCTATCTGCTCATCTGTAAATCAAATAATTAAACTGATCAGTATATATTTGACACATGCTGACTAGGTAACAATTTTGACATTTAATACACATTTTAATGCAATGCAGACTAGATCAGTCCAACTCTATCCGGAATTGCTTTATTCGAATTCGATGACTACACATTTTGATGCGTGTTAATACTGTTATAAAACGGTTGCTGTTGATTCTAGTTCCATATTTATCAAACCCTTATACTAAAAGGAGTGATTCTGAAAATAACGCAATACTGCTATTATTTCATCTTGGTTGTATCTTTTTAGTCAGTTGATTTTTCCGTATTTGCGTATTATTTGTACTGGTGATTCTAACTCACCGGTTTTTCCATTGAGTCTTGTCTAATGACTGTTCTGTTATAGTCAAAGAGCAATATAATCCAGAATTCTGTTGTTATTTTGATCTTCTTTCTTTATTCGGTTTTTCCTTAGGTGATGATGTTGGTACAACTAATGGCTACCATATCACCAAATGTGTAACAACTGAAACACCAATATTCTCTCGAACGTGAAATTAATATATCTGTAGTGTGGTACTTGTGTCACGAGATCACAACTGGTTTAATGAAAACAATTATTATTATAACCAACAGTACCAGTGCTTGTTTTAATGTGCTTTTTTAAGTGTGTTAATTACAGCCATTTTATGCTTCCATTACATTCCATCATTGTTCCGCGGTTTTTGGCTTTGTTCGCACGTACTCTTTTATCCTGCTTTCGCTTGTACCATTTCTTGGCACGATCTTGGTATTCGTTCGATACAACAAGATCGCCAATTAAATAAACTTCATTCCAATCCGCCTTCTGACTTATTTCGCACATGTTTCTTGTTAGCGGTGTTCATAGTCAACTGGGACTCGACGCCACGTTATATACCAATAGATTTTCCACTGGGTAATACGACATTCTTCTGAATAGCGTATGACTCGTGTCAAATTACATCAAAACACAAACTCTGTGTTCAATTCAAATGGTTTGAAATTGAGAGTGAATGCACATTAAAAGTACAAAATACATAAAACAGTACAGCTTTTGTCACATAACGAAATGTTCCTCTAGAACACACTCACGTGCTAAAGAACAAAAGGAATAGTTAATAAACAAGAGCTCAATGCCTCAGAATCAATAAAAATATTCCCAACAAGATACGATCAGACATCTATCTCCAAAGATCCCAGTAACCGTTTAAAGTAGGCAGTCGAAGATCAACAGCCATACACTGAACCACTCCATGATCTTGAGTTTAGTCAAACATGACCTTATTGTCAGTGGTCTGTCAACACGACACAGTGAGATTAATTAATAGTGGGCAAATCAATTACCAAGATCAGATGACAAAATCCCAGACAAGGAAGACTGAAGAACATGAAGTGTGTTTAAAAGAGAGACCTGAATATAGGTTAAGGTGCATGACAGGGATGAAACAAATAAATGGCAATATTGTGGAATAAAATTCGAACGAGTGACTAACAGCATGTTCTTTCCGTTACAATATAGAAGTTTATTTGGTCATATTAAATCAGAAGCGTTTTGACCGAAGGCGATAACTTAATTTGTGAATAGTGGCAGTGGAATAAGTTTTAAAGCGATAACGAAAGTAAATGTGTTGACTCGCACAAATTGGCTTAACAACAGCTGAAGCAGAATCCTGGATCTAAAATGAGTGAAACTTACTAATGACATACGGATGATTATTGAGGCTTGTTTTTAAAGTTCGTATTAAGTTCCAATCTTGGTTAGACCCTAATCGACCACAAAGGAACAAATTAATGTTGTGAAGAGGTATTCAGAGTTTTTATTGTTACAGTTATAAAGAATCAATCCCTATCGATACGCTGATCAAGAATCAAGAAAGGAAGAACAAGAAGTGAACAAATAGTGACAGTCGAACAAATGTAGGTAAAGCCAAGTTACTGGCCAAATAAAGAGAAGTAAACAAAAGAGCGAAGTGAGGCACTAGGGTGGACAAGCAGAAATACATGAAAGATCTAGTAATGAAAAAACCTAATACACCATGTAAAACGTTTTTTAAACACACAAGCAACTCATTAGGAGTTTGACGTTCACATTTCCTCACCTTGGGGTTATAATCTCGTATTCTTCTTTGTGGTCAGATGCTATCAAATGAAGTCCGGATCTTCCCTTCGAACAGTAACCCAGAAGGAAAGACACCGTTGGGTGAAGCTGGATTCAGGTGTATTTTTGGTGATTTCATCGGTTGTGCTACTGCCTTGTGATCATTTTGAAAGTCACTTTTATTTTACATATTTGGTGTATAGTATAGAATTATGTCCAGGATAAAGGAGTGCTTACAAACATTTATATGAAGTTTATAAAATGTCTATACAGAAGTTAATAAACTGTGACGGTGAACGTGTTTTACGCTATTCAGAAAAACGTCGTATTAACTAGTGGAAAACATGTTGATATATTAATTTCACGTTCGAGAGAATATTGGTGTTTCAGTTGTTACACATTTGGTGATATGGTAGCCATTAGTTGTACCAACATCATCACCTAAGGAAAAACCGAATAAAGAAAGAAGATCAAAATAACAACAGAATTCTGGATTATATTGCTCTTTGACTATAACAGAACAGTCATTAGACAAGACTCAATGGAAAAACCGGTGAGTTAGAATCACCAGTACAAATAATACGCAAATACGGAAAAATCAACTGACTAAAAAGATACAACCAAGATGAAATAATAGCAGTATTGCGTTATTTTCAGAATCACTCCTTTTAGTATAAGGGTTTGATAAATATGGAACTAGAATCAACAGCAACCGTTTTATAACAGTATTAACACGCATCAAAATGTGTAGTCATCGAATTCGAATAAAGCAATTCCGGATAGAGTTGGACTGATCTAGTCTGCATTGCATTAAAATGTGTATTAAATGTCAAAATTGTTACCTAGTCAGCATGTGTCAAATATATACTGATCAGTTTAATTATTTGATTTACAGATGAGCAGATAGACAAGCAACCAAACAATGAAGTATCATAAGGATCCCTATATTGGATATTCGAATTAATCACAATACTGAGTAAAATTTTACCAACTGAACCGAGGCAACGAAGTTAACAGTCATATAATCGGTCAGAATTTGTTGTCCGAAATGAGTGTCCAGTTTTGAAGGATTGAAATAACAGTACCGAACCTCATAAGGATGCTTTGATATCCTAGAGCTATGAGTTTACCATCTTAAAATAACATTTTATGCTCTTTTGGACAGCATCGGCACAGCTATTTGTGTTTGTTGAGAAATATCCTCCGTTCTAACCAGAATACAGTAACGACATTTCTGATGTTATCCTTTTCTTTCGAAATTGTACCCAACGATTTGAACTTATTGTAATTATAAAAATTATAATATATGTTTTCTTAATATTCACCGACCAAAAATATTATATTACCTACTTACTTACTTACTCATGCCTGTTACTCCTCGTGAAGGAGCATAGGCCGCTGTAGTGGCATTGGACCATAACCACACAATCCTCAAAGCTGAATACGAGATTACTCGGAAAATAGATATTCAATATTTAACGCGAAGAAATACCTAACGATGAAGAAGGCGCGAACAAGGAATTGAATGGACTGGAGTTGATCGGATGGTATGGCTCGGCCATGCTGGCGTGGTCCATCTGAATGTTACCTTATATCTTCTATTCATATTAAATATATTGTGCCTTCTTTAGCAAACCCTTGTTCTACATCATGTATTAGTAATTGATACGATACAGTGAGTTGGTGTAATCGATGATGTGACTCCCACGTAAGATCTTATAGATTAGGCAGTTATATCATGACAAATCTACAATTTTAGGATTAGTTCTATTATTAGAGCAGTACTAATATCATAATAGACCATAATTCTACACCGCTCACCAGCATTCTCCATCCAACCCTGTCCTGAGCAATCCTTTCCAGCTCCTTTCAGTTGTTATTCATCCTTTTTATATCTGCCTCTATTTCCCGACGTAATGTGTTCTTTGTCCTTCCTCTTTTCCACTTACCCTCAGGATTCCAAGTTAGGACTTGTCTCGTGATGTAGTTTGATTATTTGCGTAATGTATGTTCTATCCATTTCCATCGTCTTTTTCTAATTTCGTCTTCAGCTGGAAGCTGGTTTGTTCTCTCCCAGAGAAGGCTGTTGCTGATGATATCCGGCCAATGGATGTTGAGTATCTTGCGTAGACAGCTATTTATAAATACTTGCACCTTCTTGATGATGGCTGTGATAGTTCTCCAAGTTTCAGCTCCGTACAGTAGAACTGTCTTGACGTTCATATTGGAGATTCTCACCTTGATATTGATTGAGAGTTGTTTTGAGTTCCATATATTGTTCAATTGTAGGAATACGGCCCTTGCTTTGCCAATCCTCGCCTTTACGTCTGCATCTGAACCTCCTTGTTTACCGATGATGCTTCCTAGGTATGTGAAGAATTCCACATCTTCCAGAGTTTCGCCATCAAGAGTGATTGGATTGCTATTCTCCGTTTTGAATTTGAGGGCCTTGGTTTTCCCCCTGTGTATGTTGAGGCCTACTGATGCAGAGACTGCTGCTACACTGGCCGTCTTTATCTGCATTTGTTCGTGTGTATGCGATAGGAGGGCTAGGTCATCTGCGACGTCCAAATCGTCTAATTGGTCCTGAGCTGTCCATTTTATGCCGTGTTTTCCCTCAGATGTCGATACAGTGAGTCAAATTTCTCTTGCTTAATTATGCACACAATATATTATCTTAACACAATGTCTCTTACACAGTCAGTCAGCTACAATGTAGGATTAAGCGCATATTTGCATCGGTCCAAGTTTTCATACCGCATTAGTACAACAGGATGAACACCGGATTCATAGAAGTAGTTAATTTAGTGGTGGCAATATATAAAAGAAAGATTGCATATAAGGATATAGTACAGGAAGCAAGAACTAGTTCGTAGAAAGAAAGATGCGAAGCGATTTTAGTCTAATAGTTTAAGGGAAGACAGAGAGTGTATACACCTAAGCCATTGTGATCGATACTGAGTCATGTCACCAAGAGTCTCCAACCATTGGTTACGATAGTCACGCGGACTCCAACCAAGTAGTCTGCATCTACCAACATGGCTCAGACTAGAAGTTAGTGACTTCAAGCACTGATGCCACGTTTTGGTTTGACCGCCCCTTACTTTCTTTCAACCATCTCCAACACCGGTTAGCATTGCACGTCGTGGTAATCGATGTTCAGGCATACGTAACACGTGGCCCAACCATCTCAGTCGATGAAGATTCACAACCTCATCAACTGATTAACCATCATTCCCTAATACCCTGCGTTTAACCTCACTATTACTTACCCGGTGATCCCAGCAGTCGCCAGCAATATTTCTAAGACATCTGTGGTCAAATACTAGTAGCTTACGGGTGTCTTCTACTCTTAAGAGCCATGTTTCGCTGCCTTAAAGTAAAGCAGAACGGACTGCCGCGCAGTATACTCGTCCTTTTATTGATAGACGGATATCTCGCCTTCGCCAAAGGTGACGTAAGTTGGCAAAAACCAAACGAGCTTCTTACACACAAGTGCATGTACCTAATTTAAACGTTGTTAACGTTGATTAGATGACCTATTCAGTA
Source organism: Schistosoma margrebowiei (assembly GCA_944470205.2). Classification (NCBI taxonomy): domain Eukaryota; kingdom Metazoa; phylum Platyhelminthes; class Trematoda; order Strigeidida; family Schistosomatidae; genus Schistosoma; species Schistosoma margrebowiei. The sequence continues at coordinate 9,718,784 of OX104025.1, forward strand.
TATAGTGAACCGGAGATCCATGTATCTATATGTATCCGATAATTTTGATGTTCGATTATATTTCCATGGAAAAGCTTGCACTAGATTGCCAAGCAAAGTGTTAGATTTACTTCAAATTCGCTCGCTTAGATTCTACAAGTACATTCTTCCTCTTTAATGTCTCACATCGACTCGGCGCCCAATACTGTGAAACTATTCGAACAAATTTAGTCGAAAGTCCTTATATATCATAACTATATTGTTTACAGTTGCTGGAGTCTAATCAACTTTTGGATGTTGCTGTGGTTTTGACAAATCTTCCATCCTCAGCTTACCTAATATTCCAATTTGCATCGGCTGCTATTCAAGACAGCCGTTTTATTAATTGACTGAATTTGGTTTAGTTGTATGATTCCATTCTTCGTGGAATATACATTTAATTTGTTAACCGTTAGATAAGTATATTGTTTTGAACAGGAAGCAGCTCACGTTGAAGCTACTCAGTTGAAAATAACGCTACCCTTCTCGAGTTAAAACATTATTATTGTCTTGACGAGATTCTCTTTATTTTCCCCCAAGTTGTTGCTACTTATCATCAATGTCTTGTGGAATTATTGTCCGCTTTGACATTAGTACGTTTATCTTCATCACTATAGTGATAGAAGTAATCCTAAAATTGTAGATTTATCATGATGTGACTACCTTACCTTTGAAATTTTGCGTGGAATTCACATTTTGTCTATACTGACTCATTCTATCATGATAATCAGCAATACGACCGTTCGCACTTCTAATGAACACATTTAAGTTGGGGATAAAATAAAACATTTGATATGAGAAGGAATACGTTAAATAGTGACCACACCTGTCTGGCCGAGATATTACATATCGATTTTGTTTACATGTCTACCGTTTACAACACTCTTTGAGTATTAAACATTGAATGTAAATCTTCTGACTAATGATATGTTCAGGTTCAAAGATCCTGTGGTTAGGAACCAATAACACTACACTACCATCCCACCAGAACCAATGTGACGTTGGTTTGATAACAAAAGCTGTGAGAATAATAGGAATCCTCTGGTATCGATAAACTGAAAGATAAATTAAAAGGGAAGCAGCAGCAACTGATCGGGAAATGCATGTGATAATTTCAAAGTGTTTGGTTTTGAAAATCGTGAGGTTGAGAACCAACAGTACTACAGTTTAATTATTTACCGTTTCCAATTTATCTTATAAGATTGTTATTGTAACAGGAACTGCATAAGCTGCTCAAACAAATTCTGTTTCATTCGTAATTATGCCTATGCATTCAGTTACTGACCAGCAAGCATTGATGGTGAGGGCGATAACTTCAATCCACTCGTGTTTGTGGGGAGAGAACATTTTGTGTGTATCAGGCTCCTCAAGACTGAGAATAAGTCAATCAATCTGTGATATATATTTTTTTCCTACGCTCACCACTCAAACTCATGTTTTCTATATTATGCTGGATTAGCTTTTCTACTAAGACAACCAATAACATGCTCACTCGGATTTTTACACTAGGATTGTGTGGCTGGCATCGGAAAAACAAAAAAAGGAAAAAAAGTTAGACGATAAAAGATGTAGTCATTAAGATTATTACCACTTCACCCTCTATATACACACCCTTCTTATAAACCGCTTTCCTTGTACCAGCCTTGACTTCCTTCCCTTCGTGTGAGCTTACTCCAACTTGTTAAACATCACAACTTTTTGTTCTTTATTAGTACATTCTCTAATATGGAGCCTCTGACTTCATTTCACTAACAAGACATAATATGAATTTATTCTAATTTATTATACCTCTGTCCGGTCTACTACACTATGTTAAGCAACGTTTGGCGTTTATATCCAAATGCCTTGCTGCTCTTCTGTTTCTCTTTTTTTTTCTTCAGAATCTTGCTCTGAGAGCACAGCTATGAAACATTTGACATAGTGTGGGTCGTGGGTAATAATCGGGCAGGAGGTTAGAAAGGAGAGCCCATATATCGCTTTGTAGAGAAATATTAAATTGTTTTTTAGCCTACGGTGCCATAAAGGTTCTAAAGATAGATGCTTATAGCTGTCTGTGTAATCAAGATTCGAGTTGCATCCTAGTAGTTGACGTGTGAAACGTCTTTGAACATCTTCTACTCTTATCTTGTCTGTGATATTCATATGAGAGAATACAAAAGAGCAGTATTCAAGGGAGGGTCGTACACATATTTTGTAGAGAGTAAGTTTACCCTCTGTTGTGAAAAAGTTTTTCATTATAAAGCCAATTAGCCGTCTAGATTTAGAAATAATAGAGGAGGCATGTTCTTCAAAGTTCAGGCTTCCTGTGTAATTAATTCCTAAATCATGTACTGATTCGAGTGTTTGGACTCTACTTTCATTTAAGTGAAGTTGCGGTTTATAGGGATGCTTTCCAAAGTGCATGATCCCGCACTTGTTGAGGTTTAATGGTAATTGCCATTTTTCACTCCATATAGTTATTGAGGTCCTTTTGGATCTGGGATACACTTTCGCTTAGTGTCTCAGGATTATAGCTGTATACTATTTTGAGATCATCAGCATATAAGTATGGTCTCCCAAATTCTATGGTGTTGTAGAACTTATGGTCTACTATGATATTAGTACTGCTCTAATAATAGACCTAATCCTAAATTTGTAGATTTGTCATGATATGACTGCCTAATCTATAAGATCTTACGTGGAAGTCACACCATCGACTACACCAACTCACTGTATCGTATCAATTACCAATACATGATGTAGAACAAGGTTAGGCTAGAGAAAGAACAATATATTTAATATGAAAAGAAGATATAAGGTAACATTCAGCAGAGACCACGCCTGCATGGCCGAGCCATGCCGTTCGATCAACTCTAGTTTATTCAATTCATTATTCGCGCCTTCTCCATCGTTAGGTATTTCTTCGCGTTAAATATTGAATACCTATTTCCCGAGTAATCTCGTATTCAGCTTTGAGGATAGTGTGGTTATGGTCCAATGCCACTACAGTGTTACATATATCGTTTATATACATAAGAAACAAAAGTGGACCTAATACGCTTCCCTGGATGACTCCACTGGTGATTGGTCTGGGGGACGAGAGACAGTCATTGTATTTTACCATCTGTTTACGTTCTGTTAAGAACGAAGCAAACCATGAGTACAGTGGGTTGTGTATTCCGAAGGACTTTAGTTTGACGAGTAGCCTTTTGTGTGGGACCTTATCAAAGGCTTTCTTAAAGTCTAGGAATAGAATTGATACAAGGAGTCCGCTGTCTCGTTTCATAGTTATATCATTCAGGTAGTCTACTAGGCATGTATCGCATGATCTGGACCTAAGAAATCCATGCTGGGAGGTCGAGATGAGATTATTAGTTATTAGATGTTGGACTACAACCGCCTTAACTACTTTTTCCATCACACTGGATAACACTGAAGTTATGTTGGATTAGCTTTTCTACTAAGACAACCAATAACATGTTAACTCGGATTTTTACACCAAGATTGTGTGGCTGGCATCGGAAAAACAAAAAAAAGGAAAAAAAATTTAGACGATAAAAGATGTAGTCATTAAGATTATTACCACTTCACCCTCTATATACACACCCTTCTTATAAACCAACAAATGTTGTAATTTATAGATAATGCCTGTAAAAACGGTGTGTACCTGCACATGCAGAAATATATTATATTATTATATTATTACTATTAGTATTCATTGTCTTATGCATCTTCCCACGTTTACATGCAGATTTCATCGTACATAATATACATTTTTGAGTTACTCAACTGGGGTTCGTGTCTTTTGTGCTATCTGACATTCATTATTTTATAGTTTTGGATTAACAGAATATTTGTGTTTCAATCAAAAAATCAGAAATACTTATATGACTTAAGGTTCATGAACACAGTCAATTCAATTCGTCATTTTTTGGCGATCATTGGGACTTTATATACCGTCAGAAATTTCTATGTCTATTCTATTTGGGCCAATGTTTTGGTCCCGTGAATAAGCAGAATTATGAATTAAGCTGCATAATATATGTATATGTATGATACTGAAAAAAATATGGTGTAATTCCGTTATTAACTGGACAGCTATTCGGAAATAATTGCGACACGTTTGCAACTGGATTTACAGTACATGCAGAAGGAAGTGGCTCACTAGACTGTGAATGAATGTAAGGTACCGAACTTCCAAGTGTTGGTTGTTTTCGTAGAAAAAAGAGCAAAGGTCATCTAGGTCTGGGTTAGTGTGCCTGCACGCAACTAGAAGAATAACATAAAGGGCCAATTATGTCAGTTTTGTTGGAGGACACGGACTAGGGTAGTTAGTCATAGGACATACAACTCAGCTAAGTCTGTATGCAATGGATTTTTTAAATTTGGTCACAAAGTAAGATATTGTGTGAAGTTGTTGAAAATGAATGCTGAATGCTAGCCAAACCAACAATCGTGGTGGAGTGATCCTAATATTAGAAGATTGATCATAAGATGGTGAGTCATCAACCGAGTTTTACTAAGGCAAGGGAAAACCATCATGGACTGATCATTCCAACCCATTGAGCTGATTTACGCCGTCTATCACTGTAAATATCAGTTAGTTTCATCCATTCAGAAGAGGAAGGATCAAACTTTCCAAAAGTAACAAACGTTTGTTGGGCCAGTGGTATATCACTGAGTCCAAGTCAGGTCATCAGGCAGTCGGATCACTGAATGTCGAACGGTTCATTGGTCCCTGTCAAGGTCAAGCACAACCAACGCCATGGACTAGTCCGTGCGGTGATGGCCTCAACTTCTCCCTCGTTCCTACTTGTAGTAACATCCTTTGTGTTATACGGTTTTCAGGGCAACCATAGTGCCTTGTTACGATCAAGGAGTAATCCGTGTGAGGTGCTGACTGCGAGGTGTGACTTTGAGGTTTGCTCTTGGTCACAACATTTCTACCTAACTCGGTTAGATTCCTTAATCATTCAACATAGGTAATCTATGTTAGTGATCTACATGTTTCTAACAAACAGGGAACCTGGTTTGTATCTAGTAGATCTATAAATTTCTACCGACCAAACAGTAACAATAAAAACACGCAGTCACTCAATTTGTTAGCCCTCGAAGTCTAATGATAGAATAAAATGAAGACAGTCAGTGAGAAGCTATATAATATCAAGTAAAAGGATCGTAATCTAAATTTATACGCCAGCAGAGTGACAATTGTCATACGAAAAATTAAAAAAGCTTACAAATAAAGGTACCACACCTTACGTATAAGGGCAAGTATGACTTTTGTGCTGATCGATAATTCCCCTATACATTAATGTGCACCTAACTGATATTGCAAATAAAATATTATCGATTATACTACAATTTTTCTCATTATCTATTTGCGACGATTAAATATATTGAGTTCGACTGCTTCAGATTATCACAGTAAACCAAAGTGTCAATATTACATGAAATAGTATATGAATTCAGCAAAAAATACAAAAACGTTTCATAACAAGGAAAACATTCAAATATTCACAGGAAAAAACACATATTGCCAGATTCTTTTATATATTCTCACAGAACCATACAAGATGAATCCTACGCCTGAGCCCAAAGTCCCTCCATGTACCACAGTATCACCCTAGATACATTCCGTAATAACCACACAAGATGATTAGACAAAGCCGACAAGACTTCTAGGACATCAAATTCAACTACAATGGATGGAAAGTACTTTCTGGGAAATACAGGTGAGTGAATCTATGACACTAGTCGTCTCAACATATGTATATGTGTAAGATCAGGCACTTATTACTATCAAAATCTCAGTGGTTCGATGATGATCATTTCTTGTCCTCTGAAAGACTTGTGGTTACGCATAACACATAACCGCCCTCTCTCTCGAAAGCTGTTTCGTGGAACGGCAATTTCGTAGTCATTCGAATTCAAATCAAATTGAATGCAAACTATGTTCTATAAAAATGCATAAGGATATATAAATAGTGATTGCATCATTTGACTTTTAAAAAGGCTTGTCTTTTTGCTGTTTAACTGCATTAAATTGTTGGCACGACCATACCTGCACGGTGGAAATAGCGCTCAAGTTGTTTCTGAATGCTGAATGCTAGCCAAACCAACAATCGTGGTGGAGTGATCCTAATATTAGAAGATTGATCATAAGATGGTGAGTCATCAACCGAGTTTTACTAAGGCAAGGGAAAACCATCATGGACTGATCATTCCAACCCATTGAGCTGATTTACGCCGTCTATCACTGTAAATATCAGTTAGTTTCATCCATTCAGAAGAGGAAGGATCAAACTTTCCAAAAGTAACAAACGTTTGTTGGGCCAGTGGTATATCACTGAGTCCAAGTCAGGTCATCAGGCAGTCGGATCACTGAATGTCGAACGGTTCATTGGTCCCTGTCAAGGTCAAGCACAACCAACGCCATGGACTAGTCCGTGCGGTGATGGCCTCAACTTCTCCCTCGTTCCTACTTGTAGTAACATCCTTTGTGTTATACGGTTTTCAGGGCAACCATAGTGCCTTGTTACGATCAAGGAGTAATCCGTGTGAGGTGCTGACTGCGAGGTGTGACTTTGAGGTTTGCTCTTGGTCACAACATTTCTACCTAACTCGGTTAGATTCCTTAATCATTCAACATAGGTAATCTATGTTAGTGATCTACATGTTTCTAACAAACAGGGAACCTGGTTTGTATCTAGTAGATCTATAAATTTCTACCGACCAAACAGTAACAATAAAAACACGCAGTCACTCAATTTGTTAGCCCTCGAAGTCTAATGATAGAATAAAATGAAGACAGTCAGTGAGAAGCTATATAATATCAAGTAAAAGGATCGTAATCTAAATTTATACGCCAGCAGAGTGACAATTGTCATACGAAAAATTAAAAAAGCTTACAAATAAAGGTACCACACCTTACGTATAAGGGCAAGTATGACTTTTGTGCTGATCGATAATTCCCCTATACATTAATGTGCACCTAACTGATATTGCAAATAAAATATTATCGATTATACTACAATTTTTCTCATTATCTATTTGCGACGATTAAATATATTGAGTTCGACTGCTTCAGATTATCACAGTAAACCAAAGTGTCAATATTACATGAAATAGTATATGAATTCAGCAAAAAATACAAAAACGTTTCATAACAAGGAAAACATTCAAATATTCACAGGAAAAAACACATTGCCAGATTCTTTTATATATTCTCACAGAACCATACAAGATGAATCCTACGCCTGAGCCCAAAGTCCCTCCATGTACCACAGTATCACCCTAGATACATTCCGTAATAACCACACAAGATGATTAGACAAAGCCGACAAGACTTCTAGGACATCAAATTCAACTACAATGGATGGAAAGTACTTTCTGGGAAATACAGGTGAGTGAATCTATGACACTAGTCGTCTCAACATATGTATATGTGTAAGATCAGGCACTTATTACTATCAAAATCTCAGTGGTTCGATGATGATCATTTCTTGTCCTCTGAAAGACTTGTGGTTACGCATAACACATAACCGCCCTCTCTCTCGAAAGCTGTTTCGTGGAACGGCAATTTCGTAGTCATTCGAATTCAAATCAAATTGAATGCAAACTATGTTCTATAAAAATGCATAAGGATATATAAATAGTGATTGCATCATTTGACTTTTAAAAAGGCTTGTCTTTTTGCTGTTTAACTGCATTAAATTGTTGGCACGACCATACCTGCACGGTGGAAATAGCGCTCAAGTTGTTTCTGAATGCTGAATGCTAGCCAAACCAACAATCGTGGTGGAGTGATCCTAATATTAGAAGATTGATCATAAGATGGTGAGTCATCAACCGAGTTTTACTAAGGCAAGGGAAAACCATCATGGACTGATCATTCCAACCCATTGAGCTGATTTACGCCGTCTATCACTGTAAATATCAGTTAGTTTCATCCATTCAGAAGAGGAAGGATCAAACTTTCCAAAAGTAACAAACGTTTGTTGGGCCAGTGGTATATCACTGAGTCCAAGTCAGGTCATCAGGCAGTCGGATCACTGAATGTCGAACGGTTCATTGGTCCCTGTCAAGGTCAAGCACAACCAACGCCATGGACTAGTCCGTGCGGTGATGGCCTCAACTTCTCCCTCGTTCCTACTTGTAGTAACATCCTTTGTGTTATACGGTTTTCAGGGCAACCATAGTGCCTTGTTACGATCAAGGAGTAATCCGTGTGAGGTGCTGACTGCGAGGTGTGACTTTGAGGTTTGCTCTTGGTCACAACATTTCTACCTAACTCGGTTAGATTCCTTAATCATTCAACATAGGTAATCTATGTTAGTGATCTACATGTTTCTAACAAACAGGGAACCTGGTTTGTATCTAGTAGATCTATAAATTTCTACCGACCAAACAGTAACAATAAAAACACGCAGTCACTCAATTTGTTAGCCCTCGAAGTCTAATGATAGAATAAAATGAAGACAGTCAGTGAGAAGCTATATAATATCAAGTAAAAGGATCGTAATCTAAATTTATACGCCAGCAGAGTGACAATTGTCATACGAAAAATTAAAAAAGCTTACAAATAAAGGTACCACACCTTACGTATAAGGGCAAGTATGACTTTTGTGCTGATCGATAATTCCCCTATACATTAATGTGCACCTAACTGATATTGCAAATAAAATATTATCGATTATACTACAATTTTTCTCATTATCTATTTGCGACGATTAAATATATTGAGTTCGACTGCTTCAGATTATCACAGTAAACCAAAGTGTCAATATTACATGAAATAGTATATGAATTCAGCAAAAAATACAAAAACGTTTCATAACAAGGAAAACATTCAAATATTCACAGGAAAAAACACATATTGCCAGATTCTTTTATATATTCTCACAGAACCATACAAGATGAATCCTACGCCTGAGCCCAAAGTCCCTCCATGTACCACAGTATCACCCTAGATACATTCCGTAATAACCACACAAGATGATTAGACAAAGCCGACAAGACTTCTAGGACATCAAATTCAACTACAATGGATGGAAAGTACTTTCTGGGAAATACAGGTGAGTGAATCTATGACACTAGTCGTCTCAACATATGTATATGTGTAAGATCAGGCACTTATTACTATCAAAATCTCAGTGGTTCGATGATGATCATTTCTTGTCCTCTGAAAGACTTGTGGTTACGCATAACACATAACCGCCCTCTCTCTCGAAAGCTGTTTCGTGGAACGGCAATTTCGTAGTCATTCGAATTCAAATCAAATTGAATGCAAACTATGTTCTATAAAAATGCATAAGGATATATAAATAGTGATTGCATCATTTGACTTTTAAAAAGGCTTGTCTTTTTGCTGTTTAACTGCATTAAATTGTTGGCACGACCATACCTGCACGGTGGAAATAGCGCTCAAGTTGTTTCTGAGTTTGACACAGCCCAAACTATTGCCTGATGTCCACCTACTGACTATGGCTCAATAACGGTTTTAGACCAGTCTGAAGAATAAGGATTGTGATTTGCAGTTGGTGGTTAGGGATAGTGATTAGATTGAGGGTTTTCACTACGAACTGACATCAGCTAAAATGTTAGGACGCTATTTAGCCAAATGGATAGCTTCGCGCCGAAATCCAAGACCTGTTATCGTAAATCGGATTGGTTCGTCCATAAATTATAGTCTCGCCGTTTTCAGTTACTCAGTTCTACTGTTGTAGATTTTACGGAATTAGTGATTTTCTTTCTACAGTCCACTTGGAATTATTTGCCTGATCTATTTATCGTAACACTGTCAGAACTGGTCTGAACCATCACCCAGATTGGCTATACATCATGAATGAGCGTTAGATACGTCAAGTTTCTTAGGTCTCACCAGTCCTGGTAAAGGATTAGTTTCCGATTAAATATCAAGGGGTTTACACGGTAGGAATATATGGCTGTGGAACATGGTCGACAAGAGGTAAACACAGACGTAGCGTTCGTGCTTCTGATGTTAAGCGTCTCGAAAACACTGTTCAGGTGTTACAGGACGACCAGGTAAGCAACTCTGAGGTTATACGCAGGGTACTAGGGAAGATGGAAAATAACCTGATGAGACCATGTATGTTCACCGGTTGAGATGTTGCCGGCATGTGTTACGTGTAACCAACCAATACCGACCACGTCATGCAATTTTGGCAAACTTAGAAAAACACCAGGAACAGCTAAACAATGGCCTGAGGTCAGTTCACTGTTTCTGACTGTTGGTCTGGACTACGTTTGTAACTACCTAGTTGGTATCTGCACAATAATGCCAAACACTGGTTATAGATGATTAGTGATATGGTTCATACGCAGGTGTTGTATGCTAGTCTTTCTCCACATACCTCTTAACCGGTTTTTAAAAAACCACAATCTTAATGTTTATTATGACTAGACCATTGAGGAAAAGACAAAACAGGGTTACAAGACTGTGTGCATAGAAATAGCGATATGTTTTAGAATCCTAAGCCATAAGTGTTTCTATTATTCAGTGAATTAGTAATGGTGTGGTTTGCTTTAAAGTCCGCATTTTACAAAAATCATTTTAATTAACGAACTGCGAATCAGTTCGTCCTGATTTATTTCACGCTGCGAAATGTGATCATTAATAGTAGAGGATACTCGTAAGTTACTAGTACTTGATCAAAGATGTCGTGGAAACATTGCTCGAATCACCGGGTAAGTTATAGTGAGGCTAGACGCAGAGAATGATGGTAAGTCAGTTGATGAGGCTGTGAATCTTCATTGACTGAGATGATCGGGCCACGTACTACACATGTTCAACCACCGATTACCACGGCACGCAATGCTGACCAGTGTTGGGTGCGGATAGAACAAAGTTAAGGGCGGCTAAACCGAAACGTAGCATCAGTCTTTGAAGTCACTAACTTCTGGTGTGGACCATGTTGGTAGATGCAGATTACTTGGTTGGGGTCCGCGCGACTATCGTAAGTAGTATATATATAAGCATTGAAGTAACTGCTTCTATGGATTTGGTGTTCATCTTGTTGTGTTAATAAGGTATGGCAACTTGTACTGATATATATATGTGCCTGGTCTTACCGACTGACCGTTATGAGCATTACCCTTTTTCACCGATTCAGAATCATTTTCCCACTAGTTATATCTTGGGTAAAAATATAAGTCTTATTATGAGGCTCTTTATGTGATGTAATAGAAAGTCATTTGCTTTTAAATGAGCCTGGAATTCGTTCTCTGGACTCCAGTCGCTTTGGTCCTACATTACAGTGATACCTGTTATCTCCTGTCTTTTGAGATTGCTGTCTCTTGGCTGAATGAGTTACTGGCTCCGAAATTATTTTTCCCTTCATGTATTTATCGTAACGTCACCAATTACAAACTTATAGAAGCTAGAGGCTTGGTCTTGTGTTTGACATTCGACCATTTCCACTTTGATACTGTTTCGAGTCGTTTAATAGCTCCTCCGTAGCTCGCGCATTTTACTATTGCTATCATCAACCATCTTGTTACTTGGCATTCTCATTTCCCCATTGTTATGCTGGTAATTTTCTTAATATTATGCAAATGGGATTTATGGAGAGAAGAATGGACATACACAGATGTACATAAATATACATACAGACTCCTGTATATTCTCCCTTTAACCCGAAAGATGTGGAAACCGAGGGATTCCTATACGTGTTATGGAGTCATCAACTTACACTAAGGTAGTAACTTTCTTTCCACGTTTCTCATTCCTCCTTTCTCTAAAGTAAACTATCACCATCAAATGTGCGCAAACGTTTCATTGAAGTCTACCTTACTAAAGAGCCTTTTTTTTTCTTGATTATTTAACATGCATTCAAGCCCATGAAATTGAACTGTTTGTTGACTGTGTATTCAGATTTATTCAGCTAAGTCATAAATCCAGCATTGTGTTGTTTATATATCCGTACATAGAAATATATCGAATTGACGTTATGTTTACTGTCAACATGCCTTATCCCAGAAATATATTGGCTATAGTGGCGTTTTCTTTGTGAAATATTTTTGTTTGATATAAATTTAGAAAACGGACCAAGCTAGATAAAGCCTTAGCAATTTATTGGTTAGTCCTTTCATGTAACATCCACTAGGATTAAAGGTTCACAAACAGAATGATCAAAAGGTAAGGTTTTCAAGCGAAAGAACAGTGATTTCATTTGCTTTGTAATCGCTGTTTTTGCTTGAGATAAGTCCTGAGGGATATAGTATAAGTTTAAGTAAACCAAGCATTTGTAAAAGGAAAGATAACTGTCCAAAAGTGTTTTTTGGGTATATTCAAATAACTGTGAAGAATAATGAGTTGTTCGCATCAGATGATGAAAAACATTGTTCTTAGCAGTTGCTTCTTTAAACTTATTAATAGAATCATTCCGTTGAAACTGATAATTGTAACGTTTCATTTAGAAAGTAATATGCGGAGATCTGCAGCACCAAGTCGTACTAGTCAGTCTCAAGATCTGTCGATAAATTCCAACCCCGTGAAGACGTCTGAGTACAAGTCAGTTTCACACTGTTCCTCAAGTCCTAAAATGAACAATACGCCTACAAATTTTAATTTATCTCATGCTACGAAATGTTCCAGGTATTTCGAGGCTGTATATGCTAAAGCATCGACTAAAAAGGTATGGCGAATATCGTTTACCAGTTTTGCTTGCATTTTAGCATAAAAAATGGGAAGGGGATGGTAAGCAGTCACCAGTCTTGTTTATGTCTACGTAATTTTTAGGTTTTGTAGAGGTCGAAGGTCGTATCATGAAGCTTATCAATGAGGATTTGAAAGTGTAAGTGTTACTTTTTTTAATAAAGGTAAATTTACCGGTTATTTTCCAACTATAGAATAGCATCTGCTTCTGGTCATAAATTAGCATTTTTAAATGAAATTGATATTGGTTCGGTTGTTCATATTGGGCCTTATGAAGCAGAGCTTATTTCACTGATAGAGAAGCCACAGTTAGTTAATCTTTCCTCAAAATCAAATGATGGTACTGAGGCGTTACATGCACCGGGTAACTAGTGTATTGTATTGTATTTATTTTGTCCTTATTTCCAGCGAAAATTTCGACAAGAAAACCAAGCACAAATCCCAGTTTCTCACCAAAGGTACCGTTTACATGATATCTATTCCCGGAATAATTTTTATTTCAGAGTCCATTTTAACTTCAATCCTTTGATCTCTTAAAACCTTTTAAGGATAATAGTTTTCCGCATTTGATACCCTTAAGATCAACCTAGGAGACTAGTAAATGATTACACTGATGTTTCGTTCTAAAATACAGAAGTTGAAGGTACATCTGCAGTTGTATAAAGTAAGTTTTCTGCCTTAAAACCTTAGTTTGACGGATGGAGTTGCTGAGACCATCTAAACAAGGAAAATAACTTCAAGATATTATAAGAGAATTAGTTGATAAACTTAAATACTAAGAGACCTTGACATACGTTTAAAAAGTTTTATGTTGTTAGGGATTGCATGTGGGCATTAGTTATTCACTAGTCATTTCTCTGTGTAAGTCCTTGTGACAAATTGCCGTATACTTCTATCCGTTGATAAATCGTACTGTCCCATTTCAATTTAGATTTTCAAACAAAACAGAAAAAACGGTCGGATTCTGAATGGCATTTAGAATGAATGAGTCAAATGCTAATTTTCATAATAAACACATTTCAAAGTGGTTTGTTTTCCTGTTTTTGCTGCATCAAATTTGTTTCATTCCACCGTCTAGTTTCAGTCGTTAAGAAAATTTACTTGCTCTGTTTAAGGGAATATTGAATTAGAAAATAATATGAGCCCGATAAACTTTAAGAAAAATATTTGGGGCAGAGATTGGTCGACTTTCATCATGAATATTATCGTTTCTTATCAAGTTTCATTTCTAATTACTGGAAACTAGTGTATTCATTATGATTGTTCTCATATTTACATAGTATTATTATTATAGGAAAAAGCCTGGTATGATAGGAGACCGAGAAATTTCCCACAAAATGTGAGCTAACAATATTGTAGGAAAAAGGACATAAAAACTTAAAACTAGTCAGTAAAGAAATAAATGTAACAAAATAAATGTTTATCAAACAATACTGATGGGTTCTTAACGCAACAAAGTTATATTTCACCTCATACAAATGCTTCTTCAATAACATTGCCTCTAAACGAATTGAGGGCAGCCTTGATGTATAGACAGATAGTTTTCGACATAGAATACATATGATGGTTTCCAAGGAATTGGCAGAAGTTGAATATTTGACTGACCAATCTATACCTAAACTAAGACCTGTTTTCAGAGTATTACAGAAATGAATATTCTAGACACGACTGATAGATTTTAAACTGGCGATTATTACATGCATTTGTAAGCTCTTTAAAAATGAATACAGCAGCAGCAAACCGTGACTAGTACATAGCAGAGATGTGGATGTTCGTGAGTATTCAATGAACATAATGTTGACTAGTGTCTGATGATCAGTTTTTTAAATATACTAGTTCTGGATGATAAGGACTAGCTATCTTTTTGTTAGTAATGCAATTAAATTGTACGATTCTCACTTTGGCTTTGTGTCTTACACGTCCTAAATATCTTAGTTAATTTTCTAGCACTGATTTATAAATTGCATGTATATTTCCATATTATATCTCACGTTGTGTACAACATAACCTCGATTTTGGTGTCTTGTAGACGAATTCCAAATCAAAACTGAATGAGTCCTGGGGTTCTTCAAACCATCTGGTTATGCCCAAGCCTCCTGCTAATTGCATTGTAAGAGTAACAACTTAATTCTAAACCTCGTCATTTATTCACTTTTCTACTTATGATCGGTCAAATACAGGTCTTCATAATGTCAAACTATTATCTAATGCCACATGTTTTCAAAATTTTGATGTAATTTAGTCTGATGGAAATTTAGGTATATGACTTATTATTTGTTTATTGAATTCTCAGTACATTTCCTATTCATTTTGTATTGGTTGTTCGGATCTTCCAATTGATGTTTAGGACTGAAATTGATCAATCTCTCATTGGCTGAATTAAATGAATTAAAACTTCACCCCATTGCACAAGGTAGTGGCTATCTGGACTCAGTAGCTAAATGGATAACGCGATGGTGTTTGTAGAAAACGGTACTGGGTCCGAGTCTCCGTGGTGAACATTAACTTTGAGATACATGTACATCCAGCTGACAAATCTCAAATAGGACGAAACGTGCGTCCTAGATTTCAGTGCTAGCCACCATCCATCTCTGCTTATAATTTCCTATCAGGTTTTGATCATTTTAACACAAGATTACTGCTTATTAAATCCATTCTTTTGAATAATAATGATGACAAGTATAATTCTCGTATTTGAAGTCAGACGAATAATGATACTTATCGACTGACTTTAAGCCTCGAAGCCCCTTGAAAGTCGTAGCTCAGTAAAAAGTCTCTGTTGTGTCTGTTTACCGTTGCTATCAAGCCTCCGATCGATTGAAGCTAGGTTGGGTACCGGCTTAGTGGTCTAAATGTTAAACGCTTGGCACCAGAACTTAGTGTCATGCGTTCGATCTCCAGTGGTGGTATCGTGGATGAACCCTGCTTAGGAGTTATATACTGAGAGGAAACAGCTATCCGATCTTTGTTTTTAATAGCTGTCTAACTAAGATTAGTTCTTTCTGTAAATTATGAACAGTAAATGTTGAGATTCATTAAAATATATTAATAAAATTGATAACTGTCGCTTGATTTTGCTGTTAATTGTTCAAAGTGGCTAAAAAGAAACCTAGTTTCATTGCACTGTTAAAAATAGTTAATTCGATCCCATATCATGATCAGAAAGCCAGACAAATAATTGAGATACCTTTATACATACATTGCTCAATTGTATTTCGGTAAGAAGAGTATAAATATCAATTAATCAACTCGTTCTTTTTTGTATAGACTTTTCAAAGGTTGATCTCTCGTTAGTTTACTTAGTCTAAATGATTAAATTAATTGTTTTACATAGGTGCCTTTTAAGTTGTCTTTGTAGTGATATTGGACTCCTTGATGACATATATATTTGCTGAGCGTTTGACGTCGTCCACATCCCTTGCATCAAATCGCAACAAATATCCATGTACGCTCTAAGCTCATGACCAAATATCATGCACAGGTTATCAGTAGCGAATAAAAAAATAATTCTATTACATAAAATCACAACAGATAATATCAGTAGACTCTTTAAACTATGGAATAAATACTGATCGTGAATAAAATCGTTCTAATAAACGTCATGTATCCTCATACATTCATTCTACATTGATGAATTTGAAGATTAAATTGATTGTTTGTGAACTGCAGCCCTATTAGTCAGTATGTATATATCCACTAATATGAGTAAATGTATTGAACAGAGCAGCCAATAAACCAGTTGTTATATTAGCAATAAAGACAGTGTCTATACAAAAAATTTACTTTCATTGCTACTCATAGAGATTTAATATTTCCAAGTTCAATGTTAATCGTTGACTTAATGGTCGACCTTATCCAGAGATTAATTCGTCGTTTTATTTAAAAAATAATTTTAGTGGTCTCAGAATCCCGACAACCTTCCTATTGTGGATGTAGTTTTAGAGTCGAAGTTTGCTTCACGTCTACAGCCACATCAATGTGAAGGTATTATTTTCTTGTATAAATGTTTAATGGGGTTTCAACCGTATGTTGCTTTAAATGAATCTGATGCACAAATTACTTATGGATGTATTTTAGCGTGAGTTTCAACTTTTTTGGTCTAAGTTTTGACCCCACGGCAAAGAAAAGCTTTATCTGTATTTTTGTACTGACATAAACATTTGTCGATCTTGTTCCATGCAGGAAAATAACCTGTATTAGAGTATTAACATACTGTGCAGATTCATCATATTCTTGATAAATATTTCATACTAATTTAATCCCCTCAATGAAATATGTGTTCACTCATTATCCCCATTAAATTGGGATTGATAAATAGAGTTCCTCAAGTATACATTGGTAAGCAAAAACCATAGTAACAGGCAATACCCGTTGCGAAATTCGTATCTAGTGTTGCTCACCATCTGCACGAATACTCTCACAGCGTATGAATTTATAAAAGTGACACAACTCTCAGCGAAAATATCAACAATCACTTTAATGGTCCATCAAATTGTTTTTCAAACCCATAGAACTATGTATTTTGAATTTTAACTATTGTTACTTAGTATTAATATTGCATATACATAACAATCTCATCGTTAAAATCATAAATGGGAACTTAATATTATAGTACAATAAATCAATCTGCATAATTAGCCTCAACATAAAAGGTATAGTACCGTTTTGTTGTACACAAATCAATGATTATTGCTGATTTATATCTTTATTGTTGCCTTATTCTATTGAGATTTTTTGGTCTGTAAGGTACTGCTTTACTGTATTTATAACACAGAATACATTTGATAGTGTTTAATTAATTTGTATTAGACTATGTAAATGTATTTTCTTAACATTCTTAAGGCTATATTTATCCTGCTGTGCACTACTTCTATCTTGCCTACAACACATTACCTTCGTTTTCATATTCATTATGTAAATTAGAAGGTAACGTCATTCGTAATAAGTTTTCGTTAATTTATTAGGGATGAAATGGGTCTTGGTAAGACAGTTCAAGCTATTGCTACCATTTGGTTATTAATTAGACAAGGACCGTACGGAGGTAGACCGGTTATTCAACGTTGCCTTATTGTAACTCCTGGTACACTTGTTCAGGTAATTGGTCTATTTTTAAAAAAATACAACTTAATCTTACTAATATTTTTTTGGGCTTTTATCATATATTCTGTCTTTCCTCTCTTATTTACATCATGTTAGAATTGGCAAATGGAATTCTCCAAATGGTTAGGTCGTGAACAGTTACCCGTGTATTGTGTAGATCAAAATCATTCTGTTAAAGTGAGTCTTTGCTTGATTATGTCCGATTATTCTGTTTTTCATTATTTGTAGAATAATTTGATAATTATTGAGAATCATGTAAACAGCATATGTGGAGCTAATTGCTTAGCGGTTAAACAATCGGACTTTCAACAACTTATTTACATGTTTGAGCAGCCGAGCAATATAATTAACACTCATGCTTAGTATGGTTCAAAAACCGAACACATGAACTGTAAATAAATTACTTAAACAGTTTGTGTTTGTATTTTTAATTTGATAACTTTGGTCTCTTTCTGGTCCTAAAGTCTCACGTTATGACAACTGGCCATTTTGTTTACATTTGACTTGAATGTCATATGTAATGCATCCTAAAAGCAGTAACATTTTTGTAACAACATAGAAAATTTCTCTATAACCATTTGTAGTTTTTCGTTGTCGATATTCAGGACTAATCTCTTACCATATCTGCATCGTAAGTTTGAGTCTCAGTGTACATGTCAAAACCACGATGCATGTACGTTCAGCTGACGAGTCGCAAACTGGACAAAACGCGCCTCCTGAATTTCGCTGCTAGTCAAAATCCATCTTCTTTATAAGGCTTGTGACAAAATCACTGTATCAAGGCGATCTGTATATATCACGTCCACATGTTCCAACAAGGATTAATCAAATTTTTTTATATGTATCAACAATGGGCTAACTAAAACCTGTACTAATGGTAATATAAACAACAGTTTTTGTCAATTTTTTTCATTATTTTCCACTTTTATTTATCAGTAACTGACTTTTTTTTGTCTTGTTTCTCTCCTTCAGAACTACCTAACAATGTCCAGTGATTCACCGCAGGTTATTCTTATGTCGTATGAAATGTTTCTACAGCATACTAGTGAAATCTATGAAATTTCCGACTTGGATATGGTTGTATGTGACGAAGGGCATAGATTAAAAAATTCCAATATCAATACAACTATGGTAGGTTGTTTGGATTTTGTTTATTGGTACACAGAATATGTAATATAACGATGGATCATTATATACGTATTTTAGTCGATAAATTATTCGTCAGTCTGTTATCGCATAGGGTTGGCTTGTGCAGACTACTAGCAATAAACACTAGATCACGTTACTTGATTACGTGATCCTCACAATCACTCAATGAAACGACCGTTCAATCATGTTCGAGTCTCAAACACGAGGTTGTTGATGCAGATAAAAAGCACTGAGTTAACAGAATGAAATTTACATTATAAAATATTCTTTTATGCTAAATGTACCGAGACATGTCTTCCTTTAATTATTGACCAATCAAACATCACTCTAATTAAACATACTAACAAAGTGCTATCGATTTCGGAGGAACTAGTCGGATAATTTAAAGTTGCTGGTGCATATTTTTTTAATTTTGTGATATTTGTACAATCCTCAATAGATCGCTCATCATCCTTCCATCGTCATCAATCTTTACTTATTTGAAATATATTTTAATTCTATATTCCTGTATTTTATAATTTAGGCACTTTGTCGACTACGTGCACGTAGACGTTTACTATTAACGGGGACTCCATTACAAAATCATTTGAATGAATTATGGTCATTGGCTAATTTCTGTGTACCAGGACGTTTAACTTCAAGTTTAGAAGAGTTTCGTCGACAATTTGTTATACCACTATTAAATGGTCGTAACTTAGTACAAAATGTTAAAAACAATCTTTACAATGATGATTATTGTGATTCTTGGAGTTATACAAACTATGAGAAGAATCGTGATGATTTAGAAAGTCCATCAGCCAAATTATTCCGACTATTGAACAGTTTCTTTTTAAGACGCACATGTGATGTCATTGCACCAAAACTAACTGATAAAAGTAAGTACTCCTAACTTTTAAGAAATTCTCTTTGTGTGAGATAACTCTGTAATTATATGCATATAAATTTAGTAGACATGAAGCTCCCTGTTCGAGTATTGTATACTACAGTCCTATTGAATTGTCGTGCACACTACTTGATGTATATCAAACCCAATATACAAGTAAAAAGGCTGTAATAACTATGAAGGTTTAATTCCCACGTGTATTTATAACGTATACAAATGTCCTTCTGCTTCAGAATTGGACACAGGGTGAAAGCTTGTATAGGTGCATGGTTGACCTCTTTCCCTATAGCGTCGCTCGTCTGTAACTTCTTATATACCGTTTGATAGTATATAAGCACAAGCGTGTGAAATGTCTGTACACATCTGTCCCATCATCGTGTTCTTAAATTATTTCACCTTCCTTTTCTTGTTAAGTTACCTGAGTTGCAGTTCAAAGTTGATGTAAATTCTTCATAATTAATCACCCATATATAGCCATAAACATTCATCTATCCAATTTCCTATTATCACACCTAACTGCTAACACTATATTCTAGTATTTTTGTACTATGATAAAAGTTCGTTATTTTATCGTAGTAGTGAATTTAATTTAATTAGTCAGTTACTGATATATCTCTACTAGTTTATGTATAGGGATCATATCTAAAGATTATTTATGTGCTACAGATAATTCGTAAGCATCTGTTATTGTGAATGAAAATTGAAAATTACAAGTGTCACTGAAAAAGTAATTAGTTCTGAGTAATTTCTTTCATATGAAAAGTCATACCTGTTACCTATGGACGGATTAAAATGTCACAAATTAAGCCAAATTTTTTAGTCGAAAGATATTCATAATGCGTGACTTACACAATTCGCTACTGGATGAACTTTTTGTTTGCCATTTACGATTGGATGTGTGAACATGGAGAAACGCTTCTGAGACTACTCAATTGAGTTGAAACGTGACTCAATATCTATGTTACCAAAAGATACAAGCAAGCATATAGACAGATACGTACGTTCATACACACTCAAGTTCACACATAGGTGACAAAATGACTAGGATGATTAGAATCATTCATCTGTCCAAAAGTAAGGATAAATCGTGTAGGCGTGTAAAAATGCTAGTCACTACAAT
Source organism: Schistosoma margrebowiei (assembly GCA_944470205.2). Classification (NCBI taxonomy): domain Eukaryota; kingdom Metazoa; phylum Platyhelminthes; class Trematoda; order Strigeidida; family Schistosomatidae; genus Schistosoma; species Schistosoma margrebowiei. The sequence goes on from OX104025.1 coordinate 9,739,712, forward strand.
ATTCACTCTACATTTAACTGCTACACCCATTCTAAAAAATAATCAGGTGAAAAAGATAAGCAGCATAGAAGTATTCATCTAGAGAGCCGATATTACTTACTTACGCCTGTTACTCCTAATAGAGCATAGGCCACCGACCAGCATTTTCCAACCCACTCTGTCCTGGGCCTTCTTTTCTTGTTCCATCCAATTCTTGTTCATTTTTCTCATGTCTATTTTCATTTCCCGGCGTAATGTGTTCTTTGGTCTTCCTCTCCTTCTTTGGCCTTGAGGATTCCATGTGAGGGCTGGTCTTGTGACGTAGTTCCAGACGTTTCTCAGTTGTAAATATGCTGCTCTTGCTTTGCCGATCCGCGCCTTCACATCTGCATCAGATCCACCATGTTCATCAATGATACTGCCCAGATATGTATAGGTTTTTACATCTTCCAAATCTTCTCCGTCAATTGTGATTGGATTGGTGCATGCTATGTTGTATCGGAGAACCTTGCTCTTCTCTTTGTGTATATTGAGACCTATTGCTGCTGAGGCTGCTGCTACACTGGTCGTTTTCTCCTTCATTTGTTGTTGCGATTGTGATGGAGGGGCAGATCATCTGCGAAGTATAGATCGTCCGATCGCATCCTAGATGTCCATTGTATCCCGTGTTTCCCTTCAGATGTTGACGTCTTCATGATCCAGTCGATCACCAGGAGAAAGAGAAAAGGTGAGAGTAAGCAACCCTGCCTGACACCGGTCTTCACTTCGAACGAGTCTGTCAACTGTCCCCCATGCACAATTTTTCTGTTTAATCCATCATAGGAATTCCGTATGATATTGACTATCTTGTCAGTTACACCATAGTGTCGAAGAAGCTTCCATAGTGTTGTCCTGTCCACGCTGTCAAACGCTTTTTCGTAGTCAATGAAGTTGATGTAGAGTGATGAATTCCATTCAATTGATTGTTCCACAATGATCCGTAGAGTTGCGATTTGGTCTGTACACGATCTATCCTTACGGAATCCTGCCTGTTGGTCTCAAAGTTGGGCGTCTACGGAGTCCTTCATTGTGTTTAGCAGTACACTGTTGACGAATTTTCCTGGTATTGAGAGAAGAGTGATGCCCCTGTAGTTCTCACACTTGCTTAGATCGCCTTTCTTCGTTATTTTGATCAGAAGTCCTTCTTTCCAATCTGTTGGTACTTGTTACTCATCCCAAATTTTATTGAAGATAATGTGGTGTATCCTTGCAGTTGCCGCTACGTCTGCTTTTAGTGCCACTGCTGGAATGTTGTCTGGTCCTGCTTCTTTGCCACTCTTGATTTGTCTGATGGCTATGCTGATTTCTTCAATTGTTAGTGGGCCAACGTTGATTGGGAGGTCCGTGGGTGCTGCTTCGATGTTGGGTGGGTTCAGTGGAGCTGGTCGATTCAAGAGTTCTTTGAAGTGTTCTACCCACCTGTTTTGTTGCTCTTCAATGTTGGTGATTACCCCGCCTTCCTTGCTTTTCACTGGTCGTTCTGGTTTGCGACGATTTCCAGAGAGTTTCTTTATCGTGTCATACAGTTGTCTCATGCTCCCTTCTCTTGCAGCCTTTTCCGCCGTCTTTGCTAGATATTCCACATATTTACGTTTGTCGGTTCTGATGCTCCTCTTCACTTGTTTGTTTGCTACTGTGTATTCAGCTTGTGCCTTGGCTTTTTCTGCTCTTGTTCGACTGGTATTGATTGCTGCCTTCTTGTTCCTCCTTTCTTGAATCTTATCCAGTGTATCAACAGTGATCCATTCCTTGTGATGGTGCTTCTTGTGACCCAGGACCTCATGACATGTTGAAGTGATTGCCTCTTTGATCCCCTTCCAGTTGCTCTCCACAGTAGTTCCTTCTCCATTGAGCAGATCATGAAAGGCCTGGAACTTGTTGCTGAGGACTATTTTGAATTTATTGAGTTTGTTAGTATCCTGAAGAAAGGCCGTATTGAACTTTCGTGATATTGTCCGCCCCATTGTCCAGTGCTTCTTGTGTTCCAATTTCATCTTGGCTACCAACAAGTGATTGTCTGATGCTATATCAGCTCCTCTCTTGGTTCTCACGTCTTCCATCGTCCTCCTGAACGTTTTGTTGATGCAAATATGGTCGCTTTAGTTCTGTGTAGCGTGATCCTGTGAAATCCATGTGATTTTGTGTGTGCGTTTATGTGGGAATATGGAGACGCCTATGACCAGTTTATTGAAGGCACATAGGTTTGCAAATCTCTCACCATTTTCGTTCCTTTCTCCCAGTCCTTTTCGTCCCATGATGTCTTCATATCCAGTGTTGTCCGTTCCAACCTTGGCATTGAAGTCTCCCATCAGAATGGTCAGGTCCTTTGTTGGGCACTTCTCGATGATTGACTGCAGCCTATCGTAGAATTGATCTTTAGCGTCTTTATTGTAATCGTTGGTAGGCTCATAGCATTGGATGATGCTCATTGAAATGCCCTCTTTCTTTGTTTTGAATGAGGCTTTGATGATCCTTGGTCCATGAGATTCCCATCCTGTAAGTGCATTTTGTGCTTGTTTGGACAGCATCAGTGCAACTCCTTGTGTATGTGGGGCATTTTCTTCTTCATGGCCGGAGTATAACAGAAGCTCTCCTGCAGTTAGTCGTTGTTGTCCAACGTGCGTCCAATGTGTTTCACTGATCCCAAGCACCTCTAGGTTGTATCTCCTCATTTCTGCAGCAATTTGGAGGGCTCTCCCGTTGTCCCACATTGTACGAACATTCCATGTACCTAAATAAATGATCGCTCTGGTTGTCAGAAGGGGCATCGGCCTCGTAACTTCCGAAGGAATTTGGCTTTCATCATGAGGCGTCATAGTTCTTCTAAATGAAGACCTGACTCCCGGGGCAGAGTTTAAAAGGTTTGAATAATTTTTTCTGGTTAGCGTTTTTTTGCGAGTTGGTTTTCTACGGGATGGGGACGCTAACCCCATGCCCAGCCCTCCTCCTTTATCCGGGCTTGGGACCGGCAGTAGCCCCCGTAGGGACTCCAGGCGGAGTTGAGAGCCGATATAGTATCAGATATTGATCAATTCAATTGCATTTGTGAGTAGTGCAGAATATCGAACAGTTGTAACTCTGATTAATTTTCCATAAATGAACCACCAAAGACTTTTCAATGCTTGCTTTACATTAATAGCTAACAATAGACTATTACGTAATCCCTATTCTGTCGAAATTGTTTGCTTTAATATACAAGCTCGCGTTCATAAGATATAATACGTAAATAAACAATGCATGGAACGAAATTTTATATTATCTAAGCTAGAAGCCAGATTGCTTGTTTTCACACGTGAGGATTACTTTTGTGATCTTTAACTGAGCGGCCTGCTTGAATATCTGGGCTACCTGTTTCTGCCATCTAATTATTTCAACAAGTTATCTGTTTTTCATTTTGTTTTAACCTCTCACTAACTCCATTAATCGCATAATCTATATAGGAGCGTTTATGAAATGCCTACGACCTTTCGCTGCTAAAGTTACAAAAAAGTACTATAAAAGACATCGTGGTGGTCGGCAATATGCGTTAAAGAGAATGAACATTAATCGTTTGTCGATTCCCGAGTTGCTAAATTCTAACTGTCGATCACTAATCAACAAAGTGGACTATCTGAAATTCCTACTAAGTCAAAATATGTATCGTAATCGTGGTGTCATCACAATTCAAGAATCTTGGTTTTACAGGATGACTGTCTAATATCACTACGTGATTTTAAAATTTATCGTCAGGATCGATCAAACAATAAAAGGAGGTGTGGTGGCGGTGTAGCCACGTTTGTAAACATAAACTGGTGTCGATCTTCGTTTGTGTGTTTTAAGTTTTCAAATGACTTTATCGACTGTCTAACTCTAAGATGTCGTCCAAAACATCTGAATAAATACAAATATGTTTATGTTACCGATATCTACGTGACTCCAGATTGCACATCATCTGCACTATCTGTTTTCGCTGATGAATTCACTGAGTTCGCTGTTACTGCCTTCAGTGATTCACTTTGAGTTGTATGTGGGGATTTCAATTCATGTGACTGTAGCTTCCTTACGTCACTATGTCACCAAAACGTAGTAGATTTTCCTAATCGGTTGGATGCTCATTTAGACTTCGTTTTCATTAATGATGTGAGTATATATGTGACTCGTAAACGTGCTTCATTGTCTAGCTCAGATCACTGTATAATTCGTGTTCTACTTAAAGTATATGCAAAGCATGGGAAACGTACACTCTTACATCAAACCAAGAAAGTCAAATATAAGAATTACTCAGAAGAAAATACCCGAAATCTGCAAAACATGTTTCATACGACTAACTGGGAATTATTTACAGATGACTCACTGCAAATCACTACTGATGTTATCACTTGTTACCTTAAATTAAGTTTTAATCGACTTACATATTCAAAACTAAAACGACTACGGAGGGTGAAAGAAAGGATGTACAAGGAGAAGAACGCTAATGAAGTTCGTAAGCTAAGTGGATTGATAAATCTAGAGATTAGAGGTCTCTAATTTGGAAAGTTGTACAGTTTTTCGGGTTTTTTTTCTGTTTTAAAAAGGGCTTCTTCATTTTCGTTTTTTATTGGTTACTGTGTATTTTTTTGTTATTGTTGCGTAAGTAACTTGTTAAAATAACCTCTGCTTAGAATTCTGTATTGTACCAAAACTAGAATATTGAAAAAAGCCATTAATAATAATAAAATAATCTCACTTCATTCTCTTTCTCTTTTTTTGTGCATACTATTATAGTACTTAATAATATTCAGTAACTTAATTTATTTCTAATCATTTTCGAACGCATTGCTCATATAATCTATTCACCATGTGACTGTTCCAAGTATTTACATGCATTTGTGACATTTAATCCATCCATTATTGTAATCATAATCTCCCAAGATTTGTTTATTTGTAGAAAATCCCCATATTTAGTGTTGCGTAGTTCACCTTTAAATTTTTTCTGCCATTTTTGAATTGGATACATAGTGTCATTTAATTTATTATACGTTTTTGTAAACTGCTATTAAAAAGTCATTGTGAAAAGTATTTCCATTTTAGTCGTGCTTTTAAAATATAAAGGCTTTAGAAATGTCACAGTTTGAAGTTCATGTAAACTTTATTACTTATGTTCATTATTATTATTACCAATATCATTTTTCTAGGCAATTCTTTTTACTTTAGACTTAGTGACTTTTACATGTAACTCGAAATCTTTAAACGAATTCAATGGGTCTGAATAAGAAAGGAAGTGATATCACAACCAGGATATAATGTGCTTGCTCAAATGACCTCGTCAGGTGCACACATAAAATACTAACATCTAATTTCGTGCAATGAATGTACAATGAATGAAGTAAAGACAATTCCAGTTTATTAATATGAGGGCTTCGACTTTATGTCCTGTTGGTTCGGTGACTCAACAAGCGACTCACAACGTTCTAGATTCCAATCGAAGCCGGAACATGTTGGACATATTTTAGTTAAACCAATCAAATAGTGCCATTTGCTTTCACCAAAAATTGGTGGGTCTATTCATCCAACTACATCGCGTTATCTTATTTATAACCAACAGAATCCTGCTTCACCAAACGGGAAAATAAACAACTTTAGGGAGACCGAAACGAAGATCTAGGAAAATAGGATAGTCGTCATCCAAAAGCTTTGATTCATAATAACAACCCAATTCTTGAGTGTTTCAATAACAAGTTTTTCAAACGACTTACGATCATGAGACGTTGGATCATTGATTCTCTGAACAACTTCAGCGCGTTGTTTATTCGTTGTCTGACCATCTAATCGAAGAGATGGTTGTCCAGTGACTGGATTACATAATTTCTCCAAAAGATTAAGTGTCTGGAATATGGTAAATGTAAAAAAGTACAAGACTGATAAACTGACTTATATTTTGAAGTATTGTTTTCATAATATATATGTATGTTAAAAAGAAAGCCACAAGATCCAGCAATGTTACTATTATCAGTGTCTGGACATCATGTTCACTATACTTTAATGTTAGATGGTTGAATGTAGTCTGCAGGAAACCCTTGAGAGTTCAGCTACTTCTTTCTTAGGTGTGGTAGCTAGTACGAAACTGACGTTAAACAGGGTTTACTCTCGAGTAATTGCAACCACCTAACATGAATAAATATTTTTCTACTAACAGTCTGCTTATTTGGTTGTTTTTTAACGTGCTTTATTCTCTATATATAGCTGAACATATTTTGTTTTGTCGTCCGAGTAAACTGCAAACCGATTTGGAAGCTATACTTACACAGTGGATGAATAATGAATTTAATTTAAGTCGATGTGAATCTCTTAAATTATTCTCACACGATGATGATTATGAAGATTTTGTTGAATCTGTGGAAAGCGTATCGTCATCACGTTCAAAGCAGCATAATTCCATTTTATCAGTTATAACAGCATTTCGAAAACTTCACAATCATCCATATCTATTAAGAAATTATTTAATACAGTCGAATTCTACACAAAATCAGGCAGCTGATCGTGTGAGTTGTTACTATTTTTTAAATTAAGAAACTTCAGATCTTTAGCTTTTACAGAATAGTTTTTTGGTCATAATTGTCTTAGCTATAACTGTTTGATATATGTAGTTACTTGAGCTGTACATTTTATTAAGAAGAAATGACATTTAGACGTATAATGATTCCACAACTTAAACATTCTGCTTCCAAATGTATTGAATCATAAGTTTACGCAACTCTTTTCAATTAGATTATCTAGGTGATATTTCTAAATTTTGTATGAAAAGGTCTTGTTGTCTAATAAACGAATGTGTTCCTAGTCATACTCTACTCATTTACTCCATTCTAAAATATTACTTAAAAAACTGCCACTTAATTGTCTTTATTCTTTATTTTTTAAATGCTTTTTAATGTTAAACTAAATGGTGCTATCATAATTTGAAATTCTTCCTCTTACGTATTTGTCTCAGTCTCTTCCTAAGGCTTTGCTGAATCAATTTTGATGATCGTCTCATTAATAGTTACATGACTGTCATAGTATTGGGTTCCATGTGAGGCTTAATCGTTCTGGGCTTTGTCTCATATGAATTTCTGGGAAGTCACAAACGTAGGAAAAATAAATATTCTGTACATTCTGGTTTACAATTGTTTATCAGTGTATTTCAGTCCGTGTCAAAAACTACTTTTACATGTAACAAATCTATAAACCACCTAGATAGGTAGAGTCACTTAATATTATATATTAGCACTGTAATACATCCCAATTAATTTTTTTCCATATTTATGGTTATACTTCAGAAGTCGATTCGCTTCATTCTTAACACTGTAAGGCATCCGCAACTCCTCAACTTTTTAAAAATCATTTCGGTAAACTTGAGAAATTAGTATTACTGAACTAATAACAATGTAACTTGATACCTTGTTGCATCAGTTCTCTTACCTACAATCCATACAGATAAGATTACAAAAATGAGCAACATAAAAAGTTAGATATAGGTTATGACAGTAGCCTAGATTTTAGGCCATGTTGTCTAACATGTTCAATCTCACTGTGGTTCTTTATATCTTAAAACTGTTCAGCCTTTTGTATGATTTACGCTTGTAATAAGTAACTCCTCACGGCCATTTGTTGTTCCCACTTTTTCATGCATTTCAGTTAACATTATTAATGGTATTAGTTATTAAGTGAAGTCATAACAACGGATGTCTTGAACACACACATATACCGTTTGATACATACTCGAAACTCTTTTAATTGCTTTTTATCCTATTTATCACGGTAGTTTGCATTTGATCTTAGTTAGTATTACTTACTTATATCTTGACATGAAATATTTATCCTTCAGGCAACCTTCAATCAAATATTTCAAACCTCTTATAAACAATATGCAAATCATTCCCTGTTTTATAGCCAGGTGTTTGTTTCAACTGTCGTTTAAAAGTGTTAATAGATTTTTGGGTTTTCTCAACATGTTTTTTTAAAAAATCACTCCAAACTAAGTGTTCGAATAATCAACAAAATTGTCAGTCTTGCAAGCAGTGGTCTTTTTGAGAATAGAATCTGACAATCCTCCATACCATGCAAGTAAATACACAGTTTCCTCTCAATATTTTCATCGAATAAAGTTATTTCAACTAGTTCCTTTAGTTGTGTACATTTCATCATTTTTTTCCCGTCACATACAGCTACCTACAAAACTGACTGCAGATTTGCTCCATTTATTGAATTCTGAACATTCAATAGTTGCACAAGATCTCTGTTTTACAAATCTGACTGAGTTTATTCAATTATCTGGAAAGTTCCATGTTCTTTATATCATGCTGAAACGACTGTTTGACAAACAACTGTCATCTTCGTCCACAGTGAATTTCCAGAAAAAATCACGACTATCTAACAGTAATAGTACAAATAGTTTACATATTAATGATCGTCTTGTATTAGTTTCCAATTTTACTCAGGTAAGTATAATGACTTGATTACTATAAACGTTGTTATACTACTCTCTCTATCAATTTATATTACTTCGGTTCATAGGAGGCAACTAATTTATCCCAGTAGTACTCAGAAGGTTAACATTGCCGCTTGAGATAAAAGATTTACGTATTTATGTTCAGTGCTTTTGAAATGATAACAGTCTGTAGTAAAAACTGGGTTCATACAGTTTCACTGATATAAAAACTTCCTTCTCATGAGTTTAAATTTTCTTTGTCATGAATATTTTTATAAGTACTATCCTTCCCTCTCCACTTCTTTTCATCTTGTTGAATTTTTCTCTGCTGGCTGATACAACAAATACTACCAAAACTGATACTTCTACTACTCTGGCATATCACTATGTTGATATGGCTTGTCAAATGACACAAATTGGTACTAGGTCTCATACTAGCCTACGGCTAATTGATCGTGCATAAACATTGTTGGATCTTGTGGCTTTCTTTTTAACATACATATATATTATGAAAACAATACTTCAAAATATAAGTCAGTTTATCAGTCTTGTACTTTTTTACATTTACCATATTCCAGACACTTAATCTTTTGGAGAAATTATGTAATCTAGTCACTGGACAACCATCTCTTCGATTAGATGGTCAGACAACGAATAAACAACGCGCTGAAGTTGTTCAGAGAATCAATGATCCAACGTCTCATGATCGTAAGTCGTTTGAAAAACTTGTTATTGAAACACTCAAGAATTGGGTTGTTATTATGAATCAAAGCTTTTGGATGACGACTATCTGGATACAATTTTCCTAGATCTTCGTTTCGGTCTCCCTAAAGTTGTTTATTTTCCCGTTTGGTGAAGCAGGATTCTGTTGGTTATAAATAAGATAACGCGATGTAGTTGGATGAATAGACCCACCAATTTTTGGTGAAAGCAAATGGCACTATTTGATTGGTTTAACTAAAATATGTCCAACATGTTCCGGCTTCGATTGGAATCTAGAACGTTGTGAGTCGCTTGTTGAGTCACCGAACCAACAGGACATAAAGTCGAAGCCCTCATATTAATAAACTGGAATTGTCTTTACTTCATTCATTGTACATTCATTGCACGAAATTAGATGTTAGTATTTTATGTGTGCACCTGACGAGGTCATTTGAGCAAGCACATTATATCCTGGTTGTGATATCACTTCCTTTCTTATTCAGACCCATTGAATTCGTTTAAAGATTTCGAGTTACATGTAAAAGTCACTAAGTCTAAAGTAAAAAGAATTGCCTAGAAAAATGATATTGGTAATAATAATAATGAACATAAGTAATAAAGTTTACATGAACTTCAAACTGTGACATTTCTAAAGCCTTTATATTTTAAAAGCACGACTAAAATGGAAATACTTTTCACAATGACTTTTTAATAGCAGTTTACAAAAACGTATGATAAATTAAATGACACTATGTATCCAATTCAAAAATGGCAGAAAAAATTTAAAGGTGAACTACGCAACACTAAATATGGGGATTTTCTACAAATAAACAAATCTTGGGAGATTATGATTACAATAATGGATGGATTAAATGTCACAAATGCATGTAAATACTTGGAACAGTCACATGGTGAATAGATTATATGAGCAATGCGTTCGAAAATGATTAGAAATAAATTAAGTTACTGAATATTATTAAGTACTATAATAATTTTTCTAAAAAAGTGAAATCACATTTATATGAATGACGAATTTGGTGACGTATTTTGGCCAGTGTTCATTTTTATGTCCGAAACTTATTATTATTATTATTATTATTATTATTATTATTATTATTATTATCTTTGCCATTATTATTATTCTCTTTATCATTGTTTTTATTACTGAACTTGATAACCGTCTTGAGTTATTTATTTAGTATCCATCCTTATCTACTCTGTGTCCTAATTCATATTATTCTACATATTACGTGATTACTGATTTTCTCTCTCATCCTATGTTGACCATTTTTATTCTGATCATGATTTATCTCTCAGTTTCGTTTCGCTTATTAACTGATTCAAGTTAGCACTTTATATTAGTTAGCCTTAACACTGACTATTTGATTTGATTTGATATGACAAACAGCAATCCTTGATGTGCATTTCACAATTTTATATTATGTACTTTGCCTCAAACCTGGTCCATTTCATGGATTATTAACTTGGATTTATAATTGTAGAATCTGATGTGAAATCACTTAAAAGGATGTTCTTCATTCATGTAATTGTGCTATAATATAATGGGAATTTTTCAGCGATAAAAAGAAAAAAATGGAGTAGGATTATAAATCACAAATGGAATTTTTACGCGTGAAAACAAGCCGTGTGACTTCTATCGCAATAAATATAAGATTTTGTTTTTGTTTCTTTTATTTGATCAATTATTCAGGTATATTACTGCTTAGTTCACGTGCTGGTGGAGTAGGTTTAAATTTAATTGGTGCCAATTACTTAATTTTGTTCGATATGGATTGGAATCCAGCAAACGATGCACAAGTAACTCTTTGTTTATTTTTCTGTTCTTATAATTCAACGTCACTCTCTAAAAGTCTGTTTATATAGTAAGTTTTATTCAACTTGAATATAAATTATTTTAGAATCATGTAACTTACTAAGAATGGGTTTATAGACTGACTTGAACCTTGTAAATCGAATTAGACGGAGAAGTGAACTTTTGAAAATCCATGGTCATTAGTCAAGTAAATTTACTAATTATACATGGAATAAAATTCCCGTATTTCCTTAATTTATTGAATAATGCAATGAATGCAACAATCAGTCAGTTGGTTGAGGTGTTAATTGTAATTCAGTAAACATACTAATAAAGAATATAAAATGTCAACTGGATAAGGGGTAGTTATCTTGAAAGCGATTTCAGAGGATCCATTAAATGGAACATTGTAGAAACTTTTTTTGAACTCATAATCTTTATTTAGTTAGATGAATTCATATAGCTTTCTCTGTATCTTGAAGCCAAATTTTCGATGCATAATATAGGTTGAAATTTTTTGGATAGTTAGTAAAATTATTTTTTTATATTTATTTGGTGTCCAGTGTTTACTGGATAAACCTAGTTACGGATTCTTATTGTATTTATGTAGTCAATACTTACCTTTAAAGAGCGATTAACAATAATGCAATGGTAGGTTTATACATAATTCCTTTCGGTGTTATGTCCTCTAATTTAAGCTGAATGATTTGATTACGAGGTCTTCATTTTTATTCTGGACAATATCTTCAGTTTATGCTCCGGATAGATGTGAACTTTTCAGTTATTCTGCGTTTTATCAGTTTGTTTCAATGACTTTGTGATTGACTTTCTTCATTAATTTTTATTGTCATCATTTTTCCTTTTGTTCACGTTAAATACCCTTGTTGGTTGACCTATGACCTTGTGAATGATCTATCCTTTTTGTGTTCCTTCATAGATTGGCTCTATATCAATATGCACCGTTGATTATTCATTGATCTTAATCTCACACCCCTAGGAATTCTTTGACATACTCGAAGTTTCTTTAATACAGAACTTGACGTTTCTCCAGTGGAATTCATGTCCGTAGTTGTCTGCACGCATTGATATCATCGGTAACTGTATATCGTGTCGCTTAATCGCTAACCTGTGTTCATTTGCTCATAAATATGATTTTAATTAACCAACTATTAATTTTCAATATGTTGAGTTTTCCAGTCATTTAGCTTACTTAACCTGATACATTTACTTAAACATTTCATATAAATTCAACGTAGTAATTAATTGGTGGTTTACTTCCTACACTAATAAGTATCATAGTTTTTTCTAAAACTGTAACTCAGTATTAACCAATCATCTCAGATGACTAATCTAGATTTACATTTTTATCTGTTGTCATGCCTTCTCCAAACTGTATTTGTTAATCTAAATTCATTCAATAAGTCTACATGTGATTATCGTCATACATTAATCCGTTTAACTTACAAATATTAACAATAAATTCCTGAAAGACCCCAAATAAACGGATACTAAGATACCATATCATCTTTTCTTTTACTAAACTTCAGTTACTCAAATTTCCACATGTTAAACTCTTCTTTTATTTCAGGCTATGGCTCGTATTTGGCGTCCGGGACAGTCTAGATCGGTTAATTTATACCGGTTAGTAACAGCTGGTGGTATGGAAGAACGTATATTTCAACGACAAGCAGCTAAATTAGCTTTAACCAGTCAAACATTAGTCAATACATCAATGTATAATGAAAATCTTTTGGAATTTATTGAGACAAAAAAGAAACCTGATAAAAATCTTGGAATTCTTACTCGTGATGAATTGAAAGTTTGTTGATATTGATTATTTTTGAAATAGTGTTACTTGACATTATTATCATGTTTTTTATCATTTACGTTAGTTGTTGGCTTTGAAGTTAGCCGTCTTTCAGTTTTATTGCATAATTGATATCCAAACGCTTGGGTTGAAATGTCCTGTACAGGATCTCAAATTTTTAAAATTTTTCCACCAACGAGATAGAATTTCCTGTTTCGGATTCCAGTTCATGATGCTGCTGTTTGGTTTCGATAGATCTCCTTAGATAACTTATTCTGTCGTTGGATTTATCAATATAAATCATTCAACTATTTTTTCCACTGTAGTTCTAGGATGCCTCAAAATATAAATGAAGAGTCATTTCTTCACTAGATAACAATTTTTTGCAATACTTAGCTATTGCTCGGGCTCAGTGGGTCGTATAGGGGAACCATTCATATTGTCTGTTGATTCATGTTTTTCTATGCAGTCTGTTCTTATCATGTCATCAGCACAATCGGTTGTGTCGATTAATTTTTTTAAATGTATGTTACAATGTTTTTCTTTACTGAAGGCAGATTCTCGTTGAATCAAGATCTAGATTGCTTAAAATCAGATGAGTGATTTTATACCTCATTTAACTGTAAATCATCTGGTCAGTCAGTCGTAAGCCATTAACATATGTTAATTGTTGGTGGATATGGTGTTATGATGGATTTTGGAATTGTTTGATTTGTTTCAATTAAAATCATTGTAATTAAGAATCAAATGTAGATTTAATTTAAAATCCGTCGTCAGCTCTTTCCGTAAATCAACCGTTTGAAATTATCATCTCAAATGAAATCATACCTGAACCCTGTCCTTGTTTACTAAATATTTGTTTTTATCATGATTTAAAAACTGGTTAACGCCATTTTCTTATCTAAACAAAGCTACTTTGAGAAGAGAATGACATGTTATTCAAAGCATAAATTTGCCCATCTTTCTACGATCCATATTATCTGGGATTATTTACTGCGACTGTATTTCACTACTAATTATTTGTAAGTAGTACAAAGTGATTACAAAATATAAAGTAATATATGTTTTCTCTTGTAACTTATTTATTATTTCCTTTTTCTTTCACTGTTTAGGAATTATTTCTCCTTCCCAATACATCAACAGGGTCATGGACTCATGAACTTATTCAGTGTAATTGTAATCAATCTCTAGAAAAGAAATCTTTCACCCCAAGTCCTTCTCTTTCATCATTATCAGACATTGAAAACTGTGATTCTGCCGATGAAATTGTAGTGAAGACCCTTATAGATTATTCTCATGAACTTGACAATGAAGAGAACCGGAAAGAAGAAATCGAGTCATCAAAGCACACTACTTGTATTACCAATGATGAGAATGAAGATGATGAATATTCCAATATTAGAATATTTCAATTAGGTTCTACAAATCCACTTATTACTGACAGCTTGAAATCACCCAAATCCCAATTCACCTATTTGAAACAGCAGTCAGCTTCAATGTCAACGACAACTCCCAAGTTACCATCGTCTGATTCACTTGGATTTCTATTGAATTGGAAACATTCTTTTTCATCTGAACAAATAGATCAGTTGAATGATCGACTTTTAATAACACATCAATCGGACCCTATGAAATCTTTAATAAACTGTGTATTTACACTAAATTCAAAAGCATCTTAAGTATTTCGTATTTTTTAAAGTTATCTTCACTATATCCATTAATTTTCTCACCTCTCTTCATGCCTTTCTTGGATAACGACTTGAGTGTATTCATAAACAGTCTTATTTATAATGCATACCGTTAAGTGTTGTTTGTGTATTGTGCAAATTGTTCATATATTGTCCTTCAATAAATGAAAATGTGAATATTGTTAGGTTTGTCGGGACAATGCGCCTGGGGGCAAATAAACTTTGAAGATTGTATTAGCTTCTCGGACTCTTTATGTATGGAAAAATATAAATAAACGGTTCTACAGCAAGCAATAATTAGTTTATGCTTAGCATACACCGAAGATAATAAACTCGACAGTAACAATATCAAAATCTCAGTGCATATATGCATGAAAGTGATCGACTCACCACGTGTGAAATAACAAATGAGTATCAACCACATAAGAATATAATTTAATCAAAATATTACTAAAGAAGAGTTCATCCTAATTATTTATAGGTAATGTAGTTGTGTTACACAAGTTCCACGGGTGTTAAAGCGAGGATAATTCGATTTACTCAATGAAAAGTGCTCAAAAGTATAACAAAAAGGTACTGAAGCCTTTTTGTGATTTATTTATCGTTTTCTTTTGATCATTTCTTTTATGTGCTGAGATTGGTGTTCTGGACTTAATAGATAGGGCTAGGTTGGAATCAGGACCGATAAAGTTTCCAGAATGCTCGTACTTGTTTCATGCATCATTGGTCCGGTCGATAATTCACAGTTCTCTAATTGGCGGTATCATTACGTCATATATCAATAGGATACATGGCACAAGTTATAAGAGAAGTAATTTTAAAAAATCAATTTAAACAGAATTTATTAAAATCCACTAAGTTATGCATAAATATTTTTGAGGAGGATAATAGGAAAAATTGTTTTTTTCAAAATGTAAAGCTTGTTTACTTTTTATTCATTTAAGTAGTATAATTCATATTTTATAAGTAAATAATCTGATATTTTTCTCTAAATAATTCAGAATTCGAAATATCATTAAAATTATGATTTTTTGAATTTGATTTATATTTTTTTAAATTATACCAATCATATTTTGAATTAATATTAAGATTAGATGTCAATTTATTAATTTTAATTAAATTCGATTCATTACATTTATAAGTAGTATGATTAAACTGGGTATTAGTAATTAAAGAGGTTTGTGAATTCATTGTATTGCCATATTCTACGAAAGAAGGTGTTTTCTTCTGTTCATTACTATTATTAGTATTATCATTGCTGAGATCATCAGAGCTACAGTTTTTCTTGTGTAAATGTTCCGACATTTCGACATCTTTGACTTTTTCATGATTCAATGGTAAATCAGTAGTAGTTCTATGCACAGATTTAGCTTGTTGACCAGAATTTTGGATAAATACTTTCTTCCCATAATTTATGAATGGAACGTTTGTACATTTTTTTGGAATTAAACCATATAGATTACATAATGATAATCGTTTACAATAATTTATGATTGTAGTTAAATGTGTATAAAGATTTGCTTTAAATTCTTTTATACCAAATAACAGAATAATAGCTCTTATATATATTTCAATAAAATTTATAAAACGTAATGCAGACTCATAGTTACTTAAATAAATTTCATAAGGTTTTAATAATTCCATAATATAACCGATAGTATTCAATAGACCTTGATCTGTTTGATTTTGAAAATCATCTAATTCATGATTATGTACATTATTACGATTTGTTACTCTACCTAAAATTTAAAGTGAACATTAATGCGTTAGAATATAGATATATGTATATTTTATTAGTTGAGATTATGAGTCAATTGAAGCTAGAACACTAAGAAAAACCTGGAAGCACTGGACGGCCGTTTCTTCCTACTGTGAAACTCCTCAGCAGCGCGCATTCAGCACCTATCAGTCTCGCGCGCGAACGCTTAACCTCTAGACCACTGAGCTGGCTGGCATCCAAAGATGGTAATGTCTGACTTGAACTAATCCACAAAATCCAGCGAAACATCCACTACTGTCTTCAGTGAGTTACTATGTCATAACAGACCCAGTTGAACTCCACTGGTCACTGTTTCTGACTAGAACTTCATAAAATACTTTTTGAAGTCAGTCACTAATGAGCATATGTTGATTAAAATTACCATAATATTCACAAAACCCCTTCTGATATATGTATTTATTTATAATAATTCGTGATCAAAGTGGATATATTGATTATCTAAAAGAAAATATATTTACAAACCAATGAATATACGTGGACAATACAGTGATTAACAACCTTCTATTATGTGTGAAGAAGATAATTTTATTGATTGAATAGTAATGAAAAAGACAAAATATTGTTGATGATTAACTAAAGCTGGTTTGACATCGTAATTTGAGTGAAGTGCGACTATTCAATCGTTAATATCAAAATTACATATGGTTATGTTGATATAAAAAAACGTACATTGGCTGATAAGAAGTGAATCTTTGCATGAAGTTTAGCAGATAATCTAAAATACATGAGATAACTAAAAGACTTGCAGAAGTGTAAAATTTACACAATTACTTGGAAGATCTAGACAAGTTACTGAAATCTCTAAACTTCCTTGCATGATGATTATAAGAAACATGTGATTGCTGAATATTCGTTTTAGTAATAAAATAGTGTAAGCATAAGCTTTCTTGAATTTCACACTTTTTCAATTTTCCAAAATGTTTGTGGATATTTTGGAAATCCTTTTGATTCAGTCTCATGTTTCTTATAGTTTACATCAAGAACTGAATCTATGCAAACATTGAGAATCGAGAAACAAAGGAAAGCTATCTCTTCTAAGTATGCCACACAGTAATAGTGTACATCCAAGATCCTACTGGAGATCAAACCAACATATTCAAATCTTTCATCGAGCGCTTAGCATCCAGTCCATTGATGCGGAAACCAACGGGTTTTACTTATAGTTTCAGTTCATTGTCGATATTACGCAATGATCTTCCAATTTCTTTTCATATTTTCTTGTGATATTAGTCTCCGGGTAATACATCTTTACTGGAAATATCTCTTAATTACAACAACTACCAAATATTTCATCGACCTCGAACATGTGTCATAATTAGAATTTCAGTTAGGTACAAAACTATTACATAATTACTGAGTTTCGCAACACTGTATATTTAGGCCTTATTCTTTACTATTCTTTACCTACCTAGTCTTGTAAACTCATAGGTATCAGTCCTAATATCCCACTTAAGTTATGGCTGAGGCCATAAGGTCTATTAGGCAGTATGTTTCCACATATCTCTGCTACTATCAGCCATCCAGTTTTTGTGTTGTTACTGTTTAATTTTAAATAACAAACTTCCATTTACAATCATTTTCACTATAGAATAAGTTCTATATATTAGAATCCCATAATGAGTATTGTCGCAACACAAAAATTTCAACTAAACTTTTATGCTACTTTAAATAAATTTCAATAGTACTAAAGATTTATAGAAAATTTTTGTTGAACTTACTTATAAAAAAGAAATATTTCATTAAATAATATAAACATCGTGGTATCAAAAATATTCCATGAATAATACAAATTAAATTAAATACTCGAATCATTTTCATAATCCATTTCATATATGATAAATAATAATTTTTATTATATATTTTTTTATCATTATCATGAATGAATATAGTTAAATATTTCTCTTGACTACTATTATGATGATGACAATCGAACTTATTATTGATTTCTTTCTGATATTTGATTACTCGAAATCGATGTAATATATAACTAATCAATCCACTCAATAAACATATAATACATGGTAATATATCACCAATTATATGATCTATAAATGGCCATATATAATTTAAAAATATTGGACTTAATATCCATGTTAATGCAAAATCACATTTATATATATTATGTAATATACGTTCATGTAATATA